>OX365947.1:48538959-49738959 GCA_947247005.1 Spisula solida | reverse complement strand
GGATATTTGTTGATTTTGGTGTAAGATCGAATTTTATTTCATCGAGTGATCACAGAAAATCAATATTTTCAAGAGTGGCGTAGCCACGAGTGAAAATATAATTTTATGTGATCACGAGTGAAATAAAATTGATCTTTCACTAAAAATCAACAAATTTTCTGTTTATTATATGCTTTAATTTCTCTTAAAAGGGTACCGTAATTGGCTTAATTGGAAAAATCACGTCGAAATTGGAACGTCACGACGTGATAATTGTGACGTCATGATGACGTAACGTACATTTTAAAGCATGGCGCCGTTGACGTTACGTTTCTTTTTCTGAACGATACTGGAACCAGCTTCTAAAACAGTGAAAATAACAAAGTGGTAATTTCACTGTTATTTTCACTGTTATTTTCACTGAAAAATCTCCGTAATCCATTGAAAGCAAATAATAAACTCGTGTAATATCCCCCGTCATACCTGATCATCTGAAAACCTTGATCTGTCAAATCTTTCATATCGGAATCTGTTGACCGTGCTAAAATACCTAGAAACATACACACATTTATATATAAACAGACCTTATATAAATACCATTATTGCATATATCAGGTTACAGTTGCAAAGTGAAGATTTCATGGATTCACCGATGTTTAAACTTGAATCAGTCATTCGTGCTTGCCGCCATAGCCGAGTGGTTACACACTTGAGCTGTCAATCCAGAGGTTGTGGGTTCAATCCCCGGCATGGTAACTGGACATTTCTGAAATTCTATTCTTAGTATTTCCTACTATATCTGACCGTGTGGACTGTAGCTGCAGTATCTGGGCTGCCGGCACATTATAGAACCTGGTGAGACTGTCTATTCTAAAAAAGAGAGAGGCACACTCATGCAGTGCCAAAAGTGCCTATATCTAATGTCTCTCTCTCCCTTTCATGGAGCTTTCTACCAATACTATGTGTACTTATCTTTGTGGTGTTTCACAGCATCTCCTAAACAAGCACAGTATGTATGTCGTCATCACTTACCTCCATGGACAGCTGGATGCAATGTCTTCACTCGACCACCCAACATTTCTGGAGCGCCGGTAATATCAGATACATCTCTGTAAAGAGAGGAATCAATAATTAGAATCAATCAATTAGCATAGGAGCAAGTCAAAATTACAGCATAATCCAATCAAGCTTGTCAAATTGTTTTAACATTTGAGAATTTAAAGTTTATACTAATTTATTTAAGGTTGATTGTGAATAGGGTTGTCAAAATCGACCGAATCAAGCATCCGGAGGTCCGAATCAGACATCCGGATAGATCCGAACGTTCGGATCAATCGTAACATTGCTTTTTGATAATTACTTTTCCATCGTAACCGGTTTTCGCGACTTTAGTATATCCTCCGTTGAGCGACATGCATCCGGTGGAGACAGAAAAAACTGCCGCTCTGTGGAAGTCGATTGTTTTAGAATGTCGTTCATAGACTTTTGAGTGTACATAATCATGGTAATCTTAAATTGATGTCGTTTGTCGCATAAAATTAGATCTACTCGTAGCTGCACGTTGTTTTCGATATAATACTTACGATTATTTAATTAAGATTGTTGATTAGATACAAAAATGGAAATGCGTACAATCCACGAGTCTAGTATTTATTGCTATTAAACACTACTCTCAAACCGAATCCACATTATTTTACGCACATGCCATATTAAATTGAATTGTTTACCATTAAGTGTTAAAATCTCTATTACGTCATATCGCTCATTACACAATTTGTACACGTGATCGGTAATTGGTTTACCTCTCGCGTGTAACTTGGTCAGTGCATACATAATGCTAAAATTGACAGTTTTAGATGACTCGATTAACCATTAACACGACCTTAACGTGTACTGATTGATAAGCGTGTTTATGTCATTAAAAACTATTAATAAGGACTTTGAATTAAAAAAATCGAATTTTATGCATCTCATCAAGTGCATGGTATGTACAGAGATACTGTGTCGAACTGATCCCATTGACAGTTGCTAATTTACTAGCGCCCGCGGCATCGGGTTTAGTTACCTCGATGTGCGATAATTATTATAATCCACGAAGGTGCGAAAATTATTGTTAATGATCAAGTGATCTATTCAGCTTTGACTTTTGATGATTTAATCCCATTATACATACTCTATGTAAGTCGTATGCAGTGACACTTTGTACTAGTATATTGTAAGCGTAGTAACTGTATAATGTCTAAAAGTGTCATCACCTTGACGACGTAGTCTATATTGCGCCTCGTATGTTCGACACTTAGATAATATTTTATGATTATCGACTTCAGCAAAAAAATCATGTTTTTATACAAACATCCGAATACGAAAATTGGATCCGAACTTCGGAACGGGATCCGAACGTTCGGATGTTCGGACTCCGGTTGACAACTCTAATTGTGAAACAAGTTTTTCCGACTTATATTAATCACTCTCAACACCTCATTCCATTGCCACAAGGGTATGAGAGGAGAGAAGCCAGTTTCCAGTTAACGCCGAGCGTCTAGCAAGGGAAATTGTTACCGTCTTTATTTCGTCTTTGGTATGACACACGGCCTGGGATCAAACCCAGAACCTCCCACACTCAAAGTGGGCGCACTACCACTAGGCTATAGAGAATTTATTTTAGCTTCACAGTACGTATATATATAGTTCAGTATTACCTTGCATGCCAGCATCAAACAATCATACAAAGTAATAACAATTCTACCAAAACTCATTGACAAATTAATTGAAACTACGTGTTATTTGTAAGCATAAAAATGACACTAACCTGACTTCTAGTCCAGCATCTCTGATGGCTTTAGCAGTACCACCTGAGGCTATCAGGAGAAAACCAAGGGCAGATAACTCACTGGCAAACTCCACCAATCCAGTCTTGTCAGAAACACTGAGCAAAGCTAAAACATACACATGAAAACACTGATAGAACTATTGCAAACAAAAGCACCGCCTACAAGTGCTGGGCGCTCGACTTTTTTGAACCTGATAGTACCCTTGCCTATCTTTGAGTGATAATTCTAGAGTAACATTAAACAAGGGCAGATAACTCATTTTTATAGGTCACAGGGTTACCAGCCTTGTCAGTTTGGACTCCCCTTATGCTGGTGAATGACTATGTTGAGTTACAAGTGGATACCTCTTACCTTCGACAGTCTTGGAGAAATTCACATTTTTGTGTAAAAAATCAAAGTCAGAAAAGGGGAATAACTCTTAAAACGCTGGATAGATTCGTTTCCTCTTGCCGATAGATGTAGGTCATCACAATCCATTCACTTATTGACTTTCAAAAGCGAGTGTTTGAGTAAATTCAGTTTATGTGTCAAATTTGCCACCATTTCTAAGTTTTAAGTCCAAACAAGGGCAGATTAGTCCATAAATATAGGACACAGGGTTACCAGCCTTGTTAATATGGACTCACCTTGTGATGGTAAATAACTATAGTCTTTGACAACAATAGCGCTACTTTTTTTTCTTTGAAAAGTCGAGTGATAAAACAAGAAACTTTTTCCTAGTTTCAGGGTTCAAGTCCATTTCAATGACTTTTACGCCATTTCAAATTCAATTACTTTTCAAGCACAGGACATCAAATGCAACTTCTTTTGAAGACTTGTACGAACCTTGTAGTTTAAGTACAGATTCTTCTGTACATATTCACTTGCCCTTGTATAAGACCATGCTTATGGATGTACATGTATGCAAACACTGCAGATAAATTACAGTTGGTCAAACTAGCAAACACTGCCCAGGGGCGGTTCCAGGATTTGGCGTTAGGGGGGGCGTACATTCATGTATTGACCCCCCCCCCCCCTCAAAGAAATGTGTGAGCGAAGCGAGCAAGAAAAAATGTATCTCTGAGAAGCATTCCACACAATTTCGTTCTTCATCTAATAATATTCATTGATAAATTTAATGTGAGAGTAAGGCGAGCAAGAATATCATTAATTATTTGAGCAGCATATCCCGCATACTCATTCCTTACTTGACAAACTTAACTGATAGCGGTTGTGCGAGCAGAGCGAGCAAGAAAAAAATGCAATTATCTATTTCAGCAGCATACACCACACACTTATCACTTGGTAATATTCACTGATTTAGTAATTGTAAGAATTGGAAAAAATCAGTGTTAATCTGAGCAGCATACCCAACAAACTCATTGATAAATCGAAAACTTTCATTGAATTTGCGTAGATCTACAGCGAGCGAAACAAGCAAGAAAAATCGTTGTTTATATAGCCAGGACTAACGATAATCGACTGGATAATATTCACTGATAAATAGCTGCTGTAAATACGTCACGAAGAAAAAATGCACTGTCTATCTGAGCAGCATACCCTGCGAACTCCAGGGCTTGTATTTTGTTCAAGTGGAAATGTGAAATACTTGGGATCCAGCGACTAGGGGGTCCAGTTGCTTTCTGCCTCATGACGTTCTAAAAAGAACCACGGAATTCGTCAGCTGCATTCTGAGATATCTTTTTTTTAATGAAAAGGACAGGTTTATTAGAAAATCAAGCCAACTGTATTAATCTTTTATGACTTGTCAGACATTTTAATGTGCAAGAATCTCTGTAGCCGATGTTTGGCACCATGCTACCATAAAGTTCACTTTAAAATCAATAAATTGATTATTGACGCGAGCAAAGCGAGGGAAAAAAAAAGCATATCAATATTGTTCTTACATCCAAAATATGATAAATTACCTAGGCTCCGACGATTTTAGGGGGGGCGTACGCCGGGTCCGCCCCCCCCCCCCTTGGATCCGCCTATGCTGCAGATAAACTACTGTTGGTCAAACTATGTCATAGAACGCCCGGCTGTATCAGTAAAATCACAGGTATAGTCGTGCCTCATGGCTATATTTCCACGCTATTTATTCGCGAAACAAAAACGCTGCAAATACACAGCAGTGCGGGGACATCGGAAAGCTAAAACATGGGACAGTTCTCCAGCCCTTCCCCTGGACAGGGATTGACTGTGGTTTCATTTGACTGTGGCATAATCTGTAAAATGCACTAAGGGGGCCACAGAGCTACAAGGTATGTGTCATACTTTACAGTCTCATGCATTGGTGGTGACATGAGAGTTGATCTTTTCAAATTAATAGTTGACTTAAAAATAAAACTCGACCAAGGTATTTTGTCCGAAACCTAATGCATGTCCGAATTCTGCTCCGTAAATTTAATATTTCCGCGAGTTTGTTTTGAACTTCGAAATAAGAGGAGTAAAAGTGTTACTTTTTCATCGTAGCTTTTATTTTCTATTCAATTGTTCTAAACTAAATGGAGTGACACTCACCAATATTCCCTTTATTCTCCATGTTTTTGATAAAGGTCTACACGTGTGATACAGGAGCGTTTACTGCGTCAGAGCGCGGGAAACAACGATAGAGGTGTTCCGATTTATCACAGTTACTTCCCTTTGATTGCAAGACCTTGCTTCTATTTGATTTGTTGAGTTGTCTCCCATACATGTGACAACATGTGACAGAAAATGCACATCTTCAATATGTTCACAATATATATAAAACTTCACCTGCTATTTAAGTTTGACATGAGTAGTTAATATATTCACTCTATTCAAAGACCTAAATATACATGATCGATATGATCGGTTCTTTCAAAATATTTTGATGTCATTGACTTAATTATCATACCACTAGTAACAACATTTCCTCCCGTTGACGCAGCGATGTTGTATCTCACTATATGCTACATGGAGAGATACATCCTTGTTGTGTCAAAGAGATGAAATGTTTCTACAAAACTGTACGTCATCTCCCTTCTACCACCAGACCATTTCGAATGTTACTGTAAAATAAAAAAAAATCGAGAGGGTTAAATGTGTCGGATTTGTTATTCTGAAGTAGTGTGCGATTCAATATTTTCAAAAATCAGAAAGATCTTTATCCTGCGTTTTATCACGGACTCACATGTGTGAGATATAATTCTCTGACTTTATTCAGACTGTTGATTTATTATCATCAAAAAGTCAAAACTCCGATGGAAAGAACTAGAGAAATCTATGTTTTTCTTTTGGCCAAACAGTGTAAAATATTGACACATGTACTGATCAGCTCCTTGAATACGTACTCACAGTCATGTTATATAATATCTATTTATTCTCATTGTTACTTGTGATTTTTGAATAAATACAACCGTTTAACAACGATCGGGCGCATAATAAACAACACGTGGTCAAATCGTAAAGCCCACCGAACTAGCGAGTATACGACCCGCCAAACAATGAATGCATTCAATCAACATGGACAACAACGTGAATGATGAACTACTGGTACCCAGTCAGACCGAATAAAGCTTTGTGGAACTGTGCCATAAGCGTTTGAATACAGCTACCATTGAGTATAAAATATCAATCTATCACCATCACTGTATTACAACATGTACGTGTATCTCTATGAAGAGGCATATTGATTGGGTTACGGTAAAATACATATATGAGCGTCAGTCAAAAATAACTGAGGGTTGCTAAATAATGCTTAGGAAACAAGACTTTTAGTGTTCGTATAGTTTCCATATACAGTTTAACATTATCATGAAATACGATATCTCACTGATGTTATTGCCAATTCCAACTTTGGTTACATGCAGCAATTTAATTCTTGTTGCCAGGCAACTAATGAAGACACAAAGAACATGTTTTCGCGCTACTTGTAGAACAGATGATCCCGTTACTATGGAAACATAAAAGTTATATCTGACTTTTGCAATCCTTTGAGTTATTTCTCAATACATACAGGCTACCAATGTATGATACTACTATAAGTAGTAAATTTTATTTGTGGATCGGCGTAATGTATACAGACTCTTATTGAAAAGAAACTGTGAACTTCGTGATTAGTTTTAGACTCCTTGGCAACGAAAAGAACAAATGCTGAAAACAATTACAATAATTATGTGGGTAAAACTGTTGCTTGGCAACCAAATAATACAGAATTAGTTATCTTTCTGAAATTATTGTTCATTATTGTTTGCGAAATGCTAATCTACAAGATGTTATAAGTAATAGTAACCCACACTCTGCATGTAAAAATATGAAAAATACTATTGAGATTACAACAGAGTCAATTCCTCTGTCGCTGGTGAGAACTCAAACACCTTATTGATGTTCTTTAGTTGTTTGGCAACTATATTTAAAAACCTATATCCAAAAATGGAATTCGTCATAATATCGACCCACAGGGAATAACATGTGGCAACGATAGAAATACAACTGCGAGAACATTTTGAAGCCTTACATTTACAACTCTCTGTTATTTTTGACTGGACATCGTATAGTATCATATACGGCGATTGCAAACGAAACTGTATCATACTTTTAAGTTATGTTCCCAGTTTTCGAGGGCCGCTTTCAGCAATTCAGCCGTTCAGCCACCCTTCGACATTAAACTTCCCCTTGTCAAACGTGCGTTCTGGTCCACCTTTGGGAGACTTTTTCTCTCCTGGTTTGTGTGCAGCCAACATCGAGAAACGGCACTCAGGAATATCGATCATTACATGTACAGTCACCGACCGCACATGTACCAATTAAAACCGAGTAAGAGAGGAGCATTGTGAGCTATTCTTGCTCAGAGAAATTAAGCAGTGGCGCAGACGGGGATCGAACCAGGAACATCTCGACCACAAAGCGCAGGCCCTACCTCTAGGTTACCGCTTCCCATGTTTAATGTTTCTCCAAATGAAAGAGAGCAAACTAAGAGGAACCGTTTTGTATAAGTTATTTATACCACGACATGACGTTAATTTTAAATGTTCCAACCACAGGTACCTGCTGTTCCAACTAGACTATTTTTTAATTTCTTCCATTATTTTATTTTTTAGTTTGTTTAATTATCAAACAAAACTGCATTATCAAGTTCATTAAATCATATAATGAGATAAACATTGTTTTTTTTCAACTCTTTTATTGATTTCAAATGCTTCTAGTACATGTACTATCAACGAAATTTAAAACTACTGGGTCTAGTTGGCAAATTTTCACAGTGTAAGACTGTAAGTATAATTATGTTACCGTGACATTGTGTTAAGTAGAAATCTATATGTTACCATGATATGACGTTGAGAAGATGTAACCATGGCATGACGTTAAATAAATGTTTCCATGACATGAGGTTAAGTAGGTGTTACCATGACATGACGTTAAATAAATGTTACCATGACATGAGGTTAAGTAGGTGTTACCATGACATGACGTTAAATGAATGTTACCATGACATGAGGTTAAGTAGGTGTTACCATGACATGAGGTTAAGTAGGTGTTACCATGACATGACGTTAAATGAATGTTACCATGACATGACGTTAAGAAGATGTAACCATGGCATGACGTTAAATAAATGTTACCATGACATGAGGTTAAGTAGGTGTTACCATGGCATGATGTTAAATGAATGTTACCATGACATGACGTTAAATAAATATTACCATGACATGAGGTTAAGTAGATGTTACCATGACATGACGTTAAATAAATGTTACCATGACATGAGGTTAAGTAGGTGTTACCATGACATGACGTTAAATAAATATTACCATGACATGAGGTTAAGTAGATGTTACCATGACATGACGTTAAATAAATGTTACCGTGACATGAGGTTAAGTAGATGTTACCGTGACATGACGTTAAATAAATATTACCATGACATGAGGTTAAGTAGATTTTTCCATGACATTACGTTAAATGAATGTTACCATGACATGACGTTAAATAAATGTTACCATGACATGAGGTTAAGTAGATGTTACCATGACATTACGTTAAATGAATGTTACCATGACATGGCGTTAAATAAATGTTACCGTGACATGAGGTTAAGTAGATGTTACCGTGACATGACGTTAAATAAATATTACCATGACATGAGGTTAAGTAGATGTTTCCATGGCATGACGTTAAGAAGATGTTACCATGGCATGACGTTAAGTAGATGTAACCATGACACGAGGTTAAGTAGATGTTACCATGACATGACGTTAAGTAGATGTTTCCATGGCATGACGTTAAGAAGATGTTACCATGGCATGACGTTAAGTAGATGTAACCATGACACGAGGTTAAGTAGATGTTACCATGACATGACGTTAAGTAGATGATACCATGACATGACGTTAAGGAGCTGTTACCATGGTATCACGTTAAATGAATGTTACCATGACATGACGTTAAGAATATGTTACCATGGCATCACGTTAAGTAGATGTAACCATGACATGAGGTTAAGTAGATGTTACCATGACATGACGCTAAGTTGATGTAACCATGACATGACGTTAAGTAGATGTTACCATGACATGACGTTAAGGAGTTGTTACCATGGCATGACGTTAAATAGATGTTATTATGACATGCCGTTAAATAGATGTTACCATGACATGACGTTAAGTAGATGTTACCATGAGATGACGTTATGTAGATGATAACATGAGATGACGTTCAATAGATGTTACCATGACATGACGTTAAAATAGATGTTATCATGACATGACGTTAAGCAGATGTTGCCATGACATGACGTTAAATGGATGTTACCATGATATGATATCTACTCTGTGGAACAATTTATCATTAAACAATATCCACTCTATGGAATATTTTATCATGACATGATATCCACTCTGTGGAACAATTTATCATGACATGATATCCACTCTATGGAACAATTTATCATGACATAATATCCACTCTGTGGAACATTTTAGCATGACATAATATCCAATTTGAGGAACAATTTATCATGACATGATATCCACTCTATTGAACATTTTATCATGACATGATATCCAACTTATTTAGACTACTTATACTGATTGAGTAGATATATCGTGCAATAGTAGATAGTTGAATACCGCACTCGAGTTACATTACAACAATCTGATAATGCACTTAATAATGTAAACGTTTTATAAACTGACAACCTCGTGCCTGTCCAAGTAGTTCTACTACATAACGAAATGTAATAAAATCGTACACTAGAAAAATTTAAAAAGCTTTCAATTGATTATTGATCTGTTAACACCACGTTGGACTATCGAAACATGATTTTCTATACTATCCAATCTCCGTCAATACTCACGACTCTATCACAACGATAAACTATGTATGTTTGCAACAGATGTAGAGACGGAATTTTGATTAGAAGTATATCAACAGTTATGTATTTAAATTCGTGAAAGGATAATGTTTTAAAGCGGATTTATTTGACAAATTACTTTTTGAGGGAAAAGGGAAACACGCGGGAAATTGTTTTTGTTTTTAACATTTTTGGCGAGTGACTAAATTCTGGCCACAATGGCGACGTCCACTTCCACGGACAGTGTGGCCGATCACATGCGAGCACTGAGGATGAAGATGGTCCAACAGGTAAGATGTACAATTATGCAATAATTACAAATGCAATTCAGTTCAAATATGGTTCAAATAGGGGTATAGGCACTTAAATGCTCACGTAGTCGCTTAGTGATTGGTTCAACTATTGTGGGGTAAACGACCAAATCACGGTGCCCCCTTTGTGGATACTTAACGACAAAAGGCGAACGCTAACTAACATAATCTAACAACACTGTATTATTGTTATGGCTTATACAACAGCTATAGTACTGGTAACCAACTTTAATACGGATACACAGAAGCATCTGGTTGTATAAGACAAGGTACTGATTAATGAATCAGGTCTAGGTGGATATAGGAACTATGGCTGGTTAGGCTATCACAAGACCCCCTGATGTGTGTGGGCTAAAACCCTGTAGCACGTAATAAACTTCCCTGAATTAATAGTTGATGAAATAAGAGAATGCAAATGGTTGATGTCCTAAGAAACGACCAGAATTATCATAGCTACGGTCCCATCTATGTCACACGATAATTGGATGCTTGACTAGCTAAAATCCCATCTATGTCACACGAGAATTGGATGCCTGACTACATGTAGTGTCTTTGCAAGTCTAAACAAAAATTGTATGCCTGTAGAGTCCATTCCTTCTGTGACACCAAAAGAAACTCGACAGTCTTCCAATTCCCGTGTGACAGAGATGAGACCCCGTGAGTTTGTTTCAACAATGATGTATGTTTGACGCTGGGCAACCAATTCCAATTAGACGAGGAGAAGTAAAACTAGTATGTTGTCGATTCACAGAAGTATGAACATGTTACAACATAGTGGTGATATTTGTTCTCTCTTACATTGATACATGTATTTCATTTAACATGATATCATTTTACTATACTATCACTGACAGTATTGACTGTTTGTCAATAAGTTTATAAAACCAATACGCAACACACACAACTTCATAACGTCAAGATGTCAAGAACGTTTGCATAAATTTTGTTTACACTACACCCGCTTCTCTGCCCTTGTTTCGAACTCAAGACCGATAAATATACTGTTAAACAATGTCAAATCATATGCCGAGTCTTGTTGACTTCAAATAATACTCAGTGGTTGATTCAAAGTTTGATCACGCACAGAAGGACCTGTACTAGTAACCATGGGCGAAGGGGTGACCGGATGTGACCATAGGTTTAATTCCTATCCATTTAGATCATGCAAATTTAGTCATTGCTGTTTGGTACATAACCGTTGTAGGTATTATTTTGAAATAATCATGTACAATATACTAGTGATCAGAATAAAAAAAAATATCTACTTAAAAATAAAACATTGTGTCTAGTTGATCAACTTTTATGCGGTCAATAGATAGAGACTCGTTTTTTTATTGTTTTTTGTTTTTTATTATAAATATAGAAGATAAAAAAGAATTGAAAGGCATACCAGGGCATGCAAATGTATATCATACGTACTTAACGTATTAACAAAATTTCAAGTTTCACAGTTTAACTGGTCTTTTTCTCGGTTCCGATATTCAAAATGTACATGTACGTATTTCACATACAAGATCGAACCCTGGTCATAATGTAAAATCGTTGGTAATCGTTCGAACCCGAATTTCGTGAGTTATTGGATGAATACGTCCACGAAAAGTGTATCTTAAGTTTCATTAATCTTCATTATATTTATTTTAATTCTTAAACGTACATTCATCTCATCACAACACTCAAAGACTAAAAGCTTTACAGGTTTTACCGAAATCTACGACTTTAACTGCCTACAAAATGTATGATTTTACAATATTTATCTAACTTTCATAGTCACTGTGTAAATAAACAAACGTGTCAATATAAATAACCGCCGACGTAATTAGGCACTGAATTGAACATACCTTAGCAATCAGGAATACTTTCTACCAGTGTATAACATTCACTTGTAAATACGACATTTCTGTAACACGACTCTTGAATTCATTGTTGAAATTAATCAAGCGATTTAGATAGCATAAATTCTTTTTGTAAGGGACACTTATCAAGTTGACACAGGTCTACGTGTAGTAATCGAACTAATGAATGATTTGTTTGATTGCGATAATTGTGTTTTTAATGAGTCATGAAAACGACCGACCGCGCTTCAACGCACCTAACTACATGATATTAAATCCCATGACAGGATACTCGGGAGATTTAGACAAACTGTAAGGGGGTTTCTCTTAATCTGAAAATACGAGAAAAAGTAAATTACCCGTGTACCGGTCAGTCGACATTACATCTAACAGAAAGTATTCCTATATTCCTGACAATTTCCTTTTCACATGAAATGGAGCAATCATAGAAGTCTAACCGACAATTCCACGATAAATAATTTAATGAAACAAAACGTGGTAATATCACAATTACTGACGTTTGTAGTAATAGCAAATGTGAGAGTTGTTAGGTCTAGAGGGGTTGTATTCCGAGCACGTGTAACTGTATCATTGATGCAGGATAAAAACTACAGAAGTTTATTTAGATTCAATATCTTAGAATATAAATTATATATATTTTTTTTATTATTTATCAATGATACATTTACCAGTGGGTCGAAGCGTTTTCAGTGTTTGAGGCTCAGTATATTTGTACGTGTAAAAAACGGGAGGCAATAGTTCCTCTTGTTTTATTCCATCGTTGCGTTGGATACCGCCATCGGGAATGAAAATGTCAAGTATTTCACAATCGACCTAAACAAATTAGTATATACTTCACTTGTGGTTGCGAATTCAACGGATTGCGTTGCATGCCTTTTAATATAAAGGTAAGGGGTATGTCGGTCTGTTCAAGCAAATTGCTTTACAAAATATTGTGTTTGGACACAGATCACTTCTGCTCTTTATCTTGATACGTACAATGTCATCTAAAACAAGAGGACCATTTCACATGGTCATATATCGCTTACCTGAGTACACATTACACAAAATACTCATATTCTAACATGACCTGGATTTAATATTTATTTATTATGGTGACCAAGTTTCATTAAGATTGGCTAACATTGTGTTACATCATGAATTCACAAGTTTTTCTAATATAGCTATTTGACCTTGTGACCTAGTTTTTTTTACCCAACATGACCTAATATCGAACTTGACATAGGTTTTTTTGAGGCGCACATGGTGACAAATTTTAATAAAGATCAGACCAAAATTTTGACCTCCCGAGTCCAATAATTGCGAACTGACGGGCGACGGACGGACGGACGGACGGACGGACGGACGGAAGGGCGGACGAAGAGCGAGCACAAAAGCTAACAAAAAGGCATCACTATAATCTAATTATCGAATCTATAACCTATAAGTGGTAACTGGTAACATACAGGCATCGTGGTGCATATGGTTAGATAAATAAGGAAATATCTCGACGATATGTCGTTGATATGTCGTTGATATTAAAACAACATCTCGTCACCAACTTAAGACGCATTACGGAAGTAGTTTCAATAATATACCAGTTGGTATTGTGAACGATTTACTCTTATTTAACACCATAAAACCACACATTTGATATGATACCAATACACGGTGTTGTATACAGAACAACATGTGTTAATGGTCACCTGAATCAAGCAGCCCTCTTCCCTCATTGATCAATCTGGCAGGAAAAACCAAATTGACACACACTAACGACTTTCTCAGTCGATTGCAAACGAACGAACGAACGAACGAACGAACGAACGAACGAACGAACGAACGAACGAACGAACGAACGAACGAACGAACGAACGAACGAACGAACGAACGAACGAACGAACGAACGAACGAACGAACGAACGAACGAACGAACGAACGAACGAACGAACGAACGAACGAACGAACAAGCACCCCTATACATTAAGCTTGCCATATTTTGAAATAGTATCAGTATTTTTATGCACTCACCTTTTTAAACAGCTGCGTATTTAAAGCAGCCACATTTGATGTACTGACTGACTGACTGACTGACTGACTGACTGACTGACTGACTGACTGACTGACTGACTGACTGACTGACTGACTGACTGACTGACTGACTGACTGACTGACTGACTGACTGACTGACTGACTGACTGACTGACTGACTGACTGACTGACTGACTGACTGACTGACTGACTGACTGACTGACTGACTGACTGACTGACTGACTGACTGACTGACTGACTGACTGACTGACTGACTGACTGACTGACTGACTGACTGACTGACTGACTGACTGACTGACTGACTGACTGACTGACTGACTGACTGACTGACTGACTGACTGACTGACTGACTGACTGACTGACTGACTGACTGACTGACTGACTGACTGACTGACTGACTGACTGACTGACTGACTGACTGACTGACTGACTGACTGACTGACTGACTGACTGACTGACTGACTGACTGACTGACTGACTGACTGACTGACTGACTGACTGACTGACTGACTGACTGACTGACTGACTGACTGACTGACTGACTGACTGACTGACTGACTGACTGACTGACTGACTGACTGACTGACTGACTGACTGACTGACTGACTGACTGACTGACTGACTGCAAAACCACTCGTACAAACGGAAAAAAACTTAATTATGTCGTACGACAAACCTTGGACCTTAATATTTTATAGATTTGATCTTCATAGTGAAGATAAAAGGGACATAAAAATGGGGTAATATTAAGGTGGTCCAAACTATCAAACTCAGTATTCTGTAAGATCAATGATCTTTTATTTCGTGATTATTACATTTCGTGGTAAAAAGGACAACTACAAGAGGTCGTAAATTCGTTGATTACAATAGGGGGTGATCATCCCCTTGTTCGGTATATTGAAGGTCAATTAAACGCGGGGATTTGATTTTCTGATTTATAATTAGCGACAATGAATATTCTCAATTTATTATACTACATGTAATAAATCATAATTATATTATAATACCAATATACGCACCTCGATATCCTAGTGGTAGAGCGTCCGCTTTTAGTGCGAGAGGTCTCTGGTATAGAGTTAGCCTGAGTTAGTTCCAGATAACTGCTGGTTTGTGCGGTGTAATGTGATTAGGCAGTCTCCATATGGACTTAAATACTGTTTTCCGATGGGACTTAAAGCAATATGGAAATAAATAAATCAGTATTCATGAAGTGGGGCATTATCTGGTCAACGCTTGATGGATCATTAAATCAAACATTGAGAGCTAAACGTAGGTCTTTCAGCCATTTTTACAGCTAAATCTATGCCATTCAGCCTTTTTACACCTAAAACTAGGTCATTCAGCTCTTTATGACATGCCTTCAGCTTTTTGACAACTGGGTCTTGGACTTTCAGCGGACAAGTTCATTTTCTCGTTCAGTTGTGTGTTGGGCATTGTACCGTGTAATTTTGGTATGTGATAGTTTTTACGTTAAGTTGACCGCTGTCTTCATCGTCCGGTTTTCTATTATCTTATTGGTATACATGTATGCTGTTTGTTATATCCTACTTTATTTATAAGTCCAGTCAGGATAAAAATCCAGTGAAGCAGCGGTCGAGTCCACTATAACGATGTAAAACCAATTATAAAGGCATTATACTATACAAACAACTATAATGCCAATCTAAACTAACATACTATACTTCGCTCTACCTGTTTAGACAATGGTTGTGATTGTTGCGTACACGTAACCTACAACGTCACTGTCACAATATCCTCACTGGACTATACACAGATTGATTACAAGTACGTTCAATCGTCATTCAGTCATAGATGTGCTACTCCGTGTTCATTTAAATTTATATTTTATATCCACCACTATAGATCAATCGTATAACGTGCATACATAGCGTTCCACTGTTGAAGCATCCCATCTACCAAAAACAACAAAATCAGTATTTCTTGAGTAACAGTCGCTTAACAAAGACCAATATGTCCATCTATGTATACCACAGGGTATACAGGGTATTGATCTGAAAAGTTGCGATTGCCTCTCATTTGATTTTGAAACTCAGTATACTGTTTGGGTGTCCTACTGTTTGAGCTCGAGCGATGGGCTGATTGTCATTTAATATTCATTTCACGGGCCGATGAGATAAAGCGGATATAGTCGCTAAATGTATTACAGTAAATTCCGTACGAGTCAATTACAATGCATTAGTATGTGTATGGGCACATTACCGTATTAGGCTGTTATAATTACTAACAGTCAAACCGCTGACCTGCGACAGGTCTGAACAATCTGCAGACTATACCCAATACTAGTGGTTAGAAAGCTTTCTTTGAGAATGGAAAATTGTGAGTTCAATACTAGGCCATGGCGACCTAGCAAGGTACATACATGTATACTTAACAAAATTCCTAATGTGTCACTTTTCAAACTGTTATGTTTTACTCAGCGTCATCAACTGTGCTGAGTTATTGTCCATTGTATACAAAAAGGTATTTGATGTGTAATGCAACCTTTGTCAATGGAAATGTAATAAAAACATAAAAATACAACTCAATGAAAGTTGCCCAAACAGAAAAACATCAAACATTGATGAGAGAATAAGACGTTATTAAGATACACAGCTTTGAAGTTCGGAATATTGAAATTATCTCCCTTTTAATTGAAAATAGGCCAAAAATAAATTCCTCAAATTAATGATACCAAAGTATGATAGAAAAGTCAAATTACATACACGCTTTCTTTTGTCAATCGTCTTCTCTGTGCTTTAATTTTAGCAACCTACAAGTGCGTTTCTTCTTTACAGGCGACACTGATTTCCTACTATGGTGAATTACATTGTTACTAAATCTTAGAAGTCGGTGATTTTAAATTTTATAAATCTCCTCAACTAAACAACCTTTCGCAGTAAATCCTTTCCACGTGCTTAATTGTTGTCTAATCGTCCATTTAAAAATATTGTTTATAATGTTTTAGGGGTTACTGATAATACATTTAATGTTGTAATTATGTGATTTCTGGTTTTGAGGGTTGCTGTTCTTTAGAGTCAACAACTAGTAGAAAAATAGTAGAATCGTCATACAATTTTATTTCTATGTTGTATACACATAGCTTATACGTTTAAACCTGACATACTTAACATATTACCAAATTTTCAATCACATAAAATATATTTTAAATATTTATGTGACTGAAAATTTGGTAATAATTATGTTATAATTAAGTGACCGATTAGGAATTTTGTTGAGTGTATACTGTTTTATAACTACCTTGCTTCACGTTCAATGTATAGGGGTAGGTCTAGGATTTGTTGTGTATTTCCACCTTTGTCGAGACCACCCATGAGAACAGCAAAACATGGTACTTTATGACAAGTGGTCTAATTTAACAGGTTGAATACCGAAGAATATGTGGCGTTTGTAGACAGGTTATATAATGATCTCTGTTAGAAGGTGGGTTTTAAAACATGGTTTGACTGTATTTACTCGTTTTGTAATACAACTAAGCGAACTTTTTCGATTAGAATTTCAGCCGTGTATATTCTATTGACAGCTGATCACTGTATGAAATGCATTGTACTGGGTAAAATATTATATTTGTAGAGTATACGTACATCACTATACGCCATTGATGATGATTGAATGCTTATCGATCTCTTCTTTTATCAAAACCGTCAAGAAGTAAAATGGCCAACCGTTATGAAAATAAACACGACTGTATATCTACTATACATAATATTTCAATTTAAATTATTTTGAATAGATTGCGGTATGGTTAAGTTAGTTACGTATATATGAAATCACAGACATTCAAAATGTGATGTCGGTTGTGTATAGAGTCAATATAAGGTGTGCTATTTAGGCAAATTGAATAGACTCCTAGGCTTTTAAAGGGGCCTGGTTACACACTTTGATAGTTTATTTAAATGTGTTAATTTGTATTGATGAATATCTGACAAAGGTACACGCCCCCACTGATTGGTGTGATTATAATAATAGCATGTTGCACTATTTTATGTTGGTTCCTCCGACATTGTCAAAATATTCATTCAGTCATGTAAATTCTATCAATTCACACTGTAACTAGGCCTGTCAGTACTAGAGCTACACTGAAACAGACCCCCCCTATCTACCCTTGGTACGTCAGTCATATGGAGACTATACTAGTATCCGTTCACATATATATATACTGTATATGGCATATAGTTGCCACTGGGCTAGCCGATCTAGTACTACACTGGACATATAGCTGTCACTGGGCTAGCCGGTCTAGTACTACACTGGACATATAGCTGTCACTGGGCTAGCCGGTCTAGTACTACTCTGGACATATAGCTGTCACTGGACCAGCCGGTCTTGTACTACACTGGACATATAGCTGCCACTGGTCTAGCCGGTCTAGTACTACACTGGACATATAGCTGCCACTGGGCTAGCCGGTCTAGTACTACACTGGACATATAGCTGCCACTGGTCTAGCCGGTCTAGTACTACACTGGACATATAGCTGCCACTGGTCTAGCCGGTCTAGTACTACACTGGACATATAGCTGCCACTGGGCTAGCCGGTCTAGTACTACACTGGACATATAGCTGCCACTGGGCTAGTCGGTCTAGTACTACACTGGACATATAGCTGTCACTGGGCTAGCCGGTCTAGTACTACACCGGACATATAGCTGTCACTGGGCTAGCCGGTCTAGTACTACACTGGACATATAGCTGTCACTGGGCTAGCCGGTCTAGTACTACACTGGACATATAGCTGTCACTGGGCTAGCCGGTCTAGTACTACACTGGACATATAGCTGTCACTGGGCTAGCCGGTCTAGTACTACGCTGGACATATAGCTGCCACTGGGCTAGCCGGTCTAGTACTACACTGGACATATAGCTGTCACTGGGCTAGCCGGTCTAGTTCTACACTGAAACAGACCCCCCAATCTACCATTTCAGTCATATGGAGACTGTACCAGTATCTGTTTCGTGAGATTGTCATAGCTGCTACTAGGCACTATAGTAGAGCAGCAAAAGCCTGAAAAGTGGCTTATTTAAGGAGTAACATTGCAATAAAAAGACACAAGCTGAGTCATATACCAAAATGTTCGGAATACTTCGAAGCTTATCAAACAGTGAACCAAAGTTGCCGACCTTGGGAGGAAAGTTGGAATAATTGAAGGTCAAGGTCATACTGATAAGCAAAATATGATGCAGACCATAGTGTATTTGGTCTCAAAATAACATTATAAAAATACTTGTTATTGCATAATGTTTGTTATTATATTAAACCTTAGTACTTAAGCTATTAATTGATGTTCATATTTTGGGTCCCAAATGTTAAGGTCAAGGTCGTTTCAAGGTCAAAGTAAAAAAAATATCCAAAATTTACTGTTTATGTAACTTACACTTTTCCTGGCTTAACGCACAATGTATAAATATGTATTTAGGTCACTTTTTCATAATATTCTATTCATTATCTTTGAATCCATACCAAATAAGTGTATAATTCATGCCTATAATAATCTGAAATTGTGGTCAACCACAGTTCAGTCAGTACATATTGTTTCGAACAAACCTATATTCCAAGCGGTATTTGTCATAATGGTATAATATTTGCAGATTTATATAGATGAATAGAACTTTTGTTTTGTAATATATAAAGAAAGGCTATTTTCAATATGATTTAAGCTTATTATCTTCTTATTTATGAAAAAAGTGTGGGAAAATGCATATCGTGTTAATTTACCCCACCCACCATGTTATACAGCATTTCTAAAAGCAGTTGGTATTCATGTTCAGAGACAAAAACTCAAAAGAAGGTGGTATCACAAGTTGAACAAGCAATTTTATATTCAAATATGGGTGTCTATGCCAGTAGTATATAAAATAGCTGGCTTAAACTGTCCATGCTAGGTACAGACAAAGCAATTCAAGATGGCCTCCAAGATGGCTGCCATTCTTTGCCCATATATTCTATATGTGTGTTCGAATATGGCAGATTCTTACACATTTGTGATGTTAAATGGTTACATGCAAAGTACTTATTTCATAGTGTACATACTATTGATATACTACACTGACCACTTTGAGGTCAGGTTCAAGGTCATTTCAAGGTCAAAGTATGAAAAGTACTACAAAATTGTTATTTTCTCTCTACATGTCTAACAAGCCAGGAATTTCTTTATCAAGCCGTGTTATGTACTCAATATAGGTACTCGATAGAGCCAATCCATGAATGGCTGTATTTAGCAGTGTAAGGTAATCCAATAGAGCCCGAAATTGCTTGCTAGGCAGCATGAGGTAACCAATCTAGTCAGGAATTGGTGTATCATTAAGTATCATGCAGGAGCCCTACGAGGACTGGAATTATCATGTCTAGCAGTGTTAGGTATTCCATAGTTCTAGAAATTGCTGTACCATGCAGTATTTAGTACTACACAGAACCAGGAATGGCTGTATTTTACAGTAATAGTTACCACATAGAGGCAAAAATGGATAACAGAAACTGTTAGGTACCCTATAATGCCAAGAATTGCTTAGTCACCCATTTCAAACACAAGAATAGTTTTATCTGACAGTGTGAATAAGGACATACAAATGTATCACTGGTGACCATTAATGTCAGTACCTGACAAAGTGTTGTTAAGAAAGGGTTTGCTAGGCAGTTTCTGGTATTCCATGGCTCTATGAAAGGATGTACATTGTACCAGGCATAGCTTGTTAATAAATGAAGCCATGAATGGCCTTTTCATACAGTTTTTAGTAGCTCATATTGCAATAAAAGCCAGTATAAGGTAATGTTTGGTACCACATGGAACCATTTAAGGATGCTTCAGGCAGGGTTAGATAATTTTATCCAATGGAACAAATGTAAAGCTGTTCCTAGCAGTTATACAACGATAGGTTGGTACCCCATAAATACATCAAATGCTGTGTTAAACAGTTGCTGGTACCCCATGGTGCTAAAATATTATGTTAGACAGTTGTTAGTACCCCATGGAGATATGAAATGCTGCGTTAGACAGTTGTTGGTACCCCATGGGGCTATGCAATGCTGTGTTAGACCGTTGTTAGTACCCCATGGAGCTACAAATGCTATGTTAGACAGTTGTTGGTACCCCATGGTACTATGAAATGCTGTGTTAGACAGTTGTTGGTGTCCTATAGAGCCACACAATGCTGTGATAGACAGCTGTTGGTGTCCCATAGAGCCATGAAATGCTGTAATAGACAGTTGTTGGTGCCCAATAGAGCCATGAAATGTTGTAATAGACAGTTGTTGGAACCCCATAAAGCCATGAAATGCTGTGTTAGACAGTTGTTGGTACCCCATACAGCCATGAAATGCTGTGATAGACAGTTGTTGGAACCCATAAAGCCATGAAATGCTGTGATAGACAGTTGTTGGTACCCCACAGACCCATCAAATGCTGTGTTAGGCAGTTGTTGGTACCACAAAGAGCCATGCAATGCTGTAATAGACAGTTGTTTGTGTCCCATAGAGCCACAAAATGCTATGATAGACAGTTGTTGGTGTCCCATAGAGCCATCGAATGCTATGATAGACAGTTGTTGGTGTCCCATAGAGCCATGAAATGCTGTGATAGACAGTTGTTGGTGTCCCATAGAGCCATGAAATGCTGTGATAGACAGTTGTTGGTGTCACATAGAGCCACAAAATGCTGTGATAGACAGTTGTTGGTGTCCCATAGAGCCATCGAATGCTGTGATAGACAGTTGTTGGTGTCCCATAGAGCCATCGAATGCTGTGATAGACAGTTGTTGGTGTCCCATAGAGCCATGAAATGCTATGATAGACAGTTGTTGGTACCCCACAGACCCATCAAATGCTGTGTTAGGCAGTTGTTGGTACAGTCAGAACTCGATATAACGACATCCGATATACTGACAAATTCAGTATACTGACATCATATTTGGGGACAAAAGTATTTAAACACTCTTTGTATCAATTCAGTATACTGACATATTCGTTACAACGACTTTTTCTTGGAAACGAACAGCGTCGTTGTATCGAGTTCTGACTGTACCACAAAGAGCCATGCAATGCTGTAATAGACAGTTGTTTGTGTCCCATAGAGCCACAAAATGCTATGATAGACAGTTGTTGGTGTCCCATAGAGCCATCGAATGCTATGATAGACAGTTGTTGGTGTCCCATAGAGCCATGAAATGCTGTGATAGACAGTTGTTGGTGTCCCATAGAGCCATAAAATGCTGTGATAGACAGTTGTTGGTGTCCCATAGAGCCACAAAATGCTGTGATAGACAGTTGTTGGTGTCCCATAGAGCCATCGAATGCTGTGATAGACAGTTGTTGGTGTCCCATAGAGCCATCGAATGCTGTGATAGACAGTTGTTGGTGTCCCATAGAGCCATGAAATGCTATGATAGACAGTTGTTGGTGTCCCATAGAGCCACAAAATGCTGTGATAGACAGTTGTTGGTGTCCCATAGAGCCATCGAATGCTGTGATAGACAGTTGTTGGTACCCCATGGAGCCATGAAATGCTGTGATAGACAGTTGTTGGTGTCCCATAGAGCTGTGATAGACAGTTGTTGGTACCCCATGGAGCCATGAAATGCTGTGATAGACAGTTGTTGGTGTCCCATAGAGCCATGAAATGCTGTGGAAGACAGTTGTTGGTGTCCCATAGAGCCATGAAATGCTGTGGAAGACAGTTGTTGGTGTCCCATAGAGCCATGAAATGCTGTGATAGACAGTTGTTGGTGTCCCATAGAGCCATGAAATGCTGTGGAAGACAGTTGTTGGTGTCCCATAGAGCTATGAAATGCTGTGATAGACAGTTGTTGGTGTCCCATAGAGCCATGAAATGCTGTGGAAGACAGTTGTTGGTGTCCCATAGAGCCATGAAATGCTGTGGAAGACAGTTGTTGGTGTCCCATAGAGCTGTGATAGACAGTTGTTGGTACCCCATGGAGCCATGAAATGCTGTGATAGACAGTTGTTGGTGTCCCATAGAGCCATGAAATGCTGTGGAAGACAGTTGTTGGTGTCCCATAGAGCCATGAAATGCTGTGGAAGACAGTTGTTGGTGTCCCATGGAGCCATGAAATGCTGTGATAGACAGTTGTTGGTGTCCCATAGAGCCATGAAATGCTGTGGAAGATAGTTGTTGGTGTCCCATAGAGCCATGAAATGCTGTGATAGACAGTTGTTGGTGTCCCATAGAGCCATGAAATGCTGTGGAAGACAGTTGTTGGTGTCCCATAGAGCCATGAAATGCTGTGGAAGACAGTTGTTGGTGTCCCATAGAGCCATGAAATGCTGTGGAAGACAGTTGTTGGTGTCCCATAGAGCCATGAAATGCTGTGGAAGCAGTTGTTGGTACCCCATAGAGCCATGAAATGCTGTGATAGACAGTTGTTGGTGTCCCATAGAGCCATGAAATGCTGTGGAAGACAGTTGTTGGTGTCCCATAGAGCCATGAAATGCTATGAAAGACAGTTGTTGGTGTCCCATAGAGCTATGAAATGCTGTGTTACACAGTTGTTGGTACCCCATACAGCCATGAAATGCCGTGATATACAGTTGTTGGTTTCCCATAGAGCCTCGAATTGCTGTGCAAGACAGTTGATGGTACACCGTGTTGTCATGAGATCCATTGTCATACATTATTAGATATCCCACTGAACACTGGATGACTGTGTTAGACAGTTGTAGATGCCCTATGGAACGAAGAATAGCTATACTAGGTGATGATCTTATTCTTCTGTGGCTAGTATTATAGCCGTATTTGATAGTGTTGAGTATCCCAAAAAGTAATCTTTACCTGGACATTTTCTCTGCACAATGATTAGTAAAGCTGATTTTACAACCTTTAAACATTCATGATCCTTACACTTGAGAGAACCATAAGAAACATTTGTTGACACATTTTCTTGATTATGGCTATTGCTATTGGGATTTGAAATAAATCAGCTGCAATGAATGTTATGAAAGTGGGTGGGGTAATTTTTAATTACAGCTAGTCGCCACTTAAATCTCTAATTTCCCCCTTTAAATTGGTACATTTCAAATCATATTGACTCGAAATTGACCTCCATGTGTAAATGAATGTGTTTAAGCATCATTTCTACAACTGGTACATTCGATATCTATTGTTTACCCGTTTTTTTGTACTTTTTACCATTTGACCTTGAAATGACATTGACCTTCATTCATGATGACCTCAATAAATGACCCTAAGCATTGGCAGTACTAGAACTTATATATATTCAGTCAAACATTCGATAATGATAATTCAAATACTACATGCTATTATGTGTGAATCAACTACATTTAATGTTTTGAAAGGGGGTGGGGTAATTGTTTATTACACTAAATTGCCTCTCAGACTCGGAACATCTATTGGAATTGATATATTTCAAGTCTTTTACACCTAATATTTACTCTCATGTGCAGGTGCATGTGTTTTAGCATCATTTGTACTATTTTTGACATTTGATATCTGGTGCACATCCATTTTTAGTACATTTTTACCATTTGACCTTGAACTGACCTTGACCTTGACATTGTTGGACTACAAATTGGAATTAAAATTGTGCAATTAGTAAGGATGTATCAAAGTCAGTGAACCATTTTACTATTACATACACGTTTTGGGTATTAATGCAGGTCAAGAAAACTGTAGTTTGTTTCTTATTTTGAAGCACCATGTGACCTTGAACTTGACCTTTTCAAACTTTCCTCCCAAGGACGGCAACTTTTACGTATAGTACAGTAATCCTGAATGTCTCAGGAACATTTTGGTATATGACTCAGCTTGTGTACTTTTTTTGCAATGTTCACTCTACTTTGAGTCAAAATGCTGCTCTACTACTACACTGAAACAGTTCATCTATCGTATAGACCGGCTTCGCTCTATGAGAGACAATCACACAATTCAATACATTACATGTTACATGTATGTCTGACTAACGACAGAAACGTTTATGCAATTGATATTTACCCACAAACTGTATTGAATAATGTCAACAGCGGTACATCATTATATTTGTCTTCGGACTTACATATATTTATCTGAGGACTACTCGACTTTATTGATGTTTGTTGTAGACTTATGTAGTTTAATGTTGGGGTTTAGCATTTTATCGTCAGTATGCAAGAGAAACAGGAAGACAATCTACTGGAAGAATGCACGGATACCCGATTACTGACTTTGACACTCGTAGTAAACTTGCAGAACACTGGTTATGTAAAAATATAAAAGTGTCACAAGGCTGCCATCATGGTTTTTTGGAAGGTTGTACGTCATTAATAGTCGTGAAACGGCCAAAAAATGACATTTTGGACTAAACATAGCATATTCGTCATATTCTTGGCAGTTTTGTCAACAAATTACAAGGGAAATTGGTATATGTAAGCTCCTTTTTACACAGGCAGTGTTAAGTTAATTGAATTATAGGACATAATTATAGGAACATGCATTTTATTTTTATTTTTTGAAAAATAACAGAGCCAAATTAAGCCATTAGTGAACCTTGTCCTTTACCAATCAACACTTTCAAATGCATTTTTACACAAATGTATATACAGTTAGACATTTATGTGTATCTTCAACTTCTCAGTTCCATCTTCTACAGAGTTTGGATGTGGTAATGAACTGCACCATCGTCTGTAGGTTGCTGGCTTCTCCCACAGCTTGGTCTCAATGGAACTTTCTATCGGTCAAACTTTCAACCATGTTTATGTTTATAAATACAGGTGTATTTTACAAGCACATCCAAACCACTCCAATCTTTATTCAACACACTGGAGTTCGCTTGCTCTCTGAATTGGTAATCCTACGCGATAGTCCAGTGGTACAGCGTCCGCTTCGAGTGCGGGAGATCACGGGTTCGATCACAGGCCGAGTCATACCAAAGACGAAATAAAAATGGTACTAGAAAATCCCTTGCTTGACGTTCAGCATACAATTGAAACTATTGGCCATTTTACTGTCATACCCTCGTGGCGATGGATAAAAACAGGAATGATGTGTCGAAAGTGATTAATATAAGTTAGAAAACTTGCTTCACAATCGACCTTGGCACAAAAAGCTAAGTCACCTGCTTAAAGTCAAGAGTTGCATGAATGTCTTGACTTGATTAATCATACCCTCGTAGTCGCCCTATACGTTGCACACACGGGTCAGACTCCTTTCAAAGTAACTCACAAGGGAACTATCCTTACTAAAAGCAATGTAATTAATGGAAATACTGTAAGCTGCTGTGTCATTACTTGATCAAATGTTTTACGTTTATATAGAAGCGTTAAATGATTTGTCTAATCTGACTTAAGTGCCTACATATCAGGGTAGGGAACGTAACAAATAAGGTTCTAGTACTTTATACACAGTTTACCCACAAATTGTATTTAAGGTTTTCATGTAAGCCTTCATTCCAGTCGGAATCAAGTACCCGGACTCGTAACAGTCAGCGTGTTATCAGACTTTAGGTGTAAACAGTGGTTAATTATTATACTTGAAGTGGTGTGTTTGTGTGCGGTATATTACACTACCAACCAGAAAGCTTTTCTGTGTTTGTCTCAAGTGAGATAAATGGTGACTCAATAAAGGCATGCTCGTCCTGTAATTGAACCCTTATATCGTCCACGTGACCACGTTACAAGTGAGATAAATGGTGGCTTAATGAAGGCATGTACGTCCTGTAATTGAACCCTTATATCATCCACGAGACAACTTAACATGTGAGATAAATGTTGGCTTAATGAAGGCATGCTCTCGTCTTGTAATTGAACCCTTATATCGTCCACGTGTCAACTTAACATGCGTGCAATCCACTTAATCTCATGTGTAATATTTGTCAATTTTATACAACACTCAAAACATAAACATCTTAAAATTCCATTTTAGAAAATTCTAGGATGTTTTTAATCTTAGCCGCAAAAAGTCTTAACTTTTTTCTTACAATTAATTAAGTGTTTCCCATGATTTTCCTTGTTAAAAATGACGATGTACATAGTCTAGTAGATCTATATCGTCACATCATTTTAATGTTTGGGATGCTTGGGAGACACATGCTTTGTTCAAGTATACTTACTATAGCTAGTAGTCATAATCGTACGAGTACAACTCTCTGATAAGCTGTAAAAGGGAGATGTCTTCTACGAGAATGTGACATACCTGCCTTAAAGAATTGGAGCATGTTCTAAGAAGAGTTAAATAGCGATTAAAACATACAAACTTATCATAATACTCACTACATATGTTTCAAAGAACCGGTTTGTCCTCATGGATATGTACAATATACAGACTAGAATATATGTTACTATAAATGTTTAGTTGTAAAGTTTTTAACGACATTTTGTTGTCTTTTTCAGAAAATACAGAATGAAAAAGAAAAATTAACACGACCCTCGTCAGTAGAAAGTAAGTACAAAAACAATAATTGGATTTTACGTTCATATATTTGTAAACATGTTTAACAGACACACTGTGCTGTAAAATAAGTTTCATTTCATGAACACGACTTGTTTCCATTGACTAGCCTGTGTCACATCAGCTACCCAATTTTTGGTCGCTGGGTTTATTACGCCCGAAACAAAACAAATATTCAGACCGCAGACATAATTGCAGACATCTAGGAAGATCGCAGACATCGCATGGCTGCCATACGGTGCTCGTTCGGCTGTCGTACGTTTTGCGTGAATATACCCGGTAGTAGAATATTGTTGTATCGCCGGTAAATCGCGAAACTTGGGACACGTCGACGTTGATTTCTTCGACATTGCGTTCTTCTTGCGACTCTTACATTTCCTTAGGCAGTCGTAGATCAGTCTGAATAATGACCACCCCACGAAACACCAGCGACAACATGTTGAAAATTCCTCATTTAGTATCCTATACTGGCGCGCGTTAGGGCCCGTTTTTCGAAGTGACCATGTCAACATTATGAAGCTTTTAAATTATAAAACATTGTTTAAAACTTGTATAGGTGGATCTGTTGTCTAGTAGGTGTGTATAAGTAATATGCTATTTTTCTTGTTATTCTGTCGAAACTTACTTTTCAAAAACATTTCGTTTGACTTTTTGTGTAAAATTTCGAAAAAATACCTAAATTGTCAACTTATTTCGATGCTCATCAATTTAACAATCGCACCGAGCGACTAAATATTTGGGCTGTCAAACCGTTAACATATTGCCAATTCATGATCATTTAGATAAAGCAAATTACGCGAGTAATCATTTAATACACAAAATTATTTAATAAGTTTTATGAAAACGACAAAAAACGATCCATTCAGGGGAGGAAAATACTAATAAATGTGTGTTATAACGTAATATATGTAAGCTATAGCAATCATGTGAAGAGACTCGGATAACTTCATTACAATGTACGATTACAGAGTACGATAATGCCTTTACAACTTAATTGAACTTTAATCTTTTACATTACTTACGAGGGAAGTCAAGAATACAGGGAAGAATAGAAACGTTATAAGCGTTTTAAAGTTTACATAGTATCATATTAGATCTACGTCATGAAAATTTGCCAGGTTGCATTTTTATGCCGATGTATATGTATGAAATACATGTTCCCATTCTTCCGTAGTTCTTAAACAACTTTTCTTAGTTATTACTTTACCTTTTTTATTCCACTATTAGTTTTATTTTTCTATACATACCGCGTGTCCCAAATCTTTTTCACCGTCCCTCTTATTAAGTGATGTAGTCACGTGACTTCAAATTTGATTTTTTTATCATTGACCAAATATTATTCAATTGTGGGTTAAATTGTTTCACCCGTGTGCAGTGGTGTGTCAGAGCTGATATGGAATTTAAAGAGCCATGTGTCAGACATGGCAGTTCCCTGACGCCTGACAGCATATACATATTTAATTACAGAAAATAAATGTGTTAACAGGGAGGTCTGTATGACGTCATCGCTTTTCTATTATATTTAATAAATCATTTTCATTTTTTTTGTTAATAGGTTTCAGCAGATTTAAACTGCATACACACGCGCCTATAATCTATGTAAATGACATGTATTGGCAATACTTAGTTCGTTCCCGTCAGGACGGATCAGCAGGCTACATAGTGTTAGGATAAAATATAAGACCCAATTTGTGTTCCGACAATTTTAGTTGCCAATTATTGAATGTTATCAACCGTTAATCTTGTTAATATATTGTTTTATAATAGTTTGTTTTGTGCCTATATTTTCATGTTTTGTATACAGAAACCCCTCGGATGATGATACTTATGTGCTCTAAAGTAGTTAAACAATACATAGGATGTCTCAGAATATCCAACACCATTATAACCGAATGCTATGAGAACATTCTTGACCTTAGATATGGCTCTGTCATAGCACCATTTGAAGCATGTTATGAACGCACTACTGTAAACGTGAAAAATACATCAGACTTCTTTTAATTTTTATTGCAATAAATGTCAAAATGGAACCCATCTGATTTAGTCGCACAGATTCAATGGAGTTTGTAAAGTGATTCCTGATATATCCGGTTTAATGGAGTTTATAAACTAAATACGAGATATATACTTGTTTGGAAGTTTCAGCATAAAACAACCATGCATGTAACAGTTACTTTGGTTACCAGTTGCTATGTATCATAAGAACCTGGCATAGAAATAGTTTTCACTTCAACCCATGGCAGCCGGTGAGGTTATTATAACGAGTTCCAAATGGTGGTTAAATTTATCAATTATCACAATATTATATTGCTTATTCGATTATTTATTGGCTGGAAGCAAGAGGTTGTCGTCGTTGTACCGTACTGGTATATGACGGTATATGACGGTATATGACAGGCTGGTCATGACTACGGATATGATGTGACTCCGCCCTCTCCATATTATTCAAATGTTGTCTACATGAAACAATCAAGCACATACAATGTAACACAGATACCGCATTGAAACCTAGTGGTATATAGTGCCCACTTCGAGTGCGGGAGGTCACGGATTAGATCCCAGGCCATGTCACGGCATACCAAAGACGAAATAAAAATGGTACCAGTAATTCCCATGCTAGACGCTCAGCATAAAGGGACAGTTGGCTTCTCTCTTTCATACCCTCGAGGCGGTGCAGATTCCATCAGAAATGAGGTGTCGAGAGTGATTTATATCATTGTAAAAACGTGTTCCCCAATCCGCCCGAAATAAACGAGTACAAACTGAACTAACCCCGATTCACTCTGGATGGGAGTTATCCTGTAATACTTTAATTTCAGACAAATATTATTGACTTAAATAAGATGACACGTAATGAATTATCAAAGAGAAAAAAACTAATAAATAAATCATATTTTCAATATTGCTGTCATTTAAGCAATCAAAGTAGCTGCGTATTTCATTTATTGCGTGCCAAAATGTATTAATTTGCATGCACGTGCATTAATACAACTTACGAAAAATACGTGCTTGTGCAGATAAAAGAAATAACTAATAATAATTTAAACTACGACATGTATTAGTGGTGATACGCGCTGAATTATTTCATGAATCACTTAATCTTATTACTTAGCTTGTAGCTAAGCACTTGTTAGCTTACAGAATACTGGATGTCTATGTTGTTATTGGTTGTACAACGACAGAAGTGCTTCAGTTGGCTCATCGAACATACACTTATTTGTTTGAAAATATATGTTTGTGTCTTCATTATTTGACAAGAAGACAAAAACATACTTTGAAATGCAAATGCCTTTTTGTAATTCATTTATTGGCATGTTTTGGATGAATGTTCGGGGATCTACATTTTTGTCATTCCAGTTAACCCTGACTATTTAAAATACAAGTTTAATTGGTTGACTATAACACACACCTTGCTGCACACACCCTGCTGCCAATGGTATCGAATGTGTTTGTTGTAAAACGCATGTCCGTAGTTCTACCGAAGTGACCGTGCAAAATATAACTAATAACCACGTACCTAACATCTCATCACCTCTAATTACTGAAACACTCACTACATGACCCTTCACAGTTTAATAATAATAAAGACTTTATTTACAGAGGGAGCTTACTTGACATAATTATCAATCGGTCGTTTTTGTCAATTAAACTTCCAAAATATAAATATAATTTAGTTTATAATACAACGAGACTTGAAATGCCACTCACTACATGGCCCTTAATTGATTTGAAACTTAAACTGCCTTCCAAAATAAAAATATAAAAAAAATAGTTTTTTAAATACAAACGTAGATAGACTGACATCATGATAATCGTTCGACAAGCAAGTACGTCACGGGTGTGTTTATATTTAAGGCGGTTGCTACAATTCCTTAGGAATGTCAACATATACTCGGTGTCTGACGACCAAATCAATATTTTTTCTTCGCCTGATTTCATCTTTAAAGGTTGTTAAATTTCACTTTAATGTCGATTTATTTATTCACATGAGTATATACGGTGGGGGCAATCAATAGGAAAGTATTATGCGATTATCTGGTTAAGCTCTCGAAAATCTGAAAATGAAGTCGTCTTCAGATAACTGCTATCAATAATCCGTGCGGTTGTAAAATCGCCCCGAAATGAACTTCGTGTATCTCGTTTGTTCTTAAATGATGTTGTCTTCTTGTTGAGTGTATAAATGAATTATGTTTGAATTACTTAAACCTTGTACCATACACCTCTACCAGATACTGTCCAGTCCTACTTTTCTAATTCCTTTTTATAATTCATGCTTTCATTTCATTTCACATAACACATACGTAATTTTATTTATTTATGCTCTTATAACTATGACAAATGTAATTACTAAAACGTAATATATGTAACTTGTCACGTTTGTCAAATAGATTCCCATATAAACATTGTTTAAAAAAGTTACCCATTTTCGAGGTTAGCCATTCAGCCACCCTTCGATATTTTAACTTTCCCTGCCCATTGGGCTACCTAAGGAAACCTCCGTTCAAGTCTCCCCTGGGGAGACTATTTCTCTCTTGATGAGTGTTCAGCCAACATCGAGGTACGGCGCCCAGGAATATCGAACATGTTCATGCATCGCCAATTCACACCTTGGTCGAGTGGAGTATTGTGTGTTATTCCTCTCAGAGAAATTAAGCAGTGGCGCGTCGTGGATAAAATCCGGGACCTCTCGACTCAAAAGCGCCCACCCTACCTCTAGGCCACAGCTCCCCATTAAATTGAGTTGTCATTATTATGCTCACATACACGGGTCTATGCGAATGGATCTAATAAATGTTAAAAGCAATGTATAAATGCAAGGAAACTTCTTAATCCATAACAGGATATAAACAGGATACGTCAAAAGTTACTCTAAACGATTAAATTTTGTACGTGACCACTGTCTCGGGATGAACGATTGCGGAACGATTCCGAAACGCAAGAACCATTACCCAGGGTTGGCGATTGAAGGTTCGATCCCAGCATGCTAGTTCCAACGTCTCAGTGATGCGTGCGGGTTTCGTGCTCAATTTCAACACGTCACATTAGAACCGTTTTGTCACCGCTAAAAGGCTTGAAAAATTGTTTTAAAGCGTTTGTAGAAACCCACCTTGCTGTGTCCGGACAACGTTCCTGTGACGTTTTGATTTGATTGACAGCCCAATGTGTAAGCCACGCAATGTATAAACCTTGTACACATATAATACAGTCTACTTTACAAGGGCGTCATACTTTACTGCCACACTACTAAGGTATACGGTCGGTATGTGCCAGATATATTAATATGCCCCATTTGAAGGCCAAATAATTTTTAAAAAAAACTAAAATTCCTTCTATGAATGCTTTAAATGTATTAATACAAGATGTTTAATGCTTTTGAAGCATCTGAATGTTTGTCGGAATTTTGTTCGTATTGTTTTGTCTTGTTCTGTTTCGATTAATTGTTAGCTCCCGTGCATTCCCGTATCCCGTGTATCCGCAGTGTGGGTCTGCAACCAATGACCCGGCATATATGGAACTTCATTATCTTGCGAGAATCGACATAGCGTATGCATGTATCGGTCCAATGATTGTTTTCCACTTTCTCCAAGAAACATACATCGTTTGATCCCATACTCTTGCTTGAACGAGTGTCCGGACGTGTAATGCAATATAGCTCAATACATGTACTTCATTTATCAGTACCACGACACCGATGGAACTACTGTACATTGTACTGCATCCCCTTCGTAGATAGCTGTAAACCATCTTTCCAATACTTTGAAATACAAACATATACGTAATTTTCTACAACAACTCCAGATGTCTACAAGTTCGCTCTACTGTACAAAGTACATAATTCCCTGATGATACGGTGTCTTCTGGACACTTCTAGAGTTCCGTTCGAATCTATGCCGCCGAAGAAGATTTCTAAGAGTTTGTAATTTCCGGTAACTTTATGTTTGTCGATTGTGAAAAATCTTTCTACAATTAATGATTTATTTAAACAATTATACATTCCTCTCCCAATGCCCCATTCATGATGCTCTTCACCACGAGGGAATGGGGGAGTTAGGGCATGACATATAGAAAACTGAAATTTCTTGGTCCAATCTTAGTTTGCGAGAACTAAAGTGAACCATCCCTATAATACTTTTATGCGGTAATATTTGGCCACATCATTTGTTTTAAATTGTCAATGTTATCTAACCATTTTAGTAACGCGTTCTGAATGTGAGTCTTTAAACTCTTTTACTAGCCATGGGCTACTAGATATTATTCGTATATAATTCTCATTAAAATGTCTACGTTAAAGCAGGATGCGTGAGATAGCATCTTAACTGATTGTTATCCGATACATTAAAGTCAACCTCATGTTGTCATAATTTCAATATTGGTAAACCCTTTGTTTTTGAAGTAATTATGCAATAATGTTGTAGCCACGTTTTAATTGGCTTACAAATTATATAACATGACATTTGATTGGCTAAGAACGTTTTAAGTATTTTGTAACGTGTAATTTGATTGGTCAAAAGCTTTTAACATTTATTTTCTATGATTTGAAAATAATGTATATTAAGTAAGATTTGATTTAGACTGGAGATATACAAACAAAGTAATGATGTAGGACTAAGACAGTTATGATGTAGGTTTTAGAAAGTTAGGACAAGTGGAGTTCCACTACGCTTCGTTAAGTTACTAACTCTGTGTGTTAAAACATAAATATTTGTTATTGTTAAACTATTTGGAGAAACTACAGAATAAAAATAGTAAAACTGACTGTGGATTTGTCATAACTTATTTAGTTGAGACTTTGTTATCATATTTGAAATTATACTGGAAAAAACGCACTGGACTTACAACGTTAGCAGAGCTAAACTGACAGCTCACACAACGAACGACACAACGCTGTTACATACGAGCTAATTCCCGAAACAACAGAACTAACACTGTTGGTCTAACAACAAGCTGGATTCCACGTACTACAACAACCTCAAGAGTTAACGCAGAGTTCTGAGATTAGAGTTCAGAATCAGATCTCAACAACACAACCAAAATGAGCTCAATTCCCACAAACTGTATATCAACGCTTAAAACACGGCATTACACTGGTGGAGAATCCGGGTAAAATTTGCGGTACCTCACAACATCACAGCCAAGCGAGTGAATTGCAACAAGCGCGTGAATTTCAACAAGCGATTTACTACTACCAAGTGAATTTCTACCAGCGAATAATCACAACCAAACGATTTTCAACAAGCGAGTTACTACTACCAAGTGAATTACAACCAGCGAATAAATACAACCAAGCGAATTTCTACAAGTGAGTTTTTTGAAACAGCGCATAAAAACCAGCAACCAGTGATTAATACAGCAGAGTGAATCAGTGCATTTGTGAAATTAAATAATCGTAGTAAATTAAGGTGTGTGAAGTTGGCTCTGAGATCGTTAATCGAAGATCGACATTCAATACAGACCTGGGTGCTAATACAGAGCTAGCTCTGAAATCGACATTGGCAATATAAGGTGAGCTAATACAGACCCAGTGGCCAATACAGATCCAGCTCTGAGATCGACATTCGCAAAATAAGGCCTGTGAATACAGATCTGAGTTTGAATACAGAGCCAGGTCTGACATCGTCATTCGATGTACACCGACGGCGAATACAGACCTAGGACCGAATACAGACCCAGCTCTGAGATCGACATTCGCAAAATAAGGCCTGCGAATACAGATGTGAGTTTGAATACAGAGCCAGGTCTGACATCGTCATTCAATGTACACCTACGGCGAACACAGACCTAGGACCGAATACCGACCCAGCTCTAAGATCGACATTCGCAAAATAATGCCTGTGAATACAGATCTGAGTTTGAATACAGAGCCAGGTCTGACATCGTCATTCGATGTACACCGACGGCGAATACAGACCTAGGACCGAATACCGACCCAGCTCTGAGATCGACATTCGCAAAATAAGGCCTGTGAATACAAATCTGAGTTTGAATACAGAGCCAGATCTGACATCGTCATTCAATGTACACCGACGGCGAATACAGACCTAGGACCGAATACCGACCCAGCTCTGACATCAACATTCGCCAAATAAGGCCTGTGAATACAGACCTGAGTTTGAATACAGAGCCAGGTCTGACATCGACATTCGATGTACAACTACGGCGAATACAGACCTAGGATCGAATACCGACCCAGCTCTGACATCGACAGTCGATGTAAAGCGACGGCGAATACAGACCTAGGATCCAATACCGACCCAGCTCTGACATCGACATTCGATGTATAGCGACGGCGAATACAGACCTAGGATCGAATACCGACCCAGCTCTGACATCAACTTTCGCAAAATCAGGCCTGTGAATACAGACCTGAGTTTGAATACAGAGCTAGGTCTGACATCGACATTCGATGTACACCTACGGCGAATACAGACCTAGGAGCGAATACCGACCCAGCTCTGACATCGACATTCGATGTATAGCGACGGCGAATACAGACCTAGGATCGAATACCGACACAGCTCTGACATCAACATTCGCAAAATCAGGCCTGTGAATACAGACCTGAGTTTGAATACAGAGCTAGGTCTGACATCGACATTCGATGTACACCTACGGCGAATACAGACCTAGGAGCGAATACCGACCCAGCTCTGACATCGACATTTGCAAAATAAGGCCTGTGAATACAGACCTGAGTTTGAATACAGAGCTATGTCTGACATCGACATTCGATGGATGTACACCTACGGCGAATACAGACCTACAATCCAATACCGACCTAGCACTGACATCGACAATCGATGTATACCGACGGCGAATACATACCTAGGATCGAATACCGACCCAGCTCTGACATCGACATTCGCAAAATAAGGCCTGTGAATACAGACCTGAGTTTGAATACAGAGCCAGGTCTGACATCGACATTCGATGTACAACTACGGCGAATACAGACCTAGGACCGAATATCGACCCAGCTCTGACATCGACATTCGATGTAAAGCGACGGCGAATACAGACCTAGGATCCAATACCGACCCAGCTCTGACATCGACATTCGATGTACAGCGACGGCGAATACAGACCTAGGATCGAATACTGACCCAGCTCTGACATCAACATTCGCAAAATCAGGCCTGTGAATACAGACCTAAGTTTGAATACAGACCCAGGTCTGACATCGACATTCGATGTACACCTACGGCGAATACATACCTAGGATCGAATACCGACCCACCTCTGACATCGACATTCGCAAAATAAGGCCTTTGAATACAGACCTGAGTTTGAATACAGAGCCAGGTCTGACATCGGCATTCGATGGATGTACACCGACGGCGAATACAGACCTACAATCGAATACCGACCCAGCTCTGACATCGACACTCAATGTATTCCGACGGCGAATACAGACCTAAGATCGAATACCGACCTAGCTCTGACATCGACATTCGATGTATACCGACGGCGAATACAGACCTAGAATCGAATACCGACCCAGCTCTGAGATCGACATTCACAAAATAATGTGGGCGAATACAGATATGAGTTTGAATACAGAGCCAGGTCTGACATCGACATTCGATGTAAATCGACGGCGAATACAGACCTCGGATGCAATACCGACCCAACTCTGACATCGACAATCATTATTTACCGACGGCGAATACAGACCCAAGTGTGAATACAGATCCATCTCTGAGTTCGTCATTCGCAAAATACGTTGAGGGGAATACCGAGCTGGGATGCAATATTATTGACAGCCAGAAACCAAGAATGCAATATATTTTACATGCTTTATATTTGTTGTTAAATGCATGAAATCTGTAAAAGCAACATGAATACATACTGTTTTATTTCTTTCTTAATTATAAACTAATAGTGAATGACCAATATAAATGAGTTCTAATTAAATACATTGCAAATCTACCATAGTTTTTCATTGATTATTTAAAATTTATTTTAAAGGGAAGTAATAAAGACTTAACAATCATCGTCACTGCTACGTATCCACAGTTTAATGCATAGACCGATGGCCAATACAGACCTAGGATTGAATACCGACCCAGCTCTGAGATCGACATTCACAAAATAAGGTGGGTGAATACAGATCTGAGTTTGAATACAGAGCCAGGTCTGACATCGACATTCGATGTAAACCGAGGGCGAATACAGACCTCGGATCCAATACCGACCCAGTTCAGAGATCGACATTCGCAATATAAGGTGGATGAATACATATCTGAGTTTGAATACAGAGCCAGGTCTGACATCGACATTCAATGTATACCCACGGCGAATACAGACCTAGGATCGAATACCGACCCAGCTCTGAGATCGACATTCGCAAAATAAGGCGGGTGCATACAGGTGTGAGTTTGAATACAGAGCCAGCTCTGACATCGACATTCGACGTTTACCGATGGCGAATACAGACCTAGGGTCGAATACCGATCCAGCTCTGAGATCGACACTCGATGTATACCTACGGCGAATACAGACCTAGGATCGAATACCGACTCAACTGACAGCGACATTCAATGTATACCCACGGCGAATACAGACCTAGGTTCCAATACAGTGTTGGGTCTGACATCGACATTCAATGTATACGGACGGCGAATACAGGCCTAGGTTCCAATACCGACCAAGCTCTGAGATCGACATTCGCAAATTAAGGCCTGTGACTACCGAGCTTGAATACAGATCCAGGTCGATGTGAGCCGACAGCGAATACAGACCTATGATCGAATACCAACCCAACTGTGAGATCGATATTCGCGGAATTAGCTGGGTCAATGCATATCTAAGCTTGGATACAGAGCCAGCTCGACATTCTACGAATACCGACGGCGAATACAGACATAGGGTCGAATACCGATCTAGCTCTGAGATCGACATTCGTGAAATGAGCTTAGTGAATACAGATCTGAGTTTGAATACAGATCCAAGTCTGACATCGACATTCGATGTAACCCGACAGCGAACACAGACCTAGAATCGAATACCGATTCAGCTCTGAGATCGATGTTCGCAATATACGACTTCAAATACCGACCCAACTCTGACATCGACATTCGCAAATAAGGTGTGTGAATACTGATCTGAGTTTGAATACAAAGCCAGCTCTGACATCAACATTAGATTTAGGATTTCATGGCATCAGTCTGCGACTATATCTGGCACCCTCGCAGACGTTCAGGAATTTTGGTGCCATTTAATTTTTTTATATGTGTGACCTTTAAGGTCTGTTAGGAGTCAATTGCATCGGTCTGCGACTGTTTTTTTTACACTATCGCAGACTTTCATGAATTTTGGTGCCAATTCAGAAAATGATATTTTTGACATCTAGAGGCCCTAAGGTATCCATTGCATCGGTCTGCGAATGTTTCTGACATGTTCGCAGACTTTCAGGTATGTTGGTGCCAATTGAACAAATCACATGTTTGGCATCTAGGGACCATTACGAGTCCATTACATCGGTCTGCGACTGTTTCTGACACACTCATCGACTTTCAGGAAAGTTCGTGCCTTTTTAGAAAATGGTATTTTTGACCTTTAGGGACCTTTATGAGTCCATTCAATCGGTCTGCGACTGTTTCGGACACCCATCACAGTCTCTCCTGAATGTTGGTGCAAATTGACAAAAATGACACCTTTGTTCTCCATTGGAGTCCTTTGCATCGGTCTGCGACTGTTTCTGACACTCTCGCATACTTTCAGGAACTTTGTTGCCAATTGAGAAAATGACATTTTTGGCCTCTAGGAACACTTAGGAGCTTACTGCATCTGTCTGCGACTGTTAATGACACACTTGAGGACTTTCAGGAATTTCGGTGCCAATGGAGAAAATGATAGTTTTGGCCTCTAGGAACTCTTAGGAGTCCATTGCATATGTCTGCGTCTGTTTATGGCACACTCGCAGACTTTCAGGAATATTATTATTATCACAATTACTCTAACATAGCCAACTTCTGCTTGTTATATGGATGGATGTGTGTGATTCAAGCCTTGCTTCGAAACATTTAAATAGAGTATCACGGTGTTCAAATTATCATATAATATAAATAAGATGAGTTTTGTATTAATCAAGACCATAGCTGTAGTCTTTTTATTAACATAATACCTTGCCGTTATTCAGGGTGGTTCTTTTGGGATTGGCTGGAATACTCCGTCCGGATACACAGTTCTCTTTCTTGACAAGATAACAAAAGTTCTCTTAATTTCTTTGATTAAGATATCATATGTTTAGTATTGACATTAACAAGCCATTTTAATTACATTTAACTTATTTAAGATGGTTCCAATATTTCTAATTTCTAACTCACCAAAATGAGTCCATTTAACGGAGAATCAATGGTGTGACACAGACAGGATAAAACAGCCACACTTGGGCATAATTTAGTATTTTGAGTAGGCAGAACAAAAACATGATATAATAGAGAAAAGCATTGGTTGGTTAAAGAAAGGGAATAAGAACGTCAACGTAATTACAATGTAGAAATAACTGAATGGTTATAAGGGTATCATGTACTTCCAAGAATACATCAAGTAACAATTTTAGTAACGTAAATTACATTGGTATTTTCCAGTAATGTTTGTGATGTTTGATACTAAACCTTGAAGTAATATGTTTATTGCATAAAATCTACTAAACTATGTAATGACTTTTTTATCCTGTCTGTATCACATCATGATTTAGATGTTAACGTATTTTACTGTGTAAACGTATCATACGGCAATATGTAGCATTAAAATGCGATTAAAAACGATTATATCAGAAAAACATTGACACACATCTAGTCATGAAAAAACATATCTAAAAGTATCTTTTATTTAACCCTTATCATACTTCTTCGTTCAATAAGGTGTATACCTCGTAAAATAACAAATATGCAAAGTACTATTTTCTAGAACTAACAAAGGTAGTTTTTTATCAGTAGACATAGGACAGTCAGAAAATAATTGTCAGCACAATTCCCTAATACGGGGGACATTAGGACCCCCTTTGGTCTCATAGCCTAAGTTTGCTGTGGGTGGATTGTGGATTGTTACTAAAGGTTCCTTTAGTGTACTATATATGCAGCGACGCAGATGTGAAAACATTATATGTATAACACCATAACTCATGTGACGTTTGAAACAATTTAAAATTGTAACTTTGTGCATATAGACAAAGGTGATTTTTGTAATTGTTTAAACACATGTACTTTTTCAATGATTACTTTATTGACATAATTTTAATGACCCATGTGTGAGATGATATTCATTACGAGGGTTTACTACTCTCAGCTAGACATTTGTCAATATCAATGAGATGGAAACGGTTTCGTAAAAAATGAATGCGTTTTCAGTTCATTGATATTCAAACAGGACATGTTTTATTGCACTGGACAATACTTGTCTCATAATTACGCAATACAATTATGTTATATGGGCTCATACGGTTTCTGAGCGTTGTTTTCAAATGTCATTCAGGCGGATTGGATTTAAATTCATATTATTCGAATATGTACCATTGTACTCAAAAATGACAATCTGTTATTTTGAAACCGCTAAATTATTATTAAACTATAGCTATACAAATGAATCAAACGCGAAACCCAAAATACCACACATACATCCTAATGAATACTGGATGCGTACTAGCGAATTATTCACTAATTTATTCTGAATATGTCAACATTTCTAGAATATGACATGATGGTTCTTTAGTCGGAGGATTTTAATCCTTTTTGCCTCATGTATATTTTTACAAGACTTTTTATGTTCGACACTAACTTTTAAAAAGTGGATGGGGTAATGTTATACCCTCATTATAAACAAAAAAAGAAAACTCACACATGTTGTCCTTTTCATGTAATTCTGCTTACATGAAATTACCACCATTGTTTTATTTTTGTTGTTCGTATTATAGTATCAGGGATATGACGTCATACATCTAAAATACATAGTTTTAAACGACAAATGATGAATTATTCTGAATTTATTTGTTCTGTGAAAAAACAACATATTTAGATATTTAAAATAGCTACATATTTGACTTTCCCACTTAACACGTCCAACAGCAAAATTCAGTAACACTGTATAGGGCATAGTACCAGTAAAATGCCCTCTTCAAGAGTATTTGGAACATGGCAGATTTCCTGTACAGCTAAAGCCATTCAGACTTTTCAAACATCAGTGTTGATATAACACTAGTTAAACAAGTATAAAATGCATAAAATGTGCAAATTTGAAATCAATCGGATTACTTTTGTATATTTTATGAACATGTATATCAATCCTTTCGATTACTAATCTGCCTTATCTTGTTCCAAGTCCAGTCATAGCGCTGGTACCGCCGGTGATCCGCTTCCAAACCTCGATCGGTTAAGGTCATACCTTGCCATAACAATTGCTAGCCAAAATTGTTATTTTTATTTCACCTAGAACAAAATGCAGTAGCTTTTACGAATTTTATAATATGTATCATACTCTACATTTGCTAGCATGTATTGTGCAAAGGTTATTTGCAATTTTGTGAATGACCATCTAGTTGTTATGTACGTACATATTGTGTATATATTATATACGATATGGGCCAGGTTCTATATACATTGTAGTTTGTCTTCATTAAGACAGGTTTGCCGCGAAATGAATGCACCAAGTAAACCACAGTTATAGTCCAACCAAATGAACTTAGTTCTCACATTTTATGCATCGATATATTGCACGACAAGTATCAATTTCCTCGAGATAATCGTGTCTTGTTGGATATTTAGATTTGTGTTTATAGTATACCATGTACATAATCGCAATACTTTCTGCTGATGGAAACAAATATCATTTTAAGTTATTGACAATTAGTAAACGGTTAAATGATGCTTTAACGAATGTTCGAATGCACTATAATTGCGACCTTGAATTTCGACACCAACGCCTAGTAGAGCGTAAACAATATGCATGTACAAAGAGGACTGTTCAATTATGTGTATGGTTCTTATTATCTTAACCATAGATTTCCTTGATTAGCTTCTGATTGCGCTGTGACGTTTTGGCAGATAATCGGGTTATTACGACATGTTATGAGTTAGAAAATTAGCTTATACCTTGGTCACACTGACTGGCTGGTGTCCGTATACCATAACTATTTAACCTGTGTATAGGCATAGTGTATACACTGAGCGTCGGCCGCTGGTTAACATTTGCTCCTTGGTAAAGGATGGCGGACGGGAACGGTTGAGGGACATAAAAAACACATTGTATCATCACGCAAATATCACTTTGACCCTACGTCACGTTCTGATTGAATCCGACAATTCCACGACGACCAGCCGATGTCCGTCCGGCCTCCGGTCCACTTAGGTAATGGGTATGCCCATCGATCATCGGATGACGATTACATGTGTGCCCCATTTATAAGCGATGTACTAACCGAACATTTTGCAAATGTCATGATACTTGTATACTAGGCCTACAAGACTAAAATAAGAAGTAGTCAATACACTATGGAAACCTGGTCGTTTAGATATGAGATATGTTATGAGGAATAATGGTGTACTAGCACAAAAGTTGTCCTCATGGAATGGAATATGAGTTGTTGTTATTTTAGCTAAATATTCTTGACATTAAAGTTGATCCTCATCCATCCGAAAATGTACCAGTGCATGGTGTTGTGATCGGCAAGGTTCGAGTAATCACTCCCAGTGGTGTGTGAAAAATGGACGACAACCACAAAGTACAAAATGGGTTTGAAATTATTTAAAGCAATTATGACGCCCTGTAGTTTTTATGATCACTGTAATATTGTATATTGAACATCCCTCGTAGAAGTTTTGGTACCCTATCAAGAAAGACATCATACGACCAAAAAAGGTGTCAAGTGCGTCTAGTTCAAATCGGTCAGAGAAGAAAAACGTAAACAGTTGTTTTAAGCTCTGTGTTGTTCAAACGGAACACAAAGATTCAAAGTAAGTTCTGCATACTGCTTAAGTCGGAGCTATATTCAACCTAGGGCCTGTTTGTGCAGAAGGTATATATCGAAGGTCAATGTAAGAGCTAGGTCTGCATTCGGACCTGGTTTTGCATTCGATATAGGTATATATCGAATTGTTGTTTCCGAGGTTTAGTGGTTAAAGCACTTTTCTTCTAATCTGGCGACCCGGGTGAAGGCACTCATTTGTACTCCATATTTCAATAGAACGCAAACTGGCAAATAGAGGCTATGCCCGATGTCAAAAAATGTCGCTCTCAGAGCTGATTTGCATTCGGTCTGCACTAGGTCTGCACTCTGCCTGCATTCGTACCTTGGTGTGCATTAGACATCGGAATATATTGAATGTCGATCTCAGAGCGGGATCATTATTCAAACATTGGTCTGCATTAGCCTTCGAGATAAATGGAATGTCGATGTCAGGCCTAGAACTGTATTCAAACTCAGCTCGGAATTCAACGGCCATATATTGCGAATGTCGATGTCAGAGCCGGGTCTGTATTCAAACTCAGCTGAGTATTCAACGGTCTTATATTGCGAATGTCGATCTCAGAACTGGGTCGGTATTCGATAGTAGGTCTGTACTCGCCGTCGGTATACAACAAATGTCGATCTCAGACTCTGTATTCAACCCGAGACCTGCATTCACCGGCCCTATATTGGGAATGTCGATCTCGGAGCTGGATCGACTTTCGACCCATGGTCTTGATTAGCCGGTTGTATACACCGAATGTCGATGTCATAGCTGGATCTGTATTCCAACTTAGATCTGTATTCACCATCCTTATTTAGCAACGTTGATCTCATATCTGGACCGGTATTCGACCGCAGGTCTGTATTCGACGTCAGTATACATCGAATTTCGATGTCAGAGCTGGCTCTTTATACAAACGCAGCTTGGTATTCACCAACCTTATTTAGCGAATGTCGATCTCAGAGCCGGATCGGTATTCAATCCTAGGTCTGTATTCGATGTCGGTTTACATCGAATGTCGATGTCAGACTTGGATCTGTATTCAAACTCAAATCTGTATTCACCAACCACAATTCGCGAATGTCGATCTCAGAGCTGGGTCGGTATTGGATCCTAGGTCTGTATTCACCGTGGGTATACCTCGAATGTCGATATCAGACCTGGCTCTGTATTCAAACTCAGATATGTATTCACGCACCTTATATTGCGAATGACGATCTCAGAGCTGGATCGGTATTCGATCCTAGGTCTGTATTCGCTGTCGGTTCATATCGAATGCCGATGTCAGTGCTGGCTCTGTATTCAAACTCAGATCTTTATTCACCAACCACATTTCGCGAATGTCGATCTCACAGCTGAGTCGGTATTGCAGCCTAGGTCTGTATTCGCTGTGGGTATACATCGATTGTCGATGTCAGACCTGGCTCTGTATTCAAACTCAGATATGTATTCACGCACCTTATATTGCGAATGTCGATCTCAGAGCTGGATCGGTAATCGATCCTAGGTCTGTATTCGCTGTCGGTTCATATCGAATGCCGATGTCAGAGCTGGCTCTGTATTCAAACTCAGATCTGTATTCACCAACCACATTTCGCGAATGTCGATGTCAGAGCTTGATCGGTATTCGATTCTAGGTCTGTATACGCTGTCGTTTCATATCGAATGCCGATATCAGAGCTGGCTCTGTATTGAAACTCAAATCTGTATTCACCAACCACATTTCGCGAATCTCGATCTCAGAGCTGGGTCGGTATTGGATCCTAGGTCTGTATTCACCGTTGGTATACCTCGAATGTCGATGTCAGACCTGGCTTTGTATTCAAACTCATATATATATTCACGCACCTTATATTGCGAATGTCGATCTCAGAGCTGGGTCGGTATTTGATCCTAGGTCTGTATTCGCCGTGGGTATACATCGAATGCCGATGTCAGACCTGGCTCTGTATTCAAACTCAGATATGTATTCACGCAACTTATATTGCGAATGTCGATCTCAGAGCTGGGTCGGTATTGGATCCTAGGTCTGTATTCCCCTCGGTTTACATCGAACGTCGATGTCAGACCTAGCTCTGTATTCAAACTCAGATATGTATTCACTTACCTTATATTGCGAATGTCGATCTCAGAGCTGGGTCAGTATTCGATCGTAGGTCTGTATTCGCTGTGGGTATACATTGCATGTCGATGTCAGACCTGGGTCTGTATTCAAACTCAGATCTGTATTCACAGGCCTTATTTTGCGAATGTTGATGTCAGAGCTGGGTCGGTATTCGATCCTAGGTCTGTATTCGCCGTGGGTATACATTCAATGTCGATGTCAGACCTGGGACCGTATTTAAACTCAGGTCTGTATTCACAGGCCTTATTTTGCGAATGTTGATGTCAGAGCTGGGTCGGTATTCGATCCTAGGTCTGTATTCGCCATCGGTATACATCGATTGTCGATGTCAGAGCTGGGTCGGTATTCGATCCTAGGTCTGTATTCGCCGTCGGAATACATTGATTGTCGATGTCAGAGCTGGGTCGGTATTCGCTCTTAGGTCTGTATTCGTCGATGTACATCGAATGTCGATGTCAGACCTGGCTCTGTATTCAAACTCAGATATGTATTCACCCACCTTATATTGCAAATGTCGATCTCAGAGCTGGGTCGGTATTGGATCCTAGGTCTGTATTCGCCCTTGGTTTACATCGAACGTCGATGTCAGACCTGGCTCTGTATTCAAACTCAGATATGTATTCACTTACCTTATATTGCGAATGTCGATCTCAGAGCTGGGTCGGTATTGGATCCTAGGTCTGTATTCGCCGTGGGTATACATTGAATGCCGATGTCTGACCTGGCTCTGTATTCAAACTTAGATATGTATTCATCCACCTTATATTGCGAATGTCGATCTCTGAACTGGGTCGGTATTGGATCCTAGGTCTGTATTCGCCCTCGGTTAACATCGAATGTCGATGTCAGACCTGGCTCTGTATTCAAACTCAGATCTGTATTCACCCACCTAATTTTGTGAATGTCGATCTCAGAGCTGGGTCGGTATTCGATCCTAGGTCTGTATTCGTCATCGGTCTATGCATTAAACTGTGGATACGTAGCAGTGACGATGATTGTTAAGTCTTTATTACTTCCCTTTAAAATAAATTTTAAATAATCAATGAAAAACTATGGTAGATTTGCAATGTATTTAATTAGAACTCATTTATATTGGTCATTCACTATTAGTTTATAATTAAGAAATAAATAAAACAGTATGTATTGATGTTGCTTTTACAGATTTGATGCATTTAACAACAAATATAAAGCATGTAAAATTTATTGTTTTCTTGGTTTCTGGCTGTCAATAATATTGCATCCCAGCTCGGTATTCCCCTCAACGTATTTTGCGAATGACGAACTCAGAGATGGATCTGTATTCACACTTGGGTCTGTTTTCGCCGTCGGTAAATAATGATTGTCGATGTCAGAGTTGGGTCGGTATTGAATCCGAGGTCTGTATTCGCCGTCGGTTAATATCGAATGACGATGTCAGACCTGGCTCTGTATTCAAACTCATATCTGTATTCGCCCACATTATTTTGTGAATGTCGATCTCAGAGCTGGGTCGGTATTCGATCCTAGGTCTGTATTCGCCGTCGGTATACATCGAATGTCGATGTCAGAGCTAGGTCGGTATTCGATCCTAGGTCTGTATTCGCCGTCGGATAACATTGATTGTCGATGTCAGAGCTGGGTCGGTATTCGGTCCTAGGTCTGTATTCGCCGTCGGTGTACATCCATCGAATGTCGATGTCAGACCTAGCTCTGTATTCAAACTCAGGTCTGTATTCACAGGCCTTATTTGGCGAATATTGATGTCAGAGCTGGGTCTGTATTCGATCCTAGGTCTGTATTCGCCGTCGCTATACATCCAATGTCGATGTCAGAGCTGGGTCGGTATTCGATCCTAGGTCTGTATTCGCCGTAGTTGTACATCGAATATCGATGTCAGACCTGGGTCAGTATTCGCTCCTAGTTCTGTATTCGCCGTAGGTGTACATCGAATGACGATGTCAGACCTGGGTCTGTATTCAAACTTAGGTCTGTATTCACAGGCCTTATTTTGCGAATGTTGATGTCAGAGCTAGGTCGGTATTCCATCCTAGGTCTGTTTTCGCCGTCGCTATACATCGAATGTCGATGTCAGAGCTGGGTCGGTATTGGATCCTAGGTCTGTATTCGCCGTCGCTTTACATGGAATGTCGATGTCAGAGCTAGGTCGGTATTCGATCCTAGGTCTGTATTCGCCGTAGTTGTACATCGAATGTCGATGTCAGACCTGGGTCTGTATTCAAACTTAGGTCTGTATTCACGGGCCTTATTTTGCGAATGTTGATGTCAGAGCTGGGTCGGTATTCGATCCTAGGTCTGTATTCGCCGTCGCTATACATCGAATGTCGATGTCAGAGCTGGGTCGGTATTCGATCCTAGGTCTGTATTCGCCATAGTTGTATATCGAATGTCGATGTCAGACCTGGCTCTGTATTCAAACTCAGATCTGTATTCACAGGCCTTATTTTGCGAATGTCGATCTCAGAGCTGGGTCGGTATTCGATCCTAGGTCTGTATTCGCCGTCGCTATACATCGAATGTCGATGTCAGAGCTGGGTCGGTATTCGGTCCTAGGTCTGTATTCGCCGTAGGTGTACATCGAATGACGATGTCAGACCTGGGTCTGTATTCAAACTTAGGTCTGTATTCACAGGCCTTATTTTGCGAATGTTGATGTCAGAGCTGGGTCGGTATTCCATCCTAGGTCTGTATTCGCCGTAGTTGTACATCGAATGACGATGTCAGACCTGGGTCTGTATTCAAACTTAGGTCTGTATTCACAGGCCTTATTTTGCGAATCTTGATGTCAGAGCTGGGTCGGTATTCCATCCTAGGTCTGTATTCGCCGTCGCTATACACCGAATGACGATGTCAGACCTGGCTCTGTATTCAAACTCAGATCTGTATTCACAGGCCTTATTTTGCGAATGTCGATCTCAGAGCTGGGTCGGTATTCGGTCCTAGGTCTGTATTCGCCGTCGGTGTACATCGAATGACGATGTCAGATCTGGCTCTGTATTCAAACTCAGATCTGTATTCACAGGCATTATTTTGCGAATGTCGATCTCAGAGCTGGGTCGGTATTCGGTCCTAGGTCTGTATTCGCCGTCGTAGTACATCGAATGACGATGTCAGACCTGGCTCTGTATTCAAACTCAGATCTGTATTCACAGGCCTTATTTTGCGAATGTCGATCTCAGAGCTGGGTCGGTATTCGGTCCTAGGTCTGTATTCGCCGTCGGTGTACATCGAATGACGATGTCAGACCTGGCTCTGTATTCAAACTCAGATCTGTATTCACAGGCCTTTTTGCGAATGTCGATCTCAGAGCTGGATCTGTATTGGCCACTGGGTCTGTATTAGCTCACCTTATATTGCCAATGTCGATTTCAGAGCTGGATCTGTATTAGCACCTAGGTCTGTATTGAATGTCGATCTTCGATTAACGATCTCAGAGCCAACTTCACACACCTAGTAAATTATATCTGTGTAAGAATACCTATTCTCTAAACGATTTCTACTATTCTACTAGAATGATCAATCGGCGATATTCGGGGGATTTCCAACATCATTCGATTATGAATTCCATATTGATTACTACGTATACCCATGTACTCATGATACATTCGCCACACGGACGGTGGAAACATTCGATCTACAAAAACAGTAGACATTAAACTTTGGATGTGTAATTATCAGTGCACCTTCTGTGTCGATGAATTTGTACTTATTTTATGTAAATTTTGGTACTTTTATTATATTCACGTCACAGTTGAAAACTGTATTTATTATCATTGACAATGTTTTTAGTCTAACTTTATTATGCATTTGTATTAAAATGCGCGTAATTGTTTCCATACGTAAATTTTTCTAAACCTGTGGTACGTAATAAAGATATCATTAATTTATTTTTTACACGATCAGATGATAATTTTGGAATATTAAGTAAATAGTCATCTTAGACATTTTGCAGTTTAGCTAATATTTATGCGAAAATGGAGAAAAATATGTCAACTTGAATTTAAATGTTTAGGCATAATCGGCAACAAATGGCATTAAAATGTATGAGAGACATTTAATTAAGTATACAATGAGTTACATTAATTCTAAGGGGGTATGAGTTAGCAATATTAAAAATAATTTATTAACTGTTTTAGGCGGTAATAGTTATTTTGTGACTGGTAAAATGGGTTAAAGCAGCAATGTTCTTGGTTGTTAAGAGCTCACAAATACTTCTAAGTTTGTATGCATGTTACGTCCTTTCAAATATCGAGGACTTCATGTATAAATAACACTTTGGACCGCAGAATTAATATCATACGATAAATTAAGGAAATTCAGGCTCACTAAGCTCTATTACAGTCAATCTATTTATTGTGCTACAGTAGCACTTAATATTGGTCATTGGTTATCCCAATACCATTACAGGTGTATATTTTTTTTGTGAGAAAGGTGTGAGTGTGTTATATAGTCTAACTATTAGTGTGAGTAAGGTATTTTTTTACAACTAGTACTGGTATATGTAGACTGCAATAGTTCGACATGTTGCTTCTATGGTAGATAAAAGTCAAATTCTTATATTTTAGTTGACTGGAGTAGACTGGTGATGTTTCTGCTTTCCATCGTTCTGTGTCTCCATACGGTATTTTGGAATCAACCTTAAGTGGGCTGCAGTTTAAGAACTTTATAGCTGTCTTTAATTCACGGGATATATCCACGGGATATAATGCACTCAGCTATTGTGAGCGGGTAGCATAGGCATAAATTTATTAATTGTGCATTTACCAGAACATTGGGAAATGTAATTATATAGAATTACATAATATTGCTGATCTCAAAACCCTAGGGATGTGAACTGCATGTATAAAGAATGGAGTGTTGTCCGATATTAATCAGTTTATAAAAACAACAGGAGACAAGTAAACTAAATAATTGTCTGTCTTATTTACATGATTCTTGAAAAGATTTTACATTGCCACTTTGAATATGTTGGTAGCATTACTAACTGAAAACGTCCGAATGTTAGGACATGGTTCCAATGAACTGTTGAAATTTGGATAACTTCAACACTTTCCGGTTTCAGCCTTGCTGAACACTATGTTTGTTAACTCTAACATTTGTGGAATAGGCACAATATATTCAATGGCTAATAGATAATGTGACCGTGTACATGACTTTATTTGTAACTGCATATTTTTTATATATTTAAGTACTGTTGATAAAATTGGATGACCACTTCATAGGAATGAAGTTAAATACGGGAGGGGAAACTTTTATGCGGTAATATTTGGCCACATCATTTGTTTTAAATTGTCAATGTTATCTAACCATTTTAGTAACGCGTTCTGAATGTGAGTCTTTAAACTCTTTTACTAGCCATGGGCTACTAGATATTATTCGTATATAATTCTCATTAAAATGTCTACGTTAAAGCAGGATGCGTGAGATAGCATCTTAACTGATTGTTATCCGATACATTAAAGTCAACCTCATGTTGTCATAATTTCAATATTGGTAAACCCTTTGTTTTTGAAGTAATTATGCAATAATGTTGTAGCCACGTTTTAATTGGCTTACAAATTATATAACATGACATTTGATTGGCTAAGAACGTTTTAAGTATTTTGTAACGTGTAATTTGATTGGTCAAAAGCTTTTAACATTTATTTTCTATGATTTGAAAATAATGTATATTAAGTAAGATTTGATTTAGACTGGAGATATACAAACAAAGTAATGATGTAGGACTAAGACAGTTATGATGTAGGTTTTAGAAAGTTAGGACAAGTGGAGTTCCACTACGCTTCGTTAAGTTACTAACTCTGTGTGTTAAAACATAAATATTTGTTATTGTTAAACTATTTGGAGAAACTACAGAATAAAAATAGTAAAACTGACTGTGGATTTGTCATAACTTATTTAGTTGAGACTTTGTTATCATATTTGAAATTATACTGGAAAAAACGCACTGGACTTACAACGTTAGCAGAGCTAAACTGACAGCTCACACAACGAACGACACAACGCTGTTACATACGAGCTAATTCCCGAAACAACAGAACTAACACTGTTGGTCTAACAACAAGCTGGATTCCACGTACTACAACAACCTCAAGAGTTAACGCAGAGTTCTGAGATTAGAGTTCAGAATCAGATCTCAACAACACAACCAAAATGAGCTCAATTCCCACAAACTGTATATCAACGCTTAAAACACGGCATTACAATACACTGCCTGTGAGTTCCTACACCCAGTTACCTAATGGCTAGAAACCCCGGACCGGCTGTCAACATGTTACTTGTTTGACAAGTTCAAATAGTGTGACTTAGACTTGAGTCCATGACACATAGTGCTGTTCAGTACAGTCACAAATTGGTTTACGGGGTAGCTGTCTAAGGACACGTGTATTCAGTTTATCCAATGGTCAATAACGACGAGATAATACGCAATGCCATCACAGCGGTATGCTGATTTAATACCTTGCGTGAAGATAGAATGTACCTTTGTACTGTTTCAGTACACTGTATTAGCACGACTTTCTAAATTCTAGCTATGACTCCATGCTACCGTGGTACTTTGCTTTAAGTAGTTTCGGGTGCCCTATTGCGATACGCTATACAGAATCAAAGGGCTTTGAGCACGAGTAAACACATGCTATTTATCCAACCACAAGTGATATAACTAACCACAAGTACGGTTCTAAAATAACTGCAACTGGAAACATGAACGATAAATTCGGGGACATAGTTACTTTCGTTGTTGATTGTTTCAACAATCACTGGTCGCGTTTCGAACAATAAGTGGTCGCGTTTCAAACAATAAGTAGTCGCGTTTCGAGCAATCAGTGGTCGCGTTTCGAACAATAAGTAGTGGCGTTTCGAACAATAAGTGGCCGAACAATTGGCTTAGTGATAATGTTTAAAACTGACAACAACACGATGGATTAAAGATATATTAAAGACATCTAATGCAAATAATGTGTTTAAGCAATAAACGGCTTAACCTGTATACATATGTACTCTTGTGTAGGTACCTTATTGTATTATTATTATTTATAAACGATCTTATTCTAATACCTACCTATGACGTGGAGAATAAATGGGCTGCATGACACAGAAAACAATCTTATTCAAATACTGTATACATAGTTTGACTTAATGTGGTTTTAATTTCGCTATTATGACAGTCCACAATGCACTGCAAACTCCAGTACAATTTAAAAGTTTTGATGATGGAATTGGAGAAAAACTTCATCGAAACGTATTGCTTTCTGTGAATTCTACTTTATATACATTTATTCGTATAGTTGGCCGGATATTACTCTAGCCTTATCAATAAACAAATAAAGCTAATTATAAACACTGCACGGTCGACTGGCCGCCAGTTATCATTGTAGATTTAAAGAATATATCATTAAAAGTGTATATGCACAAGATTGTACAATTATGAATATCGAAAATGTATTTAATTTTCATTTTTATTTGTAAACAAATGCTAGTGTTATCTCCGGCGAACTATATCCTATATAACAAATACATGTTTTGACTAATAAATATATTTAACCATGTGTCTATATTTTCAGGTAAAGATGGCGACTTGGAGAATCAAGCAAGACTCCAACAAGCCATGTTGAGACGGCAAGAACTACTCGACAAAATTCGAGTAAGTATCATTTTATTTAAAAAAACAACAACTTACTTTCTGTAGGTATTTTACAGTATCAATATGGATTCGAGTTTAATACAAGTCTGTAAACGTAATAGAACCTCTTGCAAAACGTCTTAAGCCCCTGTCTGTAACATAGCACCTACCCTATTATTAGCTTGTTTAGTTAATTGAACAATCACATCGTACTTCTCTGTTCTTAGTGTTTGTCTTAGTTCTTCATATTAGAGTTCTTCCAGTTCTTCGGCTTTTCGACTTGGCTGTTTCGTGGAGTAGGTTATAGTCTGGTTCCCGTCTACAATATTACAGTAGTATGCTGTAGTATAACATACTCCACGAAACAGCCCAGTCGAACAGGCCAAAATGTAAACACTGAACGATCTCTTCACGGTCACATGAATACCTAACATAATGCTTGTCATAGTAAGGTCATGCTGAATATATCTAATCACATTACATGACAATTCTTCATTTTCTTTACTCATTTTGGTGGTGATGCTAATTAATTGGAGTTCAAAAGTCTCAGTTTTGGTTTTCCTATGTTCCAGAAAGGCATGCTAATATAGTATACTGTCGTAGTACACATGTCACTGAGTGACACGGCGGTCGAGCGGATAACGCTATTGACAACTGATCGAGAGGTCCTTGGTTTGATCCTCGACCGGGGCACTTGGTCATTTTAAAACGCTTTTTATAGTTTCTCACCCAACTTAAGACGAAATGGTTGGAAACCCAAGGGTATTCTCGTGTGTATCGGTGCTGTACGCCAAGGAATTTATTCGAAAAGAGCTAGGGTAACGAACCCGGATTCCTTGTATCACACCTCTGCCTCTCAATTGATTTTAAACAGACATCTGCCATTAATTATCGCCAAAGCGAATGTCGGCATTACAAAGTTGAAGTTAATATATATCAAATGAATTAGTAATATCGCTGGCTTATAATTATAGGACTCATGCGTATTTGAAATCTGCATCTCAAGGCGCTTCTTATGAGCCTATTTTCATGGAAATCTGACCAAACTGAAGTTTAAAAAGCTTGTTTTTTCATAAGTAAAGAGAAGTCTTCAGACAGTTTTTTCTTGTTTTCTCAAAATTTTAATTTTTTACTTACGACCTTCTTATTCTAAGCCAACGATATGTCTGTAAAACGGGTCCCTGTTATTCATTTCCCGTAACCTACTGTGCCCTTATTACATATCCAACTGCTCAGTCGATATATACTGGACTGTACCGTTACTAGCTCTGCAACAGGATATATTTTCACTTAGATCATAGTTTGATTCCGACATACCTAAGCAGCGATTTCCGACCTTTACAACCTCATCATAACAGCCACCCTGATTCGATACACCATACTGTATTATAATTATATTATTCTTTCCGTATTTATAGAGAGAACAATTACTAAATGAAGAGAACAAACGTCCTAGAACTCACAGTCCCAACAGACGGCGGTACACACCGTCACCTCTACCACCCGCATCCAGAAGATCTTTACCGGAACTAGCACAGTACATGAACCAGAATCCTTATTACAATCAGATGCCAGATACACACAGATCGAAACCAGGTAGGCATACATTAGTATATATTTATTACATGTATAAGATCGAAACCAGGTAGGCATACATTAGTAAAATTATATTTATTACATGTATATAATTATGTATGTGATAACATGTTTATATAAAGAAAAGATTTAAGCAATTATCATACGTACAGCGTATAAACCGAATCACTGTATGACTTATTGGGATACTATACAACTTAACTTGTATGACTTATTGTGAGCAAAATCATCTGTGATTTCGGATCACTGTATGACGTATTGGAAGACTATACAATTCAACGTGTATGCCTTATTGCGATAAACGGAAGTTGACTCGTTTATACACTGTGATACTGGTATTATATAAGAACATGAGTTTTATTACAGCGGAATGTCATAACAACAGAATATCATTACAACGAAATGACACTACAACGAATAATTCGCTAAGTCACGGGATGGACATTTCTTCTGAAAGATCAAACTCAAATTTGTATATAACGACATTTCAATACAACGAAATGACGGTACCGTTAAAACTTGTATTGACTATACATCGCTGGCTTAGAATTAGAAGGTCGTAAGTACACACTCAATATTTTGAGAGAAAAAATTGTCTGAAAACTACTCTTCACTTGTTGTAAAACAAGCTTGATCAACTTCAGTTTGATCAACATGACCATTTTCGATTTTCATTAATAAGCGCATTGAGGTGCATATTTCAAATATGCCAATTCTAAGCCAGCGACATGTTGTCATTTAACATTTATATCCCATATACGATATAAGGATAAGGTCCAACTTGAGTCTTTTTTTTATTTTATGCCGTGCATAAAATCCTGCATTTTACTATAAGGGGAGTAACTAGGCCTTATTTATGCACATAGTGTCTCGCAAGAGTTGTTTCAACAATTTTTTAATTTTTTAATTTATGATTATAAGTATTAAAATTCTTACATAAAATATTTCAAGCAGAAACATGACGATTATATTTATTTAAAATTACCACACGGGTGGCTTTTAAATAGTATTGATATACTCTGACAAATTGAAAGCATCTTTTAGAAAAATTCAAACATCATTCAAAAGAATTCAAAACATAATGTTCTTCACTTAGTCAAAAAAGCAATTGGTACTTAAGTTAAAGTGACATTTTATGGGATGGTCCGAGAAAGATTGCTTTAATTGATGATACAGTGATAAGCAGTCAATCTAGCTATGTCTAACATGATTATTTAAAGTCAAGTGTCCGTTATAAATGTGCTTTTCAAACGTCCCCTTTGTCTATACCAGAGACTTAATATATGCGGGCCATGGGGCCGCAGGTACATTTGTGTATTGGAAAGCTCAAAGTTAAAAGTCTATGGAGAGGCACGTGACTTGTTCTCGATGGCTTACGATTTCAAAAAAAAAATCTAAAAAAGAATCATTTTGTAAGACTGTCGTGAACCAGACTAATTCCATTATACCATGCGGATAACATCGGTCTTTTTCGAATTGCAATAGTTTATTTACCGAAGAAAGCAGACCTATCCGACATTTCCCTGTGAACGCGAGCCATTTAGACCATGTATCTAAACAACAGGTGTCTGCAGCTGCATAAGCAAAGCGAACATCCCGAACATCGATAGATTAACAGAAGCATGTTATTGATACATGATACGTTTTTTCATATTATTTGGAATTGGTTCATTCGTTCGGCACATAACACAGCCAAATAATTAGAGGATATTTGTTTGTTTAAACCGAATACGATTTATATCTCATCATGACATTTGTTGTGATAAAGTTCAAAATTACTGTTGCATAGTATAGTTGGTTATGTTAGAGTAATCGGTATTGTCCGATATTACATGTGTGTAGCAACGTTAAATGTCGCATCGACGCTAAATGTCGCACCTGACGTTAAATGTCGCAAGGCTGACGCTAAATGTCGCAACCGACGCTAAATGTCGCAATCCACCTTGACGCTAAATGTCGCATCTGTGACGTTAAATGTCGCAACAAACTGGCCTGACGTTAAAGGGGTACGACACATAATAAGCATTTAATGATAAAAAACTGTTTTCAAAAAAAATATTTTTTTTTTACTTTTACTATGTAAATGTATATTGTATGAAATTTACACAGTAGAAATAAAAAAATCACTGCAGGTTCATGACTGTGTCGAACTCGTAAAAATGCCGTGCGAACCTTTCGGATTGATAATCACCCTCGGGCTAAAGCCACTCGGGCGATTATGCTTCCTGCGGGCCGATTATCTAGACCCCGTCCTACATAGCCGTGCATTATCCTCTAAGTAACTCATCGTGCGGGTTTGAATGCTACTTTTCGTAAACACAAATAAATTGATGTCAACAAAATTTCAATTATGATTTACATAATTATTTATTTAGTGTATTTTGCATTGTTCGACAAATACTCGGTAACTGGAACTACACAGACCTTGGTCGTGATGAAACCAGTATAAGTAAGTATAATCCGTAACGAAACGGGTTTCTACCGGGCATATCGTATATAACCATAATTCGGGTATATGCTATGTTCTTCCCTGCCTCATTCAGTATGAAACGTACTTTACTGGGACTCAACCGGTGTAGAGCTAGGGTTCAGCGCAGTCCAAATAATGCCGGTATACCACGGTTTATAAATAAATAAAATACCAGAATAGGTTTGCACCTATAGTGGATATCGAACCCATCCTGTACGACGTCATACGGTCGTAGCAACACGGCTCGTCACGGTTAGGCCGAATCGACTAAGAACTTCACGATGTCTCTAAGGTTCATACAACGGGACAAACCGGGGGTGCCAAACCGGCACAAGGTCTGCTGTCAGCTCAGAACCGGGATACACTGTGGATACAGCGGGATAATCCGTACTGAGACCGGGATGCAACATCGCGGTAGAGCTAATGTGTAGCAACGGTTGTAATCCAGTTTTGACTCCATATTTCGATTCTGTTGAAATTTTGACCATTCCTCCCGGTAGCTCCTGATGACTACATGAGGCTTTAAACATTTTAAAACAATCGGGTCTCTTTTGCCAGTTTGATAAGAGTATCACGGTTCACCATAGTTCGTCTTGCCGATCCAGCGTTGTTACGGTTGTACGACGGTTCACTGAACCGGGTATACCGAGTAAGATTCGGTTCATCCCGTTAAACCTAAAGGGTTCGACACATAAACTTTCAGTGATTAAAAACTGTTTTCAAAAAGATATTTTTTATTTCTACTGTGTATATTTTATACAACATACATGTACTTAGAAGAAATAAAAAAATTTTTTTTTTGAAAACAGTTTTTAATCACTACAGACTTATGTGTCGAACCCCTTTGGGTAAACCCCTAATAACTGTGGATACGTCTGGACTAAAACTAGAACAGTAATACTATAAAAGAGTGTTTATAAAGGATTGCGACATTTAGCGTTAATGTTGCGACATTTAACGTCAGGCCAGTTTGTTGCGACATTTAACGTCACAGATGCGACATTTAGCGTCAGGGGGGATTGCGACATTTAGCATCGGTTGCGACATTTAGCGTCAGCCTTGCGACATTTAACGTCAGGTGCGACATTAAGCGTCGATGCGACATTTAACGTTGCTACAATGTGTTTAAAATATTTGGACATATACATTTAAACATACACCGGAATAAATTCAATCAGCATCCAAACTGCAAAAACACATCCTAAACAATACAACTAAATTGTCTGCCTGCAGAAATAGAGAGCTCTCGTTTATATGTATATATTGACGTTTAAGTCGAACTTTTGTATAATCGAATGATTTCTCAAAGTATTCGGAAACGTTCCAGATATTGCGACATGTGTAATGATGGTATGTGTGGGTGTACGTAGATCAATTTCATTTCAAACTTTTAAGTGTTCCAATTGATTTGATTGGCGGTAAATTGATATGGAGAGCACCATGTTTTCTTGATTTGTTTTCAAATTGCCATTGGCTTACTCACTGATTGTTGACAAAGTACTGTTCTAAATTCAACAAATGAAATCCGAACTGGTTGAATATGTCCGTGTCGAAAACCGTCCGTTCTATGACTTTAGACTACATTATTCCCCCTACATTGCTGCATTATTATACATACCTACCTATCTATCCTCCTCTGGCTGGCACATAAGGCTGCTACCAGAGTTCTCCATTGCTATCAGTTTTTCACAATCTTTTCAATTTCCCAAAATGTCTTCCCCATAGTCTTGATCTTATTATTGATAGTCCTTCTCCAAGTCTCTTTTGGTCTTCCTCGGTTTCTTTTTCCACCTGATGATGTCCATTGTAGTGAATAGTTTGTGATGTTGTTTTGATCTTTCCTGATGACATGGCCTAGCCATCTAAATCTTCGCTGTTTGACTACAGTTCTGTCTTTCTGCATTATTAAAGACAATAGACAAAAACCATAAATTTTGTGTGTAGGCTTTGATATTTCATCCTGTACTATTAATAGCATACATATTTGCTTTCGACTTTCAGCATTATCAAATTATAAACCGACAGTGTACAAGATCATACCATTATGTAGGTCTACTATATCATCAGATTCATTTACATTAATACATTCCACACAACTATCGAACATTTCAGAATATTGGATGATTTCTTAATCAATATGTTTTACATCTGTTTTACAAAGATGTATTGTTCGACTTATATATCGGATCATATTGTATCAGGTGTATTATGGGTAATTCAATCTCAAGGACACTTTCTTTTCTTTCTTATTGACACGAAATGGATCTTCTGTATTATATTTTATCTATTCAATCTTTAATCAGCTATGTCATAGGCCAGGGTTTTGGTAATATTCGCATATGTGTCTCTTATCGAATAAGATGCAATCACTCCAAGTAATTTACCGTACTACTTGTTATCATCATGATACATTGGCTGTGGAGGCAGATCGGCTTGTTGCACGTACATGCTGTAATTTGAAACGGTATAAGAAATGAATGTTACGTGTTTCCCCTTTATTTTTCCATTGGTTTCATTCATTCATTCACCAATTGCATTCACGTGACCTAATTGAAGGTAAATTAAATATATTCAATTTTATTTATTATTCTTTTGTGTTGTTTTGCATGTACTTGTTGATGTGCAGACAAGACGATTGCGTATTTATTTGTCAGCCATTGTATTTAGCGGATTGCTTACTATTATTATATTATATGAAAATATAATTTTATGTGATCACGAGTGAAATAAAATTGATCTTTCACCAAAAATCAACAAATGTTCTGTTTATTATATGCCTCAATTTCTCTTAAAAGGGTACCGTAATTGGCTTAATTGAAAAAATCACGTCGAAATTGGAACGTCACGATGTGACAATTGTGACGTCATGATGACGTAACGTACATTTTAAAGCCCGGCGCCGTTGACGTTACGTTTCTTTTTCTGAATGATACTGAAACCAATTTCTAAAACAGTGAAAATAACAAAGTGGTATATTCACTGTTATTTTCACTGTTATTTTCACTGAAAATTCTCCGTAATCCATTGAAAGCAAATAATAAAATATGGTATCGTGTTCCGTTTAATGTTGTTTTTGTCAGATTAATGGTGTTTAACCATTGTTGAAGTCGTGACATGTGTAATACAATTAAGATTATGTGCTTGGACTATAAAACTTATTTCTAGATAAAAACGAATACACGAATAAAGGTTCAGGTTGGTGACATAAAACATAAGTGGATAACATCTCTTTCGTTTAAAAGGCTTTCCAAATAATGTTTATTGTCCGTATACGATACAATACGTATTATATGCAATGCGAAACCGAATATTTTGATATCTTTGAGGCAAACGAAAGATACGTATACCGTATCACATACGGACTTCGTAGGCATTGAAGTCACCTGTGTGTTTTGTATTATATCCCCCGCTAAATGGTTGGTATTATTCCGTACTCACCCACATGTAGTTGTGGGGTGTGGAACAATAGGCTATATTTAGATTCTATTCATTCCATTGCTTACGGGGTGCAAACTGTTGCTTATGGGATTTAGAAACAAAAGGATGACTAAACGAAAACTCCACAATGTCAAGTCAGTGAGAATGTCCGTCCGTCAGTCCGTCCGTACGCGCCCACTTGACGTTGTGGGGTATGGAACAATAGGCTATATTTAGATTCTATTCATTCCGTTGCTTACGGGGTACAAATTGTTGCTTATGGAATTTACAAACAATGTCAAGTCAGTGAGAATGTCCGTCCGTCAGTCCGTCCGTACACTTGACGTTGTGGGGTGTGGACCAATAGGCTATATTTAGATTATCTTCATTCCGTTGCTTACGGGGTGCAATATGTTGCTTATGGGGTTTTACAAACAAAAGAAAGAACAACAGAAAACTCCACAACGTCAAGTCAGTCCGTCCGTCCGTCCGTCTCTTCTGTGTGCAACTCCTCATACATTTCTGAAGGGATTTTAATAAAAACCACTTTAACAGAATTACTGCTATGAGGTTCCCCAGCGCATAATGTTCGGATTTCTTCATTGAATCATTTTTAGTGGGGTTATGGCCCTTTGTTGATTTTTTACATATAAGCTCTTCTGTGTGCAACTCATCCTTTATGTCTCAAGGAATTTGTCAAAACGTTTGCAAAAGTACAGTTATGAGGTGCCATATCGCATATCGTCAGGTTTTTTTATTTCGGTCAAAGTCAAGGTCACCGGTACTAAGATAGAAACTTGAAACATTTATGCTCATTTTTGTAAGGATTGAGATAACATAATGAAACTTGCTAGCTTTGTAGGTAGCGTGTGTGAAGAGACATTCTTGGGATTGAAAGTGGGGTAAAGGTCGTCGTTACTAAAAATAGAAAAAATACGTTTTCACTCAATAACTTTTGTTAGGAATAAGATATAATTGTTAAACTTTCAGTGTATATAGCTTAAGTGATGATGTCACTTGCATTTGCAAGTGAGCTGATTGGCGTCAAGGTCACAGTTACTAAAAATAGATAAAATGTTTTGCTCAATGACATTATAGTTAGGAATGAGATGGCATTACGAATCTCGCTATGTAGTTAACTTTTGTAAAGACAACAATAATTGAGATTGAAAGTGAAAATGGTTGGATCATGGTCACCGTTAACCAGGTTTTCGTCTGCTTCTTGCTGACTTTTTTATCACAGGATTGAAACCAAACTTTCACATAACTTATGTTAAAAATATCGTTTGTTTGTATTCAATGATTGTTGGCACATTTATTTTCCATGCGGATGATATGACTGTTTTTTTGTATCTCAGAAGATGATCTTATATTAGAAGATAAAGATAGCGCATCACTCTAATTATTTCATTAGAATTCGCGATTGAAATGCCAAATGAAAACATACATAAGCAGACCACGGCTTACCTACTCATATATATATTACCTCATTTTCAATTTAACACTGAATCGTAAAGACTGAAATGTTCCATGCTGCAAACTCCTTATTACATGTGTATAGTTTGTTCATTACGTAGCCGAAACTCGTGTCACGAGGCCCTTTGAATACAATGTTTAATTGTCTCATTAAAGGCAAGGGAAATGACTCATGACAATTGAATTGATTGCGGACATCCACAGAAGTCATGAATTACAATACTATATTTCTCACATTTTGACAGGTAATTGTTCGGTAAATAAACATAGACATCAAATGTTTTCATGTGTCACCATGCTCGTTCATAGTAAACATGGGTCTGAATGGGAAATAAGATAAATGCGCCTTAGAGAAAATGTAGAAATGGAAATATTTCAATATATATATCAAATCATATGTTTGTGCGCTGGCATTAAGATCTGTTGAAAACACATGTTGCTTTTCTTTCAACCTTTAAGATATGGAGACTATATGGTCGGATGAATTCTGGTGTATTTGTTGATATAGATTTATCGGTAAATATTAAATGTTGAAATTTGAATTTCAAATAGTTTTGCCATGGTGTATTGTACGGTACAATGAAGTTAAAACTTGAATATGTATAGGAATAATACGCTTAGTGGATGGAATGAATAACATCATTCACTAGATTACACTATGAATAACATTGAAGCTTTAGAAAATGATTTGGATGAGGTTTATAAGTAATTCTATTGATTGGCTGTCTTGGTGTTGGACTATTTGAATTGAGTGACAGGATATTTTTTGGATGATTTTGGTTTTGAATATTTTATCGACTCTTATGTTAATAAACTGTGTGATGTCAGTATGCTACCGGACCCATGGTTAAAGGAAGTTGGAGACCAAGTTGTTAAAGATTATATTGAAGATGACCAAAGTTCGTCTTTCTCAGGTAATCATTTGTACAATATATTATATAACTTTGTTATCACACGTTTGTGATGTCATTATTGTTTTATGGCATCAAATTTCAAATAGTTTTAATGTAATGTGTTCATTTATTGTTACGCTTCATTGGTTTTTCAAAATTTCAATATGGTTTCTTAGATACCGAATATGTAAGCATACCAATTACACTGTACACGATCTTTTTGTTTAAAGTTGTTCTTTAAGTTTATATTCATTCTTTAATATATTAATAGTTGTAGTTCATTGATTATTTCGCCTAGTTGTTGTTGTTGTTTTTATTGTTTCTACGAGGGTTGTTCAGAAATAACGTAGACTTTTGTTGTAAAGAGATTCATTTTGTAGAAAGGTTAAATATAAGTATGCTATTTGAATTCGGAATTATCTGGTCACCTTAGCTTCAGAGGCTTGCTTTCGATTAATTCGTATCGTGTTGTATTGAATGTTTTCCTAATAAAATAGATATTGATAAAGTCCTAAAGTTCTGTATCGTTATTGAGACAATGGTTGTTCAATAGAGTTAGATATGTCGTTAAAATCAGATTATCGTTATTGTCCGACACATTTGATACTAGATTTGTGTCTTTAAACAAAGAAACGAAAGTCAATGTAACCGAATCTTGATACTTGTCTCCAAGCAACATGTATATGGGTAAATGCTTCTACCATGTGTATTTCATGTTGCAACATTGATGATCGGCATTTACGGAGTATCTACAGTAAATCTATGTAGTAAGACCATTGTTTGGGACATTTTCTACGTTGTAATTATTGTGAGTTTGGATTAAAAATGAGATTAACAAAGATACCTCTGTGGATATAGATGTTTATATAATGGTTGATATTGGACTTTATCTTTAAAGAAGGCCTCTAACTAACATGATTATGTATCATATGGGAATTTGTTCATGCTATTATTTAAGTTAATTTATTACGTTTACTATACTTTGCTGATGTTTCGTCTTCGCTGGTGCGCGTGTGTCATAAATTAGCCCGAGTCATAGAGGGACGTGGGGATAGACAAATAGTCAAGTGGTAAAAGCTGTTGACTACCGATCCGAAGATTGTGGGTTCGATCCCGCCTCCAGCTGGATTAAAACAGAAATGCTTTTCAGCGTTTCCCATCTAACATAACTAAAATTACCAAACGTCTTTTGGACGAGACTTTAAAATAAGATGCTTTACATCAGGCACGTAAACGAACCAGGGATGCTTCTGGAACCGGGACATCTTCTGTATCATGTACTATTCCCCGAAAACAAAAGTGACTAAACTCTTCTGGGGTCTCGCCTATATAGATTTCTGGGGTCTCGCCTAAATGGATGTCCGGTGGCGAAGATAAATAAAAGCATACATAACTATTACACTATTTTATTTTGAAGAATATACATGTATAAGCAAAACTTATATAACTCACTATACCTAAATTGATGTGCATAATAATTATATTCAATATAGAGTTATTTCTATATAGATGATTAGGCACGGTAGAAAAATTGATCAACCGGTATAATTTATATACGTCAATGAATACGCATGCTGATAATTTCAAGCTGAATGCTTATTGATCAATAAGGTGCGACAGGGTTTTATAAAATCATCCAAACATGAAGATATGTAAAGATGCTAGTCTTGTCTTTGGAAACCTAACATATTGATAAATTGTAATCGTACATGTATATCGGTGTTTTCATGTCATGGAAACAAAACTACGGGGATGTGTATCACAGCGTATAAACCTAATCACTGTATGACTTATAGGGGTACTATGCAATTCAACTTGTATGACTTATTGTGAGCAAAATCATTTGTGATTTCCGGTCACTGTATTACTTATTGGGAGACTATACAATTCAACTTGTATGACTTATTGCGAGCAAAAGCATTTGTGATTTCCGATCACTGTATGACTTATGGGAGATTATACAATCCAACGTGTATTACTTATTGCGATTACCAGTAGAAGTTGACTCGTTTATACACTGTGTGTATGTGTATATTTTATGTAACATTGTTTCTATAATGTTGGATATTGTGTATCATATAGAGTAGGGCGGTATTTGATTGATGGTGTAAGCTGTATATTTTTACCGGTTTTAGATTAATTGATAATATGATATAGATCTAGAAACACGTGATGGTAAATTTAATATAGACTTGTATGTTGCATCTCAAAAAAACTGTTCGAAATCGCGCGCCGAATTAGTTGCTTTGAAAAGTGAGTGAAATAATATCAATCGATATTTAAGCTTATACGTCACAGTCTATTACCGCATCGTATTGTCACGTGACGTTTCGTGGCAGTAACGAAAGTTGTACATTCATGCGCAACTTCCGTTACATCATATGCCAGTATACAAAAATATTATTTAATCGATATTTGATTTTTTCAGAAATCCCCAAAGTGAAACATGTTATAGAGCACCAAATCGCAGCAGCCCCGGAACGTAAACAACAAAATCCTTACCAATTACCACCAATACAACAACAAGCCCCACCGCCTGTGATAATACAACCACCACCACAGCCACCACCACATATAGTATCCATGCAGCAACCGATGCAACAACCCATCATTCAGGCGCCAGCCGCCCCTCAACATATTATAATGGGGGGTACACCCGCTGGGCCGGTTATTCACAACCTGGGAGGTCAGAGCGGAGACAATAGACAAGGAGGAAGCATGTTTAATAAAGCAGGTAGGACGTTTAGATTTTATGTTTCGTTTGCCGATGTTTCATTTCAATCTGAACCAATAACATGTATGTGCATAATTGTTGTTTATTATATTTATATATTTCTACACTGCCGGTTAATTAAAACTATTTTATCGACATAAAGTCCTTTTCAGCTTTAAACAGCTATTTTCAAAAAGCAATAACTTGGTAACCCATCTGCAGAATGATGCGTTTTGAGCACTTTAGTTGAGTCCCAAAGGTGGACAGATAGAAGAAATACAGCCTCCGGTTGGTTTGTAAACAAAATAACGAAATGTTATCAATAAATGCATGATTGATAGTCTAAGAAAAGCAACACTTGCATAACTAGTATTGTGTCTACTAAATGCAATTTTTGGCATATTATTTCGACAGATATTGTCAACATTATGTTGTCAATTATTTGTCTTTTGTAAAAAAACAACCTAATTCCTTGTAGTCAGTGTATTTACTGGATGATCGGGGAAAAGTTTTAGGAGAGATAATGGGGCTTTACAGTAGTACGGACATACTCTCCGTTGTTACCTAATCTCATGTTATCGTTTTATTGAATCAAATTGTACTAATTAAGATATATGTATAACGTTTACTAGCAGCTGTTCCAATATTTTCTAACCATTTCGTCGAATTAAATCTCAACTCAAAGCTGCAATTCGACCTGAAAATGAGCCTGCGGAGTCAGCATGTTTGCGAACTTCGACAACAAATCAAATTCTTCAGTCACAGATGTAATCCTTGTGGGAATATGTAAACACATGAGGCAAGGTTTAATGATTTCTGACAAAAGATTTTACAATTCACGGCGTCTTTAAATTAGATACACCTATATGGCTAGTGTTAGTTCAGTTATAAAGAACATTTAATTAGAATTTGATGCAGACCTTTGGTGATCACATTCAACAAGGACGTTTTTATGCCTTTTTTACGACATCATGAGAATGGTACAATTGAGAATAATAGGGACATATAAGAAATACATGCCCTATATTAGCATTCCATTGTGAAAGATTAGTCTGTATATTTCTGTCTCATTGAGTAACTATACAGGCAGTGATTTTTTGGGGCTATTTTTAGGGCAGAATATAGGCACTTTCCCCTAGCAAAATAATCTCCATTTTTTCCCAAAAAGAATGCATACAGTCTTCCTTTGGTTCCTGCTGGATTAAATGCAACTACCGGTATGGCTATGTTTGAGTCAAAACAATACAGAAATTAATGGATACAGTAATTGTCACATTATGGCTTGTCTAAAATCAGTAGAAAAAGCAAAGTATGAACAGTTAATAATCAAACCAATCTTTTTAACAATTCCAAATTTAACTTTTCTCAATTATATGGGCACATGCAGTTTCATTAATTTAAAGGAAAAATCACTGACAAGTTATGTGGCGAGTGTTCATTCATGTGGCAATGATTGGCAATGGTAAGGCGTCGGGGTTGATGCGACTAAGAATTAGTTAATGCAATAAATGAATGTTGTTTCTAGATTTTATGGATATGATGTTAGTACAGAATGCACAGATGCATTCAATGATAATGCATCAAACACTAGCCAACAACGATTATAGGGTGAATATAATTGCACTGTATTTAAACCTGTTCTAGCACTATGGACTACTGTGGTGAATGGTCAGTTATATAAGTTGGTAAGGGTGTAAGAGTGCACGGTGTATAAGGTGTGAGTGTGCACTCATAGGCTTGCTGCTAGTCTGACACCCGACTAGATAATAATTATATTTTGTTAATCAATTATCATCATAACTTTATTTTCAATTTTAGCTAGATCTTAAGTTGGGCTTGATTATCTATGTTTGAGGGTGCAAAGGGAAATAATTTCATGAAAAAAGAGTATACTGATGAGTTGTCACCTTTAATTGAACATAGGGTCTGTATAGACATACTAGGTTGCTGCTAGTGCGTTCATTGTCATATTCAAATTCTGATGTTGCCAGTTTGTTGACAAAAGCCAGTTGGTTGAGAATATGTAATATACATGTAACCATATTGTCATTAATATATATCCTTTCAGACATAGTGTTCTTAATCGTTGATGAATATTGAATTTGTAGTATGTGCGAAGAGTACATCACAGATTGTATTAATAGTGTTAAATATAACGACCGTGATTTCACGACTTTCCCTTTTGAACCAATTGATTATACGCAAAATAAATCATGGATGATATTTTGAAATATCTATGACGTGATCTTGGTGATAGGCATTAGAATGCAACGAAATAAAAATAACATATTATACTTTGTATTTTTATATCACAATGCCACATCTAGTCGGATATGCATTCATTGAAATTTCAATGGCAATTGAATTTAAACATAAATGTTTGTATTTAATTGTGAAACTTGGTTTACAATATACAGTCTGTCATGTACATAACAATTAGTCAACGACTTTATAGTTTACAATATACAGTCTGTCATGTCTATGACAATTAGTCAACGACTCCATGGTTTACACTATACAGTCTGACATGTCTATAACAATAAGTGAACGACTTTATGGTGAACAACAAAGAGCAAATGATAGTTATTTGCAAAGATGAAGAAAAAAATAGATAGCAATATAAGCAATGACAACAGAAATAAGCAACGATGCAAAACAGGTTTGAATTGTATAATTACATGTATTTCAATTTAGTTATTTACGTTACAGCTTATATGGACCTTATGTTTGTTAATGTACAATTACAACATCTGTTGTTGTACCGACTGTTATCACGGTCCACCGACGACCCCTATGGTTCACGGACATCCAGGTTCCGTGAATACAGCGATGTCAATTCTGACAAGGACATAAACATGGTATATTGAATGCGGACATCCGGTCATCCGGTCACCCTTATACCCCCTTCCTCTCTGTAAAATCTCATCCTCCAGAGGTCAAACATGTGGCTGTTGGTGGGGCTTCTTGATATTGATCTTAGTTTAAAAATACAACTGTTAGAGTAAATCATGTGGACTTTCGTACCTCAGTGTATATGACGGGGAATTATCCAATGTGGAGGATATAACAGGCATTGTTGGATAGAGCAGTTTGTCTTTGTCGACATGTGTCTGTATTGTCATTTTATACTGTAGTATACCAATGCACTTGCCTAACAGAATAATTTGAGATTTGAGTAGTCTCTTGCGGGATTGGCTTGGCTCTGCATGCCACCGTTTCTGTGTCGCTTCAAATTGTCAGTGTCAAACATTCTGTTGTGGAGGTTTGTAAGCTTAACTTGTACAGTGTTTGACCTTTGATGGATAGGATTGTCTCCCCATGGAGCTTCAGCTAGAAATAATTGGTTTATACCATCATATGAATCACTGGAAATGTAAGACTGGTGTTTTGATGTATCTTGTTTAGAGACCAATGCTCTGACTTAAAATCTTAAAATGTTTTCGTTCAAATTCAAACTAAATGATTTCATTTTATATTTGACATACCAAAACTTGAGCTAAAAATAATCGTCTTGCAATTGCAATACTATTATTTATGGATGGTATAATCTACATGTATAACAATAGCGTCCTGTCATTTCGTTTGAGCTCTTTCCCTATTTGATTATAGCATGATGTTATGTGATACCACAGTGTTTATTATATTCATGTTATATATATGTATATCAAGTTTCATGTATATCAAGTTTTATTTAGTTATTGGAGTTCAAAACAAAGCTGGCAGCTAAAAAAGGCAAATAATCCGAACAATTTGTTTATTTATTGACCAATGTTTTACCCCTTGCAGATTTCGGCGAATTGATGATGATTTATTAGTTGACCAATGTTTTATCCCTGGCAGATTTCGGCAAGATGATGATGATTTATCATTGACCAATGTTTTAACCCCATGTAGATTTCGGCGAAATGATGATGATTAATTAATTGACCAATGTTTTACCGTGGCAGATTTCGGTGAGATGATGATGATGCAGAATTGTCAGATGCACCAGATGGTGATGCAGAAAGTAATGCTAGGAACGCTTAACGGCGGCAACGGTTGTAATGACTGTTCTAGTAGCCATGGATGTTATGGGGGATGCGGCGGTGATTGTGTTGTATGTCAGACCATACATAATTGTGCTCTTTGTCAAACATTTCTGCCATTTAATATTGCTAGATATGCGTTGACATTAATCTTGGTATCTGCATTACATTGTTACGTTACACTTATATGTTCACTACCATCGTCTAGTACGCGGTTTGATTTTAGTCTTCCTATGCTTCTGAAAGTTGACGGCAAAAGTAGACAGGAGCATCTTTCCATAAAACTTTGTCAAATCATGTATTAAAAGGCAGGAAAGTTATGAACATGTTTGTTATAGACAAAAATGTGTGCTGTAAATCGAGCGGATATCCCTCGTATTAACAACTAATAATATACCATTCAAGATAAACTGAAAATTACAATCATACTGGTCATCACAGTTAACACATCATTTTGTGTTTAGAAACTCTTCGCTACATATCATAACTAGAACGGGTTTGTCAGCAATTCTAATCGGTATATGCTAATACAATTGGAACACAACGGTGGTCGTTAACTATTATGTTCTGCTGAAAGGGTTTGGAAAGAGTCAGGCTTTTTAAATAGTCCTGATGTCAAACTATTTAGCTTTTGTGTTTCTCTGTTACTATTTCAGTTTTGGTTTGTCTTGAATAGTTTATATTAACAACATTATATTGTATACCTCATACTGTATTTGACAATAATGATAAAATGAGAATTTGAGCTTTTTATAAACATTGTTCAGAAACAAACACTTGACATCGAAGAAAGTGCCTTTCCAAAATGCCTCATAATGCTTGAAACATCAGTGATGTAGTTTGTTTATCATGTTACCTTAAATACGAATAAATTATTTTATAGCGTCAATAGTATGAGGAATACATCTGTGTTTTCAATTAATGTTACATAGTTATATAATCATGTGACATTTATTAATATTATTTCCGAATTTGATGAAAATATGCTCTTTATATGTTATCTGCCTTCTTTGAAATACTTTTCTATTTTGTGCCCAATCTTATGTTTTGAATGTCGTGAGTTAATTCAGTCATTATAACGAAAGAAAATAAATGTATTGAAACTACATGCAGAGCAATTTTAAGACTAGCAAAGACTAAACTGCGTTGTTACGAAACGCATCGTATATATCGAGCAGAGGTCTGTTTGTATGTTTTCATCAAATGCGGAATTCTTGTTTATAAGAAAAGTCCAAACACATGTAGTCACAGTGCTTTCTGTATATTTTCTTCTACACATGTCATTGTTGATTATGCACGAATAATCAGGAATGTACACGTTCTGTAAATATAGCTTGTAATTGTTGCACTTAAAAATAGTAACATTATACTTAGTGTTGTCAGCTTTGACGAAATCTACCAAATACAGAATCCACACGTGCTACAGATGTTTTGACTTTTTAACAATCGTCACAAATACTTTCTTTCAGTACCTAGTGATAACTTCGACAATTAAACGTTTCTGTTTCATATATTTTCTAATTTACGTCAAATGTAAAAAATGTATCTATGGTCAAGGCTGGCAAATAAAATGCTACTAATGACGCTAACTTTTCAGAAATGGGTGATATGATGTTGATGCAGAATTATCAGTTACATCAAATGGTTATGCAGAAAATGATGTTGAACGAGATCGGTGGTGTAGGCGGATTTGGTGGTGGGCGATCACATAGCTCGTGTTCTAGCCACCACCACGGTCATGGACATGGCTGTGCTTGTACCACATGTGTACCAGTTGTGCCAGTAAATTCAGTTGATTTCTATTGTCACCTTGTGTAAATTGTAGCAGTTTTTATTACCTTTGTACTAACAATGGCAATATCAGCATTGGAAAGTATTGGTAAAAGATTTATGTCACAAATACTAAATATCATTAGTGCGATATTTTATATTTGGGACGACTATAATAAAAGATTTGCAATGTTTGAAACAAACCATATTACGGTTCTGCAATATGTGTTTCACGAAGGTTTCGTCAAAACTATTGTTTGATGCTTGTTGCCAGACAATGACAGTAGATATTAATAACTTGCTCTCTTCTTTTCTTATTGAATACTTTATATTTACTTTGGCTTAGATAGTTATCTTCTAGATAGATTCTTTATATAAACTGCCCCCATTTCCTTTTAGTGTCTGTTTCATTGTTTAGTTTTAATGGTTTAATACAAATTGTGTGTGTGAGTCATAATACGTAAGCGGTTCATTTAGCTGGTGTGGCTTGTTAGCAATTACGTTTATAATCCTTTTCGATCCATTTCTGTTCGTTAGAGGTAGAAAATAATAACGTACTTTTCATATAAAAAATGAAATATACTTTTTTCATTCAACTTCTTTCCAATTGATCACTGTTACCAAAAGTACATAAAGACGATTGATAATTCAACATACTTATTGAAATAGCAAGCCCGAATGTTCAAACGTATCAGATTTATTTTGATTATTTGGACAATTTTTAACACCTGTTTCTTAAGGTAAGCAATTAGTAAAAAGCCTACAGTGTATATCGACCTTAACATTTAACATTATTGAAATAGCAAGCCCGAATGTTCAAACGTATCAGATTTATTTTGATTATTTGGACAATTTTTAACACCTGTTTCTTAAGGTAAGCAATTAGTAAAAAGCCTACAGTGTATATCGACCTTAACATTTAACATTACATGAACCTTTTAAGCTTGTATAATTATAGCACTGCCTTCTCTGTTGCTATTTATCTTGACGCTTTAAATCCCTAAATCATGTCGTATTAGTTTTAGTAGCACAGTTTTGAACGGTGTTTGGTTATATTATCTATTCACTGATATCTTTATTAAATGCTAGTATTTGTGACTAATAATGTCAATTTTATGTTTATAGTTTACTCTCATAGCATTAGTAGACATTCTATAAGTTTGTGTTTTAATATCTGATATTTATTTATTTCAAATTATTTGATAATTAAAATTTGCTTTGGAAAACTACTGACTCAGCCTATAAAGTACTTGGTTACCAACCAGCAGAATGTCTTGATTCGCTTCCCGATCGAGGGAACGGCATTCCATTCTTAGACATTAAATTGAGGTAATTGCCTCCTGTCTCTGATCTATGAGGAATAGTTGTTTATTACTTGTGGAATGGGATATTACCACTGCTTGATTATAAATACCGGGAACACTTGTTACGTCAACTGACGTTTAAGTTTAATTTAAAGAAGTTTTAAACACGTAGCATTTCAAACGCAAAAAATACAAAGCACAAGATATTGGCGGTATCTTTTCTTGTATTGTCATTGTTGTAATTTACGACTTTGTTGTAGGTACCCGCGATGCCCGCCCTACCAGGTGGAGCCATACACCATCATCACTATTCGAACCCACCACCCAGTCAACCAGCAGTGCATCATTATTCAACCATGCCAGCTATGGATATGTAAGTAAAATATATATTTACTCCATGCATATGTAACGTACCTGTTTGAAAGGATTTAAATCTATACTGTTCGGCGCAATCGCTACTAGCAAATACATGCGCATTCGATCACTATGGTATCGCAACAAACACCAAACATGTCGCGCAATAACCGATATCCATGTGACTACGAGTACATCAGGTCTCTCCAGTAATAGGTTGATATATAAACAACAACACTGAATATATGTGAGGTTTACATGTTACGATCGCTCCATGACACATATAGTACCGCATATACGGCGAAATAACTAATAAGTTTGCTTATCACAGTTGTAAATTGAATTATTTAAATTTCAATGTATTGATTAGTAAATTCGTGCACATCAGACCGAGTGCATGATGTATGTTATTTATTGGAAATTTGGCAATTCTTGGCTTATTTTTGTCGTCGACAATCTAAAAAGCAATGGATCGTATTGAAGCTTTGGAGTCGAACATATATTCTGGTACGACTGAAGGCCTTTCATCTGCCATGATGTGTATGTATGTAAGGTGTATTTGTGATGTAAGAATATTATAGACAATTTGGCACAATAACCTATAGCAATAGAGGGTCTCATTTCAGAACATGCCATTAGGGGATTGACGTATCTTATTACTATATGTTATTGTATTTGGGCAAAGAATCCATATCGAATATTGATTTTATATACATCAGTGCTTGACATTGTATTGTTGTTTTTATTGCAGACGTGGTGGTTACCCGTACCGCGGTGAGTTGATGGGTGGTTATCCCTTTGCAGATCCCTATTCTTATACTCCTGTCTATGAATATTACCAATGAAAACAATGGCAGATCCCATCATGCACCACTAAAGTGTCACTGGTAGAGTATCTCTTACTCAAAAATAAACAAGAAATTTAAATAATATAAAACAGAAATATATATAATTGATTTGCAATCGGAACACCTTGGACAGTTGTCAACGCATAACGACAAGACCAATATGTTCCGATCGGTCACTTTTAGCAGTATGACGAGAAAGAATATTTATTATTACACCAAGGTACCAGCGGCATATTATGGTATAAAAGCTTAGTTTTAATAGTAGACTGTTAGAGCAGACTAACATAAGGATTCCATATTCTAGTTTGGCCTTAAGGTGGAAACCCTGTGATAGATTAGCCCCACCCCCTTGTGTACGAGTGTACATTTGTTGAAATGAAACCTTGTGGTAGGTTATGTATTATTAATATGTAGGTTATTAATTATGTAACAATTTGATATAAAATGCAATATTGATAATTATCATATACTGTTAACATGTGTGAATAACTTTACTTTACTTCATTTGGTTATCAATTTATTCACCATGCCGTTTTCTAGTCTAGTGAAACAATCATTTACTAACACATAGGAAATAACCTTTCCCTCAATAGAAAAGAAGAACCTATTTTAGCAAAAAGATAATATTAAGTCGGGAAGGCAGCACTCAACTGAACCAGCCAAGCACAGAAAACATAAAAACATACAAGGCACAATGACCAACACACAACCGATTGAAAACAATGATCCACCCAAACCCAAGCCACCAAAAGGCTGAATAAACTAGTTTCCGAAATCAAAAAGGTGAATGTCAATGACATAGTTTCAAAAGTTCAACGGCTGTAATACCTAGTGTTAGCTGTATGAAGACCTAAAAATTCAAAGAATAACAGTATTGAAAAGCTGAATGCCATTGTTTCAGCTGAATGACGTAGTTTCAGAAATAAAACAAGTTTAAAGCCCGAGCGGAATTTTCTAGTTGCTAAATCGCGTTCTTCTGTAACACATTCTAGCCACCTAAAAATTGTTATACAACTGGTATTATGACTACATTTTCACAGGCTGTTCTTTAATAAACTCATCTACAAGCGGAAAGTTTCTAACCATTGTCCATATAGAAAATGTATTCTCTTCTTAAATTGAAAATGAAATGCTTATCAATTATACAATTATTCTACTACTTTTCTTGTGTTCTCTTTATCTCCTCTCTGCTTATTACTTGCCTATCATTTCTAACTAATCATGGCGAATATACTAGTATTATTCTTCTGCTTAATGCTTTCTTTATGGTCGGATATGCCATTCTGTTTTGATGTGTTCCCTTATCTTATAGCTGAAGTCTGAAGTGAAACATTTTATGAAACGCATGTTTTTAGAATATATATTATAGTTTGTTGACGGTAATGATGTTGTTGTGCCTAACCATAGCAACAGTTTACAAATTTACAAATCTTCAAATGACGAGCATAGCCTTTATTTGACAGTCAGCTTTCTGCTGAAATATGACAACTATATGAGTACATTAGAGACATGTACTATTAATGTACCATGTGGTTTAGCGTTGTGCGTGCTAATTTTACCAAACCTGAGGCTATTCTGATGATGAAAAATAAACGCTTTATTGTTTTGCTTTATAGAAAAACACTATTAAGAAATTCGATTTTATGGCTGTCCAATAAAGATTCAAACAAGACAGATGTGACGACTATTTAATATTTTCCTGAATTTTAAGTTTAATATATTTCTTATTGGGCAGTTTCAGTCCTATAGCTATTATATAAAAGTCATGTTCATAATAATATCTCTGATGAAGGAAAAAAATGCGTATAAGTTGAAGGCTCCCATGATGGACAGTTCAAGAGCAGATAATTGAACCTCTCGTATGTGGTTTGTGAATGCGATTTAATAACTTAGAAGGAATGGGATCTCACATGCATTAGACGTTACCTGTGAGAATTTTAATTCCTAACATTAAATACATTTGTTTATTCAAACAAGTATGTACATATGTATGTATCTAGTGTTGGTATGTTGCCATTTCTTCTACATGACGCATGGTTATATATTTACATGTGTTTGGTTGTTCCTTTTAGGGGGTTCGGCGTATTCGTATTACATGTAGAATGGTAACATATTAATTTTGTGTATTAATTTATTTATTTTGCTAACAAATAGTAGGGCAGGTATTTCAAAATCTAAATGCAGATTCAAAAGTTTAAGCAACAGTTTGTTTAGGCTTTTACTTACCTTGATTATCAGCTATTTGCGGGGAAAGTGTCAATAATGCTTTTTTGCGTTACATTTAGCACATATTTGTGGGCTTAGAGGGCGAGTATGATATTACACAGCGCTTTTAATTCACAGTCTTTGTATTTGATGATACTCTATAACCAATACCATTTTGATATTATATATTTGACCGTTTTTTAATTTTAACCAAGGATTGAAGTCGGTACAATATCGTGGCACTTCAAATTTTAAAATGAAATTGCGTGATACTAATTACTAACTCTGATTGGTTCATGTCATAGGAGTAGGTACCGCCATTACAGCTTCTCTTACTCTGATTAAATATATTTAATGGTCAGTACGATCATGTAGCATTTGACCCATTGTCTATATTATGACCAGTCCAAAATATAGACTAATACACAATGTGATTTAAAGAGCCGTGAGAAACTGATAGAGATATAAAGATCAAGCAATAGTATCGAATTCAATTTAAGAATAACGCCAGGAAAACCATTTTCAGTACTTCAAACAATTGGTGATAATGATAATCGCCTGAATGAGAGTAAGGGATGTTTCTCTGCTGGTTTAACTGAAGAAAATGTTTCCATCCGTAGACACGATTAATATATTAACAGTTGTTTGAGGAAAGAATGATTTAGAACTAACTGGTATCCATAAAAAGTGTTCACAACTTGAGAAAAAACTGATATAGGATTACACACGGAATCAAAGTTTTTGTAATTAATTCCGGCTACTTGAAAAACTGACACTGTAGTTCAAGATAGACTGTTTGATACGAGTAGGGGTTTATCACTGATCCAAACATTGGTTTGGTTTTATACATTCGCGGCAAGTTGTATCCCTATATGGTCATGATTCTTACAAAGGCCATATTCATGCATAAGATGCAAAGTTGCACACTACAACTGTATGCAGTCACAATAAAGACATTTAGCTTGACATAACTCGACCTTATTAGTCTGAACCTCATATTTCTGTAAGTGTATTCTATACATAACCGCTGATATATTTGGAATACTAGTATCTATGAGGCAATCTTCTAAGGACCTAAAATAAACTCTTTGCACACGAGGGGCCTTGTAATATAATTACGCACACTGAACAAATAATATATCCCCTTATTACAATACAATATCAATTTCAGGAGAACCAGGTAAATTAGCTCTTATGGTAGTAATTTTACTTGGAGATACTTTGCTCCGTAACTCACACGAGCTTTCAGTCTTTTCATTGTTGGCTTCATAGTTATACTTATAGAACATCTTTGTATTGATATATTTTAACATTTCGTTACTGCGGGTCATTTTGTTGTCTGTAGTATTGTCGTGTATTGAATCGCCTATTTTATATCAGTTTGTCCATTTGTGAATGCACGTCAGCATTACATTAAAGGATCGCCCCCCTTCCAGTTGAAGTATATTTCAACTTGGTATTTTTTAACAATGATTCGGTGTGCGAACTTACTGAGTAAACTGTGGTATTGGGAACGAATTAATCAACACATTCATATTTTGAAATTAAATAAACATACTACCGCAATAACTTCATTCGCAAATATCTTTAAAATAGTTGTTGTTCAAGGAATGGATGAGGAATGGGTGGAATTAAAGAAACATTTCATTTGCTTTGTTGGATAGTTTGCTAAACGAACGAATGTCAACTGGCCTCGGTCTCCCGAAGCATCTCAAGTAGAAATATCAGCTCAAATTAAGATTCTGCTCAATTCAGAATCTGAATTTGAGATAAATCTAAAGTTCTAGCTTTTAAAATTTTACTGTAATGGACTAAGTATAATGTTTCTATTCTGTGATTCTAATTTTGAGTCCAGTTTCTCATGGAAATGAACACAAAGACATACAGCAATATTTGAGATGAGATTTAGCTTTGATTGAGATGCTTCGGGAGATCGGGGCCTAGTTACTTAAATGGCAATTAATACGCTTTGTGCTGGCCCTGTAGCGTGTTGGAGACGATGTTATGGATATTTAGTAATTAGCATGGTATTGGTTGAAATGTATTCTTTAGTGTCGTCCTTAGATTGCTCATTGTGTCTCTTTGTTTTCAACCTGACTAAAGTACAGGGTTTTCCTGATGACATGAATGTGTAGCGTTATGAGTTATGGCTGTGATATGCCAATTATAATGTTGTGTTTACACATATTCTTTGCTTTACACTAATTTGTAAAGTTGTTGCCGTTATGTAACTGGACATTAACCCACAAATGTATATTATATATATCACATTATAACCATATTGTATTACCTATCTACAATCTAGAATTACTAACTCAACTAGAAGTGTATAATGCTTCATAACAAAATATAAAATGCTTTGTCTTCCTCTATTTGTTTGACTTCATTAAGTTTACTTATTATTAATAATTCTTTTTCCTTCTGCAGTTAAAACTTTATACCATATTGCCGATTTTTTTGGAAATTTCTAATATATTAAATGCGGTTTTTTGTGTGATTATTTCATTTGTATTAGATTATTCAGTGAAGTGGCATTACATATTTTATTAATTTTTCAAATTGCAGTTTTGTATTTTCTAACAACTCGAATTGTGTAACTTTTTAGAAATAACCATTATTCTAGTTTGATAGTGACATGTTTCTCAACTAAAGGTAACCGATTTTAGCGGCACCATAATGAGAATATAGAGAATACTAGGTCAGTGCCTTATATTACTCGAATGTATTGGGTGAGTTGGAGAAAGTTTTTTTGGCTAGCCTTGGCGAGCCGAATAAGCCTTTCGAAGACGAATAATAAATAATAAAGCTCAAATTTACTCGACGGGTCGATTTCGGGCTACTAAAGGCCTAATGGTAAGGTAAAAGATGTTTATATACCGGCAAGAATTTGTATAACTAACAAGGCATACAATATTTGAGTCAGATTAGTACGTACCAAATGCGTTTTAAGATTGTTCTTTTTTACCGAATGTTTTAGATACACAAATATTTAATCTGGAAAATTTGTAATGTCACTTTAATGATATTTCTATTGAGGCTAACTTGACTTTGAAATATCCAAAATTTCGGAAAAAAATAATGAAATAAATATTCGGCTGCTATATTATGATGTTTTGATTTTAGATTAATTTTGCTTTTCAAAAGATTTAATAAAACATTTATTTCTGATTTAAATTATCACTTTCAATACTAAATTACTAACTATTTTGTATATTTATTATAAAGAAAGAAATTGAAATTTAATTATTTTTTATCATTATTTTATTTTAAGCATGGCTTAAAGTTTACAAGTAAATCGTTATATATTATTAATATAACACAGAAAGACAAAGTATAAAGATCTAAAGAATTTATTAAATCGATTACCCAAATATGGTTATATGTTGATATATTTTCAGATTATGCATCCGCTTATGCTGCTCCTGGGTATGGGTATGCAGCATATGATGGCGGCGACAACTATTACGCTTATCACTGATGAAATGTCATTTGAATCTTCCCTCATATACATGACCTTGGACTTTTATGTGCTTAAATATTCAGGGATTTTGAACTATTGTGTGTTTGATTATTTGGTTCTCCAGGAGCCTAGGACGAGTTTATAAAAATTGTCAAAACATTCAAAATAAAACTAAGTGGTCAACGTCCTACCTAAGAAGATCTACATTTAAATGCTTTGTCCTTGCCCTTACGTACCCACTGTGTTAATCATCAGTGACATTTCGCTCGTTTTTGTGAATCAGACTCTTAATAAACTACTTAATAAATACTCAGACAATTCGAAATGAATCAAATGATCGAATGTTTTGAATTAATGTGACATCAATAATACATTTAGTAATGCAATAATCGTCAGTGACCTTCAGAATTCTTATTTAGAAAACTTTAATTTAATATTTATTTCATTAGTGACTTGGATTAATTAGTTCATTATTACATTTTCATATTTAATTCCTTTGTAGTTTTTATCAATTGTTAAATTATATGTAGCATTTTGTCTCAAAGAAGATATCTTCGGAAGATGAATTTAAAGTTTGACTTTGTACGTTCGTGAGAAGTCTAAAAAGTGAAACTGTGATCATGGAGAAAAAGATCGCATTTATATAAGAATATTTGTATATACCTTATGCACCAAGCATACTGTAGTTGGCTCGTATGGACTATGGAAGTTTTGTATGCCAACTTATTGAACGTTTCGATGTTTGGAAAGTACTGTTTAGTGCTGGTGTTATGTTTGTATGTAGCTGAATGTTCTTGACAGAATATCGGCATTTACTGACATTGGAAGTAGGACTTAGGTGGTGCTGCAATCCATTGTTTATAAAAACCAACCCTTTATCTGTGATATTTATATACATTGTAGTGATTATTAAACTTTGTTAGGCATTTTTGTTTACATGTGTAGTATAGGTTGCATTGTTTGGATGTTAAATGATTAGATGCTCATCCATGAATTATTGGTGCTGTGAAAGGATTTCCATTGGTGTTGTAGTCAAAAGATATGTGGTTATAAGGGTGGTTAGAAGTATGTTTAGTTCGTTTGTCTCTCTTCGATTACATAGCCGAGTTAAAACGCGTTATTGTTGAAATCATTTTATGGTACCATACTTGATTGGCTGCCTGTATGACAGATTTGCTCAGATCGGCAATTAGTGGTTGTATATCTTAGATTGGCATGTATTGGTCAGTAACATCAGCTATGATCATGTCCTTCACATGCTCAACGTTGCCAATTGTTTTTGACAGGGCGTTGTGCATGAATCACTGGTTAATTATTTGTTCCAGGACAATTGGTCCCGTTAATTAATGCAATCATTTTATTTTATATAAATACCAAACTTTTGGTGTTTGAATATACTCCAAATGCAGTTCGATGTTTCTCAACTTCGAATGCATCGCGAACTTTTTTAGCATTGGCTGGTCATAAAAATTAACCAGAATGCAGAATTCAGGTAAAATGTTCCGAAAGCCCTTAAAATACTTCTTCTAGTTTGAACGGGGTGTTAGCGTGACTGGGTGTTAGCACAGATAATTTTGAAAATGGTCATAATCATTGAATAATTTATATTTAATTAAAACATGTTTAAGGATGCGTTTAAATATTCATTTTATATGTGTTCATTGATTATTTTGTTAAAAAATTTGATGCGTTTAATAATTATACGCTTCTCAGCTTTCCCTTGACACATCGGTGTTTACTCTGAAAAGGGTTATGTGTGTCATTGTGCGTGTGTTGTATAGGAACATTGTACGTTGCAGATCACCCTTTGTGCGTATGTTTTGTGCCCCATTGTACACTAGTGTTAAATGTCACTGTATTTACATCGTTAGAAAATTATAGCAAGCATTTTAAATTATTTAGCTATTTATTACTCTATTTATCATAATGTTGTAAAAGTGATTTTTCATTACTGATTCACGATGAATAGATGGTGTAAATGTGCATGCTTTATCTATAATATTATATAAATGCATTGAAACTCGTAAGTCATACAAAAACTGAAATTATTTATGCGCATAATCTTTGAGATAGAATAAACTTAGTTCTGAACATATTTAATCTTCAACTGAAGCAGTAAATGTGTTAATATGTATTAGCAAGTGATTAATGATTGACGACATTTGATTGATACAAGTATTTTGGTGATGAAATATGGCATACTTTAATGAACTCGGATCAAATTTATAATACCAGTTGGCAAGTGTAGATTACTAGTGTGTAAAACTGGATTAAAACAGAACTGAGCTGAATTTTGATCCAACCAATGTGCTAGGTTCTAATACAAAGTCTTGTATCTTATAATACAAATTACAAAAACTACTAGTATTAATGAAATGCAAAAGCAAGAGCAAGTTATCATTGGTATTGAACACTGATTATGCCATCTGAACGCCGTTCAAGTGTATTCTAGAACACTTGAAAATCAGCGTCAACACGTTTTGAGAATTGTTATTACCTTCCCCCAAATACTTAAAATTAAAATTTGTTGATACTATTTGGTAATTTTCAAAGAAATGATTATCTCTAACTACAGGAGCTACATGTGTAGGATGATGTAATATAGTATTTGTTATATGACACAGAATAATAATTATGTATGGAAAATGTTATATATGTTAGTAATCATTGAATTAGATTACATAATAAATTCGTAAAATACCCAACCTGGTTTCTCTGCTCTGTTTTGTTGTTTGGTTCTGTGTTCCACTTTATGTTCTTAGCTGCTCGTATTTTCAGTTAGCTGACATACTTTCCTAATATATTGTATTATTTTGACATGATGTAGATGCGTCGATATATATGTTAATAGATGGCAACTAGAAGAATTGCAGTGATCAAGAACTATAACTCTATGTAGTCCAGTTTTGCAAATATTTCCCATTCTTTAATTGATAACTTTTTTGTCTTGGGCGTAACCTGAACATTATTTAAGATATTGAAACTTGATATATGAATAGATGGCAACTAGGAGAAGTGCAGTACCGAGAAACATAACTCTATGTAGTCCAGTTTCTTTAATTTTAACATAACCTTTTGTCCAGAGCATAACTCAAAACCTGTTTAAGGTATTGACTTTAAACTTAATATATGAGTTGAGCAACTAGGAGAAGTGCAGTGATCAAGAACCATAACTCTATATAATCCAGTATTAAAATTATCTCCATTTATTATAAATTTTGAAATAATCTTTTGTCCAAAGGACAACTTCAAATAAATTTAAAGTTATTGACTTGAAACTTGATATGTGAAGAGGTGACAACTATGAGAAGTGCAGTGATCAAGCACCATAACTCTATACAGTCCAGTTTTGAAATTATCTCCCTTTATTTAACTTTTAAATATATGTTTGTCCAGAGCATAACTTTAAAGCTATTGACCTGAAACTTGATAATTACGAAATAAGTTGCTACTAAGATAAGTCCAGTGTCCCAAAACCGTCACTCTACGTTTTGAAATTGTCTTCCTTTGTTTAATTTTAAAAAAATGTTTTGACCCGACATAACTTCAGAATTACTCAATTGATTGACTTAAAACGTTAAATATAAGTAGATGTTATCTAGAAGTGATTCGACTAAGAAACATAACTCTTACTGGTACCATTCTTGAATATTTCCCTCTAACCAAAGAAGTTAGAATATTTTCCTTACTCCTTTAACTGCATATGCATAACTCTATTGAACCCGCGCAAGGATTCGGACTCTCCGAAATCCCAAGTGTAGTTCAAATATAAAAAGGCTAACAGATAAACTAAATGCGTTTTCACTCAAACACAATCGACAAAAACAGATTAACTATTTAAACCAACCTACACATCATGTATCTACAATTTGTGTTTTAACGTCGGATCTTCCCAAAGTGTATCAATATAATTCCAGAATATAGAACATTTAATGGCGTCAAAAGCCTCTATGACGTCACTCAATACGCGAGGCTTTCCGTTTAAAAAGTAACAATACCGGTACTAGTATGTTGCCCTCACTGAATCGATTTAGTGATCCTTTGAATAGAATAAACAGGTCAATGACACGTATGATACAAATACGTATATATGTTTAAGGTTTGGCTTTCACACTAAATGACTTCCTAAAATTAGAGGTCGAAGTAGTCCAATGTCAAGTGACAGCACTATAATCTAACAAAACTCACATGCTATAATAAATCTAAAATTAACACGAAGGGGCGATTTCGGTGTACTAAAGGCCTATTGATAGGATACTACTATGCTTCTGGGAAAGAGTAATCAGAAGACATGGTATAAAACTTAAACATATCAACAAGTCTATATTGGAAAGCAGAGGTATCTAAAATAAGTCAAATGCAACAAACTTTAGTTATTAGGGAAATGTTGATTGGCTGCATTCGTCCACTCGAATCCCCGTCAAGTTATCAATGTTCTTACTATAATGCTTTCGAAAATTTACGCACCCTCGAAAGTTGCCTTTTCACCAAAATCCAGAAACGGTTATCCTCATGAATATTAATGATTTGTCAACAATGTAGATAAAGCCATTCACAGCAAGGCGCTTGTTTGAGTGAATCGAGGGATAAGGTATATTCTGGCTTGTATATGCCCCCTGGTGTGCCTGTCGTCAACAGCATTACGGATTGAATACTGGTTGTGAATACCGTGTCCTATGATCACAAAGGGCTAATGGTCCACCGTTCAGACGTTCCCACATAGTTATCTAATCCACCAACAATATTTGACACTGACGTCATAATGTCAACAAACTATAAATAAGAACGTAATAAATACTTATGATTGACAGAAACAAACCTTATCAATTGAGATATGTTGAAATTAGGTTTGGCAAAAGGTGGCCCTGTTCTTCATGCTCACGTAACAACACTATCCACAATGATCACAAACAAGTCAATAAATTGCCACCCAGAAACACCACACTACAACGACATACAAAACAGTACCATTCCACATTGCTAAACGAATGTTTCGTACAAAAAATACTTTCCAACACAGGGTAATCCATTCGCCCATGACAATGAATTCCAACACAAGACAACACCTTTCCATACAAGGAACACCCCGCGCACAAGGCAATACCTTCCCACACAAGGAACACCACTCCCAAAAGACAATACCTCCCCATACAGGGAACACCCAGCTCACAAGACCATACCTTCCCATACAAGGAACATCCCGCTCAAAAGACAATACCTTCCCTTACAGGGAACATGCCGATCACAAAACAATACCTTCTCTTACAGGGAACACCCCGCTCACAAGACATTAGCTTCCCTTACAGGGAACACCCGCTCACAAGACAATACCTTCCCTTACAGGGAACACCCCGCTCCCAAGACAATACCTTCCCACACAGGAAACATCCCGTAAACAACACAATATCTTCCCTTACAGGGAACACCCCGCTCACAAGACAATACCTTCCCTTACAGGGAACACCCCGCTCTCATGACAATACCTTCCCTTACAGAGAACACCCCGCTCACAAGACAATACCTCCCCATACAGGGAACATCCGGTTAACAAGACAATACCTTCCCTTACATGGAACACCCCGCTCACAAGACAATACCTTCCCATACAGGGAACAACCCGCTCAAATGACAATACCTTCCCTTACAGGGAACACCCCGCTCACAAGACAACAACTTTCCACACGGGGAACATCCAGCTCACAAAACAATACCTTCCCATACAGGGAACACCCCGGTCAAATGACAATACCTTCCCATACAGGGAACATCCCGCTCACAAGACAACACCTTCCCATACAGGGAACATCCCGCTCACAAGACAATACCTTCCCTTACAGGGAACACCCCGGGCAAATGACAATACCTTTCCACACAGGGAACATCCCGCTCACAAGACAACACCTTCCCATACAGGGACCATCCCGCTCACAAGATAACACCTTCCCATACAGGGAACATCCCGCTCACAAGACAACACCTTCCCATACCGGGAACATCCCGCTCACAAGACAATACCTTCCCATACAGGGACATCCCGATCACATGACAACAATACCTTCCCATACAGGGAACACCCCGCTCACAAGTCAACACCTTTCAATACGGGGAACATCCCGCTCACAAGACAATACCTTCCCTTACAGGGAACACCCCGCTCACAAGACAATACCTCCCCATGCAGGGAACATCCCGTTAACAAGACAATACCTTCCCTTACATGGAACACAACGCTCACAAGACAATACCTTCCCTTACAGGGAACACCCCGCTCACAAGACAACAACTTTCCATACGGGGAACATCCAGCTCACAAAACAATACCTTCCCATACAGGGAACACCCCGGTCAAATGACAATACCTTCCCATACAGGGAACATCCCGCTCACAAGACAACACCTTCCCATACAGGGAACATCCCGCTCACAAGACAATACCTTCCCTTACAGGGAACACCCCGGGCAAATGACAATACATTTCCACACAGGGAACATCCCGCTCACAAGACAACACCTTCCCATACAGGGACCATCCCGCTCACAAGATAACACCTTCCCATACAGGGAACATCCCGCTCACAAGATAACACCTTCCCATACCGGGAACATCCCGCTCACAAGACAATACCTTCCCATACAGGGAACATCCCGCTCACAAGACAATACCTTCCCTTACAGGGAACACGCCGGGCAAATGACAATACCTTTCCACACAGGGAACACCCCGCTCACAAGACAACACCTTCCCATACAGGGACCATCCCGCTCACAAGATAACACCTTCCTATACAGGGAACATCCCGCTCACAAGACAACACCTTTCGATACAGGGAACATCCCGCTCACAAAACAATACCTTCCTATACAGGGAACACCCCGCTCAAATGACAATTCCTTCCCATACAGGGAACACCCCGCTCAAATGACAATTCCTTCCCATACAGGGAACATCCCGCTCACAAGACTAAACCTTCCCATACAAGGACCATCCCACTCACAAGACAACACCTTCCCATACAGGGAACATCCCGCTCATAAGACAACATCTTCTCACACAGGGAACACCCCGCTCACAAGTCAACACCTTTCCATACGGGGAACATCGCGCTCACAAGACAATACCTTCCCTTACAGGGAACACCCCGCTCTCATGACAATACATTCCCTTACAGGGGACACCCCGCCCACAAGACAATACCTTCCCATTAAGGAAACATCCCGCTTACAGGGCAGTACATTCCCATACAGGGAAAACATAAGTCAATACCTTCCCATACAGGGAATATCCCGCTTACATGACAACAATACCTTTCCTCACACAGGGAACACCCCGCTCATAAGACAATACCTTCCCATACAGGGAACAGCCCTTTAACAAGACAATACCTTCCCTTACAGGGAACACCCCGCTCACAAGACAATACCTTCCCATACAGAGAACAACCCGCTCAAATGACAATACCTTCCTTTACAGGGAACACCCCGCTCACAAGACAACACCTTTCCATACAGGGAACATCCCGCTCACAAAACAATACCTTCCCATACAGGGAACACCCCGCTCAAATGACAATTCCTTCCCATACAGGGAACACCCCGCTCAAATGACAATTCCTTCCCATACAGGGAACATCCCGCTCACAAGACTAAACCTTCCCATACAAGGACCATCCCGCTCACAAGACAACACCTTCCCATACAGGGAACATCCCGCTCATAAGACAACATCTTCTCACACAGGGAACACCCCGCTCACAGGGTAATACCTTCCCATGCAGGGAACACCCCGCTCACAAGACAACAATACCTTCCCATACAGGGAACACCCCGCTCATAAGACAACAATACCTTCCCATACAGGGAACATCCCGCTCACAAGACAACAATACCTTCCTATACAGGAAACACCACTCTCTCAATACAATACTATCCCATACAGGAACACCCCGCTCACAAGACAATACGTTCCCATACAGGGAACACCCCACTTGAATGGCAATACCTTCCCATAAAGGGAACATCACGCTCATATGACAATACCTTCTCCAATCCATGGAACGCCACTCTCTCAAGACAAAACCTTTGTTATACAGGAAACACCTCGCTCACATGACAATACCTTCCCGTGCAGGTAACACGCTGCTCACAGGAAAATACCTTCCCATATAGGGAACATCATGCTCATATGACAATACCTTCCAATCCATAGAACACCATTCTCTCAAGACAATACCTTGTCATACAGGAAACACCACGCTCACACCACAATACCTTCCCAATCATGTTACACTCCGCTCACAAGAACAATACCTTCTAATTTAGGTAACATCACTCTCTCAAGAAATACCTTCCCATACAGGAAACACCACTCTCATAAGACAAAACCTTCCCATACTGGGAACACCATGCCCATAAGACATTACCTTTCCATACAGGGAACACATCGCCTTTAAGACATACCTTCCCATACAAAGATAACCAGACTCACAAAATGCCAACCAATTCAGGGAGGACAATGCCTTCAAACAAAGGAATCCAATCGCCTTCCCAAATAAGGAACTCAACAGTCGAAAGAAGACACCACAATACCAGTTACAACACAATACCTTCTCTCAGGGTTATTGCACAGTGACTTGCTATCCATACGGAAAGACGACTCGATATCGGATACTGGGAAGTCAGATATCCTTTTGTTAAATAAAGCAATTCATTTCGGGATTTAGTGCATCAGAGTTAAGTTAAGACTTGCATGGAACACTGACAAACCTGTATAACGCACACCACGTTAGTTTTTGCACATATTTTATATCTAACGATATTTATTAATTGAACAGGGAATGCAGCATTGAGCAGAAACAACAGAGCACAAAGTCACAAAACATACAAAAAGATAATAACACGAATGACACAAATGTCAATATTACAGATTACATGTACTAGTCACTCTGACAAACATTAATGAACATTAACAATGAAACTGCATAGCGACATAAAAAAAGATTTTATTTAGTCAGACAGGGAAGGCAACACTGAACTTAACCAGCCGAGTACAGAAAACATTAAAAACACACAAGGCACAATGCACAACTAAACAAACCGTGCACAGGAAACATAAAACACATACAAGGCACAAGGCACGACTAAACAAGTAAAGATCCGCCCAAATCCAAGCGGGCGAAAAGTAGAATGAATTAGTTTCAGCAAAACTTTACACCAACCTCCGACAACCGTCCGTCCTGACCAATCGGCAAAAAAAACAACCGCGGCAAGAGCTAACATACAACAAAGAATCACATGGACGTGTAAACATTACAAGGACATTCCATAAAGCCGCACACAACATAAACAGTACACATCATTTTTAATACGAGAGACGTTCAAAAATAAACAGGACTATTGTCACAAAACCCGCATGGTTGAACAATACGAATAAATAAAATTATATGCCATCAGAAATCAGAATCCCTTTTCTACATACAGTACAATTACGAACGAAAATAAATAGGCGGTCCGTGTGTTACAGGTGTCTAAACAGTATCACTTAACGCTGACCCGGCACACAAAATGATGTCACTTTATTTGACACGGCGTTAGTGCTTCTCATAGGGCTATGAAATACGATGTTTATAGTGATCATTGATGATGAAAGTTGCAACAGGGCATGAACAGCAACAACAATGTAAGACAGTTAATTTCCACATTCTCTTTTAACCTTTAAAGTGGACATTGGATACATAAAGAAGGTTGACTTAGGGCTTGCGCCTTGCTTGAATGGACATTGACAAATGTCACTTGGCGCTTAAACGTTTTTAAATGTCAAAATGATAAAACAAAACTAATGGAACCGACTTAAATAGCTAAGTTGTTATCAAAAACAACTTAATACTACTTACTATGAACAGTCCCGAGTCATTAAGTATGCTATTCAAACATTTACACTTTAGATAAGAGGGGTGTTGGAAAAGAAATGCAATTTACTCTGTAACTTTTTATTGACAGAACCATTTACAATGAAACTCAAAGAAAACCTTCAATGAACTCACCTTTACACATTGCACACACACTTAACCTTTAAATTCAAGATTAAATGTATGTTATATCATCTACAAAAGGTAGTACACTCATGCACTGTAATATGGCTGCCCACATAGGTTTCCTGCAACCGTACCTATGGTATTCTGCATGCAATTTAAGTCTAGGAACTTAAAATTATTCGCATAGGATTAGGTCTTCATAATAGACTTGGTGATAAAGTATTCTAATGTGAAGAATTATGTTCAAAAACGACTTTACAGTAGAAGCCCTGTGCGAAGAGGTATTTTCATGAGAAATGTGCATATGGTCTATTCCATAAACAATTTGATGCTAAATGAAATATTTCTGAAGTTTTCCATGCTGACAATGTCTATTGAACCTTCTTGTAACATATTTGTCCATTGATTCTGGTTTTTGAATTGCAAGCCCTTTGTGGATGAAGAAAATCAAATGACTTAGGGACTTAGTGTGTTTTACAATAACGGATTTCTTAGAATTTCTGTTAGCACATATATGATGTTTCCGCTTCATTCTTGGTTAATGATAGTGAGCGTATGTCCCATCCTTTATTATACTAGGTAAAAACTTCTCTTGAAAGTACTGAGGGTATAACTTTAATATTTTCTTGGCATTTAAAATAATATGACGTTTTGGGCACCACGTAATGGGCATGGTATCCAGTGGGTACAACTGTTGTTTACTTCAAGAATTTTCTTCCAAATGAAGTGAAATTGGGATAAACTCGCGATTGTACGAGCAGCTAACAGTCCAACTTTTAATAGTGCAGCTTAGAGACGAATATCATACTTTTTATCAATGCTGAGTTTGATTGTTGTTGTTTTCAGTTGACCACATTTGTTGTTTGCTTGCAGATGCTATTGACCTACTTTGAAACATTTAATAAAAGTGTTACAATGCTGAAAGACACATTACGATGTCCTTTTATCTAAAAAAAAGTTCATCATGTATAAATTTATCACTTAAATTAAGTTTAGACCTTTCTTTGATATTAGGCATAATTTCAGTCAGTTTGACGATACGTTTTTCGAACGTCTTTTAGCTTAGTATAAATTAGTAAGTGTTTATTAAACCTACATTATGACCAAACTAATGCATGGATTTCAACCAAACTTTACCCAAGTGCTAATGGGTACCCATGCAAAGTTTGAAGCACGAAACCTCTAAAACTACCAAGATATGCATGAACGTGCATTTCTTTTCGAACACCCCTCGTAGTATAATCCAAATTGAATACTAAATATGAAACATCTGCATAGATAAATACGTCTAACGTATCAACTTGTTACAAGAGTATTGAATAAAATATACATGTACTTTTAACGTCGTTTACTAACGTTACTGTGGATAAAACGAAGCTAAGTGATCATTCCCTAGTTCACACGGAGGAAAAATCATCGGCGATATGAAATCATGCGTTTTCTTCCAATGGCTTCCAGTACTCCAATATTTTAGCGCGCTGTTGCTGGAAACGTTTACGGGCTGTCGTTAGTGTTGTTTATTCTGGGTCAATAGATGCTTCTTTTGCGTTCCAATATTCATGTTTTGTAACTTCCTTTTAACCACGATATAGAGGGAGGTGCATTGTACTAATCGCCGTTAAATGTCATAATATAAAATTAATGTTATTATTATACGAGTTCAAAAGATGAGCTAAAAACATTCCTATACGACAAACGGGTTGAACGATCATACGTTTGTTTATTGAGTTTTTTTATAAGGTCTGTCTTTATATTTGCAGAAAAATAAATAACATTTTGCAGTATTCGTATTAAATATATCACATATAAATGCATCAATAAAATCAACTAAAGCGCGGTTAAATGTTTTACGTATAGATGAATTTGAAAAGCATCTTTTAACAAGGGGAACCAATCGCCATGTTGTTGAACCTTGTTGCTAAGCAGTCGTGTTTGTTTGGGTTAGCAATATGTGTTTATAATGATTTCAATCACAGTTTTGATATTGGTGAGTAAGGAACTGTGTAAATATATTTTGAAAAGTTTAAAGTCTGGTGTGTACATGTTAGTATTTATATTCAAATACCATGAATAGATGCCTTGCTTATTAACATCAATATACTATAGAAATACGGCAGTCCTTATATTCATCTAATTGAAATGAATCCTTCGCATGGTAAATAAATCTTAACTATGTGTTGAAAAGATGTTTTCGGGGTCAATATTTTATTAAGAAAAGGTCGTTTTTGATGATTTGAACGTTTCAATGGTAAGGAATAATTTATTTACTCTGACGGAATTATATAATAATAATTTACTACTATACAGTGATAGTTCAATGATCCAATTGAATAATCTATAAAGTGTTTTGCAAAATTTTCAAAAATAGTTTGATTAAGTACACAAGTATCTAGTCATAGGCATAGAGTACATTAGAAGCAAACATCTTATAGTAAAAGGGAGATAATGCAATTAAGTTATTTTACTTCGTCATCATTAGGTACGGTATAGGCCTAACCTTATTTATAGATCATCGGAGATATATCTAGCCTTGTATATAAACAAGCATGGATAATATCAACACTGCAAGGTCGACTAACCGTGTGTTACCAGAGAAGGTTGAAAGAGTGCATGTAATAAAAGTGAATCGGCACGAAATCGAACACAAATCTACATCAGAAATGCATTTGATTGTCAATTAATAATTGTGTTACAGTCGAATGACTATAAATACTAGTTCTTATTAGATCAGATCAAAATTAATATCACTACATTTAAATCAATTTTCACTGTTTTGCTGTTTATTCAATTTCAATATTAGGACCATCTGAATAACAAAAACATTTTTGAAATACTACATTAGTGGTCCTTCTAACATACCTTGGTATGTTCACCTAATTTGAATCTCTATTTCAAAGTATAGGAATCTTATATTCTGGATATGAATTAAGCTTTCTACGATGTATATCAAAATTGTGCCATAACTACACATTGGCAATTTGTCAATTGTTTATAAAACATGGTTTCATTGAATAACAGTCAAGCTTTTTCTCAATACTTCGACTTATCGAAATATTAGGAAAAATAGTGACTGGTGTACAATAGTTATATTTCTATGAGGGTAAGAATAGAATGATGCAGTGGTCGAGTCCACTATTGTGTAAAACTAATCGTTTCACGGCTTATGCAGACATGCTTAACGAACATTCTATATTGTTCAGACAATTGTTGTAATATTTTGTGTACACATAAACGGCTACGCCACTCTCACGATATCTTAACAGGGGCTGGGATTACAACGAATACTTACACTCATTACTCAATACTCAAATATTTAAATTCACTCTTTTGATGTTTATTGTGGCATATATTTAGAGCAAGACGTTGTAATAATGTTTAATTGGTACTAAATATTGTTTTGGCTGACTTCCTAGTTTAATTTAGTGTATTTGTAAGCTTTAATTGCATTTCATCAGTCTGAGTGCTGAGTGTAGCAATAATTACTTTTACACCTCATAAATAGTACAAAATGGCAAAGAAAATTTATCAACACTCAGTAACTATCTTATAAATTTTCCTCATCTAAATTTGCAATCTAGGACAAATCATAGCTCATTATATTACATTTTCAATGTATGTGATCCCCTGGGATGTCGCTCAATGTGAACACCAGATCAGTTCCTTTCTAATCAATCTTTGATTTCTGAAAATGAATGTTTATTATTTGATTCATATAAGTTAAGTAAGTATTGTGTAAACTAAATAAATAATAGTATTTGACATATGTTAACAAACACCTAGTATTTATGTCAATATTGTATGCCTTTGTTAATGTTCTTTATGCTATCATAATAGGTAATCATAAACTCTTGGCGAACAAACTTGCCTGTATGTGTTAACCTATGGTAATTGTATGCAACAATTGTTCCGCTATACAAAAATGTTATTTCACAACTAAAAAATGCACAATGCAGATTTTTCTACAGCTACGTATACTTGAGATATAGTCCACAGCGGAACATACTAGCAGTGAATTATTGTTCTGATTTCACTCGATAACCACTTAGAAGTAATAGCACTGTCACACTAGAACATATTATAGAACGTATGTAGAACATACGAGAATTTTATATCACATAAATATCGTGATCTTCCATGTGACAACAAATCATAGAACAAAGTTCTCCAACATGTGAGATAACAAATGCGTGACGTCACCAGCTTATTGGCACAAATGCTTACATTCGTTATTTGTGACGTTGTTTTAACTCGGTAACTATAGTAATGTGATAAGAACTCACTCTTTGTCTTTGATATCACATTTCTTAAACTTGTCTCGAAGCATTTGTGAATCTTATGCACAATGCTATACTAAGTTATCCCCATCGTGATCTTAGCTGATGTAAAACTTACCCCTAATGTATTCGACGTACACAGGCGTACTTACCAAAATTATCACGGCCACGTTCGTCTTACGTTCTTGTATTTCCTGGCAGTGTCATAGTGCCATAATCTCTTAAACTTTCGTGGTTAAAAACCGACAATCAAAATATTCGGACGTTTTAAATATTGATTTTTAAAGTATGCATTATATCAGTTGGGTATAAATACATTTGTATCAGAACATTTGTATTGACATTGAAAGAGGGACGGTCAAAATTTTAACTAATTTCGTCTTGTAAAATACCAACTGTTAACATATTTAATTAATTGCGTTATGTCCATTGTTATCAAATGGACAATGAAGTCGAATAGTACCGTATTCTTAGTTTATAAATTAATTATAGGAACATATCTTCAAACAGCGTTATATAATATCAAGCCATGGTAGGCTTAAATAACATGGCTTTGTCAGTATCGTCTCTACATATTGCTATACCAGCAATATAATTGTCTCCGACCCTATCGATCATCCAAAAAAATACTTCAATAAAAGTTTGAATGTTTAAATCTAGTGGATTGATTAAATCACAAATTGATTCCAAATTATTGATTTCTTACACGTTTATGATCAGATTCAATTGAGCCCATTTAAATGATATACTATTAAATTCGATCGTTATACAAGGATGGTTTAGCTTTTAGAAATGTTTATACACTCGGAGTTAAGAATAACCGTGTCAGATTATTAGTACGAAAATAATTCACAGGATCAAGGATTGAGGATGAAATGTACTAAGAGTTTTTAAACATCTAAGAATGTGTTCATGTAGTATTATGTGAATGTGCGAATTCTAATGGTAAACGTTTAACGTGAACTTGATATAATTAAATTGTTTCATGAACACGACTTTAGCGAGGTGTTTTTGGTGAGAGCGTTTGTTTTACGCTTGAATTTGTTGAATGACGACTTTTATAAAATATGTGTTGAATATATGTGTGAAATGAATGTTTTTAGTTTTATGAGACACTAACGAACAATGTGAATCAACGAAATACTTTGAATTTGAATCTGAGTTTGTATTATGTCTACATTCGAACAACGACAACAAGTTCGTACGCCTGCTCTGGAAGGAAGTAAAGTCATACAACCGGTCAACTCATTAGTTCCTTTTCATGGTGGACCAGGCTCAAATGGTGGCAGAATGAATGGACAATATTATGGTGGCTATCCTGGTGGTGGGTATCCATTACCACAGATACCATCTCAGCAACCATACGTCAATGTGATGCCTGCAGAACGGATTACCGTACCTACACTGATGAGACCCCGTATGCCATACGCTGGACCCCAATCTGTGATGCCATATTGGGGAGGATACTCTTATGGTGGACGCTATATCCCAGGTTTCCTATACAGATTTTTACATTTCATTTCATTGATTTCAAAAACTTTTTTTCTTTCATATACAATGTAGTTAACACAGTTCGTAAACTGAGTCCCTCAATTTAATATACTCTAATCGCTTCATGATCAGCTAGTTGCTACATCGCTGATATGTTGTGTGGAAGTTTGTTAATATTAATCTTACAGTAAATCATTTTATGTTTTAGTACAAACAAAAGTTGCATGTAAGTTGGTAAAAGTAATTTGGTCGTACATTGGTGTATTCGTGTCAAGAAAGACATAATAAAACAACTATTTGTAGGAGATTTTATACATGGCTATACATGTCCTCATAATCCACAATATATTGTTTAATGAATGGCTAAGTACTCGGGCATGATATAATTGTTCACATCTTCAATTTATTTGGGAACAAACAGCTTACTATGCATGAGAACAGTACACGATTTAATAAATTTAATACACGGTGAGTAGTCATTTTATTAATGCTGATTTTGTTAAGATGTTTGAACATTATAATGTAAATGGTACGTTCATTACCAACTTCAATATGCGTCTTGAAGTACTAGGATATAAAACTTATACTAGCAAGAGATGTTTGTTAAACACTTACAGTTGATGAATAACCTCCTCGTAAAGTTTAAAGATCTTTGACCAAACCGTTCTTGAGTTATTGACCGGAAACCACTCGGTCTATTTATTCATGTCAAAGGTCTCAGTAACCTTGACCTTTGAACTACTGACCCAAAAATCAACAGTTGTCATCTAGTGTTGGTGACCAACCTCCATGCTTCATAATCATAGGCCAACCCATTCTTAAGTTCTTGATTGGAAACCATTTGGTCTATTTATTCATTTTAAATATCACAACGACCTTATCCTTTGATCAACTGACCTCATCATCAATAAGGGTCATCTTATGTTAATGATCAAGTTTGATAATCCTAGGCCAAACCATTCTTAAGTTATTGGTCGGAAACTATTTGGTCTATTTATTCATGTTCAAGGTCACAATGACATTAACCTTTGACCAACTGACCTCAAAATCAATAAGGGTCATCTACTGTTAATGGCCAACCTCCATTTAAAGTTTGATGACATTGGGCTAAACTATTCTTGAGTTATTGATCGGAACCCATTCGGTGTATGTATACATGTTAAAAATCACAATGACACGAACATTTGACCTACTGACCCGCAACATCAATAGGGGTCATCTACTGTTGATGACCAACCTCAGTGTTAAGTTGGAATATCCTGTGCCAAATAGTTATTGAGTTATTTATCGGAAACCAGTTGGTCTATTTAATCATATTAAACTGACAGCATCTTCCATGGAGTCATCTACTGTTGATGACCAACCTCCGTGTAAAGATTGAAGATCCTAGAACAAAGCGTTCTTGACTTATTGATAAGAAACGATTTGGTCAGACCAACCAACAGATCTACATAAATAAAACAATAAACAAAATTACTTCGAAGGGGGACATGATAATAGACGACATGGTTTCTAACCAATGCGCCCAGGATCTTCAAAGGGGTGTTGGTCACCATCATACGTTTGAAGTTAGCTTGGTTATTTAAGCGCGTTAGTACTGTTGTCACTATACAGTTGAGGTGAAATGTCAAAATCGTTCAGTAACACCAAATCAGTAAATTAAGAATAAAGTTGACTACACCAGGTATGATGTTGGAAATACTAAAAATAAAGTTGACAGAGAATACAGTTGTTCGTCATACCAAGAATAAAGTTTGGAATGTCGGCTATAAAGTTTATAATACCAAGAATGAAGTTGGTGATACCAGGAATAAACTTGGGAACGCCTTAATGACAATGTATAACCAAACAACGTGACAAAAAGAAATGTCTGATGTGATGTTTATAATCGATGCCTGGTGTACACACGTACAAAGATATATTCATTTGAATTTAAATTGGCAAACAAACAGCAAATAAGATGAAATGGTAAGTGAGTGCATTCACCATTTACCAATCCATGTAGTTTGTCTACCTTTAAGATGTAACCAAACCAAGTAAAACGACTCCTCAATCCATCCCCACTAACAGTCATGTTGATTCTCATTGGCATAAAATGCAGTATGTTTAAGAAATTGATAACAATAAAGAAGCCAACATCAGTAGATGAACTTTATTAAATGACAGTCAGTGTACTGTGCCTGCCAATGACTCCGTAACAATCTATAAGTTTTAAACATTTTTTCAAAAGAGAAAATTCAAAACTATCAAGGGTATTTAAAATAATTATACATCATGTCAATCAAAACCTATACTCGTATACATGTATTATGTCTTTAATACCCACTATTAGAGGACTGGTCCGGAGGTGTAACCAATGTTGTTCTCAAAAGAACATTCGAGGCGTTTTATCGCATTGACAAGATATAAAAAGAACAACATTTCTGAAGCGGTTACAGTGATATTTGCGTTAATGTCTTTCAGTATTATGTTAAATCGAAACATATTTACTTAGTGTTGAAAGCATTGATTGTAAAGAGGAACGTACGTCACAAATTCATACTTCTTACATTGTATGATTCTAAACTTGCTCAATACATTGAACTACAAACCAGGGTATATTTTAATTATCAATAACATCACAAGAGTTCAGGTTGTCTTTTAAAAATAATGACGATTTCTGAATTGCCTGTCAGGTCACCTCGGAGCTTTTTGGAATAGATTTAAAATAGCTGCGAAAGAGAATGTGTCTATATGTCTAAATGGTCTAAACCATTGTGTTTAAGGGAAAGCCTTGTTAGGTGTATATACGAGGGATGTCCGGAAAGTTTTGAGACTTTATGAAATATAGATGCAGTCTCAAAACTTTACGAAATTACGAAAAACCCTCGTATGTACCAATAGTACTTATAGACCACCTAGTCGTAGGGAAATCTGTAACGTATTGTCAGCGGAACTTGCAAATTACAGACCGCCACCTGTGTAATACCACACACTAGAACCGAGCGTTTGTTTGTATTCATACAATTATTTCCGAACCTGAACGACATTTGCAGACATATTGAAATTGCATCTTTAATATTGCAATCTGAATAAAACTATAACTAATAAAAAAAGAGGCATTAGTATTCATATAATAAATGTGGTATGAGAAACTAATGACCTTTCGTGGTGTCATGATCTGCTGCCAAACTCAAACATTTGATTAATTTGATTTATCACTGTTGCTTTTCTATTGCCAAATTGTACTTTATATTTGTATAAAAAAATTGTAAATTGAATGTACTTATGTCAATAATAATTTATATTTTAAATGCTTTCTATTTAAACATGGATTTTCATAAATTAAATTGATGTTGTTTACATCATGCTGAAATAACCTCACAGTTAGGTCATGTTCGTCATGCTTCATTATTCAATGTTTTTATCAATATTCGTCTATCAGGAAAGAAGAAACCAGATGAAACACCAGGTATGTCACAATATTCCAGGAATATCATTTTGCTAGTCTAGTGTTACATGTGTCATTGTGACCATACATCAACATCAATTGGACACGGAAGTTTTATTACAATGTACAAACTCGATTAAGATGAAGTTACGATAGTTTTATTCGGGTGTCGCTTTTAACAACGTTTCGTGTGTGTCGCTGTTGTTCATAATAATATATATGTCGCTTATACCCGCGTATCTTGTCTATAGTCATAGTCTATAGGGAACTGTACGTGTCCTTGATGTCCATGTACCGTGTGTGTCGCGTATACCAACCCTTTGAAATTCGAACGGCTGTGATCGACCATGAAACGTGCATGTAGCCAGGCCCCATGCTTCGGGTGTGTCGCTTAACTATATCCACAGTTCATGCTTGTCAGCAATGCTCATTTTGCGTTCCGGTCCCAGATGTCAATTTTACGCTCTGTAGATAATATACATATTCCGTATCTGTCGCTGATGACCACATTGTATATTACTGTGGAGGGTTTACACGAGTGAAAGTTACTTACTCTTATAAACAGGCATCTGCCATAATCACCTGCTTCGACTTGGAAAATTGTTTAGCATCTAAAGAATATTTACAGTGATCCCAAATATCAAACATTTAGTAAATTCTCTACACTAAAACTACAATACAAACATTAGATTTTCAGGCTGACGAATGATAAGAATGTTTCATCTTAAATTATTGCTGGTATAGCTAGAAAAATATAAATCAATTTTATTTAAAGTGGAAGGTTTCACTGTTAATGGTAAATAGGGATGAACATTCTCTTAAGTTATGCAAAGATAAAATTTAAAAGATATTATCTTAGTTCTAATCATACTTGTAATAAATGTAATCCAATTTTATTAAAAAAACATTTAGAATGCTGAATCCAGGTAATTAGTAATTTACGTTATATTAATGTGTTTATCATTTTGACTTTTGAACAACGAACTCATCCGATGATAATTTTCGACTGAAGTGTAACTATTTATTCATATTTCATCCACGGTTAATTTCATTACAACCAAACAAGATATTACCTAAGATAGTTCTAGACAAAATGAAATAAAATTTAGACATGACGGCCTGATCTCAAATAGTATTACCTCGGACATGGAGAGCTAACAACTACTTGAAGTATTACACATTGAGGTTCATGGTTGCAAACATTGTATTCAGACAGTGCAACTTCTCCTAGGTACTCTTTAAGCAACAACACGTTTCGTTACATTATCAGGTTTGTTTCTATAGTAAAAGCTTACCATTTATACACTCGTCAGGCATCCAATTATCGGGTGACTCCCATGTAGTTGTCAGGCATCCAATTATCGGGTGACTCCCATGTAGTTGTCAGGCATCCAATTCTCGTCAGGCATCCATTAATCAGATGACAGATATGGGACCCTGTGCCAAAGGGTTTTGACCTTGAGAGGTTGCACTGTACTTTTGTATTGTTTGTAGTAACTGCCAATATTTGTGTCACCCGAAGATATTGCTCTGGAGGGGTTGCACTATATATCTGGGGGCCGTTTCATAGACACATTTTCGCAAGATTCAAATTTTGTGTTTGATATTTTAAGCAAACTAAGACCGCTATGCAAAGTTTTGTGAACTGGAATTACCATAAATAATTATTTTAACTTCATGAACATTTATGGGTTTACATGGTTTGCTTTAAATCATCTACGGAAAGTTCCGTTCTTAGTTCAGAAATATGATATATGAAACGGGCCCCTTTATTGTAACAAGTAATGTTATGGATATTAATTAGATGTTATATTACAGCACCAAGAATTATTCCAGTACCAATCCGTGTGCCGAGATATAATCCGCCACCACAACCACCTATAATAACACACCAACCACCACCACCTCGTAAGATGATATCTTCAAGGAGATTTATTCCCTTTCAAAACTTGTTATAGAATATTAATATACTATAGATATTAACTGTAGAAAGCAACATGAAACAGGTTGTTCATGGAGGGAGTAAATCGTAAAGTGACGATTAGATGGATTCCTCACAACCCAACGTGTCCAACGTTTACGGAAGACTATGGCACGATGTTAAACGTATACATCTTATTCTATTAAGATTTTAGCATATTATTCTTTTATGGAAATCATATAGAGTTGTTGCATCGATAGTAATAGAATAAAACTCCCGATTAGTCCAGTATGTCAAATAGTATGTCATTGTGGTCCATTATAATGCAGCTGTTTCATACATTAAAACTTATTATAAGCTATGCTGTATACGAATTAAAATGATTTGAAGAAGTATTTTACGTGTATTCAATAATAAAACATGAAATCGTTGTGGATGCATTATCATTAAGTACATGAATTTTAAGGGGCGCTCGCTGAGCATTGTCTTGTACATGAGAGATTAAGTAAAGGAAAAACCTATAATAGAATTAACTTTGATAACAGTAACATGTTATAAACAGAGCATTGTGCTTGTGCCAATAAGACTTCTTTCACCAGAGTATTCTTCACCTGTGATATCACGTAGTCTAGGAACTTGACTTACCTCTGTGTTTGTGCCAATAAGTCTCATTCTCTTTCACCAGAGTATTCTTCACCTGTGATATTATGTAGTCTAGGAACTTGACTTACCTCTGTGTTTGTGCCAATAAGTCTCATTCTCTTTCGTCAGAGTATTCTTCACCTGTGATATCACGTAGTCTAGGAACTTGATTTACCTCTGTGTTTGTGCCAATAAGTCTCATTCTCTTTCACCAGAGTATTCTTCACCTGTGATATCACGTAGTCTAGGAACTTTACTTACCTCTGTGTTTGTGCCTATAAGTCTCATTCTCTTTCACCAGAGTATTCTTTACCTGTGATATTATGTAGTCTAGGAACTTGACTTACCTCTGTGTTTGTGCCAATAAGTCTGATTCTCTTTCACCAGAGTATTCTTTACCTGTGGTATCATGTAGTCTAGGAACTTGACTTACCTCTGTGTTTGTGCCAATAAGTCTCATTCTCTTTCACCAGAGTATTCTTTACCTGTGATAGCATGTAGTCTAGGAACTTGACTTACCTCTGTGTCTGTGCCAATAAGTCTCTTTCTCTTTCACCAGAGTATTATTCACCTGTGATATCACGTAGTCTGGGAACCACAGTGTTTGTGCCTATAAAACTGTATTGTTCGTCCAATGCATATTCAAGAAAAAGATACTTCATGGTGACCTGTGATTGTTTTTGCATGTTTCAGTTTCTAACATGATACTTTATTATTTTGAAGTTTTAATAAATTTAAATAGAGAACTGTTTACCCTTAAAGGGACATGCCCTGGAACTGAAGTGTCTCGAAATAGCAATCAAATTGGTATAATTTTAATACCTAAGTCGAATAATCAAAACCCTGTAAAAAAGTTAAGATATATCCAGCTAGTTGTTTTCAAGAATTACCTAATATCGTTGTCGTCACTAAAAGGCTGACAGAATCAAATCAATATACAAAATATCGGCGCGCGTTATAGAATAAAATTGTTAGTCAAATTGTTCTTTGACATTTCGGTAATAGTTGGTTTTACAAGTGATAAACACATTTTCGTTGTATGTATACCAAGATACTCCAGTTTCTGGGCGTGTGTCTTAATTACAGTACTCCCTTAACAGACATACATGCGGTATTTTCCGTAAACGACAGTCACGGTGATGTCGAACGTTTTAAGTTGTACTAAATGTGTAGATATGGAATTCCTTTCCTAATTTCATCTATGTACAGTTTTTGTATTTATTTCGAAATAAAACCAACTTGTTTGGGATAGAAAACGTCTATAGAAAAACCCAACTCCATTAGCAGGTTGTTTCATAGCTTTCTACGACGTATTATATATCACATTGTTCAATGTTTTAATATTTTACTAGAACCCTTTTTGTATAGTCTACTATTTAGCTATTTTTTTCTTTTCGTTGTTTTCAAGCTATCACTCGCCCAATCCCTATACTTATACGACGTCAATTACCGCCACCAGCACCCGTAGTAATCAGGCCGCCCCCGATAATCCGTAAGTGATTATATCCGGTATTATACATATTGCGTGTATCTTGTTAGTAGACTGGCTCTGCAGCTTCACGTAACCAGTAGTCACTTACTTGTATATACACGAATATACACATATATACCTGTAGTCTGTGCTTAGATGCGATTGAAAATGTCAACCATACATCTTTCTCTTATATTGCTGGTAGACAGGTGTACTGTGAAAGCATTAGGTCGTTGTATATGAAATTAGTTGTTGAAATGCAATAAGGATTTTACAGAACGAAGAACAACACCCAATAACTCAAAACATGACTATTTTTTTCCATCGAATATACGTACCTCACATGAATTATGATGACAAAGCATGAGTATATATATTTATATTAAACTGTGCTTCTACAATGAAACTACGTTAGCTCCTACGCTCCTGTAGGAGACTACAGTAGCACATATGTTCCTCACGGGATACCACATTAGCTCCTGTATCCCTCCAATGGATGAAACCATACATTAAAGGAATAAACATGAAATGAGTAATGCATATGACTTAGAAAGACAGGAGTAATGACTAGAGTATGAGGTGAAAAAAGTAACGAATGGACCATGTTTATAAGGAGAAATTCGTTACAATATGTTATAAAGAATAGCAACTGACACCAGTTAATCTTGGTAGTCTCGTATTTTTAAATTATACATTCTCCCAAATATCCATATCATTTACCTATTTTATAGTGTTGTGCATCTCCGTTTCAATTGCGTTACGTACCCTTTGATCATCTCACAATGTGTCACGTACCCTTTAATCATCTAACAATATGTCATGTATCCTTTAATCATCTAACGAGGTGTTACATACCCTTTAATCATCTCACAATGTGTCACGTACCCTTTAATCATCTAACAATGTGTTACGTACCCTTTAATCATCTAACAATGTGTTACGTACCCTTTAATCATCTAACAATATGTCACGTACCCTTTAATCATCTCACAATGTGTCATGTACCCTTTAATCATCTAACAATGTGTTACGTACCCTTTAATCATCTCACAATGTGTTACGTACCCTTTAATCATCTAACAATGTGTTAAGTACCCTTTAAGCATCTAACAATGTGTTACGTACCCTTTAATCATCTCACAATGTGTTACGTACCCTTTAATCATCTAACAACGTGTTACGTACCCTTTAATCATCTAACAATGTGTTACGTACCCTTAATCTTCTAACAATGTGTTACGTACCCTTTAATCATCTCACAATGTGTTACGTACCCTTTAATCATCTCTCAATGTGTCACGTACCCTTTAATCATCTAACAATGCGTTACGTACCCTTTAATCATCTAACGATGTTTGACATACCGCTGGCTTTTCCGTGATGTAGACAGTATTGTCTCCGTATATCTTTTTATTTGATGTAGTGATGATTTTCCATCGTGGCTTCATTTAATTAGGAACCAATGCAAATCGAAGTAAGGATGCAATATAATTGATATAAAGTATGACAATCTCTTGGTTCTTATTAATACTTCCTACAAGGCTACCAGGACAGTTTTAATGAATTGTTTGGTTTGCTATAACAACAGTTTACAGTTTCTGTACATTGTATTCTAGTATATGAGCTATTATCAAAAAATTCAACCGCTTTTTTAAAAAATATGTATTTTGATGATGCCTTATAGGACATTGTCCGTTTGGCGCCAAAGACTGCGCATGTGTAGCGGCCATCTTAATTTTCTCTTAGGTTTACTTGTCTTTAATGCTGCTCATTTAAAGGATATTGTCGGTCTCCAAAATGTCCTGTAACATTGTACTAAAAACCAAATCTATGTTTTACTACAATACTAATCACACTTTCTTCACTACAAAATATATAGTTGTTCAATAGATAGTCACAATCACATTGAATATCCTTTTTTATTTCAGCTGTATAGGCAACTTCATGAACTACATAGTTATATGATGTTGGGTTATTATATTTGAAGCATGTGTTTAGTAAAATGTTTGCTGTGATGTTCGATGTTTGTGAAATAAGGATTTATTTATTTGGTATTTTCTTGTTTTACAGTAAAAAGTATGATACAACGTATTTGCTTCATTGCATTTGTAATAATACATTGTTAATATACATGTATATATATATATATATGTATATGATATTGATATTAAAATCAAGCAATAATTCATTTAAGTGGTATTTTATTTAAGTGGTAGTTCATTTAAGCACAATTAACATGCGTGATTTAAGTGGTACTTAATTTAAGTAGTAATTCAAGTAAGTGGTAATATTTCCATGAGATAGGTGAAAAATGATGATCAAGACATGTACTATGCATTTAAGACTAACCTTGGTATTATTGTTTTCATTCTAGCAAAAAAACCGGTAAAGAACTCAACGATACTACCTGGACCTCGTAAGTATGCTTTATAAAGAATGTTTAATTTTTTATAGGTTATTTTTCTAACGTCAGAATAATGTAAAATGATCAGGTCAAATTCCAGAGGGTTCTACTATTATTCTACTCTGTCTGGCATTTAATGCAGCTATTAGAGTAAGACATTGAAATTGTACACTGCCTGTATAGCTCGTGTAAAATTAGTACGAATTCAAATTTAGAGAACACCCTGTACATGTACTAGTATGTTATTTGCCACCAGATACCCTCTTTGTATTGGTCTATCAGTATGAAAAGGTGGCGAAATAACAAAACCGATTTGAATTATTTGACATCAGACAAATAAAAGAAGCGTATATTTACCTTACATACCTTGTATTTAAGAGTTTATATGCCTTAGATTCCTCTTATGTGAAATTATAAACATTCTAGAGAAAGGTATTGTGATGGGGAACAAGCCATTATTACGGAAACAACATACTCGTCTATGTTATTCAAACCTCTTTCTAGAGGAAGTTTGTATTTCAATTGTGGTTTCATTGAAAAAAATTTTAAATTGTGGTTTAATTGAAATTGTACATACAGTTTTGGCATTACTCAATAATTCAACATTTCGCTTTTAATGCGCGCCCAACAATAGTTTACCGTATAGCGGTCTGATCTGGCGTTTTTTTGAAGGTCTCTATATAGTGTTTATTTCCACCGGCATTATAGATGCTAGAATTATGCACATACCTTAATTATGTCATGATAGTTTTCTATCAGATAACTGCTTTCTATCTGATATTCGATGTATCATCTACGCAATGCCATCCACCTGTCTCGGCAAAATGCTTTCATTACATACTCGAAAAGACATTGCATAATACTATGTGGGAAATGTATCATAAATTTAATATAAATGAAGAAATATATGTAAAAATGTTCTGCTAGTATAGTCCAGTCAGGGTAAGAATAGAGTGACGCATTGGTCGAGTCCACTATTACGATATTATAAAATATTGTACTTTCAGAAATAATTTCAATGCTAAACTAACATACTATATTCGATCTACCTTTTCAGACAATGGTTGTAATATTTTGTGTACACGTAAACGACAACGTCCCTCTCACAATATCCTAGCTAGACTGTGCGTATATCTGTGGTAAAATCTCGTCATTGTGCGTCATTATAATGTATTGCTATTTCATTTCAGGTTCTGAGGCCCGGGAGAGGTTTCGTCGTATTGCACTAGCTGCTTATTTTATTGCACATCTTAGAATCAATATGAAGAAGGTTACTAACATTACTAACCATACTGACATAGCAATAACATAGCATGAGGCTTATATTTGTATAGCTGAGAACATTTGGCATGGGGCTATTTAATTTAGTGTGTTCGTTATTGTACCGTTAGAATGTTTTGATTAGTTAAAATATTGGACAACGGATAAGCATGGCTATTCACAATTTTCATGTTATAGGTAAATTTTTGACATTGGTAGTTTAAATGAACGGATTTATTATATAAACTATCTGGTAAAAGTACAATAACATGAATAGAATAGAGTTTATTGCAAGGCAATATTATATTGCCCATGAACATATAATACATACATACAATGCACAAATATTACAAAAGTAATGCATACATGACATAAAATAAACTTAAAATAAACTTGCATAACCAAGAAATTTATCTATAAATGTTCTTAGCTATATAGTCCGCCCAGGATAATGTGATAGTTACAAACATGAATCAGTTTGGTCAACTGTGGCAAAATTGGTTTTACAAATCACTTAAATAAACAGATAAAGTCAGTATTGTACTCGAAACATCACTGATAATTGGTGCACATAATTGTAATCCACATTTGTGGACCTTACCAAATTTTCCCGCCTTTCACATTATCATGGGCGCACTATAGCAATGCTTGTAAATGTTTTATACACTAACCCCTCAATTGATATTATACACTAACTCCTCAAATAAAACAACCACTATTAAAACGTGTAGATAGTGCTCTTCAATTTGGAGTCGGGTTTGAAGCAATAGTCCAAGAGTGAGATGGAAACGTCTCGGTTATTGATCGTGTGTAATCCGGTACACTTCAGTAACTGGCTGTTCCTATAACCTAGCTGGTACACTTTGGATGCCTTGTGAAAAGTCTATCACACCACTGTGTCCTTTCGTCTGCAACCTTTGGTCACATTACACTTATGGTACCTGATAGTAGTGTCTGGCAAACACGGCATAGTGAGAGATTTCACAATTTCCTTATCGGCCTTGTCCATATGCAGATTGTAATTAGCAGAATAATGACAGCTTCTCTGAAACCAATTTAATAATAGCCATACCTGCTTTTGATTTATTTTGGCAACAAGCAATAATATCATCATTGATGTATCTAATACGTCGAGACTATAGTATTGCTAAACAACAACATCACATAATGGCATCCGAATCTACAGTATGTGTAGTCATACATGTATATCTGAATATGTCACCTGTTTGGTGGCCAACAACACCAGTTTATTACCGTCTACACCTCTTGCGATAACTACATGTTTCGATGATACACAATAATGAAATACTTGTGGTATTGTAAAATGTAAATTAACATATCTCCAACGCGATCAACTGTAATCTAAAAACAACCAGGAATTCCTTCAAATTTGTAGTACCACATCTGAGTATTTATATTGCAAATTGTATACCTAGCATAGTCCAGAGAATTTGACACGACTCTCGAACTTCTATTTGCATAATTATAGTCTATAATTATAATTCCGGTTGTATGTTTTCATAATCGGAAAGTATCAAGAAGACGCTCGAGTTTAATACAAACACCAATCTATTGGACCGATATTGCACGATTTGCTCGCGGAAATTTATATATTCAACGCAAGAACATTGTAATATATTCATGCATAAAGGTCAGGTTCATGTAAAATTCTCTGTCCTATACTATATTAGAATGCTTCCTTATACATGTATCAACGTGACTCCCCTTCAATTTGATACGTCATGTATACGCCTTTTTTATGTGCCTTTACTGCTGGACTTATAGAACATATTCTTTATTTAACTTGAAAAATATTATTACATATATCATAACTATACTTCTATCAATAGACTGCATGTATAACAATTTACTACAGGCATGTGGTCATACTTGGCACATATAACATAAGCTTTGACCAATATATCAGTAGTGGCAAAGTCGGCTATGCATTTCCATGGGAGATCATGGTTACATGCAGTTGCTGAGGACATATATGTGTAGATACTCGGGAAATATGAGTGCCGTAGTTTGTAGCTTGGCACAAAAAACTTACTCTCGAAGTACATGTTAACATTAACACATTAACATTTTAACAATTAACACTTTACTTTGTGAATGATTCCTGTATTTGAGTGCACCCTCTCCAGAGCAACGCCTTTTGGGATACTCGATATTTGGTTTTTGTAAAGATATTGTTGCTATGGAAAGATGAATGAAATCGTTAATCAACCCTTCCTTCTGGGGCACTACATGTATGGTAAAGTTGTTCAGTTGAGATTATTACTCACTCACTGGAGGGCCGCTATGGAGAGGTTGCACGTATGGCACCAGCTTTATTAACTAAGTATGTGTCATTTGAATGGTGTTGGTTGTATGCAGGCATATTCTTATTTGCCTAGTAATTTGTACCTTTATTCCTTGACTTACGATCATGCATTTAACGATTTTGGAACATTTCCACCAAACAGAATAATTTATTATTACTTCCACTGTCTCGTGTTATAAGGAAACGTGTCTTCACCGTATCATAAATCTTCTTGAAATAAATATGTTAACAAGTCTACTTGCCATGCTAAATTTTGAATAACAATATATATTACGCCAAGAGTTAAAACTTAAGGCTTAATTCAAATTTGATATATTCATGTTAGGACGATAAATATAATGCTGTCAAAAATTGTATCCCGTAGTACTTATTGTCATTGGAGTAATTTGTGACTTTCAGAATGTGCAGAACAGACCAAGCAGTATGTTCCTGTTTGGAATCATCCTTAAAGAAATTGTGGCAGCTTTACACAGAATCTATTTAAATGTAAGTTGATACGTCTCACTATTCATTAGTACTTACTTGCATTACCCAAGTAACAATATATTATGTTTACTTAGTTTGGTTATTAGAAAATCACCAACGGACATACTAGAACGTTCAAACCCAAGAACGCATATAGCAAACCTAAATTGCATTGTTACCGCGGCCTGGGGTATTTTTGGATGCATCAAGCGATTTGGCTATGGAGGAGCACGTGACCACGTATCAATGCATGATTGGCTAATTCAATAACATAAACTACAATACCATGCCGGTTGAATATTGTATTTAATCGTTGTTTTCGATGTTTCAGCCACACGGCAATATATACCCTGTATTAAATGATATAATTGGACCTAATTGTTACGATCTGTCGTTATTGGTGCACGGGGGAGCCAGAGAGGCTAGAGAAGAAAGTGTACTGATACAAGAACTACAATACGTTGTAGAAAATGTCATCTATCATATTACTGAAATCATGGTATGTACAATCAGTTATCTTCATAAACATAGATAATAATAATATAATAATAAAGACTTTATTTTACGAGGAAACATATTTGACAATTAAATTAAATGGCAATCTTCCATGAGATCCTCAAAGCATGATAATTCACCTTAGGGGGTATTAGTATTACTATTCGTATCGTATTAAAACTCTGGTTGCTCTGATATATCAATTCATGGCAAACTAGGACAATGCTATTACCCTTTTCAAATGTAATGTCAACATCTTCGGTGAAATCAGCTTATAAATAAACTTATTAATATACTACAAATGCTGAATACATTTTTAAAACGTACACTATTAGTACCTTATGATAAAAATCTATAATAATTATTTGTCCAATAAATGATTCTAAAGTATTCTTATTTTATTACCATCTAATACGTCGTTTTATAAACTAACAAATCGCTGGCTTATAATTCTCTTGGCTTGGAATTAGAAGGTCGTAAGTACTACTCACGACTTATAAGATTAATGCATATTTGACATCTGCATCTCAAGGCGCTTCTTATGAGCCTATTTTCATGAAAATCGGAAGTGGACATGTTGACCAAACTGAAGTTTAAAGAGTTTGTTATGCCATCAGTAAAGAGTAGTTTTAAGACAGTTTTTTCTTGTTTCTCAAAATATTGATTTTGTACTTACGACCTTCTAATTCTAAGCCAGCGAAATGTAGTATGTACGTATGTGTTGTTTTTTGTTGTTATATTTTTGTGTTGGTATGAAAGGATAATGTTTATTTTACGTGTTGTATGTTGACTTTTGAGTATCATATTTTGTACTGTAGGTTACATACATTTATTCTCCGCAAAATACTGTCATCATTTTCTCTATTGTCTTTAGTATCTTATCTTAATTGTCAATTGTTAAACCAATGTAATGCACATCGTAGGTTATTCTTTGAAAGTTTATACTCGATGATGAAAAGATTATGATACCTCAAAGTCTCGACTTAACACGCTGGAAACTCTAAAAAGAGCAACTTATAATATACCTTTCAATGAAGCTCTACACACCACATTCTAACGATGATAGACATTAGACAATCCTAACCATCCATACATTTGTTGTTAAAAGACAATCTTCTTAATTTACAGCCAGGAACAGGAGTATTGGGGACGCATAGAAAATCGGCCGTGTATGAACTTATAAGAAATGGAAAACGATTTCCCGAGGGTTACTTCTGGCAAGTGGAAATGGTAGGTTCAGTACATGTTGTAAGGATTAATATAACTTACACTTACAGTGGCGGTATGCATTCGTGTGAATTAATCGTGTATTTATCTAAAAGAATGTAAGTGAAACAGACTGGTGCGTTTACAACTTTCCACCATGATGCATTCTGATCACCTCTGCCTTTACGCATTGCAATGATCGGAGAATAAGAAAACTGATAGGAAAATAATATAAAAACTATCTTATTGACGGATACTAGTCATAATTTGTTACTTCCACGCGAATGTAGCTGGACTTATAACTCACACCGAACACATTGGTGTATCCTAGAGCTAAACATGAGGTATATTTACCGGAGACCAACGGAAATGGGTTAGCTTTCACGATTGATCATGATGTTGTCACTAACAACTCACTGCGATTTGTCCATATTTGACCACCATATCGCAGTCCATTTTCACTTTTTCCGTCGTTATTCAACCTCAGTATTCAGACTAAATATCGTCGCTGTTCTTCGAAAACCTCGTATACACGTTTTGGCTCAAAAACGATTATACGCACATCGGAAAGCCCATTCAGTGACAAGTCTTCTGCGAAAATGCCGGATAAGATAGTCTAAAAATAGCCCCTCAAACGAGAAAGTTAGTACTTGTGCGAAAATTCTTGATTTTTTTCATGGGGCCACATTTTTGTCTGCGAAAATCTCGAATAAATTGTTTTGTTGTTTTTTGGTTGCGCTTACGTCAAATATGCAAAACAATTAACCTGTAATGGTATATTACAACGGAAAAGTAGAAACACTTTAATATTTTAACGTTGAACAATATAAATATCTTTAGAATATAACCTACATTATGAGCCAATGAAAACGTCGAATTTTGGCGGCTAAATGAAAATTTAATCATTAAAATTTTCTCTTAACAGACTTGACGTCATGCGTTGGCGCTAATTGCTATCGGCCAATCAGAATGCAGAATGTTATATTCTAAGTTAGTTAGAACATATTAAGTAAATTTTAATGACTAAAAAGGACTCGCTTCGCTTCGCTCGCTCCGCCCTTTTTAATCATTAAAATTTACTTAATATGTTCTAACTATAACATAAATGGCTAATTTAAATTATACGAGGATTTAGAAAACGCAATTACGTGATGCGAAAAAACTGAATAATGCCGCGAAATAGTCGAATAACGGTAAATGGAACAAATTTGACAAAAAATAAGAACGAAAAGCTCGTATAATCGAGTTAAAAGTTAAAGTATGGATTTTCTTTTGCTCAGCCGACACGTCCATTTACGTGCATTTAAAGTGGAGTTACAAACGCTATGTTCGTGTCAAAGAATTAAATAAATTTTCACTGTTAGTAAAAAGTTATTCAGTTTTTTTCGTCTCCTGAAAAGAAGCCAAAATTGATATACGAGGTTTTCGAAGAACAGCGACGATATATAAAAAAAGACAGGTTTCAGGGTCCAATATGTTGTCTTATTGGGGATGTTTAACCACACTTGGCTTGAAATGTATACATGCTTGTATTATATGTTGTAGGACCGGTTACAGTTTACTGAACAAGGGCGTACTGTAAACATCGGTGACATGGAAGCATTTATACTGATGCTGGGTATCTTTATATCACGGAGTTTGGTCACTACGGTAAGTACATCGGATTCCATACTACTACGAGGGTCATGCAATATATAATGCAAACTAACACATAATCTTTATATACGATATTAATCATTCAAACGTGGACATAATCATTCAAAGTAACCTTCTGTTAATTCAATGACTCAATGTCTCATTTCTTATTGGTATGAACGTATATACGTCTCATCTTTATGTAAAATTATATATAGATCGTTTTGCCCTTCCATTATAAAGCGGTAAAGCAAGCCCGTAACGTGTTTGACGCGACGTTCTGTCTATTCTGACGTCAACCATTTGGGCACCCACCGAGCGCAATCCTTGCACATGGTTAACCTGTTCCGCAAAGTGGAATGAGCTTTGTCAAAACTACTCCCTTTTCCTGGACTTCCTTTTCGCATGTGAATATTCTGGCTGCTTTCAAAATTATCTCATTTTTTCTGTTTAGTATGGGCCGTTGCATAGATATCCTGCCCTGCACGCTGGTATTCTTTGTAATTTTGCCGATTTTATTTCATTTGATAGTCTCACAACTTCGGAATATGAAAGAGGGCATTTTAACACAAGCCTCTGCTAGGGCAATTTTTGGGAATCTTTTGTTTCGACGGCACTCGATCGCTATGTTAACTAAGTTAGTCTTGTGACGTTACGGCGTCTATGCTTTATTTAGGGACGTTGAAGGAAGGCGCGTGCTGATGACGTCATCGACGTTAAGGTCCTTAAAATTTATGAACAAAACGAAAATAACTTAAATATTTATTACGTGAAATTTCGTTTAATGACCCTCGTAGTATTATACTTGTATTACAACCAATCTGATTCATTTTGCTGTTCGGCTGCTTCGGTATTGAGCATGTTAAACTTTGATCAGCAGAATAAACAAAAGTGAATTCATGATAGTATCATGTGACAATAACAAATACCTAAAATTATTATAAATACAAAAGAACACCCTTATGAACACCTAATGTTGAAGGATTGTGGCGACATTGCTTACTTCTCAGGGGAAGGGAAGGTTTGCTGTTGTATGGGTTTAATGTATGTATCTATTTCCAGATTTTATTGAAACCAGTTGACTATGGACTCTCGTCCACGCCTCTGTCTGACATAGCAGAGAGAAATCTGCGCATTGTGGCTTCTACGATACTTTACCTTGTCAGAAGAATAGCAATAACTCGTGGAAACGGGATCATGGTGAGTTATTTTAATGATTGGGGTTTTGTTTTATACATACCACTTTCTTAAATGAATTGAACTGACGTTCAACTAGTAATGTAGGAGGGGTGTCCAAAATTAACCGGACTGGTGCAATTTGTTTATCATGTACATAAATTTGGACTAAAACTTTGCAAGGATATACATCAACAACGTTTACATATAAGTATACGTTTGTAAGTAGTTTTAAAGCTCTTTATTGTTGTTGCTATAGCAATCCACTTACACATGTATGCACGATGATGTAATGTGTAATTTATTCCAACGACAGGCCATTTACAGAGACCTTTACGACTCTGCCTGACCACTGGGCAAATATCAACCGAATGATTTCAAAAGTGACATTCCTTGCAGATCTCTTGTGAATACTGACACGGAAATGATAACATGTTTGCATAATCTTTACATTTATGAAACCTGACCATTTAATGGTATGTCAATTTAACAAGTTTGTACCAGTCTGAATCAAAGAGACCCTTAAGGCAAGAAAAGCTTTTAAATATTGTACCTGCTTCTTGAATAGTGCATATTTAAATGTGTATGTTTGATTTGCTTTTACATGTATTTGTTTTGTTATTATGCATGCAATGTGTTTAATTTTATATACATACATGTAGAATTATGTGGCCATCTTTACTGCATATATATATGTTTTGTTAATGGCCAAAGGTATTGTGTAAATGCCGATTTGCCAATAAATTTGAACTTGAACTTGTTAAGACTCTAGAGGTCACATGTTTAACCCAATATTTTTGAAACTTGGTCACTAGGAATATCTCTGTAAAATATAGGTCAAATTTGCAACTTGGCCATTTTGACACTCTATATGTCTCAGCTTTGACCTGATATGTATAAAATATAGATCAAATTTGAAATTGTGTCATTTTGACACTCTAGAGGTCGCAGCATTGACTTGATATGTATGAAATATAGGTCAAGTTTGTAACAGTGTAATTTTGACACTCTAGAGATCGCGGCATTGATCTGATCTTTGTGAAACATTGTTACATTGTGTATCTCTATACAATTATGGTTAAGTTTGCAACTGGGTTAGGTACATACCATAAAATCAGTGATGGTACCTTAATGAAAATCCTCCATCGAATATTAAAGGACCAGGGCACAATGAACCATGTTCTCCCAGGGTTATAAGGCCCCCACCTACTGGATTAAGTAGGACACCCCACCTTCTGGGTTAAGTAGGGTACCCCGTTGTATAATTCATAGATATTGTTTTAACAATGCAGTAATCGTGGTTGTACAGCACCTTTGAACGTGTATATACATGACAAATTGTCTATATAAATACGGTATAGTTATAATAATGCCATCAGCTTGTTTCTCTCTATTATCCTACAGGATATGCCTGCAGAAATTGCCAAATATTTATACAGTGATGAGGAAATGTCACATATTTATGGAAAACTCGCTCGAACATTTAATTATTGTGAGGGTCTTCTCAGAGAATGGGGAACCGAATATTGCCGACGTTTGAATGCATCAACAAATGAAGACTACAACCAGCAGCAACAGAGAGAGTAAAATCTACAATTATTGTTTGAAACAAACTTTTTGTGGCGTTTTCGTTACTATATACCGGTACATAGAATTAACAGTGATTGCATAGTGCCTGTGTATGTGTGTCAATGGTTCTTTTATTCCAAAGGCCTTATTTAGCAGTCAGCTTAATAGGATTTAACCCAAAATGTTAGAAAGTTGTTTTAATAATAGAAAGGGGCAATTGGCAATTTGCTCATTTAGATATACAAGTATGACGGAAACGCAACGTGAAGACGGTAACCAAACTAATTATAATTGAATATTGAAACACATTTCTTTAGACGTTGTGTATTTTGTTTTACTATGGCTTGTGCGAGGTTGGCTCATGTATTACTGTTAATACTGCTGTTTCAGCCTCATACAGAACAATAAAACATGTCACCATTTGTTTATTCATATCAACATAGCAACATAGCAACTTTTAAGATCAATATACAATGAATGTATGTGTCTATGGTTATATGTGTGCCAAATCGTTGTTTTAAAATCATGACGATTATATCAGGTATAATTTGATCTTATAGCAAGGTTACCAGTGTAGCAATACCACGTGATTTAGACATCACTAAACGCTACAACTCCAAGACGACATTTGTCAACATTGGAGAACGAAAATATATATCCCTTAGACTGGCGTATGTTTCATAGAAATCAGTGAATACATTTTAAAAAACCGGCTACTAGTATTTCTGTTTTCGAAGCGAGCATTTCATGCCTTTAGTGATGTCAAAGTCTAAATCCAGTATAAACAGCCTGTAATGAATTTTGTTACAAGACATATGTTCACGGGACATTTTATTTTCTCTTTTGAATTGAACAAAGTTAGAATCATTTTCAATTATGGTACTTTATACGTGTAGTTTAAATAAGTAGCGGCATTTGGTAATTGTATAACATAGATTCAAGTAGAATCTAACACATTCATTGCAGAATGTGAAATTATGGACAGAAACGTTAGTGTATAAATGTAATGTAGGAGGGTCATTCAATATTATAATGCAAACTAACACATACAGTTTTATATACAATATTAATCATTTAAACATGAATATTATGATTTAAAGTAACCTTCTATAATAATTCAATGACTTTCATCATATCGACAGAGCTTCTTATCGTGTTGCTAATACGTTAGGCAACTGCGCGCACATACACTCTTTACTGCATGTCCTCGGCTATGCCTGCCTACTTATTACGATGTAAATCAGGATTTCGAATCTCCAGGTATAGTAACTGTCGTCTCATTTCTGGTTGGTATAAAAGTCACAGCTATAACTAAAATTATAGATAGAACGTTTTGCCCTTCCACAATAAAACGCTAAAACAAGCTTAAACTAGTTTGAAGCGACGTTCTGTCTTTTCTAACGTCAGAAAATTGGGCACAAACTGCGACGTTCGGTCTTTTCTGACGTCAGAAGATTGGGCACAAACTGAGCACAAACTGAGCACAATCCTTGCACATGTTTAACCTGTTTCGCAAAAGATAATGAACTGAGTCAAAACTACTCTCCTTGTCCTGGAATTTCTTTTTGCACATGTGAATATTCTGTCTGCTTTCAAAAATTCTCTCATTTTTTATGTTAAGTGTGGGCCGTTGCATAGATATCCTGCCCTGTATACAGGTATGCTTTGATTGCAATTCTGCCGATCGTATTTTGACTACTTCGTAATATAAAAAAGGGCATTTCAACACAAGCCTCCGGTTAGGAAAAACCAACTGTAGAACGTTTGTTTAGACGGCACTCGATTGTTATGTTAACTACGTTAGTCTCGTGACGTTACCGCGTCCATGTTGTATTTAGTGACGTCGAAGCAAGGCACGCACTGATGACGTCATAGACGTGAAGTCCTTTAAATTTCTGAATAAAATGAAAAATACTTAAATATTTATTATGCGAATTCAGTTTAATTATCTTGATGAGTTTTAGAGATAATTCATAGTTTGTATTTTATATTTAATGACCCTCGTTTAAATGCTTGAAGTCATTGTTTACCTAATTGCAATATTTATGTGTACTTGTTTTAACCGTCCATGTAGTGCATTTATTTCGTTTAATTCGTACATATACGTGTATTTAACTCGCACTATAGCAAACTACGAATTATAATTACTTAGTAATTTATGTACGTTAACGTGTCTTCGTAATTGAGTTAGTTTCTTACCTGTATGTTATAGTGTATTAGTTCTAACATATCAACGGGAGGTAACTCAGTGTAATAAATTTAGAATAATACGGGCTGTTTGCCTTGTATAAAGTATGATAATATAATACAACATATTTATATTTGTACAAACCTCATTGCATATATAATTATGTACTTTCTAATTGCAAGTTTGCTCATGTTACCTAAAACGACCGACTCCAAGCTTCATAGTATGATACATTTGCTTTATACGCTAAGAATATAGCACACAGTCGTCCATACTGTGCCTCGCGTATGGTTGAAATGGATTTACTTGGTATTTTGTTTATTATGTGGTTATTTTGTACTGTACATGTATATATGTTATTTACTTTGTTTGAATCATCCCATTATGTAGAAATAAATTCATCGCTTCGTATCTGTGTCAGTATTTTGCCTTTGGAGTAACGCTGCAACACCACCATCAACACCACCAGCAACACCACCAGCAACACCACCAGCAACACCACCAGCAACACCACCAGCAACACCACCAGCAACACCACCAGCAACACCACCAGCAACACCACCAGCAACACCACCAGCAACACCACCAGCAACACCACCAGCAACACCACCATCAACACCACCAGCAACACCACCAGCAACACCACCAGCAACACCACCAGCAACACCACCAGCAACACCACCAGCAACACCACCAGCAACACCACCAGCAACACCACCAGCAACACCACCAGCAACACCACCAGCAACACCACCAGCAACACCACCAGCAACACCACCAGCAACACCACCAGCAACACCACCAGCAACACCACCAGCAACACCACCAGCAACACCACCAGCAACACCACCAGCAACACCATCAGCAACACCACCAGCAACACCACCAGCAACACCACCAGCAACACCACCAGCAACACCACCAGCAACACCACCAGCAACACCACCAGCAACACCACCAGCAACACCACCATCAACACCACCATCAACACCACCATCAACACCACCAGCAACACCACCAGCAACACCACCAGCAACACCACCAGCAACACCACCAGCAACACCACCAGCAACACCACCAGCAACACCACCAGCAACACCACCAGCAACACCACCAGCAACACCACCAGCAACACCACCAGCAACACCACCAGCAACACCACCAGCAACACCACCAGCAACATCACCATCAACACCACCAGCAACACCACCAGCAACACCACCAGCAACACCACCAGCAACACCACCAGCAACACCACCAGCAACACCACCAGCAACACCACCAGCAACACCACCAGCAACATCACCAGCAACACCACCATCAACACCACCAGCAACACCACCAGCAACACCACCAGCAACACCACCAGCAACACCACCAGCAACACCACCAGCAACATATGGTCTACAGGTAAAGTTGCAAGAACAGCAACATATGCTCTACATGTAAAGTTGCAAGAACAGCAACATATGCTCAACAGGTAATGTTGCAATAACAGCAATATAAGCTCTACATGTAAAGTTGCAAGAACAGCAACATATGCTCAACAGGTAATGTTGCAATAACAGCAATATATGCTCTACATGTAAAGTTGCAAGAACAGCAATATATGCTCAACAGGTAATGTTGCAAGAAACCAACATATGCTTAACAGGTAATGTTGCAAGAACAGCAACATGTACTCTACATGTAAAGTTACAAGAACAGCAACATATGCTCTACATGTAAAGTTGCAAGAACAGCAACACATGCTCTACATGTAAAGTTGCAAGAACAGCAACATATGCTCTACAAGTAATGTTGCAAGAACAGCAGTATATGCTCAACAGGTAAAGTTGCCATTACAGCAACATATGCTCTACAGGTAATGTTGCAATAACAGCAACATATGCTCTACAGGTAAAGTTGCAAGAACAGTACCATATGCTGTACAGGTAAAGTTGCAAGAACAGTACCATATGTTCAACAGGTAATGTTGCAAGAACAATAAAACTAAATTTACAAATGCACAGTTATCAGTGCATATTCCAACTCGTGTTTGAACTTTACAGTGAACCACATTAAAACCAATTAATGTGTAGTTACACAAGGCCTCGTACAATATCAAGTACCCAGGTACCAGAACTTTCATTAGACCCAGTGACAAATGGTCTCATTATTATGTTAATGAATTTTAAAAGCGACTTTAAAAGCCTTCAAAACGTTCAATAACATATTTATAAGTAACAATATAGTATTTGAACAGTTTATGCCATCAACTATGGAGACTAAAAGCATAATTGACGTTCAATTAACTTCAATCAGAACACGGTGGAATATTATATTGATTGTTTGAAACCAGTTTACTGTATCCATTAACAGTAACTTTCGCCCCCATATGCTGATTCTTTGATTGTGCGATGACCGAGCAATATGTAGACTCTATGAATAAGCCTAACAGAAAGCCCTTTAAGAAAGCAGGTGTTGATGCATGTATATTATATTGGGTTCTATAAATATTTACAGTCTTGTATACACAGTTGTTTAGTGATTATTACAAAAAATAAGCTTTTAATAACATAGTGCCTTTTCGATGGAGGATGTTTGTGTGGTGGGTAGTTGTCCTTGTCGTTCGCTATTAGCTTTCGGCTATTTGACTGACTAAGGCATGAAGGCGACAGACTGTCAGGGCGTGGGGTCATTTTTTACACAGTCCCTTTGTATTAATTGTTTATTTGCATGGTTTTCCCTGTTGCTTTTGACTAGCCTAGTATATTCGGATTTTGCTCAGTGGTAACGCACTGGACTGTCAATCCAGAGGTCGTGGGCTCAATCCCTTGCATCGGAACTTGACATTTCTGAAATATTTATAATATTTCCCGCTATATCTGGCCGTGTGGTCTGCAAAGTATCTGGGGGTTCCTAGAAGCTGTGTATCGGTGTGTACCCTTGCTATACTCTGAATATAACGCGACTTCATACGTATCTAAAGCTTCTCCGTTTTATTCAGACAAAACTATATACAAGCCAGATTAAATAAATAAATACTGATAAAATGAATTAATCTGTATAATAATAACAAAAGGTCATCCACGTCATGTTCAAGATCCGATGTTTCAGATACTGGATACAGTATCGATGTATCCCGTATCGATTACCCAGTATCGATGTATCCAGTATTGATGTGAAGAAGTCTGTGAAAGTATAAAAAAGCATAATTGATTACATCCAACTTATGACACATTGCTATTCGTTATGACGGAATATTCACTAAACCTCTAAGTTTCAAAGGAAACGAATTAGCAAATTACGCAATTAATATTGTTTAATATAACAAAATTCAGTGTAATGGCATTAATCAAGGCTAAATAGCAAACATGGTCGTTTTAAAGAGTATTGATTCGATTGAGAAAACCAGATCGTTATATCGAGAATTGATATAACGAGAATTGACTCCAGTGAGAAAACCAGTTCGCTATATCGAGAATTTTGACTTTACATCCAGTAACGAGGCAGTACACACATAGACCAAACATGTCCGGAATAAGGAAATGATCAAGGGTTTATAATAAGTGTAATATAGCAACTGCACAATGGTTATAACATTACTGATTGAAATATACTAAAGTGTGCACTTTCAACACATATTGTGTCTGTCAAACGTAACCAGTTATGTGGGTGTGCGCGAATATATATTTTTAACAATGATGCAAACCACGCCATTTGCATACATGAGCGTGGTCTACTTGAACATGCACAGTAGCTTTAAATCACTTCTCGGTTGATCACGATTTTTTCATCAAGAAAGAACACTCTTCAAGTATATCCTTTTCACTACCATAGCGTACTAATGCAGACAGGCCGGAATGGCCATTTTGGCCTTCCATAGTTCACGCCCTTAAAGGCCTAAATTCGGGAATTTTGCTGTCATGGATACACATGCATCACAGACTAAAAGATATCACGAGCCAAAGGTCAAGCACAGGTTTTTGGGCCCGCTGTTGGCTATGAACGTAGGTTTCCAAAACTGAAATTACTGGTTAAACCAGCCATTGTAGTACGAGTTCCTGTGGAATTGCATTTATATTTAGCGCATAAAAGTTGTTATTTGTCTATAGAAGGAATATAAGGCTAGACGAAGGGGTCGGGATCAATGCCCTAAATATGCCCAAAATTAGGCCTATCTAGTTAAAAGAAAAGAAGAAAAAAAGAAGTGGTTCGCGCAAAGGTCACTGTCAAATCGTCATTTTTGATGACCTTTAGTCGCAATTTTGACAATTATGCCTACTTTCACTTTCGTTCGGGCGTGTAGCATCCGAATGGATCGAGTTTTTATCAGTGATGCGAGTCAATAATGTCTTAGGGACGGTATAGAAGGTCCATAATTATGAATTTCACTTAGGCCCGAAAAAAACTTGTAAGCGAAAAGCGTGGAAAGGATATAAGACGGTGGAAAAAGAAGTTCGGTTTACTGATAAGTAAATATCATATATTATCTGCAAGTGAACTTGAAATGACGTTTATCACCTCAGATTAATGTATTACATCCATGTCCCATACTGCAATACTGTCAGTAATGCCAGCAACCAGCCACATGTGTGTAGTGAATGTCGTAATCTATGGGAACCAGCCGCTACAAGAATATACATTCATAAAAAAAATTATAAGAAGTAAAGAACTGTGTGTGATTTTACAAGTTTCAAATTAACATGTACTTAATAAATTCATTCATTTACGTGCATTTAGCAAACAAACAGTATAACCTGTTTTCACAACACGGTCATGTTTCATTGAACCAATGTGTAGTGTAAGATTTGGCATTACATGAACAAGAGCTGTCACCATTCGGCAGACAAATATACTCCTGCTAACAAAAGGCCATAATTCTGACATAAATCATTGGAGCGCAATTCCCTTCTTTTCTGCACTTCAAGATTGTTCTCCGGTAAAAGTTTTAACAAAGTCCTTACATAACTGTAGCAGGAGTAATGTCCACATTATTTATTCAAGATAATTTATGTAAAGAGTAAACGAGACAACAAAGAGCCATAATTCTGGCAAAAATCATCACAACGAAACTTTGTTCTTTCATGCACATCTACCGAAGGAAATTCTGCACAACCTATGTGAAGAGTAGCATCAACAGAAATATCTCACTACATATCATGAATAATAATTCCGGCAAAATCGTCGCAGCGCGAGTTCTTTCCTTCATGTAATTCTACATGTGAAGGTTGCTCATCTGTGAAAAATTGAAGGATATCCGGCCAAAACTATAGCAGAAGTTGCGTCGACAAGAATGCGTCTGTGGACAGACAAGCTGGAACAAGCTGAATGAAATATAATACCCGAACACTCGTTGTGCGGGGGCATAAATACGTCAGTATATCTTGTAGATAATAATATCACAATAGCTTTTAGTCGGTATTGTTTTGTATGTGCGTTTTTTCTTGTTTTCTCAAAATATCGATTTTGTACTTTGACATTCTAATTCTAAGCCAGCGATGTGTCAGCAATAAATGAGTCTTCCAAAAATGGTTTAATTGAAAATCATGTACCTTGCATACATTTTTGGTAGAAACAAGAGAGAGAGGAAATAGATTCAATACTTACAACAATATTCCCCCACACGTGGATGAAGATAGGAACAGTGACACGTGTGTGTTCTATCATCACATTCCGCAAAGTTGACGCATTCATCATCAGACGAACATCCTCCATCCAGTTCTTAAGAAATAATTAATAAACTATTGTAAAATATTGTAATATACGGAATATCTACGCATATCAAGCACATTTTTTAAAAAAAGATAATATTAAGTAAGACAGGGAAGGCAGCACTAAACTTAACCAGTCGAGCACAACGTACAAGGCACAATGCCCAACACACTACTGAACGAGTTACATTTGTACATTAATTGACATAAACACTATACAACAGATGTAATCACAAACTAGTAATACAGAAATGTTGTCGCATACTGTACATAACGCCTCTCTCGTGATCCCTAACAGGAATATAACAAGACAACTGCTGGTAGCATCTTGTCTTTAAGATCTCACTTGCAATGACCATCGGATAAACAAATGCAAGCGGAATAATAGGTTAAGTTGCAAGAACATAATTATATGCTCAACATGTAATGTTGCAAGAACACCATATGCCCAAAAAGAATGTTGCAAGAACACCATCATATATTCAGTAGGTATTGTTGCAAGAACACGGTACCATATGCTCAACAGGAAATTTTGCAAGAACAACGTACCCTATGCTAAACAGATAATGTTGCGAGAATACCGTACCATATGCTCAACAGGTAATGTTGCAATAACACCGTACCATATGCTCAACAGGTAATGTTGCAAGTACACCATTTCATATGCTGAACAGTAATGTTGCAAGTACACCATGTCATATGCTCAACAGTAATGTTGCAAGAACACCATGGCATATGCTCAACAGTACTGTTGCAAGAACACCATGGCATATGCTCAACAGTAATGTTGCAAGTACACCATGGCATATGCTCAACAGTAATGTTGCAAGAACACCATGGCATATGCTGTACAGTAATGTTGCAAGAACACCATCTCATATGCTGTACAGTAATGTTGCAAGAACACCATGTCATATGCTCAACAGGTAATGTTGCAAGAACACCATGGCATATGCTGTACAGCAATGTTGCAAGAACACCATGGCATATGCTGAACAGTAATGTTGCAAGTACACCATGTCATATGCTCAACAGTAATGTTGCAAGAACACCATGGCATATGCTGAACAGTAATGTTGCAAGTACACCATGTCATATGCTCAACAGTAATGTTGCAAGAACACCATGGCATATGCTGTACAGTAATGTTGCAAGTACACCATGTCATATGCTGAACAGGTAATGTTGCAAGTACACCATGTCATATGCTCAACAGGTAATTTTGCAAGTACACAATGTCATATTCTCAACAGTAATGTTGCAAGAACACCATGTCATATGCTCAACAGTAATGTTGCAAGTACACCATGTCATATGCTCAACAGTAATGTTGCAAGTACACCATGTCATATGCTTAACAGTAATGTTGCAAGAACACCATGGCATATGCTCAACAGTAATGTTGCAAGTACACCATGGCATATGCTCAACAGTAATGTTGTCAATGAGAGCTATTGTCGTTAAATGTAAACTATGGCATATGCTCAACAGTAATGTTGCAAGAACACCATGGCATATGCTTAACAGTAATGATGCAAGTACACCATGTCATATGCTCAACAGTAATGTTGCAAGAACACCATGGCATATGCTCAACAGTAATGTTGCAAGTACACCATGTCATATGCTCAACAGTAATGTTGCAAGAACTCCATGGCATATGCTCAACAGTAATGTTGCAAGTACACCATGTCATATGCTCAACAGTAATGTTGCAAGAACACCATGGCATATGCTCAACAGTAATGTTGCAAGTACACCATGTCATATGCTCAACAGTAATGTTGCAAGAACACCATGGCATATGCTCAACAGTAATGTTGCAAGTACACCATGTCATATGCTCAACAGTAATGTTGCAATAACACCATGGCATATGCTCAACAGTAATGTTGCAAGTACACCATGTCATATGCTCAACAGGTAATGTTGCAAGTACACCATGTCATATGCTCAACAGTAATGTTGCAAGTACACCATGTCATATGCTCAACAGGTAATGTTGCAAGAACATCATGACATATGCTTAACATGATATGTTTCAAAGAATACCATCATAAAAACAAATTATGCTCAACAGGTAAAATTGCCGGAACACCATATCATATACTCAACGGGTAAGGTTGAAGGAACAGGAACAAAGTCGAAGTAAATGTAATGTTCCATGATCTGCCTGTCACTTCAGCTTGGTCACGTGTCAACAATGTTGGGGATGGCCTAGTGTTTGAGCGTTCGCTTCGAGTGTGGGAGGTCTCGGGTTCGATCCCTGGCCGCTTCATACCAAAGACGAAATAAAAATGGTACCAGAAATTCCCTTGCTAGAGGCTCAGCATAAAAGGGAAACTGGCTTCTCTTCACTCATACCCTCGTGGCGATGGATAACATCAGGAAGGAGTTGTCGAGAGTGATTCATATAAGTTGGAAAAACTTGTTTCACAATCGACCATAAATAAATTAGTATAAACTAAACGTTGGGGATGGTGAAACTGTGTTTGACAGTCACAATGTAATAATATCTAGCTCTGATAATGATAGGTTTACATTGTAGAAACCATTGGGGAGTGATAAAGTTTATTGATAATATTATGATACTAATTGTGCACATAACTTACTGATCTTGCAAACATTATCCTCTTCAACATGAGTATTCTCACAGGAACATGTATACACTGCATAGTCCAAGAAACATGTTGTATTGGGTAGGTATAAGGTACATCCACTATTCTCGTAACACGGTCGTCCTATAACTAGAGATATTAAATAATAATTGCTGTCAAACAAGTAACGTGTTACTTACAATAAACTATATCAATAAAGCTTTAATTTTAATTGTAAAGTGACAGTAGAAAAACAGTAGCAACATATCAATTGACAAAAAACGGTAACAATCGGCAACAAATGTAACAATCGGCAACAAATGTAACACACTCGTAACATAATTATGTAGCAAGCGACAGCAAAATATGTACTAGTATACAGGCAATGTTACTGATTTTGATTTTGGTATTACAATGGCATCATCAATACATGACCAAACTTTACTTTGAGGTTTATTTTAACGTGAGTCTAAACTCGAAATGTGTATAACAAAATAAAAAAATATTGTTTTGAGTATATTACAGTCAAAGCATTAGAGCTCCGTCCCCAGAATTATGTTCAAGTCGAATCAGATCCGAGCAGAATCGAAATTTGAGCTGATATTTCTATCTGAGATGCATCGGGATATTGGAGTTCAGATAGTAGTTACCTTTATCACAGAGGTCATTGTCTTGATAATGTCCATATCCTGGTTGACAGACACACACATTATGGTCATTGCATTCCACAAATTGTCCATCCAGTAAGCAGTCACTATGTTCTACACAAGGCCGGTCCAATACTGTAACATATAAACTGAACAATTACAGAAACACAGACACATGACAACCAGTCAAACATAAATCATGTAAGAGCCAGTAGACAAGAACAATTCATAATGTTATTAAAATACAATTTTAAATTAACATCTTCGGTCGTAAATCATACTAGTTTTAAAGGAATTACCTGTTTCAATTGTAAGATCTACATCATTTTTGGCATATATAGTTGCCATAATTTATGTTCATTGACACCTTTGTTTATGTGATAATAGCAATTATAGAACTCAGTTTTGATAATTAGTTAGTTAATGACTGGTTATTCTTTTCAGTTCACCAAAACAGCTTCAAATAAAACGAAAACCTCAAAGATAATAAGTGAGGTAATGGATGTGTTTATTTCTGTCAGAAAATACTGTACCTTTTAGATAGCAAAATGCTGACGCGGAATCTTCCTTATAGTTGTCCTTACACTTACAGTAACCGTTCTCATTGTTACATATTGCATGGCCATCTGTTTGTTTACATACACTGTCTGTTGCACAAGGTATCGTCGTCACTGCAAGAAAGTATACAAAAAAAATAGTCATTCAATAAAAGACATTCAAAAAAACTTTGCACCTGCGCACAGTATCTTCTTGTATCAGAGATACGACAAAAACTTAAAATGAAACATGCACAAGACACCTTACCTCTCGATTGTCGACATTTGTCCACAGCCTAACACGTCAGTCTCCAGCCTAACACGTCAGTCTTCAGGTTAACACGTCAGTCTCCAGGTTAACACGTCAGTCTCCAGCCTAACACGTCAGTCTCCAGGTAAACACGTCAGTCTCCAGCCTAACACGTCAGTCTTCAGGTTAACACGTCAGTCTCCAGGTTAACACGTCAGTCTCCAGCCTAACACGTCAGTCTCCAGGTAAACACGTCTTATCTGGGTACACGGGGTGGTGTAGGCGCTACGGCCGCTTCTGTATGGCTTTGAATTGGCTGTGCATTACAGTGTTGTACAGGATGATGCTTTTTGGAAACATAATATAACCCCAAACAAGCAAACTAACAGATATCCTTATAACTGGGGACAAGAACACATTCACTTACATCTTGTTTGAAGTGATGGTTGTATGTGTATAATCACCAGACACAGGCCAAATATGACGTCACCAAAATCCTGTAAGAATAATGATACAATATTATGATGGTTAGCGACTCGGTTGTTTCTCTTTATCAGGAGAGGAGTGTAAAAACGAATAAACGGGAAATGGGACGAAAAGAACCCGAGTTAAGATCTTTCTTCCAAACAGAACGAAACAGACTGGACAGGGAACCATCATTTACCACACAACAAGAGCTGGATGTCCACGAACAGCGCGCTCCACTATTCGCTACAAATGCTTCATATCAGCAGCATTACCCTCTGCTGTGTAGAGAATGGGGCTTCTAAGTAGAAAAAGAAAAATAATTTGGACAAGATGCAAGACAGTTACCTACCCGTGTGTAGGTCCTCTGGGTCATGAAGTTGAACAAATAAGCATTTCTTAGTCCACAAGGGGGCATAATTTCAACAAAATGCTAAATAGTTATCTACTCCTGTGTATGGGTTGGGGTCATGCTGGTGAACAAGTATGCACAGTATCAAAGCAATATATCAATACACCTTGAAGTTATTAGAGGTTAAAAAACGTGTACCTGAACATTTAAATTTGCATTTCCAAGTCCGAAACGGGGCATAATGTCAACAAAATGCTTGATAGAGTGACCCACCCCTGTGTATGGGGTTGGGTTATGATGATGAGCAAGTACGCAAAGCAATTTGTGATAGCCCTTTGAAAATATTAGAGGTAAAAAAACCTGTACCGAAACTTCATCATTTTCACTAAGTGGAAAAAGGAGGCATAATTTCACTAAAATGCTTGATAGAGTTACCTACCCTTGTGTATAGGTTTGGTCATGATGGTGAACAAGTATGCAAAGTATCAGAACAATATATCAATGCACTTTGAAGACGTTAGAGGTTAAAAAACATGTACCAAAACATTTACCTTTGCATTTCTAATATCAAAAGGGAGCATGTATAATATAACTAAACACAATGCAAGTGGCTATGACTTAATATAGTTTTAATAAGTAAATAACATAACATCACGATAATAGTCCTTGTTGCAGAAGAGGCTTGACATTCCTACCATATTTAGATATACTTGTTATATCGGTATTGTGTCGATAATTATTTTACGTTTTAAGAAGTTTGTGGAAACGGTTACTTTGTTGAAATAACTTAGTTATACAAATATTTCGAGTTTTAATCTCTTGCACATGAGAACAAGCTCTTGCAAACTGGCGAATTTTAAAAGAAGTGGTAAGCGCAATTTGAAATATCTCGAGGAATATCACCATAAATGTGCGTTTCGTGCTCTACTATTTATGTTCAGTGCTGCAAACTCTGTCTGTGTAATATTCTGTTTCGAAGGTTAACTTTATTCAATTCTCGTTTACATATATGATGTCCAAGCTGAGTTTCTATATGACATGAAAATGACGGTATTTCAAGAAATTCACCAACTACAAGTTAGATATTACGTATTTACCAAAACCTATAGTAACTTTATGTTTGTCAAGCATTCACCAATACACGTTTTCCATCATGTTTTGTTTCACTTTTATTTCATATGGACCAGTGGTATATAGTTACATTAAAATTAAATAAACATTTAACTAATAGATGTGTTATTTTCTCAATTGATGGCTTTTTAAAACCTAATGGCATAATGGTGCTTATTTCATGTCAAAATAATAGTTGATCATGAACACTGCCTTTTACAGGATGTTTAAAAAGTTTGTTCTCAAAATTAATATACATAGTAATTTTATCTGAGCCTTGTATGCAGTGTACAATTTCCATATCTGACACAAATAGTAGGACAATGGTAGGATCTTAAAGTTGCACAACTTTATGACATCTGGAAAATAAACCATTGAAACTTAAACATTGAGAACGAACTTTTTAACACCCTGTACATAAATATTTAGACAATTCTGCTGTTTATGTCAAATATGTACTAACAAGTAGTTCCCCCACTTCTACTGGGTTCATTTGTTTATAATAAAATATAGGTCTTTATCCTCAATAAAAATATTAACTAATAGGCAGTTATTTACTGAAATAAAGTTTAGCAAGTTTTATGAAATATTTACCCGTTGAAATAACTGAAACATAACCAACTTCTGTGAAACAGTAAACATATTGTCTAATTTTTAAAGTGCAAAACATCTAATTCCAGTTTATATGAAATTAAATCAAATTAAATCCTTCGTATTCTAATTGAAACGCACAATGTTCATATCATGAAGTAGAATAGTATAAGTAATATAATATTATTTAGCAATATACCATCTCAATTTCTCCGAACATCTATAAACTCCATACGTAAACTTTTGTCCAAATAATACCGAGCCAATAAAGTCTGTGAGTCAGGTTTTGCTAATATCGCGTAAATGTCACATAAACCTACGTATTCATAGTTCACTTACGCAAAGTTCTAAGTGCATTTTAACTTTACGCTCGCAAGTTGTTACATTCGCTCACTTAAAAATATTGAATATTGAACGCAGGATTGTGTCAAAATTCAACCGGTATAGAGAAAACCAGTGTTGTACATATCGCTGTGTCGTACGTACTACTTGCGATAATAAGACTCATACATATTTGAAATCTGCATCACAAGGCGCTTCTTATGAGCCTATTTTAATGAAAATCGGAAGTTTAAAAAGCTTGTTTTTCCATGAGTAAGAGTAGTTTTCAGACATTTTTTTCTTGTTTTCTCAAAATATTGATTTCGTACTTACGACTTTAATTCTAAGCTAGCGTTTTACACGTAAACAGTCCAGACATTCAGATAGAATATAACTGGTTTGTTTAGGTCTGTCAGTCAGTTTACATGTCGTGCATAAACGTCGTAACGTCTCTCAAGGGTGCCTTTATCTAACGGATAACCACAGCGTATATAAACCAAATCACTGTATGACTTATTGGGATACTATACAATTCAACTTGTATGACTTTTTGTGAGCATATTGGAAGACTATACAATTCATGCCTTACTGCAATAACCGGAAGTTGGCTCATTTATACACTGTGATAATGTGTACTGTTCTTTAGTGTAGTGTATCTTTGTACTGTTTCCTCTTCTTTTACCCCGATGTAAAATGTTAACAAACATTACACATTATATGAATATATAGGACCTCTATTTCACGCGCAGTGTCAATGCAGAATCAGCAGAGCACAAAAACACTTCACAAAAGGAAAAAGAAAAACGAGAAAGTTTGTACACCGTACAAAACCAAAGTAAAAGAAAATGGCAGTCACTAGTCAACCATACTTCCAACCTGTCGGGGCATCCCATGGCTGCAACTGAAAGCTATTTAGAAACAAACAAATCACTTTTATAATGAACTTCAAAGTTGAGGAAATAGAGGCTAGTTAAACCTGACACTTTTAAACCATAATGTATGCCCAATTTAATAATGAAACAAGTTCCCTCCAAATACACATCAAACACTTGTGGCTTTTAAAATTGACTAAATAATGCACAAGACACAATTGTTTTAACATTTTAAAGTAGCAATGTCAACAAGAAAGCGTAACAAGTATATCACCATCACATGAGCAACTTAAACGATCGAAAACAATCTTAAAATGCGTTTGAGTTGACCCTCATATCGAGTTTAGTAAACTAGCAATAGGGGTCAACATGCGTCAGAAAAAAAGCTACACTAAAAGTACATAATTTGTATAAATTTGCAGTGTTAATAACTAATTCGCATATTGGCTGGAAAAAAACATATTCAAAGTGAGACTGCTAAGCATAACTAACCATGCATTTTACGTATCGAATAAGCAGGCACATTTTGCTGGCTAAGAATTAGAAGGTCGTAAGTACTTAATCGGAAGTGGTCATGGTTTTAAAAAAACTTGTTTTTCCATACGTAAAGAGTAGTTTTCAGACAGTTTTTTCTTGTTTCCTCAAGATATTTATTTTGTGCTTGCGACCTTCTTGTTCTTAGCAAGCGATTTGTAGGATGTTTTAGACCAAAATTATGAACATTGCAAACAAATAGCATCAGTCCAGTTAGTTATGTATCAAAATTATTTTTGGATATGCAGGCGTGTTTTAATTTATTTACGCAACATGCATTTGTAATGTACCTTCTTATTTACCCTGGCATTGAATAAATGACAGTTGTCAGTTGATACGTATGTTTGTCTCACAGGTGAACATTGCATCGCTTGGTTGGTTGGCATTTGGAGGATATTACTTATTGTGACCCATTTAAAAATGGCTCTCTTGTTGCTCCTCTGATTGATGGTAAGTTATTGTACGCGCTACTCTATGTTCTATCAATATACGTTTTAAGTTTAATATATCTTAAAATGCTAAAATAACGTAAAACCATTAAAAGAAGAAACAATAGAGGGTGGTCCGCAAAAGTCGCGAACATTGATTATTCTTGCATTATCTTCCATTGTATTCACAATTTGCATACATTGTCTTCTTAAGAAATATGTTATCCTTGTAAATGCCTAAATTTATGTCCATATTCATATGTTTATTTATATTTGTACATTAATGTTTTGTTATGTTTTGTAAACATGTTATGCTCTCCAAAATGGAGGAAAATAAAAGTTATTGATATCTTGAAGTATTAAAATATGCGTGGTTTTATTGCACTTGCAGTAGGTCCGGTCGGCGTACACTCTACGACGTCAACAACGTCGTTTCTTTTGTTTCAGCACCTTGGCTTCACTGACTGATGCAATTTTGGATAAATTCGACGCATTCTCGTAAATCAAACATGACACTTAAAGTTCAGAGAGATACTCCGACACGTATATTAATATCAACTAACTTGTACATTAGGTGATTTGCGTGTTATTTCATTGGAGTCAGTATTAAAGGTCGTAAATCGAATTTCACAACCCAGTAGCGGATGTGACCATCGTTCACGTTTACTCTACGGATTGGCATCTAGGTTTCAAAGAATGAACAAGGCGTTGTTTGCGGTATTCAGGAAAGTTGTTTATTCCAACCTTTACAAGCTGATTCCTTGTGTTGATCACGAGACGCCCGATGTATACCTGATGTCAAATTTGGTTTCATAGGGGCTCGTCTACGAAGTGCTCCGTAAGTTGTTACCTGTACTTATAATAAGGTTTATGGTTTTTGTTACCTTCGTGGTATTTTAATGAAACTTTCAGAAATAGTCTCAATTATATTCAATTTGGTCTATCAGCTGATCAGATGTCAAATTTACCTTTTCAGTGGTTTGGTTTTTATGCATGCAGTCTCAAAACTTTCGGGACATCCCTCGTATGTCCACCCTGATTTACACACCACAGCTTCACAAGGTCGTTAAATTTGAATAGCCTAGTGTAGGTGAAGATGTTGGGCAAACATATTTATTTTGATTTGTTTCTTGTAGCATAACAAGATATCTAATTTATGCATACATACAGATACTCTGATATCAATGATCATTATTGCAAATGTGCATGCAGAATGTTTATGTTGTGGTAATGCATAATATATATAAAGTTCAATACACATTTTTCTGCTCCGTGTTGATGTTCCTTTCCAACAACACATACTACACTCTAAAGTGCTATGGATTTGTAACCGGGTTCGACTCCCGGTCGCAGCAGGTCAACACTTCAATGAAAATGTGACAATAAAGTCGATTTTCTTTCAAATGTTCAAAGAAGTCGCTGGTTCTTTGTGAAAGGGTGTAGGTTAGTACTGGTTAGGATACAGTTCTGTGTCTAAGGAAAACTGGTTAGGTGAACCTTAGAAATAGGTTAATAATTAAGGCCACATTAGGCCTTGAACGGCTATTTTAAAAAATCAATAACTTAATAACCTATTTGAAGTACCGTGGATTTTGAGCACTTAATTAAGTTGAGTCCCAAAGGTGGAAAGCAAAATACAACGGAAGAAAACGGAAGATATATAAATATACAAATAATGCACAATTTATAATCTAAGTGAAGCAACTCTTGCAAAATTAGTAGTTTGTCATCCGTACATTTTACTAAATGTGATTTTTTGCATACTATTTCGACATATACATTTAACGTTCTGTCTTCAATTATTGGACATTCGTGAAAAATATCCTTATTCATTGTAATAAGTCTATTTACTGGATGATTGGAAAAAAGGTCTCGGAAGAGATAATGTGGCTTTAAATAATATAATAAGCATAATCATAAATGGCAATGGCAATTAATCCGGTATAATATAGACGCATGATAGTATCCCCTTGTCAATGTCCGCACTGAAGGCCAACACAAACACAAAACGCGCCAACTTCCTGTGGATAATAACAGATACAGGACTCGGTGTTTAGCATTCAGCGTTTTGAGTGCTGAAACTAGTCCATTCAGCTTTTTGACAGCTGGACTAAGGCAGGTCATTTTCTCGTTCGGTTGTGTGTTGAGCATTGTGCCTTGTATGTTTTTATGGTTTTTTTGTGCTCGGCTGGTTGAGTGCTGCCTTCCATGTCCGACTTAATATTATAAGATTTTTGCCTGTGATCTGACGCAGACTATGGTAATTGTTCTTTCTTCTTTCTATCATGTTTCCTAGAAACATAATTATGGTGTACTCAATATATAATAAAACGAAGTATAATTCTTATTTACATGTTATAATGCGAATATGTATCTAATAGATCTACAACATATTAATGTGAATATGTATCTAATAGATCTACAACATATTAATGCGAATATGTATCTAATAGATATACAACATATGGAAAATAAAGTTACAAAATACTAGAAAATTATATATAGTACGATATTTTGCGAATTGATTTTAAGCAAAAGGCAAATAAACATAGTATTACACAAATAAGCGAAAATGAGATGAACATATAACAATTAAATTACAATTTAAAACGAGACAAAACATGTTTAAAACATAAAAGTATTTATAACATATTTGATCTCTACATGTATGATGGTATAACTTGAATAAATACATAGTAATGTGACTGTAAATCATGGTATTATTCAAAAATTAACAAAATACCGACATCAAATAACATGTAATGAACCGCAAAGACAACAAGAAGGCACAAATGACACGGGGTCGCTAACCTGTCCTATATTGGAGTGTTGGAATTTCAAGAAGCTTGGGTCAAAATTGTGGCATATAGGCTAAAATAGCCAATATTTGATTGATTACTGACATTAATCTGAAACCAATCGTGAGATATGTTGCCCCGTTCAAGATCTTATCGTACTAAAAAGTGTGTGCAAAATCACAGGTAACTGTATCATTAATAAAGAGTAAACAAAAAGATATTTTTTATAAAATTTATAATACCTTAGATAACATAAAAAAGTGTTTACCCTTTTTCCTAAATGAGACCAATATCGTGCAAACAATACCAAAATGATTACTTTATCAAATGTAGTTGGTTCTAGAAAGGCACTGATGGTGAAACAAGCTGCGTGCAAGTTATATTACAATCAAGGCAGAAATAAAACATTTATCATGCAAACAAGTCCACTAAAGTAGTTCCACCTTTTGTCTACATAGCAAGTAACGGTAACATGTTTTCGCCTTATTATACTCCTACAAAGTTCAAATGCCTACTTTTTTGTGCTAACCCAGTAAAGCCACATGAGTTAGAAATTCTATCCATAATATATCATCATAGTAGCAGTCGATCCATTCAAAATCGCTGTATACATTTTGTTTACTACATATTATTCCATGATATATTACGGATAGAATTTCAAATTCCTGTGTTGAAGCTTAATTTTATGCTGTTGTAGTCTAGATCTAACCATGTCATAAACAATAGTCCGTAGTACGAGTGTTGTCCGGAAAGTTTTGAGACTGTGTCTATACCTCGTACATGTATTGTCATTTGAGTGAGTTGTTATTTTCAGACTGTGCAGAACAAATGCCAAGCACTATGTTCAAGTTTGGAATTATACTGTGGCTGAGACGGTACTGTTTCCTATCTCGGTCTGGGCACTTGCTCATTTTTAAAGGCTTTTCAGTGTTTCCCATTCCATTAGAGATAAATGGAATGGTAACTCAGAGCTACAGTCTCGCATATATCGGTGCTGTACAACGGGCACGTAAAAGAACCAAGAAGTCTATCCTGATAGAGCTAGGGAGCTAGAGCCAGGATTCCTTGTATTACACCACTGTCTCTTCAACTTGTTGTCCCTTCAGGAAAAAATAACAGGAATATCACTCTTTTGCGAGACAACAAAACATCATAGTCACTTGAGTCCATTACAGTATAATATTGCATATAACTGTAACAAAATGACATCATGTATGTTTAATGGGAGGTAATTTTATTACACCATATTGATCACTAGTCTGGTTCCCGGCGTACTTTATTATAGTATCACGTAGTGTAAGGGGCAGGTAATCCAGGCTAATTGATTACATGTGCTCGTTTATCTCCCTTTAAATATGATTAATACTGACGCGTGAAAGGTATACCTCAATGTGCATCAAGAAATTTTCTAAAACGAAACAATTACTTATAACAGCTAAAATGAAGCAGAGTATGGTATTTATAGCTAAGACCGGATGGCGGTGAATTATTCCGAAATTTTATATGCAGAATTCAAAAAAGCCGTGAGTTGCGCCGTACGACTTGAATTCTATCCGAACATACTCCTTGGTTCTTTAACGTGCCCCGTATGTTGCACCGATACACGTGTCCAACCAGTAAATCTCTAGTTGGGTGGGATACACTGAAAAGCGTTTCTGAAATTTCCAGTACCCCGGTCGAGATTCGAACCAGAGGCCTCCGTATTGGTAGTGGTGAGCGCTTACTACTCGGCCTACGTTCCATCCCAGTGGTGTGATAGACACGTTGATTTGTACAATTTGATAGCAAAATTTTGTTCAAGATTTAATGTCACTGCATCCTGCCAGTCATCTATGAATCGATGGGAGTAAATCTGTAAAAGTGAAATACACCAGACCTGATTACAAACAACTAACGACACATTGCTATTCAGTGTTCTATACAGTACGGTGAGTACAGGGAACAAACATAATTCGGTGTAAGATTGGCAGTGCAACCATTTCTAACAAACATTATTCGTTAAAGTGAGGATTGGCTGTATATCCTGTGGGCTGACATGTGTATAATAGCGGCATGAATTGATAATGTACATGTAAATTAACAACATGGCAATAATTATTAACTACAGTTGTATATCAATTGTGTGTGAGTGCAGGAATAGATTATTTAACAATGCGCCATTGAAGCTATTTAAATTTTATTTCCAAGCTATTAATCTTCAACTATAAAAAGCAAAATTGCCATCCGTGGCGGCAGCACCTTGTCACCCAGGCAAGAGACAGTCAAAGTACCATCCGTGGCGGCAGCACCTTACCACCCAGGCAAGAGACAGTCAAAGTACCATCCGTGGCGGCAGCACCTTGCCACCCAGGCAAGAGACATTTAAAGAACCATCCGTGGTGGCAGCACCTTGCCACCCAGGCAAGAGACAGTCAAAGAACCATCCGTGGCGGCAGCACCTTACCACCCAGGCAAGAGACAGTCAAAGAACCATCCATGGCGGCAGCACCTTACCACCCAGGCAAAAGACAGTCAAAGAACCATCCGTGGTGGCAGCACCTTACCACACAGACAAGAGACAGTCAAAGAACCATCCGTGGCGGCAGCCCCTTACCACCAAGGCAAAAGACAGTCAAAGAACCATCCGTGGTGGCAGCACCTAACCACCCAGACAAGAGACAGTCAAAGAACCATCCGTGGCGGCAGCACCTTACCACCCAGGCAAGAGACAGTCAAAGTACCATCCGTATCCTCTATCAAACAGTTTATTAAAGGTAGCTTCGTGAATAAGTATCATAAGGGAGCAACTGTTCGTTCAAACCACGCCATTGTCATTGGTTAGCGTGATATAATTAGGCATACAGTCATATACACATTCAAATACTTCTTGGTGAATTAACGTTTCTTTTTAAATAAGAATTAATTAACGTTCTTCATTATATAAGACGACAAAAATCGAGACTGCCGATTGGTCGAAAATTAGAGGAAATTAATTCTAACTTGTATTTTATAACACATATTTTCTGAAAGTGAACTATCACTTTGAAATACGTTTTATAAGTAATCACCTTAGATTAATGTATTACATCCATGTTCCATACTTTAATACTGTCAGTAATGCCAGCAACCAGCCACATGTAGGTAGTGAAGGTCGTAATCTATGGGAACCAGCCGCTACAATAATATACATGCATAAAATATGTAATAAGAAATTTAATCTCTATATTCTGTTGATTTCTTAAATGTATTCTTACTATCCGTTTCATGGATAAAAGAATGGTTCAAACGACTTTCATTGTAAAGGTTGACTCAAATGTAGTAAACGCCCAATCGTGCGAACGATCCATTACCAAATATGGATCAGCAAAGAAAGCAAAATATCTTTACTATTGACACCTGAAATATAATTGATGATCACTAATCGGACAGGGCAGGTAGCACTCAGCAGAAACAACACTTCAAGTGGGACACAAAAAAGGAACATGTTAAAGATAAATCACACATCACAAGCACAGGCCACAAAAATGGGCAAGAAAAAGTGAAGCAACTGAACAGCAACAAAACCACAATAACTTAGTCCGACATCCTGTCGCCTCAGTCGGTCAAACACAACCCCGGAGCAAGTGCCAGCCGACTGTCGCTTCACTCAGTCAAACACAACCCCGGAGCAAGAGCCAGCCGACTGTCGCCTCAGTCGGTCAAACACAACCCCGGAGTTAGTGCCAGCCGACTATCGCCTCAGTCGGTCAAACACAACCCCGGAGCAAGAGCCAGCCGACTGTCGCCTCAGTCGGTCAAACACAACCCCGGAGCAAGAGCCAGCCGACTATCGCCTCAGTCGGTCAAACACAACCCCGGAGCAAGAACCAGCCGACTGTCGCCTCAGTCGGTCTAACACAACCCCGGAGCAAGAACCAGCCGACTGCCGCCTCAGTCGGTCAAACACAACCACGGAGCAAGTGCCAGCCGACTGTCGCCTCAGTCGGTCAAACACAACCCCAGAGCAAGAGCCAGCCGACTGTCGCCTCAGTCGGTCAAACACAACCCCGGAGCAAGAGCCAGTCGACTGTCGCCTCAGTCGGTCAAACACAACCACGGAGCAAGTGCCAGCCGACTGTCGCCTCAGTCGGTCAAACACAACCCCGGAGCAAGAGCCAGCCGACTGTCGCCTCAGTCAGTCAAACACAACCCCGGAGCAAGAGCCAACAGACAAGTGTTACCGAACTATTTTGGTACATGGTAGTAGAAAATGGTCAAAGGGAGATAACTACCAGAAGTAAAATTCAGTGTCAGTGGTTAGTCATGGCGATTGGTTTTGATGCCGATATTGGTCAAGATATTCCCTCTTAAACTTTGTCAGATCAAACACAGACGTGTTTGTATGAAGACATGATGATACGTGTATGATATGTACAGCATACATAGGAAGGATTATGAAAATATCTTTAAAGTTTGTTGATCAGACTACAAGTATGTGTATGACATTGAAGGGATGGTTCACTTATGTTTCCGCTGTTTGCTTACTACTGACCAAAGAAATGGATTCATGGGAAATTGGATCCCTATAAATACACCCCTCGTACTATATACGTTGTACTCCAGATATGGGACAAGAAAGGCAATTTATTTGGAACACACAGTAGTACATACAGGAAACAGAAGTTTGATACTTACTACAATATTCCCCCGACCGCTCGTGTCCATCTCTACACCGACATGTCCCTCGGCCACACTCCGCTAATTTAATGCAATCATCATCAGAAGAACATGTTCCATCCAGTTCTGAACAACATATAAAATATGCTACGGTAACATTGACACAAATCCAGTGTTTCTTTTATTTCAAAGTATTTTACCGTACATTCGAATAACTATCACTTTCAGAAAAAGAAAATATTCGTATGTGTTTATATTGTCTACAAATTAGAGATACGTACTTTGTACGATCCAGAGGTCAAAGTAGCCATAACGTGCTTTAATAAATATGTCTGTTATTGATTGGTTATTACTATTACTATGTCTGTTATTGATTGGTTATTACTATGTATGTTATTGATTGGTTATTACTATGTCTGTTATTGATTGGTTAGGCGGCACTAAACAGTAAGCTAGCTTTGCATGTTTTTGGCCGGGTAGAAATTGAGCATTTTAGTAGATACAAGATGTTTTTAGAGCTTTTTGGACCGTAAATAATTTATGGAGAATGGTTTTGAGGCTTGATTTTAATAATTTGATGATTTTGTAAAATTTTGACAAGCGTTCAAGTGACCCTGATTGAAGCTTTTGGAAATATTGAGTAAAATGCGAAACTAGGGCTATTCGGACTTTTCATGGAGATTTGATGCAGAAATCAAGGTGGGTTTTAATTTTGCCATTTTACTCCAAAAAAGTGCTGGCTGACAGCTATATAGCTCATTGGATTTTGATTGCCTAATGGATGAGCTTCAATAATCTGTGCAGTGTATAGCCCTAGTATTGGCGAGTAATTTTCTGTGGTAGTCTGAACAGTTCCCGAATTGGCGATTTTCAGCATCATTTTCCGACCAATAATGACCCTTAGTTCCATAAGGCCTGTTTTCAAACAGTGATGTATCTATTGGAAGATACTGTTTTTTTGTAATGCCTAGTTAATACCAATCAGAAAATGATATTAATTTGCTTCAGGCTGCTGTGAGGAATTTTTGGGACATCAAATTGTATTTGTAGACAGCAGACAGTTCACCGAGACTTTAATCTACTGTATAGTGCCGCCTTATTACTATGTATGTTATTGATTGGTTTTTACTATGTCTGTTATTGATTGGTTATTACTATGTCGGTTATTGATTGGTTATTACTATGTCTGTTATTGATTGGTTATTTCTATGTCTGTTATTGATTGGTTATTACTATGTCTGTTATTGGTTGGTTATTACTATCAGCATTTGTATATATATTATAGTTACGACAATTAACATTGATGTTAAAAGCAGTTGTGACTTAATACAATGGATAATGATGGAGTGTGCCTTAATATCAGTATAATAAAAATCGCTTTTGCAACTAAAATGTAAATGTCTAGAATTTCTGAAAAAGGGTTTAAATACATGTATGTCTACAATTTCAACATGATACTAATCAAGTATTGAACTTACTTATCTTGCATACATGATCGTCTTCCATGTGTGTTCTTTGACATGAACAGTTAAACACGCCATATATCAGGAAACATGTTGTATTGGCTAGGTATTGGGTACATCCACTATCCGATAAACACGCAAGTCCTATAACTAGCAATATTATCTGTTGTCAAATAACTAGAAACAATAAACTATACTGGCAGAAATAAGAAACTGTACATGCGTAAAATGTTCATATATCGCTCAATTTTATTGATTAAAGATTTCAATTAAAGCAGCGTCGTAGTCATGATTGACGCTGATGCAAGTCTTACTGACGTTACCGGACTATTTAGCTGTGTACCGATATGCTGTATATAATTGGCCTAGCACTTGGAGACGATACAAACAGTTTGGTACCACTAGAGGTGCACCGATACGCTGTAAAAGCCTAGTGGAGACGATACAAACAGTCTAGTTCCACAAGAGGTGCACCGATACGCTGTAACGCCTAGTGGAGACTATACAAACAGTTTGGTACCACAAGAGGTGCACCGATACGCTGTAACGCCTAGTGGAGACTATACAAACAGTTTGGTACCACAAGAGGTGCACCGATACGCTGTAACGCCTAGTGGAGACTATACAAACAGTTTGGTACCACAAAAGGTGCACCGATACGCTGTAAACGCCTAGTGTAGACTATACAAACAGTTTGGTACCACAAGAGGTGCACCGATACGCTGTTAACGCCTAGTGGAGACTATACAAATAGTTTGGTACCACAAGAGGTGCACCGATACGCTGTTAACGCCTAGTGGAGACTATACAAATAGTTTGGTACCACAAGAGGTGCACCGATACGCTGTTAACGCCTAGTGTAGACTATACAAACTGTTTGGTACCACAAGAGGTGCACCGATACGCTGTTAACGCCTAGTGTAGACTATACAAACAGTTTGGTACCACAAGAGGTGCACCGATACGCTGTTAACGCCTAGTGGAGACTACACAAACAGTTTAGTACCACAAGAGGTGCACCGATACGCTGTAAGCGCCCAGTGAGGCCTATACAAACAGTTTCGTACCACAAGAGGTGCACTGATACGCTGTTAACGCCTATTGGAGACTATACAAATAGTTTGGTACCACAAGAGTTGCACTGATACACTGTAAACGCCTAGTGGAGACTACACAAACAGTTTAGTACCACAAGAGGTGCACCGATACGCTGTAAACGCCTAGTGGAGACTACACAAACAGTTTAGTACCACAAGAGGTGCACTGATACGCTGTAAACGCCTAGTGGAGACTACACAAACAGTTTGGTACCACAAGAGTTGCACTGATACGCTGTAAACGCCTAGTGGAGACTACACAAACAGTTTAGTACCACTAGAGGTGCACCGATAAGCTGTAAAAGCCTAGTGGAGACGATACAAACAGTCTAGTTCCACAAGAGGTGCACCGATACGCTGTAAACGCCTAGTGGAGACTATACAAACAGTTTGGTACCGCTAGAGGTGCACCGATACACTGTTAACGCCTAGTGGAGACTATACAAATAGTTTGGTACCACAAGAGGTGCACCGATACGCTGTAAGCGCCCAGTGAGGCCTATACAAACAGTTTCGTACCACAAGAGGTGCACTGATACGCTGTAAACGCCTAGTGGAGACTACACAAACAGTTTAGTACCACAAGAGGTGCACCGATACGCTGTAAACGCCTAGTGGAGACTATACAAACAGTTTCGTACCACAAAAGGTGCACCGATACGCTGTTAACGCCTAGTGGAGACTATACAAATAGTTTGGTACCACAAGAGGTGCACTGATACGCTGTAAACGCCTAGTGGAGACTATACAAACAGTTTCGTACCACAAAAGGTGCACCGATACGCTGTTAACGCCTAGTGGAGACTATACAAATAGTTTGGTACCACAAGAGGTGCACTGATACGCTGTTAACGCCTAGTGGAGACTATACAAATAGTTTGGTACCACAAGAGGTGCACTGATACGCTGTAAACGCCTAGTGGAGACTATACAAACAGTTTCGTACCACAAAAGGTGCACCGATACGCTGTTAACGCCTAGTGGAGACTATACAAATAGTTTGGTACCACAAGAGGTGCACTGATACGCTGTTAACGCCTAGTGAAGACGATACAAACAGTTTGGTACCACAAGAGATGCACCGATACGCTGTAAACGCCTATTGGAGACGATACAAACCGTTTGGTACCACAAGAGGTGCACCGATAAGCTGTAAACGCCTAGTGGAGACGATACGAACAGTTTGGAACCACAAGATATGCACCGATAAGCTGTAAACGCCTTGTGGAGACTATAAAAACAGTTTGGTACTACAAGAGGTGCTCCGATAAGCTGTAAACGCCTAGTGGAGACTATTCAACAGATTAGTACCACAAGAGGTGCACCGATAAGCTGTTAGCGCCTAGTGGAGACTATACAAACAGTTTGGTACCACAAGAGGAGCACCGATACGCTGTAAACGCCTAGTGGAGACGATACAAACCGTTTGGTACCACAAGAGATGCACCGATACGCTGTACACGCCTAGTGGAGACTATACAAACAGTTTGGTACCACAAGAGGTGCACCGATAATCTGTAAACGCCTAGTGGAGACGATACAAACCGTTTGGTACCGCTAGAGGTGCACCGATACGCTGTAAACGCCTAGTGGAGACTATACAAACAGTTTGGTACCACAAGAGGTGCACCGATACGCTGTAAACGCCTAGTGGAGACGATACAAACAGTTTGGTACCGCTAGAGACAAGCATCAGTCAGGGCACCATGCGTCTCATTGCGTAGATACGTACATCCGGTACGTCCATCTTCGTAAAAGATTCATAACGGTTAATGTGCCCGCTAAAAATATTCGAGGCTTTAGAATATTACGTTCCCGAACGGTACGTAATAGATTGCTTGAACGAGGAATACATCCACGACGTCAAGCTATATCCTGTTCTCCAGCAATCGTCATCATATAGCACCGGTATTTATAAGCGACACATACAATCAGCAATTGGATGAGTGGACCCGTGATTATAAAACTTTTCATGCCCAAATCAAGTCCGTGCTCAAACTTAAAATGATTTAGTCTTGTTATTTAAAGAAACTTTATGTTGGGCGAATAACTTAAAAGAAAGCAGTTTGGTATTCTCTGATATTTCAAAAAGTTATTAACATTGCCTTGTATAAGAGCAAATCAAGTATCATGAAGTCGAAGTCAGATGAGCATAAAACTACCGTTTATAATCACTAGGCTAGGTTTCATTCTGACTAGCGACGGTCGTTCTAGCTAGAGCTTGGCATCGTACGTGTTGGTGATTGTTTTACTGTATATGAATTAAAACTTTTAACACCCTGTTCATTGGATGGAGGTAGTGTCATGGTGTCAGCTAGTATCTATATCCGGCGACAAAACAACTCTTGTGGTTGTGGGCGACACCCTTATAGACGAAATTGACTGGTCCCAATATCCCGGAGCATTCATCGAGCTTGCCAAGTAGAGTTTAATGCTAAAACGTAAGAGTTGGTTTTCGTTAAGTCCGATTCAAGCAAAATTGCTATTTTGAACCGATACATATGTTGCTTGGAGAGGAAATCAGGGTTAAGTGGTGGCATACCTTTTCCACATATATCATGGCCGTCAAAATCTGCATAGCCTGGTTTACATGCACATACATCATTATCATTGCATTCTACAAATTTTCCATCCTGTAAACAGTCGTTATGTTCTACGCAAGGCCGGTTCAACACTGAAATATACAACCCGAGTGTTACATCAAAGGCGTTTCAAGAAGCATTATACACATGTCCGAGGGTTGTCCGCAAAAGTCGCGAACGTTGTCTCCCATTTCTACACTTATATGCTTGGTTTTCCTGAAAATATTTTACGGATTATTTATTAGTTATTTCTTTACATATATATGATATTTAAAAAAAATATATATATATTAAAAATATTAACTTCTTTGAGGTAGTTGAACTTGATTTACTAATGTGAGTTGGGTAGAGTCGGCGCATGCTCTTTTATATTTAGTAAAAACATATCGGCTTTCATTCAAGAGCTTATAACTTAATAAGTGTTCATATTCGTGCATCAAAAAATATGCGATGTCGACGTCATAGTTTCGTACGTTTTTGTGCGAAATTTAAGGTCGATGATTCCATCAACAGCATGATACACAACTGTGCTCTTTTGGAGGGAGTAAGACAAAAGTTCCTATCCATAAGCATAAACCGTATACTTTCATACTTTTGACTTTCTCTTCAAGATTATACATGTACTACATGACTCCCAAACTGTCTGAAAGTTAGGTTGTGTGAAGTTGGCAAGGAATTTAACAAGTTTCGAATGTCGCAATGGGAAACAACATTGAACATTAACAGTTTTGAAAGTCGTTATAGGAAACAACATTGAACATTAACAGTTTTGAATGTCGTTATAGGAAACAACATGGAACATTAACAGTTTTGAAAGTCGTTATAGGAAACAACATTGAACATTAACAGTTTTGAAAGTCGTTATGGGAAACAACATTGAACAATGAACTTAACATCATTGAACATTATGAAAAGCAACATTGAACGTTCATTTTTAATGCTGTTATGAAAAGCAACATTAAACATTGAACATTCAAATATTCAGGAAAATAAAATTGAACATTCGAATTTTTTAATGGCGTTATGGAAAACAACATTGAACATTCAAATATTTAGAATATGTTATGAAAAGAAACATTCAACATTCAAATGTTTTGGATGTTGTTATAGAAAACTTTTGAAATTTGTTATGAAAAGCAACAACGACCATTGAACATTCAAATCCTTGTTATGGAAAACAGCATTGGACATTAAAATTGAATGTCGTTAGGGAAACAACATTGAACAATGAACATAACAACATTGAACATTATGAAAAGCAACATTGAACATTCAAAACTTTTAAATGTTGTTATGAAAAGAAACATTGAACATTCAAATGATTTGTATGTTTTAATGGAAAACAAAATTGAACATTCAAATTTTTTGAATGTCGTTCTGAAAAACAACGTAAAACATTCAAATATGTTAATGGGGAACAACATTGAAATTATTTTTTTTTGAATATGTTATGAAAAGCAACATTGAACATTCAATTGTTTTGGATGATGTTATGAAAAACAACATTGAACATTCAAATTTTGAAAGTTATGAAAGCAACATTGAACATTAAACTGTCAAAAATGTTTAAAGTTGTTATTAAAGGTGCTGCCTCACAGATTGGGCTAAATTTTTTGTATATTGTGATTTTCCAACCTAACCAAGTATTGATGTAATAGAAAGCCACTGACGGTTGCTTTATTAAAGATTTGGTGCAAATAAGCAAGTTTAACCACTCTCGATATCGCCCACTGAGTGTTTTTTTCTTGAAAAAAAACGCTAAGTTTCCTTCCAACATGCTTTGTGAATTATGTAATTCACACGTAATCGAACTGTAACATCAACTAACTACAGCGTAAACATCAGTGAGGTATTTGGTTCGTTTTTCGAATCGTTTTCATCAAAAGCGAACAAATTTCAGGAAATTTAAGTAATAGTAGTGTTAATTCTATAGGGTATTAATACCCTATAGAATTTCTGATGTAAAAATACTAAATAACTGCTAAAAGCCGAAGTTTCTCAAGTTATTTTTGATGTCAGTGTGGTTGTTTATGGGATATACAGGCAATTATACCAAAATTACGCGGATATTTGACAATTTTATTTTATTTTTGCAATACACCAATATGTGAGGCAGTCCCTTCAAAAAAATATTACACTTTTTTTTAATGTTATTATGAAAAGCGACATTGGACATTGAACATTCAAATGTTTTGAATGCTGTTATGAAAAGCAACACTGAACATTCACATTTTCGTAATAGGAAACAACATTGAACATTTAATTTTTTTAATATCGGCACTGGAAACAACATTGAACATTCAAATTTGCAGGATGTGTACCAAGCAATTGAGCTATGTTATTTATGCAGGACGTGCACCATGTAATTGAGCTATAACATTTATACAGGACGTGTACCAAGCAATTGAGCTGTTTTACTTATGTAGGAAATGTACCAAGCAATTAAGCAATGTTACTTATATAGGAAGTGTACCATGTAATAGAGCTATGTTACTTATGTAGGACCTGTACTAAGCAATTGAGCTATGTTATTTATGTAGGACCTGTACTAAGCAATTGAGCTATGTTACTTATATAGAACGTGTACCATGTAATTGAGCTATGTTACTTATGTAGGACCTGTACCATGTAATTGAGCTATGTCACTTATGCAAGACGTGTACCATGTAATTGAGCTATGTTACTAATGTAGGACCTGTACCAAGCAATTGAGCTATGTTACTTATGTAGGACCTGTACCAAGCAGTTAAGCTATGTTACTTATGCAGGACGTGTGTCAAGTAATTGAGCTATGTTACTTATGTAGGACCTGTACCAAACAATTGAGCTATGTTACTTATGTAGGACCTGTACCAAACAATTGAGATATGTTACTTATGTAGGACCTGTACCAAACAATTGAGCTATGTAACTTATATAGAACGTGTACCATGTAATTGAACTATGTTACATATGTAGAACGTGTACCATGTAATTGAGCTATGTTACTTATGTAGGACGTGTAACATGTAATTGAGCTATGTTACTTATGTAGGACGTGTACCAAGCAATTTAGCTATGTTACTTATGCAAGACGTGTGTCAAGTAATTACGCTTTGTAACTTATGTAGGAAGTGTATCAAGCAATTGAGCTATGTTACTTATGTAGGGCGTGTACCAAGCAATTGAGCTATGTTACTTATGTAGGAAGTGTACCAATCAATAGAGCTATGTTAATTATGTAGGACGTGTACAAATCAATTGAGCTATGTTACTTATGTAGGAAGTGTACCAAGCAATTGAGCTATGTTACTTATGCAAGACGTGTACCAAGCAATTGAGCTCTGTTACTTATGTAGGACCTGTACCAAGCGATTGATCTATGATATGTATGCAGGACTTGTACCAAGCAATTGAGGTTTGTTATTTATGTAGGAAGTGTACCATGTAATAGAGCTATGTTACTTATGTAGGACGTGTACCAAGCAATTGAACTCTTTACTTATGTAGAACAAGTACCAAGCGATTGAGCTATGATATTTGTGCAGAACGCGTACTAAGCAATTGAGCTATGTTATTTATGTAGGACGTGTACCAAGCGATTGAGCTATGTTACTTATGTAGAACGTGTACCATGTAATTGAGCTATGATATTTATGCAGGACGAGTACCAAGCAATTAAGCTATGGTATTTATGCAGGACGGGTGCGTACCAAGCAATTGAGCTACGATATTTATGCAGGACGAGTACCAAGCAATTAAGCTATGGTATTTATGCAGGACGGGTGCGTATCAAGCAATTGAGCTATGCCATTTTTGCAGGACGTTAACCATGTAATTGAGCTATGACATTTATGCAGAATGTGCACCATGTAATTGAGCTATGACACTTATGCAGAACGTGCACCAAGCAACTGAGCTATGACATTTATGCAGAACGTGCACCAAGCAACTGAGCAGTATGCACTGTTTATACCTCTCTGAACGCAAGATGTTGCTGTGGGGTCATCCTTATAGTTGTCACCACATTTACAAAATCCGTTTTGATTTTCTGACACATTATTACATATTGCATTGGCGTCTGTTTGTCTACACGTACTGCCTGATGTACAAGGTCTCGACGCCACTGTAAGATATTATACGTACATGTGAAGACACTATCATGTATAAAAAATTACCAATTTCGAGAGCTGCTTTCAGAGGTTCAGCCGTTCAGCCACCCTTTGACATTTTACCTTCCCCTGGTCATCGGGCTACCTAAGGAAATCTGCGTTCGAGTTTTCCTGTGAAGACTATTTCTCTCCTGGTGGGTGTGCCGCGCCCAGGAATATCGAATATGTACAGACACCGCCCTGACAGGTACCAATTCAAACATTTGTCGATTGGAGTATGTGGGTTATTCTTGCTAAGAAATCCCTCCGTTTGATGTGTACCCGCTCGTCACTCGGCGAGACGTTCATCGGAGTATACCTTGTTATATGAGCAAAACCCGATGTTATCCCTCCGTTTGATGAGTACCCCTTTCGTCACTCGGTGAGACGTGAATTGGACTACAACTTGTTATATGAGCATAACCCGATGATAATCCATCCGTATGCTGAGTACCCCTTTCGTCACTCGGTGAGACGAGCATTGAACTACAACTTGTTATATGAGCATAACCCGATGATTATCCCTCCGTATGATGAATACCCCGCACGTCAATCGGTGAGACGTGCATTGAACTACAACTTGTTATATGAGCATAACCCGATGATAATCCCTCCGTATGATGAGTACCCCGCACGTCAATCGGCCAGACGTACATCGGGTTATATCTTGTAATATGTAAATAACCCGATGAAGAACCCGCAGAGTGATTAGTACCCCGCACGTCACTCGGCGAGACGTACATCGGATTATATCTTATATGTGCACATCACCCGATGAAGAACTCACAGAGTGATGTGTACCCGCTTGTCACTCGGCGAGACGTACGTCGGACTATACCGGTACCTTGCTATATGCGCATAACCCAAGGAAGAAACCGCTGAGTGACGAGTACCCCGTTCGTCACGTCGGATCAAACCTTGTTATATGTATACGACTGGAATACGTACAACATAACGGTACATACCCCAAACAAAAAAGTGCATCCTTGTTTTAACTAGAAAGGGACAAGAGGAAATCCACTTACGTGTGACTTGAAGCGATGGCTGTATGTGCAGAATTGCCAGAAACAGGCGAAGTATGACATCACAAACATTCTGTAAGATATGAATGATAACTAGAATTACACCCAACAATATGCTGTTTTTCGTGTTCAGTTTTGTGTTGGGAATTGTAGCGTGTGCATATGTTTTCGATCTATGGCTGAAATAAAAAAGTTATTCTATAATGCAGACTAGTGGGACGTCGTGTTTTTGTGGTTTTTCAGTGTTATCTGCTGTTTCTGATGAGTGCCGCCCTTCCAGTCCGATTTCGCATATAACACTGCAACATACTTTGCCATATTCAAATTCATAAGATGCTCATCTACGTAAGATGCATGACCCTTCCCAGGCGAAATGATGAGTACTATGCCTGGGAACCTTGGTAGTTTAATGTTTTTTTCATGAAAACCACGATACATTTTACCTGGCTTGTATTATACAAGGGTCATGTATCTTACGTATATGAACATCTTATAAATTCGAATATAAACGCGTTATACATGATAGGTGTATTGAATTTGAATGCTGTTTTAATTCAGACAAGGTCGATGAAGTACAAACCATTGATATCTCTGACAATGTAACTGTAATTGTTGGAGAAATAAAATATGTATTCATGTATAATTAAGTATATAATGTACATAAATCATATGATATGATAATGGTGTTTAATGATAACGCCAAGTAGTATTGATCTTATTATGTTTTAATGAACTTGTATAAACGAGTCAACTTCCGGTTATCGCAATAATGAGTACATGTTGAATTGTATAGGATTGCAATAATGAATACAGTGATGGAAAATCACCGGATGTTTCAATCACAATAATGAGTACACGTTCAATTGTATAGTATCACAAGAATGAGTACAGTGATTTGGTTTATACGCGGTGGTAATTATTGCCGTTTCTGATATTGATTATTAATTAACTAAATAATACAAACTTGAAATATCAACGTATTCAATTATAAAACTAATGAATCAACATTAGTAATAAATATCCCTAATTAAACGTTCTGATGTGATCAATATCATTACTTTGAATGCAACGTCTGTACTCGTTTGAGATGCATGGTGTAGTCGTTTGCCGAAGTCCGGGATTCGAACATGTTTTAAAAACAATCTGCACGTGCTTGTGTGTGTGTTCCATGTCTAAAAGGTTGTGTGACTATTCACTCGAGGACTTTAGAAACGCCTAACGTTATTTAAAGTCAAATATAGCTTAAATTATTTATTCTATTGAAACATTTAGTTTATAATAAAATGTTATTTTCTTGGAGTTCTGCAAGCGCAATCACCCTGTGCAGGCTTTGCGTGACATAACTCTAAATGTACTCCTATTTGTTCCAACCGTTGTATTAAGGCATCTGCAAGTTTTCATATTGCTGTAATATTGTAACGCAGTCATTAACTTGTGCTTGCAGTATCCTCAGTTAATAACGAGATATCAGTTTTTACAAACTAAATTGAATTGTATGGGTTTTTTTCAATAAAATACATATTTTAAGCGATATTTGTATTTGATTCAGGTGAGGCGTATTTAAAGTCCTCGAGTGTATCAACAAATACGGTGATACAGTCTGCCACAGTAAAAGCACTTAAAACACATGAATAATCAACTAGTTGTGATATTGTCGTGATAAACTAGTGAACTAGAACTACCAATTATACAAACTGCTGCTTGTACCATGCTGGTAATCTCGGTGACATTAACGTAATGGAATCTCTACAGATCACTCAAGCTTACTCAAACTGTACATTCGTTCAAAGTTATAAGTAGCCGCCTCTAAACTGATTTCTTATTCTTGTATTTGTTCTACATTTGTTCTACATTTGTTCTACATTTGTTTATACGTATTATCTTTTCCCGATGGTTGGTTGGCTTGACTCAGTCGTGTATGTGGGGTGTGGTAGCCTAGAGATAAGGGCGCCTGTTTTAGGGATCGAGTGGTGTCGGGTGAGTGAGACCCCGTCTGCACCTTGGTTAATTTCTACGAGCAAGAATAACCCACAATGCTCTACTTTACCCGTATGTATGAATAGGAATGTGACAAGGTCAAATGTCATCGTGCTTAGGCTGCCAGCAGCGCTATGGTAACCTAAGTACAACTAAAGACCACGAAAACATTCAGTGGTTAAACTATGATCAAACCAACGCTAGTTCGTTTTCATTTTTGTTTCATCTGTACCATCTTGAAACTACACGAAAAGCAAATATATGTTGTTGGTGCATGGAGAAACCAGACATGTGCAGATGATTGAACCAGACGAGACTATAATTAGCGCCAAAACACAACCATGTTCAGCTGCAATTTTATCACATTGGTTCCAATAACCGCGGTAGGGTTTGCAATGACAAAAACGATTGATGTTTTTGTAACTTGTTCAGATGGTCATAGTCACTTCAATATCTTTAAGATACGCAAACATAATACCATTCAATTCTACGTATATTTTATTTTAGTTTAATCTAGAAGCAAAATATTTGACACTACATGTATTTTATGTAATACACAGCGTCTGTGTACATATAACATTTACTGGGTGTATTTGTATAATCTAATACCAAGATGTTATGTGACATTTAATGGACCCCTGAGAACCCTATATAACATGTTCCACGTGCATCTGACCTACTTTAAGTTGTCCGGGCTCTTATGGGAACGATATAGTCTGTGACTAAACAGTAAGTATCTGCGAGGTTCTGGTTTTGATCGGATGAGAAACTCGGTCGTTTGTGTATAAGAATTTATGAGCATACATTTATATTTTTTTATTTTTTGGTCAGCAGTTTGTCAATTAAGACTCCGTTGGCAAACGTCTGCTGAAACGCTGGTGGTGATAATGAATTGAGTCGAACGTTTATCTAGCGGAGGCCGACGGATATCCAGCAAAATGAACGTGGTAGTAACGCAAGGGCTGGCGTAAGCCAACTTTTCCCAGCGCAAAAGAACGTTTGTCAAACGTAGGCCAACGGATAGCAACGCAAGTGGTTAGCGCAGATGAACTTTCAATAACGTTTCAGTAACTTAGGCAAACTTTGTTCAACGGATTCTGGCGTTTGGCACCTCGTTCGTCTAAGTCGGACTAAGTTAGAGACCGCTACACATACGCTAACCTACGTTGGCAAAAGTTCACCTACGCCGATAAAAAAAGCTACAACGCAGTCAAACGTTGTTAAACGCTTGTAACCGCTGCCAAACGCAGTTGAGCGCTGAGAAACGTTCCCAAAACGTTAGCGTGCGTTAGATACACAACGTTCGCAGTGTGAACCAAATTATTCCTCCTCACGAGCGTAATTTCACCGACGTTTGAGCTCATTTTTCTGACTTTTGAAACGCTGATCAACGCTGGTACAAACGTTCATAGTGTGAACCCAGCTTTATCTAGCGGAGGTCAACGGGTATCCGACGTAATGAACGCGATAGTAACGCAAGGGATAACAAATATCCTAGAATTAACCATCAACCAGTACTTGCAATTCCTACAAGTGACGAAATGAGTTGCTTCGTTGGTAATTTAATTACAGTCCATAATAAAATCCCTCAATTCTACACGGGACTCGTTACGTGCTTGTAAATCACATATCGCTGGCTGAGTACAAAATCAATATTTTGAGAAACAAGGAAAAACTGTCTGAAAACTACTCTTTACTTATATAGTAAAACAAACTTTTTCAACCTCAATTAGGTCAACATGACCATTTCCGATGCGCATAAGAAGCGCCATTTGAAATAGATTTCAAATATGAACCTTCTAATTCTAAGCCAGCAATATAACATGACTGTATGAATAGTGTTAAGTGTATCGTCCGATACGTAAAGAAATCAAAAACATATAAAAACATTTAAAGTTACATGCTTTACAAGCTGAAATAATTATAACCAACATCATTGGAGTATGATTTTATTGATTTCCATCAAAGTTAGTTTTACAAAATTTATTTTATGATTTTTTTAGTTTAGTTATTGAAAATACAAATTAGAAATATGCATATCCAACTATTCTTAAATTTACCAGTATGTGAAAATGTTACCAACTAGTACAAATGTACTTTCCCAAATTCGTATATCTTCAAAATATCAGTTACCAACGCATATCTATTCAAATATACTTAAGCAACCTATTACCAACAATACAAATTACCAACGTGTATCAATTCAAATAATGAGTTTAGCATAATTATTTTGCAAATTATTTACCAAAATAGCAGTAACCAACGTGTATCATGGGTCTGATTAAGAAAACGCTGGAATTCATTTAATTTTATCTTCGTAAGAAATGGATTATGACTCGTGTTGAATTTAAATTAGTTCTTATAATGACACCCGATATACTGACAAGTAGACAAATGTTTTAAAAACTGACTTTGAATCAAGTCAGTATACTGACATATTCGTTACAACAATGTTAATATTTAAAATATAAGAATAATTATATGATATAATTATTTGAAACTTACCATCTTATTTCCTCCGAACTTCTATACACTCCATATATGAACAGTTTAAACTATCGTCCCAGTAATGGTAAGCCAATATATTCTATGTATCAGTCTCTAGCCAGTGTCAGAGAGACAGTGCGTATATATATATATGACATTTGCAGCACCACAAACCACGGTCTATTGCGGTTCAGCACACAGGTAACTTATCGTATCATAGATAAAGAGTAAAATAGATTTTTTTGTAAAATTTATATAGCAATAAATCAACTTCCCGTCAAATGCACCTTTCTATTGCTATATAAATTTTACAAAAAAGTATGTTTTTATTTTTTTTGTTGCTCATTTTCAATGATACAGTTACCGGTGGTTTAGCACTAGACCAATATCAAAGTAACCCATGTATGTCTCCCTTACATAGTGGTAATGTTTATTTCGACTGGTAAAAAACTGCTCTGTCAATATGATATTCATGTATATTTATTTGCTATACTTTATATGGTTATTTGTAAATGGCAAATGCAATGCTCTTTGGTGATCTTCGAATTTGAACTTTCAACTACATGTATATACTTCTCGTATATAGAAGTTTTATTTTTTAAATAAAAACAGCATTTATAACGCTGTCCGTGATAACTGGCACGCACCTGATGAAAGGTACGTGTATTTCAAACATAACATTGGTTAATAATGTAGTTGTATATGGCATTCAAACCGAAGGATTGCGTTTCACGCGATGAAATTCTGCTACGAATTGAAGCATGTCTGGAGGATATCTTACACTGGATGAAAAACAATCTGTTGAAACTAAATGCAGACAAGACAGAAGTAATCCTGTTTGTACCGAAACGGAATACCAATGATGCTGAGAATCTCACAGTGAAAGTTGGTGATGCTGTGATCAGACCATCATCGGTGGTGAGAAACCTTGGTGCCATGTTGGATTCACACCTGAACATGGACAAACATGTAAACTCTGTCTCCAGGTCTTGTTTCATGCAGATCCGACAAATAGGTCAAATCAGACAATATTTGACTGTTGATGCAACAAAATCCCTTATCAATTCTTCGTAACATCAAGACTGGATTATTGCAACTCATTGCTGTGCGGCCCCCCAAAAACCATTCTGAACAAGCTACAAAATATTCTAAATACAGCTGCCCGCCTCATCACACGGATACCGCGATACAATCACATCACTCCTGTGCTGAAGGATCTTCACTGGTTACCTGTGCAATACAGAGTGGAGTACAAGGTGTTGACTCGTGTTTACAAAGCACTACATGGAACGTCCCTAGGCTAAATCAGAAGTATGTTGGAAATATATTCTCCACAAAGACAGCTTAGGTCACAAAATGACTCTATTATTCTAGTTGTGCCGAGGATGAGGACGGTATCGTACGGCGATCGATGTTTCATGGCTGCAGCACCGAAGCTCTGGAATGCACTGCCAACAGCACTCAGCGATAGTAAAACATTACCATCATTTAAGAAAGCGCTAAAACACACTGTTTTACAAAAGATTGTTCTGGATGATTAATAGTTTGACTTCTAAGGGGTCTTCTAAAATGTAGTACATTTATACCTTTGAAGACGGTTTCTCGTAGCAGTGGTATGTGACGCTGTTCTTGAAACACTAGTACAGTAGTAAACAGTGTATTTCGTTATATACGCGGTGCATAATCTCGTCGTAAAAGAGAGATTGTTGGTTTTCAGTGAGATGTTTTGACTCATTGGACTGACCTTGATGCATAACATATCCGGGAGTGGCCATACGATGTACTCGGTGCACTGCGCACCGGAATAAGTAATTGTCAGTAATTTGAGGAATTTCCTTTTCGTCGGGAAATCTCCTTTTTCGTATTTTAGTCATACCATTGATATTTAAAGTTGTGCATATATAATTGTATGAGTTATGTATATTGTGTTAACCATGTCTTAATTGTGATTGTACAGCACTTTTGAACGTGTAAATACATGAAAAGGGGCTATATAAATATGGTATAATAATAAAATAATAATAATAATAGTTTATTTATTTTATTATTTAGGTCGATTGTTATTTCCAACTTATATTATTCACACTTACTGTGGCTTCAGTCACGTAAAAATCGACATTCTATGTTTTCAACAAACAAAATACTGTTGCAATACTGGAAAAAGTTTCCCGGGCATTACTGTTGGTCTTTAATCTACGCATTTACAAAAGTGTTTTTGTCTGAGTCGATTATTTATAAATCTATAGCAATAGAAAAGCTTGGAGTTATGTTGGTCTTATTTTTATAATGTTTCCTAGAGGCTTCAGGCATTCATGCTGAATGTCGAGAGTTTTATATTTTATGAAGACACATGACCACATTCCGGCAAGGGAAAAAGTTTGAAATTCTGAAAAACGTGAAATCCTCTAAAATCAACAATTTTAATAAGCAAAATAAAGACTTTTTGGTACTCTCAAAAACATGAAACTCCGGCATGCGCCTAAAAACGTTCAACCAATGATTCCTGATTCCATCGACTCGAGGGTATGATAACATTCATTATTATCCACCATACAGATAGTTTATTCTTTATTAGCAGCGAGCCATTTGAATAATTTTAAAATAGTTGATACTCTGCTCAACTCAATCATCAAGTTGATAGTTTTCAGGTATTTATATTCATGATATTGAATAATTTATATGTAATATTTAATACAGACGTTAATTATGCATAACGTTGTGTGCACAGCAATGTGGCTTAAAATGCTGGAATACTTTCAGACGAATAACCATTTTTTCTAGATTTTGATTTGATCCACGAATGAGTGCATCAGTCATAAACAGTTAAACTTGTGTCTGCGGTCACCTGATCAATTAGGCAGCGGTAAGTACACTGGATTTATAACTCGACGATATGATTTTGATTCCCGCTTGCGGCAGGTCATACTCTTCCATGAAAAATTGAAAACAGTGTTGTTTTTCTTTAACGTGTGAAGAAGTTAAGTTAAACTAGCTAGAAAACAGTCCTGGTGAACCAGTCGCAGTATAAACTGAAAAGTTGTTAAGAAACGGCGCTTAGCACAAACTAAATTATACCATGTTAAGTCTTCAACAACAGACATCTTTGCTGATGACACAACACTTTCAGCATCAGGAGATACAATTCATGACATTCACCAAGCCCTTCAATCTGATCTTGACATTGTAGACTCATGGTGCACACAAAACTCCATGATAATCAATGAACAAAAGACAAAGCATATGTATATAACAAAACCAACCAACAAACCCAGCATCTCAGACATCAAATTAAAACTACAGAACCATGATATTGAAATATCAGAAAGTGAAAGACTTCTTGGAATCAATGTAGATAACCAACTCAAATGGAAAACTCACATTGACAAAACAATAAAAAAAATGCAAGACACAACTTTATCTACTCATGCGAATCAAACAATACTTAGACGTACCAACAAGAAAATTAATTTTTAATGCTTACATCCTCCCACACCTAGATTATTGCTGTTCATTTTGGGCTAACACAGACACAAAATTCATTGACAAAATCATTAAATTTTAAAAACGGGCAGCATGCATCATTCTTGATGTAAAAGACTTTGACACTCCTTCTGAAGTTCTTTTCAATAAACTTCAATGAATGAAATTTGATAAAAGAGTTGAATATAAAAAATCAATTCTTGTGTACAAATCACTCAATGATAATCAGTTTCCAAAATACATGCAACAAAAATGTACCAAATTAAACCAAATTTATTCATGTAATCTTAGATCAGTAACAAATGAAGAACTATTTGTACCATCACCAAAATTTGAATTTTCTAGAAAATCACTTGAGTACTCGGGACCAAAAATCTGGAATGATATACCAAAATCAGTACGAGCATCAGACTCAATACATAAATTCCAAAATGCATACATCAAATCGATGGGTTGGCGGAAAACTATTGTAACTCCAGTATAAAACATAGTGAGTTACAATAGCTTTCCGCCAAACCATCGAAATGGAAATATCCATAGTTAAGCATTGCAACAAACAGACCCATCATGTGAATATATTTTCAGTTCAATATAATTATACCAATTTCTATCGTGCCAATTTACTATTTGCAAATGTAAGTGATAAAATGTTTATTTTCATGAACATATACTGTGTTCAATATAGTGCTGTCATATTATTTTCTTTGTAATCAATATGTTGTTATATATTTGTAAACTTGTCTTTAATGTAATGTACCTATTTATATATTTATGTATATATGTTGAGGCCCATATGAAAGATTGCATAATTGTAAATATGTTAGCCTCGTAAAACAAAGACTTTACTTACTAAATTACTTGCTAATTATGTAGCAAATTCTCATACAAAAGTACCAAATTCACAAAATGCGTCCGTCTGAGCTATGGTGGATAACAAGCCTTAGGAAAAAATATTATATAAATGTGCAGGATTGTATGGTTAATTCAATTATATTTAATTTCTTTTCAATATTGTCATATATTATGAAATTCAAGTAGGAAACAGGAACTGTAAACAACACCAAATCATTCCTCCGGAGAATCATCCGCCAATGTCCCAGGGAGACGACTACCATGGTTACCTGAATGACCAGCAGCACCTCGTCTTTATTTCAGCAACGTCATGGTTACCACGGTCATCAGCCAAAAGAATGCAGGACACATGTAAAAGTATAAACCATCCACTTAGTAGAAGTCCCCAAAACCACACCTCATTGCAATCATCTTAGTTAGACATATACTTGCTTAATACACGGTACCATTTTCTATTACACTTTATTATCAGTGATCCTTCTTCACAGACATCATCCACCTGCGGGACAAGTATTCCCAAATAAGTCACCGGCTGGTCCACCTACAACAGATTCAGTAGTCACCCTCCGCTTGACTCGCATTGAGCATCTCCACAACACGGTCAATGGATTACTTGTTAAACACCACTTGTGTTTATAGACTTGTTTCACCGCGGTGCGTCAAAACAATGGTGTAAGAGGTTGCCATGCAGTGATGTTGTTCGGCAATCTGAATGTTGGTTTGCAGTAAGTGTACAGACACTTAAGTGCCCCTCCCCCCGTCAAGGGTATTCCCATAATATGTACACCCTCGTCAAATTCTTCCTCCTGATTATTTTAAAGTAACGTTTTCATATATTGGCATCGCTATTTAGTGCCCTTCAATGATTTTGCTTTAAAGTAGCAATATTACCCTCCGTATGCAGTAATGTTGCTCTGCAGTGATTCTACTATGCAGTAATGTTGCTCAGAAGTGAGTTTACTACGCAGTAATGTTGCTCTGCAGTGTTTTACTACGCAGTAATGTTGCTCTGCAGTGTTTTATGCTGCGTTTACAGTCAGCCACGATGCCCGCGATGTCCGCGATTTGACAATATCGTGGAGCTCCACGATTAATTGCATCAAATTTCATTTTTCTACGCTGTACTACGCTTTGTTACGTTGTGTTACTACCTGATGCGCTTTCTTACGATACTGTTCCAACAGGATTATTGTCAAGATCTGCCACGAATTCCATCACGTTCTCTAACGTTCTATTACGACAACCACGATATGCTATTACGTTTTATTACGTCTTATGACGCTCTGTTAAGATCTCCTACGCTCTTCAAGTTATGCTGAGCTCTCTTACGATTAATATCCACGACTTGACAAGATGGTCACGTTTTGAGTACGATTGAATGTATAAATTCCCATTCTCTAGATATTCCAAAAAGAAACAAGCTATGCATTCAAGAGATGAAGATGTCGAATTCGTAGTAGTGTTCCTACATAGCTAATCTTCAACAGTGGCAACAACGTATGGAGCGGGGAAGAATATAGGAGAAGTAAAGGAGAAGAAGAAACTTAGAAGAAGACTTACGACCTACTGTGAAGACCATGGTTGGGTGTAAATACTGGTTCAATATTTCCAACAAAGAATTCAGGCTTGGTGATGTTAGCTCCTTCGTCAACGTATAATACTATTGGATGTTACGTTTATTTGATGATATTCTAAAAAGAGTAGCACCAAATATAGAGAGAAAATATACCAAATGAGAGCCCCTATCACATTGATTGAAGCTGACACTCATCCTCAAACATCTTTTCACTTCAGATAAAATCTTTTATTATACTAGGGCTTCATATATTATAGTCGTTTCTTCTATATTGTTCAAGGTGTTCGTAAGGCAGTTGTTAAAACATATGAAAGTGATATTTTCTCTTGACTTGTCACCTTTGAAGAATGAAAACTAACTGCAGACAAATTCAATAACCGATGCAATGTATCACATGCTATAGTGTTTTTTCCATGGCCAACATAATAATTTCCCAAATGCCAGCACACGGGTAGCTCGAGGGATTGTCAATGTTCCACTTCGGTATTGGTAGATGCTTGAACTTAGTAGCATTTGTCATATGTCAGATGAACAAACTGTATCCATTATGTTTGCATGGTGCAACCGCAAACTATCCTTGGTCCAGGTGTGCATGTTTGTTGTCGACTATGTGCTATTCATAGATGGAAAGGTTGACTTTCAGGGACCTCTGATATCATCTGCTTGATGTCACAGAATGGAGTTACTGTCCTCAATCACCCGAGTTTTACCGAGTGGTAGTCTGATACGGCAGTTCCTCTTGTAGAGGTGGGGTAGATGGTCTTTTTTATTGGCTGCGTGAACTTACAGTCATTGGTGTTGGTAGGACGATTAGGCAATCTGTTCATTCCTAGCAGAGTATTTCCTTCGTTTTTTGGCTGGTATTTTAGGGTGTCGAAAACGCGACGAAACGTCACAGAGCGGCCCTACACTGAATTGAAACGCATCGGAACTCACCAAGACGTAGGAGAGCGCAACAAAACGTGGGAGCCAATCGGGATCATCGTACCAGAACGTACCGCATCGTGATTAAATAACTGATACTACCCTAAATATCTTGACGAAACGTAGCAGATAGTGATAGTGCATGGTGGAATCGCAATGCAACTTAACGCATCGTGTTTCAAAGTCCGTCCAGATCCCTTACGATGAAGCATCGCGGTCTGACACGCTGCGTTAAGGTCTGATAAGTTTTTATGCGCTCCACTACGCTTAGCACGTTCCATCACGGTCTCTCAAGATTAAAGTTGAATCGGGACAATCGTGGTCAAATTTTTGACTGTCAAAAATTTTGACACGATGCTCACGATTCCACCAAGTTTCCCCACGATCATCACGATTCGATTCCACGACCTCCGACGATCCACCACGATACTTTCCAATCGTGGTCATCAAGGCTGACTGTAAACGCAGCATTACTACGCAGTTATGTTGCTCAGAAGTGAGTTTACTACGCAGTAATGTTGATCTGCAGTAAATGTGCTATGCAGTAATGTTGCTATACATTAAATGTACCATGCAGTAATGTTGATCTGTAGTAAATGTACAATGCAGTAATGTTGCTCTGCAGTGAATATACTATGCAGTAATGTTGATCTGCAGTGAATGTGCTAAGCAGTAATGTTGATCTGCAGTGAATGTACTATGCAGTAATGTTGATCTGCAGTGAATGTACTATGCAGTAATGTTGATCTGCAGTAAATGTACTATGCAGTAATGTTGATCTGCAGTAAATGTACTATGCAGTAATGTTGATCTGCAGTGAATGTACTATGCAGTAATGTTGATCTGCAGTAAATGTGCTATGCAGTAATGTTGATCTGCAGTAAATGTACTATGCAGTAATGTTGATCTGCAGTAAATGTACTATGCAGTAATGTTGATCTGCAGTAAATGTACTATGCAGTAATGTTGATCTGCAGTAAATGTACTATGCAGTAATGTTGATCTGCAGTGAATGTACTATGCAGTAATGTTGATCTGCAGTGAATGTACTATGCAGTAATGTTGATCTGTAGTAAATGTACTATGCAGTAATGTTGATCTGTAGTAAATGTACTATGCAGTAATGTTGATCTGCAGTGAATGTACTATGCAGTAATGTTGATATGCAGTGAATGTACTATGCAGTAATGTTGATCTGCAGTAAATGTACTATGCAGTAATGTTGATCTGCAGTGAATGTACTATGCAGTAATGTTGATCTGCAGTGAATGTGCTAAGCAGTAATGTTGCTATACAGTAAATGTACTTTGCAGTAGTGTTGATCTGCAGTGAATGTGCTATGCAGTAATGTTGATCTGCAGTGATATTACTATGCAGTACCAATACACACAAACACATTTATTTTTAGAAAATTAACTTTATTTCCATCATATAATGTAATACATGAAATATATATATATCAATAATTGCACTCATAATTCTGAGACATACAAAATTGGACAGCTTCAACAAATATAAGCCCACATAGCAATAACACTCATCTGTTTATAAACAATGATTTATACATGAAGGATACAGTAGTCTATATACCATGTATAGGGGAGTCATTCACTAACAGTTGTATACCAAAACTCAGTATTTTACTTTAAAAATGTCACAAGTTATTTTTTCTCTGATGATAACAGTTTATTGCCACCAAAAAAGATTTTAATACTACAAGAAACACAAGACACAAAAATGTGTATCTCTCACAAAGGGCAGTAACTCTGGCAATATTCTTTTGACCTAAGCCGGGATCATTCCTTTTTTTTGGTTTGTTTGAGGTTTGTTAGAATCCATTCAGTACGACAGGAGTATAGAAGGAGATGTATTAGTTCATAAAATGGCCCAGAAGGTAATAAAGACTATCATCATCAAGAAGACAAGTGAAATAATCAGAAGTCCTGCGTAAAGAAAATCAACATATTGAATATTTCATAGTGAATATGTACAAATATTTCCTATTAAATGAATTGTCCCGACTGATTGTATACTCTGACTAAATGTTAATGCATAGCTTAACAACACAATTCTAGCAACAATACATCCATTTAAACATTATCATGTAACCAATGAATTATAAATGAAATCAATAACAATGAAAATGTTACAACTAAATGAAACTGATGTTTGGTGGGGTAATGACGTGTATTTTGAATGTTATAGTTATGCAGTGAATGTAGGGAATATCTCAATTTACAGACAGACAGTAGTTAGATATTCCAGCGATGAAATGACTATATTATGTAAATGGTTTTGTCCTACCAATTAATGGAGATCAATCAAACATTCGAACAATATGGCTGCACTGCGTGGCAGCAACACGATCAGACACCCAGAATGCAATATGTACAATCACTCAAATTAAAATATTGTACATTAACATGATAATTTTAATATTTGATATGATGAAATATAAACAGATTTTTAATCATTCATACTGCATTATATAAATGTCATTTAAACACAAGCATTTCCATGGTATTGATCACAACACATAAATTGCCATGGAAACATTTCCAAGTACAGAAATTGAAGTTTCAAACTTTACCCATCTAACTTTTTATAAGTACTAGTACGTAGGGAAAACTTCCATGTATGTTAAACATGTTTCTTACACTGTAGGGTTTTTATATGAAACAAGACTGTGTTCAGTAAAGGCTTATGTCCAGGTGGAAGCCTTTTCCATAATAACTAGCTAAGTCAATCAGTCGGCCATAATTATGTTGAAATGTTGGATAGTGTTACATGGCGTAGACAGTGTAAGGTATTTATGATGGTGAACAAGTATGCCAAGTTTGAAAGCAATGCCTTGATGGACTTTGAAAGTATTTGAGTTTCAAGAACTTGAAAGTTTTGGTTAACATTTTCAATGGAACAGACAAGCGAACAAACAGACGGATGGACAGGACAATCACCATATGCCTCCCGCATCAGTAGATGACGGGACATAAAAACATTGAAGTTTTTCCTATGTACATGATTGTTTGCAAAATGGAACAAAGAAACATTGGATAAGGTTTCAGTGAAACACGAATAATTGAACAATGTTGAATATATGATGAATACAGTTCATTCCATATGCTAAAACACAGGAGAGTAGAATGCAATTAATCAATTAATAATTGAATACAATTTGATCAGAACTTGATTGAAATTATTAAGTAATCAATATTGATAGTATAAATACCGGTATCTGGTACTTCCTACCCTAATTTATTGATAGACTAAAAGCTATTTATCATTAGTGTATTATAAAATAGGTATCAATATTCATCAAATGGAAGTCCCATCATAATAAGGGAGCATACATTGCTTTGATGATATTTTAATAAACAGGAAGGCTACACTACTGTATTTAAATAGCTATGCTAAAGTTGTTCCCGACTCAGTGTGCCTAAAAGGCAACATGGAAGTTTCTGCCAACACTTTAATAGCTGATTGAGTCAATATATGACCTTGGACGTTTGTATCACATAAAAGCCAAAAATGAAGAAATTACCATAAAACATTTTTTACTCCAAAAATAAAACTTATTGAAAATTTAGAAACATAGCTAGCTTAGGGGCGTGTGTGTTTTTCATCACTTTTGCCACAAGTAACCAGGGTCTACTGTACAATGTTTCAAGTAGATCAATAAATCTGTATGTTCATAAAAGGAAACAATACATTTGACTGTTCATCATAATATACAAACTGGACTGACCAAGTACCGTATGCAGAGTAAAATATAAATCAACCAGTGTTCAGACGTTATAATAGAAAGTCAACATAACTCACTGTCGTTATTGGTTTTTCAAACAATATTAAAACTTTAAATTATTCATTCACTTTCTTACTTATGGTAACACAGATTTGAAGTATGATTTAAAGGCGCAACAAAGGCAAGTTGGACCTGAACCTTTTAAATTTGGTTTCAAATTTAATAATGAAACAACTTCACCTGAAATAAGCACGCTTTCAAAATTAACTTAATAATGCATAACCAATTTTAAAACCTTTTAAGCTAGCTCTCACATGCAAGCAAGAGGTTACAATATATTACCATCACTTTTAGATTTATTCCACTTCGGAGATCTCATTTAGATAATCTTAATTATGCAAACTTAGTACACTTTATTACTTGAAATCACTTAACATGTGTAGGAACCATCATCAGATTGCAAACTTAAAAGTTTAACTAAATCAGCTATGTTAATAACAAAACAAAGTTAAGTATGACAAATATTTGAACTTTCTTAATTGATTTTAGACAAGTGAAAAAGGTAACAAAAATGCATATAAACATAGGTAATTATAAATAGGTAAATAAGATAGACTGAATACATTGGTAAACAAAGAAATTCAAATCAAGGCAAAAGTATATTGAAAATGCATAATTTATAAATTAAACATTGTTACATGAAATTACTGAGGATGTCTTTGAACTAGGCTTGTAAAACTTAAATACATAGGTGACTAGAATTCATGGCATAATTGAATAATAAACATAACACTCCCACATGGAAGTTAAAAGAGAATATAATGACTCACAATGGCAAAAACAGGGCATGTAAACAGGAATCCTGATTGAAAAGTAAGAAAATCAGATTTTATTTCAGGGATCAGATTTTTGTACAAACAACACTGTTGATCAGTTAAAATGGTACATAATGGACCCAGTCTAGACTGTACAAGAGTATTGTGAGACAGACTTTACAAATAATTGACTATACTCTGCTTCATCACAGTAAAAATAAACATTTTTCTAAGTTGAAAAGAGGGCTTAAATGAACAATTATTACTTGAATAGATTAATATTGGTGCTTTAACATTTACACTTACTTTTGTAATATCTTCAAGTTACGGTAACAGTATTTCATTTATGCTTTAAAGTTAAAAAAATGTGTTTATTTTTTAACAACAAGGGGGCATAACACATTTAATAAGTAAAAGGCAGAGTAACCAATCTTGGCATGTGGTCAATGTTACAGCATCATCTGTCTGTATACAGAGTTATTTTGATATACCTTGAACAGAATATTAGAGATACTATGAATAGAAACTTGCCGAAAACCTTTAATGTGACTCAATGGCATCACCAATTCAAGTATATTGCCAGTTACCAATAGTACAATGGCTCTCTGAATTCTTTCCAGTAGTCAAGCTAAAAACAGAAAGTGATCATTTAAAGGTAAGTACAGGAGGCTAATGACTCTGTACAAAGATATGACTTGTCGTATTCTAGGTGTACTAACAAATAAATACACTTAAATAAATACACATAATTTTGCGACACACAATAGTAGTATTCCGATCAAACAAATTTTGAAGAAAATCGATTAACTTTGAAATAACAAAATCAATAACAAAAAATCCCCAAATTAACAAATATTGCAAAAAAAGATATGGGTCAATGAACACAAACATAAACAAATACTTTTTTTAAAGCTCGTCATAACGTGACAATCATCAATAAATGCAAATTAAAATACACAAAAAATAAAGACAAAAATTGCAAGCAAGCAATCTAAAAGAAAACTAAAACATTTGAGTAATAGCATAAAACAGCAAAATAATAAAACAGTTGTAAGTATTGATAGATCCAATCACATGCTGTAAGTAACGAGCAGTAGATAGGGATTATGGTCAAGTAACAAGTACACCTGGACCAGGTGTGTCCTGATAGATAACAAAGTCCTGATACGTCTTGGTGGCTACAATGTAAGATTCTAATATCCAGTACCGGACCAAGACACAATAAACTATACATAAATATTTACTTTTCATCCAATTTTATTTTAAGAATTTTACGTATGGTCTGTAATGATGGCAGTTTGCACTTGAGCGTTGTGTTTTTAGACGACAAAGTTACCATGCTTATCATGTCTATTCTATGCTGTAAAATGTACAGGTAGATATTCTTGTGTAATTGATAGTATTTTACTGGGATCCAAAATGTCTATCAGTCCATTGATCTAGCTTTATACACGATGATTAGACTGACTCATATGGGTAATTCCTACAGTTGAACATACCAGAAATCCAAAATGTCAACAGAAAGTCATTGAAACATGCAAAAACTAAGATAAATGAGAAATTATACGACAGATGTTCTGATCAGGTAAAACACAGCAAACAATATTATAGCACAAGTGAATCCAAAAAATGAACTCAGTTCAAAACATGTATGTAGAAGGAAAATCATATGTTTGAAATGGGCGGATGAAGTGGGATAAAACAGGGAGTCTAGAAACTCCAGAGTCTGCATATAAACATAACACAATGATTGCAAGCAATTATTATGAGATTCAATTAAGAACTTCCTGATAAAGTATAACTTATAAATCATAACATATATAGCTCAAAAACATTAAATTCATATCAAAATTATTAACATCATACAAAATTCGATGCACACAGAACAGAATTTACAAACATGCTAATTGATCAGTGCATATATTGTATTATTCAAAATAATGATTGTGGATTGACTTCAACTTAAAGTTAACTTGAGATCAGCCTCATAAGAACAGACAACTTGTGCACCAATCATATTGCTTGTAACAAAAAAATCATCCATTCATATCACAAATTATATAATTATTTTATTCAACTGACCAATCAAAATGCATTCATTTCTAACTGACCAATTGATATGCATTACAACTTGAAAGGAATACATTTGTTACTAAAAGGTTCGTGTATTGGGTTCAACAAAAGAAAGCATTTTAAGTTATTAAATTATTTAACAAATTAACAAGAAAAAATAATTTAATATTTCTCAACAAAAGGAAATGGAATTATGTATTCTGATTTGTTAGACGTATTTTCAAACTAGGTAAGATAGGTGTTTCAAACAAGCCTTGCTTTAGTCTATTTATATTTACTTAAAAATGATTATACAAACGTTGAGGTGATCAGCCAATGAAAACGGGTCTTATAAATAATTCACCAATGACAACCGGTCTTACGAACAATGGACCAATGAAAACGAGTCATACAAATATTTGACCAATGAAAACCGGTTTTACGAACAATGGACCAATCAACATTGTTCACGGTCTTGAATCAATAATATACTTCCATCGTGTTGCTAAGTAGTCAGGATGGTGCCAAACAGAAGACTCAGGTCACTAGTTGGTGTCTACTTTTATCATCTAACACAAGAATAAGGATAAACAAACTACCACATTTCAAACTATCCATTTCTCACTTTGTACTTAGAAACCAAATGCTTGAATTAAGATAATCTCGGCGTTAGAGATCCCAGAAAAACACGAACAGTAAACATTTAATGGAATTCTTCGTAATTTCAGTCCCCGGCTGAGTTCTCACAGTCTCGGAAACAATATATCATCACAAATACTTATATATTAATATCCATGTACACAACTGTCACATTTCAAACACAACAACATGCACTACACATTGTTATACACTCATGACACTTAAAGCACTTTCCTTGTTCTGGTCATTCCGATTGGAGGAATTTTAGCCAATCAAGTGCTAAAGATTTACACAGTAACCAATCATATCACTAACAAAACAGCACAAAATTATCCAATCACATCACACTTTATATTTAAAGACTTCTCCAACCAGCCAATCAGAATGCATTATACATTTGTGGCCAGTTTGGTTGTTGTGAAGTCAGCAGCTGGCAGTCTAAATGGTTCTAAAGGCTCTGTTGACATTCTACCAGAAAAGTCTGTCGTTGACACACGACCACTAGTAGTAAAGTCATTAGCTGATACCCGACCCGATGTGAAATCATTTGCTGGCACTCGACCACTGTTAAGATCATTTGTAGTAACTCTCCCGGTGTTAAAATCGGTTCTTGATGGACTTCTAAATGTTGAAGGAATATATCCTGTACTGTAACTGTTTTCAAATCTGTAAAAAAAAACGTAAATAAACATTAATAAATCTTGCGACCTCATAAATTTTGTCATAACATTTGATATAGACACTAATCAACTCAATACACAATGCTAATTTTAGGGTTTATATTCTTTTTCATTATTTTACCATGACAAAGTTTCTCGTTTTGAATGAAATTCATAGTGTTTGTGTGCAATGTTTACAGGGCTGTATTAAGTCTGAAATCAAGTTTTGCATAACGGGATTTTCACATCAAGTAAGAAACGTTCTTTATTTAGTGTTCAACTGTGTTTTTGAAGAAAAAAACTCACATTAATCGTTATTATACGGAATGTTTTACCAATGTTTACATTGTTTACTAACCATGTAATGACACGCGGTAGTGTCTAATATGATTTCATGTCGTTGTTGACTAAGTAAGTATAAGTATATCATCGCTGCCGTCTATAAGAACGATAACTGAGTAGAGTTCTTTTGTAATCAATGGACAAAAACAATCAATGTTCGACAGGGCTTAACATTGAGGTCAAAGGATTAACCGAAGGTGAGAACATTGATTAAGTGTCAATTATATACTGTACAATACGTGAAAGTATGTATGTGATAGATTGTAACAAAAGTGAATTTGTCTCTATGCGACTTAGGTTTCGCGGAAATCGCAGGAGACTAAAATACGCGAAACTTTGTAGCCGCGAATATGCCGACAATCGGCAAAACGCGAAAGTTAGTATCACGGTTTACAGTAACCCTTGATGCCAACCTTCCACCACATTTATTAGCTATGTAATACATGTAGCTAGAAATTTTCTGGTTAACTTTGTTAGCTAGTCCCACTTCTAAGAAAATTCTACTCAAACGGAAGTGGACAAATTCTGTATCTTGTGGTGATGCACCCATTGTTAAACTTACAAAAGTACACATGCATTTATATATGGGTATTTTATATTTTAGGTTTAACATCTTTTAACATTGAGGTTCACATTGAAATTAGTATGAAAATAACCAGAGCTTCTAGACATAAAATATCTTTATAATAACTCAAATGGTGTCATGAGATCATTGAAAATATTGTGGTTTCGCAATTTTGATAGCACAGTAATTTTACCAATAACCATCTATAGTGCTACAAAGTGTGGTGTGTTTATGTGTGTAGTATTAATTTTGTATGACAAAATAGTTTGTATTTATGACATTTCCTGTTCTCCATTTCTCCTGGGTCTGTCGTTAAGTAACTAATGAACTGTTACTGTAACTTTAATATTTAAAGCAGATACATAGCCACTAAAACTGTTTGAAGTTTAATTGATACATGTACTTGTCACATCTATTGATTTCTAACTAGGATTGTCACATGGTGAACATAGTGTACCCTAGTGTCAAATTATCCAAGTGTACCCTATATAGAGCGAAGGTTGGACTGTAACAAAAGTGGTAACCGTAGGACTGTAACAAAAGTGACCAATCAAATTTTATGGGACCCCGATCTCCGAAAGCATCTAGAGTAGAAATTTAAACTCAAATTCAACATTTTACCATTATAAACTCAGAATAATGTATCTGTTTTGTGGCGCCAATTTTGAGTCTGGCCTCCCATGGAAATTATCTCAAAGACACATGGAACTTTTTATGATGAGATTTAGCTCAGATTGAGATGCTTCGGGAGATCGTGACCAGAATGATCCGAATACTTACCTATTTAAAGGACCTAGATCATCGCCCGGATGTTCACCAAACATATGTCCATTTGTATAATTTGTTGGCATTGTACCATATCTTTCTGTATCTATACCTCCATACTGTCCAGTCTTTGATTTACCATCAACCTGAATGTAATCAACACTCTGTTAAACATGCCGACTACCAGATGACCATCAAATATAGAATATGATTAATTTTATTTATGAAATATTTTAAAACCATTGCAAATAGTGTGGAGAGTGTTGAAATAATAACTTTAATGCTTAAAACTTGTTTTTCATCAAAAATGTCGGTGAAGGTAAGTTATGTTAGATCATTATATTACCTGATTTATATATACCACAGTGTGAGAGAATTAACCATCTATGAGAAAACTTACATCATCAAAATCTAAACTTACATCATCAAAATCTGCGGAGTATCTATAATTATAATCTTGTCTCCATTGATCCATCAATGTCGATTTTGTCATTTCAGACGGTGACTCATTTTTGTCTCGTTTTCGGATTTCTGTATTACTGTCAGTTTCTGCATAGGATTCTGTAACATAATAGGTATATATTGATAACATACAGTAGATGTTGTAAGTACTATATCTGAATATAATAATAGTGTTGGATTTGTGGTACTGAGGTAATCTTTATACAGTCTAAGAATGACAACTATCGGGAATGTTGAAATCATGATCAAGGGAGATAATCAAATCAAATTTTTTAGAACTTATTAGAGTTGATCAGACACCCCACCCTTGCACACATTAATAATTTCTTTCTGACAACCCCACCCACAGCTTTTTAATTCATAATCTTGCTCTCTCTATATTTTTTCCTGGAACAGGTGAGTAGAACTGCCATAAACAATCTTACACAACGTCCTCAATAATTGTTTATTGGTAGCCGTAGGTGTGTCAAACAAGCATTTGACTAAAAATGGTCTTTGTATCAAAATGACCATGTGAAGAAAACGTTTGCAGGACTGGCTATACATTATTTTGTTGGTTAGTTGCTAAAATACTATAAAATGATCATTGAATTTACCATTATCTGTATGTCTACAACGTTGGTAGATGACTAAGGCTATGACGATAGCAAATATCACAGCTACACCACCAGCGGCTCCACCAATAATCAACGCCATGGGTAACTCCTCTGTAATATATAACATAGTAATATAATACCATTTATTCAATATAATATTCATACATTAAAGGTTTAATGCAAACCCATTGTAATGCTATTCATGTATCATTGCATAAGTAAGTAAGTAAGTTAGAAGAGTAAGTAAAATCTTTCTTTTACGAGGTTAGCATATTTTATAGTTTACAATAATGCAATTTTTCCAAATGGGTCTCAAAAGCTGCTACAAAAAACATGCAGTCTCTTATTAATGTTAAAGAACCTAAAGCTGTTGGTCATTTAACTAGATATGTCCATCTATTATTTGCATTGGATTTAAAGTTGAGAAAGGGCCATAACTCCTCTTAACAAGGATAAATGATAACCAGTTTATTACTACCTTATTCTAAGATCTACAACAAAAATTGAATCAGCCAAATGTTATTGTTTTGGGAAAGATGTTTAAAAAGTTGAAATACGGCCGATAACTCCTCCAAACTTGATATATTGTTAAAAGGATTCAATTTCAGCAAACATGATCTGTAATTTCATTTTCGAATCAGAATTCCTTTGTTTAAGCATTATTGATGGGATAGCTATGTTTCACACACAGACTGACGTACCATACAGCCAGTGATAACATTATATGAACCCAAGGCTTATTTACGATATATAATAGAGGCTGTTATAAGCCCCTTCCCCAGGAAAATATTCTTTAAAATCATGCAGTTTTCCACAAAAATGAAGTGTACCTCAATAAAATCATTTCACGTGCTACCAAAGTACCAATATTTTCACCCTATTTAAGGTAAGGCCCCATCCCCGAGGTTTGAAAAAAGTCATGGAACCATTGCTTTTCTTTAAATCTTTAAGACACCTTTATATAATCCCTTTACATTACACTATGAACACTGTTTCCGGTATAAACATGTAAACAATAAAGCTCTGACAAAAATGTATTTTTTTTCGTATTAAGAGTGATAATGGCAAATGGAACTTTGGATATATATGAACAGTAAGCCTTTTCCTACATGTGTATGAAATATATAAAAGTTGACATTATCTAAAAAGCTGAAAAAATGACTACACAAATGAAAGAATTGCTACAGGAAATGAAAACCGACCTCCTGATATCTGTTATAAAGAGTTTTGAAGTACTTAAAAGTAGACTCTTTGAAAAGGAATGTGACATACCAAAAACAAACATAAACCTTGAGCCGTCAGTCAAGTCAGATAAAGACACTTCCGCCACAAAAGAAAGGAGCTTCAAAAAAGTTATGATACTGGAGCAATATAGCCAAAGGAATAATATAATAATAGCAGGGATAGAAGATACAAACCCAATGAAAGTTCACTTGAATCTGCAGAAAGGGATTTTTCGAAATTAAAAGAAAAATGTGTAGAAAACCTAAACTATCAATCACTTATAAGATGTATACCAGAAAAATAAAAACAAAACTAAAAGAAGAACCAATATCATACACAAAACCTACATACCATGTTTCAGTCCTAGACGCCGACCAAAAAGTTAGTAAAATTGTTTACAAAACTCTGATTAAAACCAATAAGCCAACTACTTAAAATAAAGCATTGTCCAAATGGGAAAATACCTTTAATATGATAGAACTCAAATGGGACCGTATCTTTCAGTGTTCATTTAGAATAACAATCGACACAAAACTTAGAGCATTTCAATATAAATATATTTTGAGAATACTCCCAGATAATTTATTTCTTCATAAATATTGTTCAAATCCCATTAAGTCTTTGTGATTTTTGTTCCATGTTTAGTGACTCCCATTTCATCCATGTTCTGGGAATGTCATTTTATTCAAGATTTTTGGAGAGACATCAGATTGTTTTTTGACCATTAATTCAATAAAAATATAAAATTAAGTTTTGAAATGATCTCCTTTTATAACTACTACTCAGAAAATAAAAACATAATCACAACAATTAATTTCCGTTTACTTCTGGCTAAATACTTTATCTTCAAATGCAAAAATATTTACGAAACAGCGGGAATTTTATATTTTCAAAACTTAATATCAGAGAGAAAAAGATAAGAAGAAATAATAGCTTTCATGAAAAATAAAGTTAAAAAGCAAATTGACAAATGGGCTTTTTGTAATTGATTAGCTTTTCTTTATTTTTGTTTATTATTTTCCCTTTTGGCTTTTTTCTCATTGTTTACCCCCAAATATACCCTTATTGAGTGCAGCTATTATGTATGCATTACTACATTTATGTTGCTGTATTTCTACATTGTCATAACATACTATAATTATATCTTAATCTGTAAAGTTATATTAAATATATATCTACATATATTGTTACTACATGTATATAGGGATAAAAAGTTAAATCACAAAATATTACACTATACCTGATTTCTCCAGTGTTATCATCAAAGTATCCACGCCCTTTCCATTAGTTACTGTACAATTATAGACACCAAAGTCTTCTGGTTGTACGTCTATGATTTGTAGATTACTTTTCCCGCCATAAGGCAAACCTTCCTCAGGAGCTGAGAACCTACCACTGGATGCGTATTCTATAGGTCGACCATCTCGGGACCAGATAAAGATAGGTTTAGGAGAAGATACACTCATACATTGAATCATAGCACGGTCACCAGCTGCAGCATATTGTGTTGCATCACTGATGATTTCTGGTGGACCTGTTGTAGGAAGTACAAGTATAAACATACCATAATCATGCATAGTTTGTTTGATTTCTGATGGACTTTTTGTTGGAAAAATAAATAATAAAAATATTTATAAAACATACTATATGCATGCATAGTTTTTTTTGTTTCTTGTAGTTTTGCAAAATTTTCATATTTGATGGTATTTTATTTTTATTAATCTGTATTTCGCAGAAGAAACCTATTATTCATGATGAAATAACTCATTAAAATAGCTAAAGCATGCCAAGTAATTATTTCTTATTCATTAAACCCACATTAAACAAAGCAAACAGATAAGAGAATATTTTGTAAATACTGATTCATGCTTACAAAATCATCATACATTTTTCATAAAAAGATGGAAAAATCACAAAATGAAGAACATTGCATTACCATTTTCTGTGACATAAATATCTCTGCTAATTTCGTTGAATCCAAGCACTGTGGCTGTGCAGGTGTAAACCCCAAACATGCCATCTCTCACACTAGCGATAACGTATATGGAACCCGTATGAAGTAGTTGGTACTTTCCCTGACGATACCATTTGATTTCTGCCGTAGGATTGCCGTCAGCCTCACAAATAAGCTCCGCCCTTTCTCCGTTATCCACTGACACATGCTGTGGGTCATTCTTAAACTTTGGTCCATCTAAAAAATATGATGTTTCAAATGGACATCTGACAGAGGAATAAACACACTAGTAACAATGGTAATCCTTCGACAACCCTCACCAGAGTGTCCCTCTCTAGAGCAACAATCTCACTTTTTATTTCTGTAGATAATATGCATGCCATGTTTTGCAGACCCCTTTGCGTGAGATTGGTGATGGAAATGCTGGAAATTTCATTAAAATGTGTGAGATTTTCCTTGCTGAAACCTAAATTATCGAAGTTTATATGCAGTTTTCACTTTTTTTCCTTTATGATAATACTGTGCATGCTTCATGAAACAATTTAAACTAATATTTGTGACCATGCTCATAATTTTAACAAAAAATGTCAGATTCCAGTATGTCCCAGAAATGCATGAGATTTGGTCAAATGGCCTCTGATCATGTGTGAGTAGAGTCTCAAATGCGCGAGACTCATGCATGATGCAGGAGGTCTGGCATGAATGAGTTAATATAAACATTTACTGTCAGCAGAACATCTCCCAATGATGATCACTTCTCTAAGGAGGGGCTGCACAACTAGTATATTAGGGGAGAGTGAAATATGATGTTGATCATGTAGTTATGAAAATGAAATGTACTGTAATATATTTATTTATAACTTTATCATGGAAATAGAACTTACACAATATGTTCATGGAAATTTCTTCTTCAGTGGTGCCGACAGAATTTGTAGCTTGACATTTGATAGTGTCACCGTGGTAATCCCTGGCTATTCTTGGTATTTTCAGATTGTCACTGTTTGCATCAGCGATTAATTCATCATTTCTGTACCATCTACAAAATAAATATGTAAATAAAAGTATATAAGCCTGTGTTAAGTAAGCTTTTGCCACTCTGTTTCATAGATACATGCATAGCTGACTAGTTTTACAACCTATTAGACAAAAAAATCCAAAAAAGTTTTATTTATGTCAAGTCATAAGTGCTTATGATTGAATCAATTCATATTGTAGTATTTCAAGCACATAACTTGGTAAAGGAATATTCATATTCATTAACCAAAATGCCATTTTACAGATAGTGAAATTACTTAATGTACAAAATGATACAATTACTGATTCTCGATTAAAACCAAGGGAAGTAACTCCAACAACTTACTTCCATGTAATCTCAAATGGATTTGCCTCCCCTGAACACTTGAACTTGACATCATCATATTCTCTCATGGTTTTATCAGGATTGCTGTGACTCATACGTACAATTGGTGGGTCTGCAATCAAAGAATGTAAGTATACATAGATAACACTTTATTACTCACAAAAGACTCCAAACTATTGCGGCTTTATAAAATATTAACAAAAACACTCTATGCAAGATGCCAAAGAAATGAAAACTATTTTGACGCAAGAGAAATGCAAAATATATTAAATAAATGTCGCAAAAACTTGATATGTAATGGCAAAAAGCTAAAACAGAAATAGACCATGCTCAAAAGATGATATGTTTTGATAAACGGCAAAAAATTATTTTAAATAGAATAACTGTGATTCATCAACTACCCAGGAATGTAATACTGTACTGTTATTTTAGGATGGAAGAAGGGCTATATAGGATCAGTTATGAGTTGTCTGCGGAGATCAACATTTCTTAAACGAGTCTAGAAAACACAAGTTATTAAGCGAGCCTTTGGCCTTTTCGTGACGAGCTTAAGAAATGTTGATCTCGAAAACAACGAGTGTAGGTTTCTTTTTATCACATAACCATAGTTACTAAGTCAAAACAATGTCAGAAATAACGAATTTAAGCGGACGATGTTACGTTCTTGCACCGAAAAGCTAATGACGTCATGCATTTGTTATCACACACATTGGAGAACACTGTTGCATGCTTTTTCTCAGATGAATCACAGCATTTATGTGATAAATGAAGATCTGAATATCTATACTCTTACATTGAACATCAAGCGTAGCTTGGGTCCACAAAGGGCCTTGATCCTTCATGGCCTCATTCCAGGCTCCACATTCTATTTTCTTCCCGGCATCTGCAGATGTTGCAGTAATTGTTACGATACCTAATGTATCAACTTTCTTGCCATCGGTCTGTAGGTTGGCGATCTCGAATGTGTTTTCAGTGACAGGAACACCATCTTTCTTCCATGTTATCTGGGCCTTTGGTTTTCCATTTAAAACTTCACAAGTGATATTGGTTGGTTGATCTAGGATAGCTGGTATGGTAATACCCCCCTTCAAGACGGGAGCACTGGGTGGTACTGAAATACAAGCAAATAGTAATGATTATATACCCAAGTATATTGATCAGAGGACAGATGGGGACAAATGTCTGTACTTTCTTATACAGTTACTGGCAGAAAGACCACTATGGGAGTATTGCAGTCATCATGAATCCATTCCATGAAATACATTTGACAAGACCTGTAACTCTGCTGAAACAACACCATAGGTGCTTGACATCACACGCAGAGTTTATACACCACATGACCACAGCTTATACACTTGGAGGTATATAAACGGCACAAAGATGATGAAGCACAATTATTTGATATTTGAACAATATGAAAATTTCATACCTCATGAAACAAAAACACCCCTGAGCATCTAATGTAAATCTTTCAAAGGAAATAAAGGTACCAGTATATACTAAAAGATATATAAGTTACCTTAAGAAGACAAATTGTTACTTCAGCTGCCTGCAGACAAGTGGACAGATGGCCATTAGTGGACATTAGCAATTATAAGGTTAAACTGTCATTGACAACAGACACAGGTAATGAAGTGTAACAGAATTTCCTGAACATTTCCAAATATGGAATAAGATGCCATCCAGTCAATAAAATCTTGTGTTGATTGGTCTAGACAACAGATATGTACGTCTGCTGCGGAAATGTTGACATACCCTCGGTGGTCGTAAAATAACACATTCTATCTAATATTTATATCTTATATCAGATGTAAAAGGCCAACATAAGATTGTTAGCCTATGTTCTGAAGAAACCAGTCTTGGTTTTAAGGTGGCGTGATTTTGTACTTTTATAAAGTTGTTTGCTGACTATACTTTTTCTAACCTTTACAGGGAACGAGCCTTAGACCTTTAAATATTATTATTTTTGGTTAGAATGGGAACTAGTTTTGTGGAGGTAACTTCGATTTCAGGGAAAAACTACATTAAATGAGCGGTAATTAAATGATTTCATAAAGATTTGTTTCTGGGGCTCTACTATATAAGGGGAAAGTTCAAACACACTTATAGAAAAGGACCTATACATTTGATGCAAACCTTAAGACAAGTATAAATGCATAGATCTCTTTAACACTTGTTGATGAGTGAACTAGTAAAAAATATCTGAAAGTAAGTTTATAACACTCCGACAATTAAATTTGATTTTTGAAAACAACAACAATTTTGAAAAAAAAACAACAATCATTAAAGCAGACGACATTATTTCAATCACATCACCTCATTAAAGAGACCGACTTTTGCTTAATTCCATTAAAATCCTATTTAATACGTTTCAAAGTGCCCATAAAGATTTGAAAACTCATCCAGAAAAAGTCAACACTCTGCGCTCTGGAAACAATACAGCTTCAGCTATGAAAGTTTAATGACGTTTATTTCCTGGAACCTCATCAATGTTGTCCTCAAAATGTGTTTTAGATACATGAGTAAGAGCAGACTGGTCGTCTACATATTTTATTGCTGTACATAGCAGACTAGCAAGTTGTGATAGTTGTAGACTTTTTCTGGAGTACCAGTCTGATAAATGTTTTAATTAGTCAGTAATAATGACAAGAGTTATCCATCATTCTGTGAGGGGGGGGGATATTTGGCACCAAGTCAGAGCGCTTCAACTCCACTCTCACATCATTATATAAGCCAATATTACAATGTTTTCCTGTACAACATTGTAATAATCGTTCAATTAAACTCATTTTAAAGCGACGCAGAACTGACGCTAAATGCCATATTTAATACAGACAACAGCGCAAAAAGTTACTGTTCAATTGTCATTTTCAGAAAAGTTGCAGACTTTTCTGATTTTATTATAGTGAAAACCAGGAATATTTAGCAGATAGGTCTTAACTCTGACATCAATATTAATTTGGCACCTAGACACAATGTTACAAACATTTTGATATAATAAATTGCTGTCTGCTAGAGTAACAGTTCACCCTATGAAAATCAATGAAAAATGGAGAATGTATGTTCTTTTTTGGAACAAATTAAAATAATAAATGGAATTTTAAAATCATTTTTTTAAGATTCATGACTAATCATTTTATTTTAGAAATGTTAGGATATAACAAGTTTATAATAATTATACCAATCTAATTCTAGCCAGACTACCAAATTTCCTTTAAAAGGCACACTGTCATTTTGATTATATAATGTGTTCAAGATGGTGACTAGAAATTTCTCTGGAAGTAAATATGACATCCAACTAGCTGAACTTTGTATTGCAAGCCAGAATCTTACTGCACTGAATTAAGAGCAAAAATAACTGAGAAAATAATCAAGACTTCACAAGTTCTTGCAGACCAACACAGTTATAGTCCTCACAGGTAATACCAGTTTTTTTCACATTTTGTCGATATATCAGCAAAGCCGACTGTGATATATGGGGTTGATAAAATGTTCAATTATAATTAACGCCAGACAGTCCTGATACCCTCCTAAAAACACTTCACCTTATTTTCTAAACCAGCCTTACTGACAAGCAAATATGTTTTTCTGTCATTAATCATATAGTTGTGGAGAAATCTAGTAAATCAGACCGTGTTATCCAATGATATTGATTGACAGGCGTTATAGATCTATAATATTCTACCAGAAAATATCAAAGATCAACCTCAATAAGCAATCTTTTGTCAAGTTTACGATTCAGTTCAGATCAATGAGGATAAGAATAAGTAAGTAAGTAAGTAACATCAATAACTTCCATAATCAAATTGCCCAATTTTGCACCCTAGAATTTATTGAAAGCCATTGGAATCATTACCTAGCATGCACGTATACCATGTTGGTTTAAAGGCAGGTGAGGACATAAGCTGCAACACTGACATAAAAAGCCTCTTCCCACATGACATCTATGGGAACTTCAGTCTACAAAATCTAATACTATGATAACTAGCATGGACAGCCCTTTACTTAAAAGGGATCAATCAAGAAATGAGCCATTCAACCTTAGACAATATAGGAGGCCGGGACATTTTTAAGGCTGGAGGGGGTATACATTAATATATGAAAAAATAAATGTGACCTTACTTAGAACAGTGACAGCAGCCACATCACTAACAATAGCTGCCTCTTCATCTGTAGGACTCACTTGACATGTATATACATTATCATCTGCCAGTTTCAAGTCCTCTATCCTCAAAGTGTACTCCTCTGAAAACACAAAATCATCAAAATATCAAACTTGACCAGGCGCATGCTAGGGTTCAGTCACACTGGAGTTATCTCCAGTTTGGGGGTTTTGGTTGCTGACTCTTTGATACATTGTGTCAATGCAGTGTTACTAAGGCCCTGCTTTGAGTCTGATGGCTGATGTTACACTTTATAAATGAACATTTCAGGAGTAAAATTCATGTTTGAGAATGCAGGCATACTGGGCTGTCAATCCAGAGGTCGTGGGTTCAATCCCTGGCATCGGAACTTGACATTTCTGAAATATTTATAATATTTCCCGCTATATCTGGCCGTGTGGTCTGCAAAGTATCTGGAAGTGCCAGGAAGCTGTGTATCAGTGCTATACACCGGGCACATTAAAGAACCAGGCTGTCTATTCGAAATAAGAGCTAGGCGCACCTCTGCAGCGCCGGACATGCCTGTATCTAATGTCTCTCTCTCCCTTCAGGGGCTTTCTCTCAGTCTGTCCCTCTGGTCAGATCATACTGTATCTGCACTGGTAGAGGATGCACATGCGCCCTTGTGGCTGCAACATGGGTAAAGTGCCTTTGAACATGCTTTCGCATGAAAAGGGCGCTATATAAATCTGGTATATTTTTTTAATTAATATTGAAACTGAAAACCTCAAATTATGCTCTGACCAACTGGCAATCAGCCAGATTCCTTGGATGCTTTCTTACTTAATTTTCAGGTTATGTACTTGTAAGTTATCGCAACATCGATTTCAAATTATATGCCAGATTTTTTGGAAAGAATTAAGTCAGAACACAGGAGCAGCAGTCAGAAGGAGGGTAGCAGTAAGGGGGCATAACTCTGATCAATATCTTCACAATATTATGATGATTAATGAATCCAAGGGCAGTAACTCAATATGTTAAATTTCAAAAGCAGATGGTATAAACTCCTAGTGTATAAAACCAGGTAACCTACCAAGTAATATAATTTATTTATATAAGCCATGATACAAGTGCATTAACTGAATCAAGCTAAGCTATTAAAGCAAGTTATACAACCAATGAATAAATGATGTTGTCAGTGTGTTATGAGAGAAGTTATCAGTGTGTAGTAGCTCCATTAGATCCCTAGGCCAAATACTGAGACAGCAACCATCAGTTTAATACTGATTTTTCTCTACAACAATTATAGTATAAACAAATACAAGGTTTGATGCAATATCATTGTATCGCATGTTAGATAAAGACATACGTAAAGCAAATTTACGCCCAACCCTCATAATCTTCCGATAGTTTATTCTACACAATGATCAGATATAATCGTTCATGTGAAAAATCTGCTTCCTAAAATGGCTAATTGACATAAAACAGAGAAGATAGGCAAGAAACCGACTGGAACAAATCCAATAGGAAAGAAAAACAATTCAATAAGGACATGGCATAGCACTGACTCATCCTATAGATGGGCTGACTTACTGGATACTAAGTATACCCACTGGCATTGCTGAAGCCTGCTAGATGCACAAAGTACAATATCAATTGTCAGTAAACTCAAATATATGTTATAAAAGCTTATAAACATAGACATTTGGTAAGTCAAAATCAATTTATAATAATATAGACTGCATGTGTTGGCATTTTGAAGAAAATTGCACACAAAACGCTGGGTTAGAATGAGAAGGTTGTAAGTGCTAACCTAACAACGACCTAATATGACCCATACATATTTGTAATCTGCATCACAAAGTGCTTTTTATGAGCCTACATTGTCAAGAAAATCGGAACAGGTCATGTTGACCAAACTGAAGTTGAAAAAGCTTGTTTTTTCCATAAATACGGAGTAGTTTTCAGACAGTTTTGTCTTGTTTCTCAAAATAGCGTACTTACGACCTTCTTCTATTAGCCAGCAACATTATATCATTTTCACCTCAAATTTCAATTCATTGATAGCCTGCCAAGGACAACTTGCTACAGTCTTGCAATAAATGAAGCCAAACCTCTAAATGAATTAAAATAATCTTGGCCACAGTAATGAGCATGAATTTCAACTAATTAACAATATCTAATTATGGTCGAGTGAGAACTAATTAAATTTACTCACAATCACAGCATGCCTGATAACATGTAGTACAACAATTAGTTGTATATCAGATACTAACCACTTAATTTGAATATTTATGATACAAGCTTATCAATGTAATAGAATTAATGAGCAATGCCAGAACAATGTGGTATGTGTCAGCTCATGCCTTTATCAACCCTTACTTGGCATTACCCCACACCTAAATAAGATTAACAATTGGGGAAAACATGCATTCAATGATTGGAACAATTAATTAAGATTAAATCATTATGTATTACTTAACTCATTCATTCAACTGTTAACTATGCAATTTATTCAATGTTATTTAGACTATACTTTAATAATTCTTTAGAAAACCTTGAAATGATACAATGACCTGACTACTTACAAGCAGCCAATGAAAACATCAATAGTCATCTGGGTGGGCAGGAGCTTCGAAAGGCTTGAATTGATGTTATGCACACAAGTCTGAAGTTGGCGGTTATGGTTGGGGGTCCTCATGATTGTGGAAATTTTGGACGTTAATGCCATTTTTGCCATATTTATATTTTTACTTTTCAAATTAATGTTACGCACGTCTGTATCGCTGGCTATGCCCCTGTAGGGTGTCCAAAGCCAAGTAGTAGGGTGTCCGCTTAGAGTGCGATAGGTCTGGGGTTTGCTCCATTCATTATCATGTCATACCAAATTCATAATAAACAAGAGATGTTTGTAAAACATGTATGCCCCCATCGCAGCCCAACAGTCAGAAATGGTGAAGGTCACTGTGACCTTGACCATTGACCTACTGACCTCAAAATAGGGGTCATCTACTGTTGATGACCAACCACCATGTAAAGTTTGAAGATCCTAGGTCAAAGCGTTCTTGAGTTATTGAACGGAAACCATTTTATACGACCGACAGACATTAGCAAAGCAATATACCCCCTCATCAAAGATGGGGGGCATAAAAATGATTGCCGCTCAGCAATTATAAAAGGAAGAAACTGACTTCTCTCATATGTGGAGATTGATACAAAGAGGAATGAAGAGTTAAAATTGATTTATATCATTTGTAAAATTGTTTCACAATCAATCTGTAACAAATTATAATAAACTGGACGTGTTTTGCAAACTACACACTATTCTCTCCTAAAATTTTGAATCTACAGTTTATGTATAGATGTCATGATATATCAGTTGTCAATAAATGAAAATTACATTGATTAATTTTGTTGTGCAAGTGATGAATAAAAATAAATCTATGGCAGCATGCAATATTCAGACACAATCGGATAAAAAAAATCTCCGTTTTCATTTCTTTTCAGACTTATAAGGTCTTAAATAAATCCTCATAAAGCGTATATATCGTACACATATCACTAGAGTGAGAATATCGACCAGGACACCACCAAGCAATTTCTCAGAATATGGGCCAGTTCCAAATCACAAAATTTAACATGCATGGTGTATGGTTTGAAACTAAACAGCCCACTCAGTCTGTTTCATGTTTTATTGTTTAATTGTAGCAACCAATAGAAAGTTAATATATTATGAAGTCACCCACATACAAATAGTTTGGATCGAAGCCATGCTTTGAGTAAGTATCAGGAATTGGGACTGTAATATATCATGTGGAAGTGTCACATGACTCATACATTCTTCTAGAACAGATTTAAATTAACCCACTATACATAAATAAGGTCCATTACATTATAAAATTATTCCTATGTAGTTTTTCGTTAGTGACATGTGATAAATAGCAGATAATCAGCATCCTATATGTTTGATTATTTTCATTTCTCTTTTCTCATGGATTGGGTATGCCAGATATGATATTTACATTCACACACTTATATACAACCAAACACAAGGACACCTGTTTTGTTGCAGCCCTAACGATATATGCATGAATATCATCATGGCGGTGAATATTACCTATAGGATTATTGTCCAGGGTAGTTGTACTCCCGATCATTGTATAGCGGTCATACCCGGGTAGATTACGATCCATGCCAAGACCAAATCCTCCGAGTGTCCACTGTACGGTACCCACTCTGTTCTTTACAATACAACGTAGGTTAATAGTTGATCCCTGTACTGCAGACTGGTTCACAGGTTGTTGGTAGAACTCCTGAGCACACTCAACTGAAACAAACAACATTACTGATTATACCAACTATAAATTGCATCATAGTGAGGTTTGTTTCAACCTTTAGGAAGGAGACAGCCGCCCCCACACGGAAACATATGTCTCACAAAGGGCTGTAACTCAGGAAACATAATCTAAAATTCCTGACAATATGCACAACTAGCTTTAGAACCAGGAATTCATGGGAAGTCACATTGATATCAGACCAATGGTAAAGGAAAACAAGCATGGACAAACTTTGTGACATCCATCCAGACAGACAGATGTCCGCCACAAAACCAGTATGTCTCCACCACTTTATTACTAGTTTCCCTCCATCATGCCAATACAAATCCAAATATTGCTATATACATATCATACTATTACATTGTTACATTTGTCCTTCATATTAAGGTTACATCTTCTATACCAATTATTCCAACAAAGAAAGATATTTATCTTAATAAATTGTCATCAACATATCATGGAATGGGCGACCTATACAAAAATTGGGTCAATTTAAGGTATTAATTATACTTGTAGCAAGAAGAGAAATAATGTAGACATGTTTCCAGATATAACATCAATGCATGCAATAGAGCAGTTGCGAACATTTCGCTAATCAAGCAACCAGAAACTGAGCCTTTTCGTTTTACAGCCAAATATGGAATTGCAGCCGGATGCCAAATTGTCATGTAAACAGTAGATATAATAGCCAAGTATTCACATGAAGGCTATTAACCAATATAGAACCAAGTTCTGATATTCTAATATTCCTGCGTCACAGTTGCGTTTATTTAACCTTTATTTCATCATGAAATGCATTTTGAAGCATGTCTATACATACTAACAAGAGTGGTGGTATAAAAGTGGCCAATCATGTTCAAACAATCTGTTAGGAGAAGTTGCATGTGTAATCTTACACGGATCACTTAAGGTAAAAGGACTAAGTATGGCCTCAAAGTACTTTTAGCAGACCTATCATCAGGTGTTTATGCTATTCCATTTTAAGTCATTGTGAAACACTGGTACCAATTTTTGATTTATCGAATAACTATATTTATACACACGTTTCTACAATCGCTCATAGTTTAGTTGATGAAACTACTTTTTTTCCTACGCCGCTGCTAAGCGGCGCCACCTTTACAATAGTAAACCAGTCAGCCAGTAATGTTGTGTAACTACCTACGCGGATGTAAACTGGTCATGCAAAATAGTTTTTATTTCATGCGGATCACATCGGTCTTTGTCGCATTGCAATATTTTATTGACCTAAGAAAGCAAAAACATCCAAAATTTCCTGGTGACCACAACATAATTGAGACCATACCATACTTCTGAATGAACAGCATGTGTCTACCTCCTGGTCAATAAATAGACCGATTTCTATTGACAATTTATAGACCATGTATATCATTATTTCTGCTTGGGGCAAAACATCACTGATAAGCCATTATATCTGTGTACTTCGTATGTGAAGGTCACAATTATTTATATGATTTTAAGCATTAAAACTTGTAGATTGATATATATTTATATTATGCCAGAAAGCTACGAATATCTTCCAGTACTAGTACATACAGATAGTAGTTTACATCAAGACATTCAAGCATGTATTATTAAAGAATATACGCTAGTAATGAATATACAAAAAAATCATAAGAAAAATACAGCTACATCATCTTTAATTTATACTTCCTCTGGATTCATCCGAACAACTTCAATTCTTTCGGCGCTTTGATTTACTTGCTGCCACAGTGTTTGCAGGAAACCAACGGCAAGTCAGTCTTGGTATAGAAGCTGAGTTATGTTGGTAAGGCATGCAGCAAATCATTGATAAAGGAACATCAACTATGACATTGATAACATTGACTGTAAGCTGAACAATGGGTGGGTCCCGGATACATTGACAGGTTGTATAATTGTATGTGAACATTATATGAGGAAACATGTACTATTGTCATATGATCAAGCTACAAACAGATTGAACAGAGCAACTATTATGACTGTGTGTCATCACATACCGCATCATCTGCAATAAAAACTTGTCAGGTGAGGCAAAAATGAAGCAAAAAACACTTGTGATTCATAAAACAACCACGACAAGTCTTTAGAACTGATAGATACCCTCCCTGAAGTAATGTGAAAGACAGTATGAACAATTAAACTCCAAAACAACCAACAATACAGTCAGATCTCGATACAACGATGCAGTTTGTTACAAAGCAAAATGTCATAATATAGTAACAAATATCTCAGTATACTGCATTGATACAAAGAACATTTTGAAACATTTGTCACCATAAAATGATGTCAGTATATGAAATTGTCAATACATCGGGGGTCGTTATATATTTTTTTTTGCATTTCATGCTCTGCTGTTTCTGTTGAGTGCTGCCTTCCCTGTTTGATTTGTTATTATCTGTTTGTATATTGAGAGTTTCAATTTTATTTTCATGAAAGTGGTTGAAGACAAATGGACTGCAAACATAAACTAATTCAGCAAGGACTATGATTATGCTCCTATATAAATAAGGCACCAAAATATATAATCAAGAACAAGTTCTAATCGCACATTCTTATAATTATAATCAAGAACAAGTTCTAATCGCACATTCTTATATTCATAACACTTACAACAAAATAGATGAAAACAAGCGAGTTCTGATAAAATTAGCCAAATACATCACTTATCACTTTCGTTCACTGTATCTGGGAAATCAACATTTCTAAGACACCCATGGAATTAGTAAAAGCACTTGACATAAAGTGTAGACACATGTAGTAATACGAATGTGTTCATGTTTTCATAAATAATCTTAACTAAAACAACAAGCGGCAAACTATACGCTTCCCCAAAAATCAATGTCTATCATAAAATATTATATATATCAGATTGGGAGTTATTAAAGTAACATATAATTTGACATGACTTTTTATAATGATTAATCACTTGCGTATATAGTCAGATTTAATGATGAGAAATCAAACAAAACTAGACACTTCCATAAGACTTAATTGGATGTCCAAGAAAGGGCAGTAACTCCTTCAAACATAGACTGAATGTAAATCAAGCTTGGTCTGTATAATATTATCCTATGATTACCTAAACTCAATATATAGAATATAATCTATAGGGTGTATGACCAAAATCCCCTTCAGACGAAATTCCCTTCATATCTATAGATATACTCTTTTAAAGAGTTATTGATCAGGAATGTTTTCCTACTGATTAGATCACATGAGCAACACTTTGTGATTTTTGCCCCTCAAGATTTAGGCTATATAATATCCTAGTTTTATAGCATTTAATGGGCAATCAAACTTCTCTCATATCTCAAGAGTACAAAGTTCTGGGTTTGACCGAAGGCAAGTCAATGATTATAGCCAGAGATTTACTGATTCTCTTTCATCTTTTATTGAATATTATGACAAGGTAACTGGTAAAATATGAAAAGAAACATGAATTTGTTAGATCAATTATCTAAAAGACAGGTTATTCAACTTATAGCTGAGAAACAGCAGTGAAGCTGAATCCAGCAAAAGCCAGGGTGTCAGCAAATCAGAGGATGCCTGTAATGAGAAGCATTAAGTAACATTAAGCTAAGGACAGGGTCAGATTTGTTTTCATCAGCAAGAGAGTATATTACAGGGGGATTATTTAGGCTGCTTTTCATCATTTCTTAGTCATAATCTTAGGGCAAGCAATTTTCCTTGGAATAATTTTTCAGCCAGTTTAGGTTACTTGCTGACAGCTTAAGGAACTGACAACTTGTCCATGTTGGAGGAGGTGTTTGAAATCAATAGGTCAAAGAAGAGCATTATACTGAAGCTACCTTCAATAGACTAAAATTGAACCTAGATCAGCTGGGTGGCTGACACAGTGTCTGACATTAACACAGTCATGTACACATGTATTAGCTTGGAACTATACTGACATGGTCCAAAAAATAACATTCCAATTGAGTAACACAATAATACAATTTAAGAACATAATATTATTTTATGTAGGTGTTTTTCATGATACATCACAAGCCTGAAGGAAAATTCATTACCTATGTGTTCATTGATTAGAGACAATGAATCACATGTAACACAATGAACACTCCTTTTCATTATCTTGTCTTACTGTAACACAATATTTAAATGGAATCAATTATGTTCATTTTTGTGCCAAATTCTCTAACAGCAATTTTGTACAAAAAAATTGTAGCACTTTCCCCTAGCAAACTTGTGTTACAATAAAAATAATTCTGGCTCCAAATCTCAAAATGCTTAATAAATTACTTATGTGTGGATTGAACAGCCTTGAGTTATGGACCTACTGAGTGCTGCATGCCTTCCCTGTCGGATTTGTTATTATCTTTTTTAAAGATTGAATATCAAACACTGTTCATATCTCTGATTGCATTTTGTCTATCATCTGCAGCGACATTTATCATTTACCTCAAAGGGACAAGATAGCATATTATCATAGACAAGGAACCTACATTAATGGAACATTTCTACAGTTCATAATCAGTACACCAAGGTAATTTGTTTTCCCTTTCAACTTTTCATGCAGATAAAGTATTGGGAGCACAAAGTGCACTTATTCTTTTAATTGATGAAGTCTGTGGACCACCCAGGTACTATATACCAGTCCATGTATAAACTTCTTCCAACGTTCTTGTTTGTTCAATAAATGAACTAATTGGCTGTAATAATTCATAATTTCTTTACGTAGGTACAATATTGGTCAAGTTTATTGTAACCATCCATTCCACCTACGCAAAGAAACAGCAGAACCATTTCTATATATATTTATGGTATCAATTATACCATTACCACACCTTGGCTGTTCTGATTTATATTTTTTTTGTACATTGTATGAAATCATAATATGAGCAAAGTTGATCTACATTAAAAATAGCGTTCATTTTACAGTCCTCACTTTCATACAAGTAACGTCCCTGATAATAATGAGCTGCAAATCAACAGTTTTACAAGATTCTTTGTAACTTATGATTAATCAACTAAAAGATTTATGTATTCAGAAGGTTTTGAACTGTTTTCAGCAGCATGAAGTAGTAATCAGTTTTAGGTTTAGTATAATGACCAGTGTCAAAGACAAGAATGTCGGCTTTTTTGCCCAATGGCTTTCCATGTCCAAATGTTATAATCTTTTCAATACAACAAACACTTTAAATAATGTGTATACATGTTTACTAACATCAGTCCAATGTTGCTCCAAATCTATCAATTGAGACCATTTAATTTTAATTAAGAACAGTTGAGTAGGAATAGTAGAATTCTATACTAATGAGTAAGTGACAGCATGGCATGAAGTGGACCTTATCTACAAACATTTGTTGCCTTGGGAACACCCATGAGAACTCACAAACTGTAAAATTGGTAAAAATGATATTTTACACTTGAAACAAATGAAATTCTGTCTGCATAAGTAACATAACACATTGTGCATTTAAGTCAAGTTTGATTAAGAGTCTACGCTGACAAAATTATAACAATGTTGAAGTAAAAAAAAACTTTAATATTGCTGTCTACATCTGCATTTCAGTCTTGACAGGTATACACCAAACCGCAACAATGCAATTTGATGTTCAGAAGAAATTCTGAATATCTTAGTCAGCATTTTTTAAAATGACAATAATTTGTATGAGAATCAAGTCTTGAGCACATCATGTTTAGTATGGGTATATTGTATAGATATGTCATCAAAAGTAAGATGATATGGTAACAAACAGCTACGTGTATTGGTCTTACAGCAAAGGAGCATGTTGAATATCTGCTGTTTGAGTCTTAAAATGCTTAAAAAAGCCCCCCCCCCCTCGAAGCACAGGCTACTTATATACATGAGGTCCGCATGTAAGATTGTGTTTATATGCAAATGTGTTAACCTCGTAAAATAAAGTCATTATTATTATATTTTTATTATTATTCATGCTAACTTTTGTCACAAGTTCTATGTAATCAACAAGAGTGAAAACAACAGCATTGTTAAACAATAAGACAAACAAAGGAACAAATCCATTAGGGAGATTCCTAGATACACAACAACAGGAAACCTAAACAAAACCAAGAAACCTTGAAGTAAAAACTTGTTGGTTATAGATAAGACCTATCATATTGTTGTCAGAATTGCTCAAGTAAAACATACAAGAGAACAACATATGTGCTTTAAAACAAAGAGGATGTAATTGTTCTTAGTGAAATAACTTGTGTCTAGAGGGATTAGTAACAGCCGGTATGCTGACAAACAGAAAGATTGAGTACAAAATATTAGGATGAACGTAAGGTAGGGCAACTAGTCACTCCTTTCAAAGCAATCATAGACATCTTACAATTAAGGCAACTGTTCACTACTATAACAAAGTAAACTAATTATCATAAAAAGTACTAAATTCATTTAATCGAACACAGAGAACTGCAGTACCTCAGATGTCTATAATATTGTAGATGGAAGTTATCGGGTATGGTCAATGAATATACAAATATTCATAATATAGTATTAATACTGGCAATTATGATATGCAAATATCACTAGTTTGTTTGTAATGGGTTCTTTTTTTTGTGTTATTTCCTTTTGCACTCTCCAACATGGTCAAGACCAAATTAAAATCCAGCTAAAATGGGAAATGAGAGAGCTATCATAGCTATATATGCTCACCTCAGCACAATGTCCCTTATAGCACATGTATGAAAAATTACCAGTATGGGCTATGGCATGGCCAATATTAACATTGTCTTGACATCTGAAGGTCTAATTAAGAGGGTCACCCAACAATAATTCTATAATATCATTTTGAAATCATGCCAGAGGCTCTTTTTTAAGTTTTTCCCAAATGGTTGCCATACATGCCATGTTTCGCAGACCCCTTTGCGTGAGATTGGTGATGGAAATGCAGGAGATTTCATTAAAATGCAGGAGATTTTCCTAGCTGAAAGTTTAGACTTAAAGTTTTGAAGTTTATATGCTGTTTTCACTTTTATTTTACTTTTATGACAATACCATGCATGCTTCATGTAGCAATATAAACTAATATTTGTCATCATTTTCATAGTGTAAACAAAAAAGTCAGGTTCCAATTTGTCCATGAAATGCGTGAGATTTGATAAATTGGCCTCCGATCATGCAGGAGTAGAGTCTCAAATGCAGGAGACTCATGCATGATGCAGGAGATCTGGTATGTATGGGTTGCAATGGCAATGTTCTACATTGAATTAATTTCTTTTTGCTATTTCTAGAAAGGACAACCGATGGAACATTGCTACTAATTGATAATGAAATCCAATCAGTTAACTAAATCAGACAGTAAGAGTTTTAAAGATTTTACTTTAACACATTCAAAAGTTGAAACTCTTGAACTTTCTTTAGGAGCCAACAGGTTTTGTTGGGTCAATAAAAGCCTGAAGTGCATGATATATGTTTTATGTTTAGTTTATTACATTTATGTGAGATCTCACTTTAAGAAGTTAATAGGGTACAAGAAATGTTGTGTTTTATATTATACCAGTTTTATTACTTAGTTACATATTAACCAGAAATTATAATAAAGATTGTACAAGATAAAAACAATCAAGAAAAAAACATCTTAATATGTAATCACGTTACAATTAAACTTCCATCATGTTTCCGTGAAGTCCTGTCTGAGCTATGCTTACATTTTCTTTTTATCCCTGATGAAGCAACCACCCAAGTACCAACAGTTTGTAATCAGCACATTTATTTGATTCAATCAATTAAAAAGGAACAAATCATTTTTCTCTTTCACAGCCAATTTCATTTTCTTTAAGACCCGGAAGTTTGAAAAATAACTTGTAAGTACGCATCAGCTGAGAGCAAATCTTCAAACAATCAAATTGCAACACATTATTCATGTAAACAGAATTAATTCCAATTCTGTCCTTTTTGAACACCGGATCTTCATAATATAAAAAGCTATCATTAATCATACCATAGACAAGCCAACCATTTAATAAACCTTTAAAAAAAGGATTAGTACAATATGAATGAATTTAATAGACAACAATATTAATGTAATTGCAGAGAAATCAGCAAAGAATGCTTTCTTTTCTCTTTGGTGCTTCCATAATGTCTCGTACAGAATAAATATTGACATGATGGTTGCCAAAACTTGATAGGGACAAACGATTAAATAGACAGAAAAACTCTTCAAATCTTGTAGTATTAAATGACTGGTATGATTTCTGGTGGCAAAGAAATAGACGTTTGAATACATTGCTGTGTTTCTTAGGAATGGTAAATGACAAGTTGTTTTATGGTCTATAAAAGAGCAGTAACAGACTGAAATTTGGCTGCTACATGCAAATAATGCATCCATCTTCAATATGTAATAGGTCCAACAACAATTGTATGTATTGCTGGGTTGGTAGAGTGCTCAACAATCATTGGGCTGGTCCCTATTGTATTCTGGGATAATAAGATGGGATGCTATGGAGAGGTAGCCAGGAGAGGAGCAAGTTGGTACTCAGGTTCACACTGGTTCCATGGGAATTGTTAGGTCTGAGTTGTCCCTGTATATAAGAACTGAACAAAACCTGTGAAACATCATGAAATCAACTGTAACAATTCAACCACCAGCCACGAGTAGATACAAATTATAATTTGCTTGAAGCATGTCATGCAGAATGTTCTCTCAAAATATTAACATACTCAGGATTTGATAATCTTGCAAATCCAGAAAAATATTCACATGAGAAAGTGATACTCATAAATGCAGTACAAAGAACCAGACATCAGTTTTTCTGCATAGGAACAGTGAATAGCAAGGCATTAACAACAGCGATACAACCATTTACATGACATTTTTCTAAAAGCAATGCTGGTGGTGATGTATAGTTGTTTTATAGGTCGTTACAGCTACCATTAACCACATACAACACTTAAAACCAGACTTTGTATAATCTGAACACTACAGTAACTACATTCTGCATGTGCTGATGTAAGCATTGAGTAGTCTCTGCTTTTGCACAGCTCTGGCATTGCTGTGAAATTTCATGCAGTACCAAAATATGTCTTCCCATTCCATAAAGTGACCTAGCTAGACAACATGGATACGATCTACCCAAAAACTGTAATAACTGAGATTTAGGCTACTGAAAAATGTCCCATCTTAGTAAAACTCAAAAAGGTTTATCAAAATGCACAGTTTGAATGACTGACAACACTTAAGCCATTATAAAAGGCTCAATATGAATATGAGCCTCATCTAAGATTTAAACCTATGACCTGGCAGTCCACTGTACAACCATACTAATATAACTGAAGTGAATGGCATGATGCATGAGAGCAATATCAAATAAAACTTGAAACATGGTGATAATCAAGTCAATTACTTGTTGGAAACCATAAGATTAGCAATATGAGCAGTTACGCACAGACTAAAACTCAACAACAAACAACATAAAATTCCTTAGTAAATTGAATGCATCCTAGATGTAAAGGCTTCAAATAGAAGGATAAATACAACTGTTCAAGTCTCAGCCTTTCATTCTTCATGCAACTAAAAAGTAATGATTAGTGTCCTTACAGCAGCAAAACACCATACACTTCTCCCTACAAACCATATTCCTTTTGACTATGAAAATGTGCAAGGACAAGGTCACACAAAAAAATCAGCAACTCATTAACAAAACACAATCCATTGATGATGGATAGATTGTACACTGTTGGATGGAAGACAGTATTACTGAATTAAGGTTACAGTGCCATGCTTCAAACAATAAGCCAAAACAATGCCAAATTTCACGTAACATTTAGACAACCAGAACTGATCAGCCTTCTTGTTCTACTTACATTAGACAAAAGGAAAAAACACATGTTTTGCGAGGAAAGAAGCAAAAAAACACATAATAAATAGTATGTGGTTATCAGTGAGGTTTGCAGACATGCTTAGACAATATTTTTTAGTATTAATTTGGATGCCTGCATGTGATAGACTCAGAGCAACATAATGAAAACAGTGTTCTACACAGTGTAATATAATCAACACCATATGGATTGAAACAAGGCCGAGCTCAACATGATTGTTAGATGTTCAACATACCATAATAGACAGTGAGTTTATTAATATGTGCTAATTCTAGTCCATTGTTATATAAGCAATGGGAGTAGACTGACGATGGAGGTTTTGTTTGAAAGTTCAGTTTTTCTCCCAAGACATGTGCCAAATTCCTGAAATATGATGCACCAATAATGAAAACTGACTGATTGAAGCAGGTAGAATATGAAGGGAAGATTTATCTGACGCACACAGACCAAACACAGACATGTGGGAACCATTCTGTAACCAGTGGACTGTGCACTGAAGACTGCAGCTTGCATATCCCAATGAGAGAAATACAACTCCGGTACAAAGAACATTATTTACAACTGATTTAATGTAAGAGCATGAGCGCAAGTTAGAAATTCTGAAAAAGTGTCAATTTATAATGAGAAAATGAAGAAAAACAGACTCTTTGGTACACTCAAAAACCTGAAATCAGGACTGGTATACACCAAATAATTTGCATCCATGCAGAGACAATTGTTCTATGTAGCAGACTAAACAAATAACAAAGACTATCTTGAAGCCATCATTATGAAAACTTGTATTGAAAGACATGAGAAATGCTGCAGACAAAGATTGTAGTTTCTAGAATTAGTACAACTGTCAGAAGAAGTCAACTATACATTAGATCATAGTGGGAGGTAGGTTGTGTAGAGCACTGAATTCCAAATAGAGAAGTGGTTTCACCTGATGGCAGCCATAGACAAAGTGGTTTCAACTAATGGCAGCCATAGACAAAATTCTCTCTATATACCCTTCAGGCATGATCACTGATTACAAACCTGAATCAGCACTTGTATACAGTAAGAGACATGAAATACAAGAAGATGTTTCCCGACCAAAGTCTAATAATGAAACAAGAAATTTGGAAATCCTACAAAAATATGATTTTTAAAAAGACCATAACTTGGTTGCAAAACATTCTGCGCATGCCGATACACATTAAGCAACGTCACATGGTAGTGAAAACGTTGGGATATGTGTGAATCAAACAATGATGATGCCCACAGAATTTGCCAACATTATAATAAATAGGTTTGTAACCTGACTTTAACAAACTTTAATCTGAGGTTTCCAAGGTTTCCGAGCATCAGTGACCAAGGAATATTATGCACCTATCATTGTTTTGATTTTCTCTTGGTCATAGAACAGCACAGTAAGGTTGTCACCAATACTCCCGAAAAATGGTTATATTTTCCAAGGAAACCTAGGAAATTGTACAGTGGGGTAAACCCTTTAAGTATTGGCAATGTTGTCTTATATAAGTTTCATGCTTGTTTGTTGCTTGTTCCAATCCAAGCCTGTTACCATACACATAAACAATTTGTAAAACCATCTCCCGAAATGTTTTACAAACATGTGCATTATTATCGTATACTGGTACTTACTGTTTTGTGTCAGTGCTATCAAAACGAAAGCAGCAGCCAGGAACCATAAGTCCATCTTCATTCTGGAGGTATCATAGAGCATTCTGGGAAATCAAGATGGCTGCTTCAAGCTGACAGGTTTTCAAGCTGACAAGCTTTCCTTGAGGTAGTTGGAATGTTGAAGCTGTGGTATCAGGTATATTCTATGCAGACACTATCTGAAATACATAAAAAATAACATGTCAATCATTATAAGGGAAAAACAATTGCGTTACTATCAATGGCAAATGAATGGGGGAACATTCTGCAACCAGAAGTGGTAAGCTGCGAGGAAGAAAACAACAGCTAAACATAACTGAAAACTTTCCCCTAACATCATGTGCTATTCATTTGAAATTAAATGAAACAGAATGTTGCTATATCAAAAATTAAAGAATTATAATCAACTCATGCAGGGGAAATTGATATATTTTGTTATAGAATGCATTAATATAGCAGTGTGCACTTAAGTGCATGGTTGGTTGTGTGATTGATCGTGCATAGTCTAGCAGAATTACAAGATGAACAATTGAACCAAATCTAAAAACAATTTATCAAAACTTTAAGTTAGACTCGATGAACTGATCCAAAAGACCTCCCTCTATCCTGTCTTAACATTAACTCATCAGTGTATATTTTGCATCAAACATGCAGATACTAACATATTTATTTAAATCTTGACAGACCAGTAAATTTGAGACTCTAAATTAAGCACAAACAGGGGAACTTAATGACTTATTACAAGCACTGTCAATGATCTCTGGCAGCAGCCTTAAATAAATTAAGTTCCCAGCAAGACTTTAAAATACATTACATGTCAGTTTACTCATTTAACTTGTACATTATACATGGTGCTACATGAACCAGATGTAAACTTTCAAGCATCCTTCATCTGTAAGGTGATGTGTTAAACAATTGATGGACATAATATACTGTTTTACATTTCATAAATTAAGAACACAGATCCTGTTCTATGTTGGTAAAACTATAGTGCTGACATTTGAGGAAAATGTACTTCGTTCAACTATATTACATTATCATCTAATAGCAATGAAGGAATTTTTCAATTAAGGGCAACTTCTGTTTTTTCCATTATTTTTAGAGTCAGAAATTTGATTCATCCAAGATAAGGAACCTTCTTCTATGCCTCAGTAACTTTTTGTAATAATACACATGTCAGACACTGGTTTTAGGCAGCAACTGACCAACAGAATACCCATAATTCACCAAACATCCCATAATTCATTGGAGTTTCATTTCCCATAATTCATTTCAAAGCAATTCAAAATGGCTTCATTCCCAGCATGCACTGTTTAAAATCTAATTTTCCCAAGGTCTGGTAGGATTGTTTTCTGACAGCCAACAAGTTTGACACATATCGAAAATAAACCTATACCTTTGAACAAAATCAGATTTTTGTTAAGATTCTGCACTGAAAATTACAGTAATTATATAGATCAATGAAATGAGTTGGTACCAGTTTAAAACTGCATAAACGTAATCCCCGATGTTCAGATATTTGTTAAAAAATTTGCAATCTATTAAAGTTTTTTTGGTTCCTTTGAAAATGTATTATACGAAATGATTATATTCACAACATCTTTGAACTTTGATAACAAGTTGCAAAATTTTATTAGTCTGATCTTGAAATTTTCTTAACTCTTTGGAGCATCAGTATGATGAGAACTTCAGGCTCTGGTTCTGGTAATAACGGGGCTACACCTGTTGTCACACTAACAACTGCATTTAATGTTGAAATTGTAATCAATGAAGAGCACAGTTTTAATGTTGAAATTGCAAACAATGTAGAGCAAGGTTTTCAATGAAGAGCAAAGTTTTAATGCTGAAATTGCAAACAATGTAGAGCAAGGTTTTAATGTTGAAATTGCAATCACTGAAGAGCAAGGTTTTGATGTTAAAATTGCAATCAATGAAGAGCAAGGTTTTAATGTTGAAATTGCAATCAATGAAGAGCAAGGTTTTGATGTTGAAATTGCAATCACTGAAGAGCAAGGTTTTAATGTTGAAATTGCAATCAATGAAGAGCAAGATTTTGATGTTGAAATTGCAATCAGTGAAGAGCAAGGTTAAATAACACAAGGTTACAATTACATTACAAGCAAATCATAATCACTTCTCAAAATTTGCAGTAGCAACTGGTCGCATATCAAGGAAATATCCAAGTAACATTGAAACACCTTTTTCATACCAGAAATTTAAATGATATTTATCACCAAAATAAAACATGTGTTTATCATGTATGTGTAAGTTTAATACAGTTTACAACATGATGAACAGGCATGGGGACTATAGACAAGTGATTGAAGCAGTTGGGGGGTTATCATATCTTTGACAAGATCTCTTCATGGTGCTGTCCATCATACACTGATATTTTACTGCACAATATTGGTATCAGCAGGATGATAAAGTTCATGTGGTCAGTGGAGGGTGAGAAAAGAGTCAGTCACCAATGCCAGCAGAATTTATTATATTTTAATCACTTATTTTCATCCAAGCCTGGCAAATTCCGGTACTTCAAAATGAAATGGCATACAAATCAAGGAATTACTCTTTGACTTGCCCCTGTCAGCAGAGAAATTAAAAAGGTGGAATGAATTAGGAACCCAGTACAGCCACCCAAGTAGAATCAATCATGTGTACCAAGTGTATCACCACATTACTATATCCTCCATCACCATTACAAACTCAGTCTATAGAAGTAGAAAAATAATCTTTATACAAAATTGACTGCATTTTCTTGTCTTGCAAATTGCTTAGCTGATATAACATTGTAAATAATGTAACAGAATAATATAGTACTGACCTGACACAATTATGCAGGGCTCAAAGTGTTTGTACACTGAATGCCATGGTTGGTTTTATTATCTATGTCAAAACTAAGAACACCATCATCAAATATTTTACCATTATTAGACCAGAATTCATTTGTTACAATACAATCTTTTTGTGTGGATTTTATGCCTTTTCGGTCCATTTTGGCATTATCAACTAGTTCACACTAAGTCTTGCTCTTCTGAAAACAAATACAAATGAAAACTTCTCCACATATGGGAGGACATGACTGTTCGGTTTGGCCTGAATGCTAATGTTACAGTAGAACATAATGACGACTGCACCACCCTGGAACTCTTTCACATGGTATACCAAACTGATATTCAATATTATATTCTGAGCTGCACCATTCAATTGGTTATAATTTTGACTACATAAAATATATTTTGCTTAATAGCAGTGCACAGTTTGATGATGCAGAACAAAAACACTGAAGTGATCGATCTGAGAATTATAATATAATCAGATTGTTTTATAGATTTGGGTAAAATACAAACTCCAGACCCTAAGGTTAGCATGTTCAGTATCTATAGGTAGATTAAAGATAGTCCCAATAAAAACCAATGTAAAATATATCTCTCAATGCCATGTTCCCAGCTTATCAACAACAACCAAAGGTGATATCTTGACAGACTTATCTCAAGCCATTGATAAATCAGTAATTGATTTTACATGTCAAGAAAATTGTCAGACTTGGTATCTGTTATATTTCCCTTTGTAGTTTACAAATCAGTTTGACTAATTTGTGAAACAACATATTAAAATCACTGGCAGACTCCCAATAATTCTGGCTTTATGGTGAATTGGTCTGATTTATTGAAGTCAAAACTTTGATGAGAAAAGTCATCAATTACCAAAATGCCACCAAATTTGGTAGATTTTTACAGTTTTGGGAAACACTTATATTTTACAGTTTTGGAGAATTTCAATTATTTTTCTTTCTCAAATAGTGTCAAATATTTATATTTGTGGACATTAAAGTTTCAGAACAGCAATTTTGTTGGGTTTTCAATTTATATGTATTGATAATGTCAATGAAGTTAAGAAAGTAAACAAACAGCTAGGGTATCTATCATTAAGATAAATTACCAAATTGATTATTTCACGACAGTATTTTTTACTTAATTTAAATGTCAGCTTGTAATTTTATATTAATTTTGAGATGGTACCCTATGGAAGCATGAGTTACAACCTTCAGACCAATAGACAATTTAGTAATACACATGTAGTTCAAGTTTTTGATATTCAATAGCACAAATTAGGAATGTCATAAAAACTTGATACAACAATAGTCCAATGACAAATATAAGTACTCCATTACCAGTAGCATAAAGCCATACCATGTAACATAGAGCCATTATACGAGAAGTTGCAAATCACATAACAACATTATTATTGTTGTTATTGTTAATACTGTTGCTAGTTTTCTATGAACAGATGCTTCATGGCTCCCTCATTGAGCACTAAATTCTCAATAAATGGATTGACTTCTTTTGATCAAAAATTGTGTCATCGTAAAATAGACATAAAAATGGTGATCTTGCAATATGACTTCCTCACAATATTGGAATATGCAATATTATAACTATCCTAAATATTTACCAAGAGTCCAGACTGCAGATTTTTTTCCAGTCAATTTTCTGAAGTCCAATATCGCAAAGGCATATTTTTTCAGCTAATTGAATTAACGAGTTCCCCAGATCATGAAATGTCATCCAGAAAAACAGATAAAAATCTGTTTAAATTTAGATTTTTTATCAAAACAGAAGCTCATTCCGCAGTGTCTGCTTGTTTCGTTTGTAATCATGTTTCATGTAGTTTTTCGAAAATCTTTGGTTACTGACACTTCAGCCAAATCATCATGAAAGAACATAATTAACCTAAGGGAATCGAACCAGGTGCGTCTACTGAGCGACAGCCTTAAATATTCCAAGTTAAGGTAAGGTAAGAGACCAACTGTGCAAGCTGCTAGCAGGCTGCGTTAATAACCACATTAATTGTACCTGATATTTTTCCTAAAGAATATGTCTAAATATGTTGCCACATTCAGCCAGCCTCTGAATTGGCTGTATTTGATTTTTGGGTTTACCAGGCTAGAAAAAAGTACAAGCACTTATCCTTACCTACACGTAATCAGGAAGGTTTACGATAAAAAAAATACAATTTTGATCAGAATCTGGACAGATAACAGAACAGAGAGAATTATTCAATTTCCTGAAATGTCCCTCAGGGCCATGCAAGTAGAGATGGAACACTTGCTTCAACTGTCGGGAGGGGTGTATGGAACTGATGCTTCGTTTACAAAAAAGTTTTAAAATGCAAATGAAGTATTTTGTATATTATAAGTCCTACATTCTCGTTTCATATTAATAGGAAAGAGGAGTTTACCCCCATATAATACCAGCCAGCAATCAGCACCAACTGAGATGAAAAGAAAAGTTTGAAATTCGGATTTTTTACCTTGAGTTTTTAATGGACAAAGCAGTTATTTGGAAAATATAAAGTCTGAAAAGGCAGCTTGAGATTTTGATAACAAAAGATTGAAAAGTTAGAATGATGGGTTCTGTATTTGAATATCTGGAAAGGTATCAGAAAACAGGCCCGTCTTATCAAATTAAGCAACCCCTTGAAGACTCTTCAACAACAATTTCAATTTCTCATTGGCTTGCCAAAACAATGCATTTTTAATTGTTTTGTGATTAAATATTGCCAATAGATGCATTAATTGCATGCAAAACATTAATGCACAAAATTTGAGTTCAGTCACCTTCAAAATGAAAACAGCTAGTCCAATAGTTGCAATACTGAAGTAGACAAGAGAATATTTCATTATCAAAACTTGAGCAAAACATGAAATTTAAGATTTGAAAATTACAGGGATAAGATCTCCCAACACCTTGATAAGAATATCATAACCTCAAGATATAGGTTCAAATGTTCAACATTTATTGTGCATTAAATCACGTGTAAATATGCTGACATGCACTGCTTCTGACATAAGACTATCTCGCACAAAATATAATGATGCAAAACACGAGGAAACTTTCTTCTATCATAGATAAGGTATATGATAAACAGGATCTCAAGTTTGGAGTATTTTTGTTGAGTATAAATAAACTGTAAAATAATCTGTACAGGCATGATGCCATGATGCCTATAACTCAGCATATCCATTGTTTATACACCCTGGATTCATGATTTATGGTAATTCAGACCAGAAAAAAACAAGGTATCAAAACCTGTTCCTTTTTTCTCCTGATCACTTTTTCTTAGTTCTACAGAATGCTACTGAATATTTCGACACACTTTGTGAATATCTGAGGCACTGACAAGTTATTATACCTGTTTGTTTACCTTCTTATGATTAACAGCCCTTAAAACCAACATATTTTAATTAAGGTACAAAAACATGTGAATGTTAATTGGAGGAATCATAAGAAGGCCTTTGATTGAAGAAACAGATTTTGATGAGCATGTATTATTACAGAGTTTATGGCCATATGATTAACGACGCTATAATCATTTTTCACTATTGAAACTAACTAAGAATACAAAGTGTTATCCAAGTTTTTGAGAACTTCAGTAACCAAGCTTTTCCTACTTATACAAATCATTAGCCAATAGGTATTGTGTACACAGTCAATAAGCTTAATAGTCAATTGTTCTTAGAATTGCTTGTTTGTGTTCGACTGACTGTTGTAAGTGCGTGATCATCTTCATCCGGTTTTCTCCCTGCCTTATAAGCCAAATTTAACTCCGGCTTTGTGAGAAGAGAAAGAAACTTAGTGTGATACAAGAAATCAGGGTGTAATACCCTAGCTCCTTCCCTTAGTTTACCACCAATACATGACAGACCACCTCTGGTGTACCAACCATTTAAGGTAGTCTGGGGTACCAACCAGTTAATCTCTAGTTGGGTTGGAAGCACACTTTAAAAGCGCTTCAGAAATGACCAAGTGCCCTGGCACTTACTTCATTGTGTATTGCAAAAAATACAGCAACATACTAATGTATGAAGACACCAGAAACGTTAAACATTAACCATACACATGTACAATACAGCCATGATAAAATTACCTGTTACATTATGGAGTCCAGTTATCCACAAACTAAATGTTTAACAAATATACCACCCTATAAACAGGGTCCTTTAAAACAGAACTCGGTACATACTATGCTGGTACTGCACCTCCAAAAGTCAACAAATACTTATAGAACAATTAATGAAACAATTTATGATCCCTTAGAACTGAACAAAGCACACTATGATGTTTTATAGCAGTCACACACATTTCACAGAAAGTCCACAAATGTAGTACCTGATAGTAACACAATAACTACATAAAACAAAGTCCACGAATGTTAAGTACCACATATAGTATCACAATAATTCCATAAAACAAAGTTAACTCAAAACACTTTAGAGGAACCGAAGCCGACAAAAACTTAACTCCAAATTATATTCATATCACAGAATACTGTAGTTGAACATTAAAATCTCCATGCACCCAGTAACAGAAACAGAATATAACTCCTGGATATTTACCAAGGATGAACATTGTATGGTTTATATACAAATGGTTTATACAAATGGTGCAGTATCGGGTGCACGTGTTGCCTGCAAGTCTGTTATACCCACAGACTGCATTATACTATAGCACAGACTCCATACTGATTATACAATGTGAAACATATATACACACATACACATATATCAACTTTCAATGTTATACAGTACAATCTACATACATTTACAGTAAGCAATATCACAGCTGTAAGAACAAACAACTTAACACCTTAATTTTCTCATACAGAATTTAAGTAACAGTTAAACAACACAAAATTGCAAAATGTGGAGAAATTTGTACTATAGGTGCGCAATTGTAGAAGCGCTTTGAAGATTATTTATAGTATGCAGTGATCCATTAAATAATAATCATTATTATTATATTTATTTGTTGTAACTAGTTCATTATAATTTTGATTTATTTAAAAAAATATACTTGAAACCATAGTATAATATTTCTTATAATTAATTTGCCTTCTGAACATGATTGTGGTATTATTATATAAGTCATCATTTTTATTGTATTTATTTTATAACTGCTATAATTAAAATATTCAATTTTCAATAAATTGCGAAAATGAGAGCATCCATAATTTTGCTATACCTGGTAATAATTTAACACTTTACATAAAATCCAGTGTGTTACCTAATTATACATAAATAATAATTGAAAGTACATGACTGGGTGAAAGTGTATTGTATTCAAATATACAAAATAATTAATCGAAAATAAAGTATGTAAACAATAATTAAAAATTTAGCGTTACATGTTTATAATTCCAAATTCACATTAGGTTCTGACATCTGCATGCACTGCAAGACCTAGATATGATAACATAGTTTTAAACAAAAGCCAGGACGCTTATCTTGAATTAATATGCATGTCCACAATCTCAGCTTAATTTGCATAATTTATTCATCAAAATCACTAATGAGCCGGTAATTGCATATTAAGTACAGTTATGAAGCATTCCAATGATATAATATAAGCAAGCCAACAAATAACAGAGTAATTTCATATAAATGTCATAGTTTCTTACCTAAGTAATACTTACACAAAGGCAACCAATTTTCCATGTTTCTAATAATTACCTCTAATAACGTATAATTATGCAGTTACAATTTCACAGTGGAAAACATTATGCATTATATTAAGAAACCATTGCCAACAAATATTTTCCAATGTCAGTTTGCATTTTATGAGAAATAATGAATCGTGAACACTGGGACACAGACTGCGTTAAAGGAATAAATAAGAAGAATGTGTGTGCTTTTAAAGTGGAATTCACAGTTGTCCAGTCTAAGAGAAAATACTGGTTAAATTCACACAATTAAGAAATAGCTGCATCTATGTTTTTAAAGAAACAATAAAAGAGAGAGTACCAACACAGAGTAAGACATAATCTTACCAACTACAGTCAGACACATCAGCCAAATTATTTATAGCGACTTGTCTGCGTCTTTTAAAGTATTCCTGCCATATATAGCAGCTAGCTTACAATGTCTCCATATCCTTTCATCTGTCCAGTACATGCATAGATGTTACAATAATGGTCCTTCTGTCACACCAGCGTATAAAGCTAGTTTTAAGATAAACACTTCACTGTGAAAATTGGGATATTTAAGAAGATGCAACTACCAGTAACGCATTTTTTTCCTTCTTCAAAGTGCTAATACTGTAATGTTCCAGACAAAGAGTTTAGGAAGACAGGTCATTTAAGAAAATGTTGACACATGATCAACAATAGTCTGGATGACCGACTACATAATATATTTTGTCAATCAATTGTCATAACTTTATTTTCAATTTTAGCTAGATTTTATTTTGGGATTGATCTATGTTTGAGGGTGCAAAGGAAAATAATTTCAGGAAAAAAGAGTAGACTGACAAGTTGTCTCCTTTAATTAAACATAGGGTCTATATAGACAGACTAGACCAACATCCACTCACCTAAGGTGAGATGAACTTTATTGTTCAGATTAAAATCATACATGAGCTTCATACAACATACATATATCACCCAGCCTGTCAACATTTGAGCAGATTTTATGTCAAAATCAAGGCAAATGGCTTTCCCAAGGGACACATACTTTTAACATAAATACTGAAAATAACAATAAACATTGTCAATAATTGAACTTTGAACACTCTGAAAACCCTCATACACCAGGTATTGTCTGAGATAAAAGTTCCTGAATGTTTAGTCTTCCATTTGTTTCTCTTATCACCCTTGGGAAAAGTTAAGAACAAGTGTTGAGGCATTTATACCATACACTGAGGGTTAATTGGCCATTAAGTGGTCATCATAAGATACCTGCTGATAAATAATTGATATTTTAAATGTCTACGGCAACAGCAAGCATTCTTTATGTTACCCCAGGAACCAGGCTGATAATAAGCCACGTTATACACCTGTCATTGTCTTAATTGACGAAACTTCACTCAATTACACCCAATATGTAATAAAACCCTGAAATCACAAGTACTAACTTTATCATAAAATTTAATGAATTACATAATAAAATGTTCCCGTTTATTGCTCCAGGACACAAAGTTATTTGTTGGTAACAGTTTTTAGGTCAGAGTATCTGGGGGGAAAACTTGGAACTGTTACAATAACCTGAAAAGATTTGGTTCAAGGATATTTGAGCTAATTGAGCGCGAACCATTTTCTGCAAGTACCTACATCTGGTGTAGACCCCTACCAGGCAATATTACCCAGCCTGATCAAAGTATAAAATTGTTTATAAAAACAAAGTTGCATTAATTATAATGTAATGCACTAACAGTTATAATGTGAGGCAAATGAGGTAAAAAATTACATGCACATTAAATATATATTCTCAGCTCTATCAAGATATTTCTTGCACAGATTTCAAGTACCTTTAGAACAGCTGATACTCTGATAAAATGTGTGTGTCCTATGTTTTCAATGGTGTCTGCAATGTCGGACAATTTTGCACAGGGCTTCATTTTCCCTCGTTTTCTTTTATGCAATTCTTCAGTCAGAGTTGGTGACCTAACCTATATTTCTGGAATTATCAATCAGATATAACATGCCCTTATGGAGGCAAAGATAACTTCTGGCTCTATGAGGAAGGCATGAACACTTGAGCCAGTTACAAGGAAAAACCCCAATATGTCAAAGCCAGGAATCAAACCAGGAATTCTACCAACTTGAGCTAACCAGTCATTGTCAGTGTTGGGAGCTAAGGAAGCAATTCTGTATTGATTCACAAAATGCACATCTACATGAGAGCATGGCCACTAATAAAGAACCTACAACAGTTGTTTAAGTCAGCAAAGTTTGGACGCCATCATCTTGACACTTTCAATGGTGGTGCCAACACTTATATTTCATGGATTGCCCAATCACATGTATTTGGCATACTCATCAGGTTAGAATACCCTTATTACTTATTTATTGCCCATGTTCCATTTTTAATGCATATTCGGAACAACACAACAGCATTGGGCGAAACGTTATAAAAGCCATGTGCCTATCTATACCATTATAAGTGTCCAAGAAAATGAGAATGTTCAAGCTTTAGAGACATAAACAAAGAAGCATACATATGCAATTAATTTGACAACTGGCAGGGGGGCATAGAATAATGATGATATAAGATCGTAACTTACATATTACGAACATACATCTCATTCCACTAAAACAAAAACACTGAACTAGATCCTTAACAACTGAGAACATTTCTGTCACATTATCCATATGAAAGTGTTTGGTTTAAGAATGGTTGTACGCAGTTCTGGTATAAGAGTAGCAATGATGTAGTTTTTGCAAGAAATCTCAATATGATGTTTTTTAGAAATAATACAAGAAAACAATTGAGCAAATCATCAAAAGAATAAACTGAGGAAACACAAAATATTGACAGAACTGATGGAACGTCCTGCAAGTACCATAATTATGTGATAAATCAAAGAACTGGAGCAAGCTGACATTGTATGCATCTTGTCTTGATAGTGAATCTTTTCTTTAATGCTTCATGGTCTTCCTTTCATGCTCCAGTCAGTGGTTGCCAAGTAACAATTGGCACACTAGAATGAGATGGACACAAAGCAGAAGATGGTAATAAAGGTATTATTTCCATTGAATTCTAACTGGTGTTTAATTGCTGTGAATCAGATGGACATATCAGCAGCTAATGCCAATTAACTACAGGTATATGCTTCTCATAGAGTTACACAAACAATATAATTATATCATAATTTTCCTGCTAATTAAATTATGACATAAAACATCCTTTCCTCTTCTTTATACATCAGTTTACTCAAATGTACTTTTAGATAATGCCTAAAATGTGAATATAAAACATGAAATGCTTCTGGACAAAGAATAGGAAAATTCACAACATGTCTATTTACACGCTGGATCTGTGGAATTATAATATCACGCTAATCATTAGCGCTCTGATCAGAAATTCTGGAGAAATTGAAATATTCCGACCTCTTGGTAGGACTGTTTGACATAATCTGGCAACAAGTCTATGAAAGTAATAAAATAGCCCTAAATGATTCTTTATTGGCTGAACAAATCAGGAATATTTATAGAACCACAGGACATGCTGAGTTCAAGACAAACTGATCAAAACAGCATCAGATTTATCACCTGATAATCACCAGGAATTCCTCACTGATAACATATAACTGACCACTACTATCCAATAAGATAGGATCTAAACTATTCACTCACACCTGGGGTGCTTAACCCACATGGTTTATTGTTCTAATAAACAAATGGGCTGCAATGTTGGTTCAGGATCTAGATGAAAGCCAATCATCCCAGCTATACACACCAATATTGACTAAGAAATGAAGAATATCTAAAGGTCCAAAATCTCATTTCAAATGTCACCACCATCGAAGAGGTGGCTTACATAATGACACCGCATTCACCACACCAGAATATTGATGGCCAAAACAGCCATTTACAGGGAGCCTATGATACAGAGAAAGTTGTTAAAAGTAGCTACTTTCTTTAATCATATTTATTTATTTTACATGTAATTACAAGATTTCTTAATGTCATTTTTGAAGATCAATATTACAAACAGGAACAAGTTGCACTAATTAGGTCTCGCTTGTGAGATTGGTACTAAATCATCAGATTAGGAGTTGGGCAATTTTCCCCTCAACCATTTTGCTTCCTTTTTTCTTAAATGCCAGTATTAATGTAACATACACACCAGAAACAATTATTGTGCAATCTAATAGTCTAGAAAAACTATGTTTTAGTCAACATGTAAGAGAAAACAATAAGATTGCACGACCATCGATCAGCACTGATTCTTACAATACTCTAAGATCTTGTACCTTGTACATTGTTCTCTGACTAATTTCTTAACCATTTTATTTCTTTTGCAGACCATGACAGAAATATAATCTACAACATTTCTTTAGTCCATTTTGACTTCTGTAACTAAACAGTTCTTAGGTCACTGGTGATGGTACAACTGGTTGGCTTGGAGCCATGTACACAATCAATGGAGGTGATAAGGGTATAAACAGCTTAGGTAATTAATAAACCATCATAATGAGTTGACCTCATTACTTTACCTAAATCTCATTAACTCTTGTTTGTTTATCACTTAACCTATATAATAAATATATATATTACACAGAACTTTCAAAGACAAGAATCAAATCTTTGGTTTAACACAATAAAAATGCCACACATGTATGAATAAAGATTCAAACAATAATGTACTAAAGTACCATTTTAAAGAGTAATAATCATGTAGTGAGCATCAACTCTGTACTATTGCATTATCTCCTTTTCAGGAGCATTAATTCAAAAGTTTCAACATCTGTGATATATCAGTAAATTATTGAGACATACTAATTAGCAACCCCAGTCAATTTTTGTATGTTCACCAATGATGATCAATGTTAGTGCAAATTAAAGAGCTTATCAAAAGCTCTGCAGAACAGTTTGAATTATGTAGGTATGTCATCTGGATAAAAAGTAATGGCAATTTGAAAACGCAAAAAAGCGGTCAATTTTAGGAATTTTTGCCTTCTTAAAGACTGTCTTTTAATCGCATTTCCATGGAACCGAAAATTTCATATTTTTTAAACAAACTGCTGTAACTTTTTTAATTTTTAAAAAAAATCTATGAAACTTGGCATATTAATGTATTTTTGTATGCTGATTTCAATTATGCAATCCAATTAGATACAATATCATCAGGTAAAAAGTTATAGAAGGAACAAATGTGAAATTTCAACATAATTTTGGAATATTTTATTATCGAAATTATACAGGTATTACATGACAAAATCATAATCTACAAACAATACAACTTCGCCACATATTACAATTTACATAGTACTTAATAATGACATAGTTTAAAGTTTAATAATATTGCTAACTTGGCATTGATTATCATTATTATAGATCTATAGAAATGTTTTAAACAGATCAAGTTTTCAGAATGTCGATGAAAGATGTCTCAGACAGGCATTTCACTTTTTCCCTTGATACCAGCTAGTTTTTCAGTTCAATGATTCAGTCTGAATCATATTGTCAACAATGATAGATTGTATTCTTGGGCACAATGCAAGCATTTCTGTCATCTGAAAAGAAATACATGAAAAGAATGATAAAAATACACAACATGCCGTTTAATACATGCGCACAAAATATTTGAAATAAAAAAATACATTATTAGCTAGGCCTACACCTATACTGCAATATATAGATCCATGAAATTTGAGCTCAGAGACCTCCATTTGAAAATAAGGGTTTACAAGTAAGACTTAAATTGCTGCCAAATCAGGTTCTTAACCATGGTTAATATGTAATCAAAGTAATATTAAAATAATTCAAGCCCTAAAAATAGTTGCATTTGCAGAAAGAGAAAAACACTCCTCCCCATGTTAACTTTGGTGGGTGGGGGGTGGTGAATTTATTTTTACCAATATACGTGGTATTATGTTAAATTAATAACAGTGAAACTAAATAAAGGTGTTTATTAATATAATTAAGTAAGAGAAATAATTAGGAAGTTGATCAATAGTCTTTAAAAGACGATTTTTAACCAGGCAATAATCGTTCGTCAACCAAACAATTTGAAAAAATGACAGGTGCCCTCTGATGTTTATTTCCGTAAATTTCATTAAAAATACGATTAGAAACGTATTCAGTGTAAGTTTTATCATTTTTAAACAAGAAATTAAACTGATTTGGACCAAAAAATGATGTAGTAACGTTGTATTTATCGGCAAATCGAGCAATACACATTTGGGATTAGCCACAGTAAAAACCAGTCAACAATGGCGGGCGTTCAACTCGCCGACTTTGGGTGAACTGATGGGACAAAAATTAAAATGCTGAAACGATTACTAGTCCGATTTTGTTGATTTAAACGTCATTTTGAAGGGAATATAATATTCTATAGGATTCTATATTCGTTTGGTATACTTACCCTTTCAATTTTGTAAGAAATTGACGTAAACTTTGGCACCTCGTAACTTTTTTATTTAAATTCGGATTTTAAAAACGAAAGTTCCAAAGCAAAGCTGAATCCTTTCTCTGATTGGTTGTGGAGTTTGACGAATATCAATTAACATTAACGCACCCGCATGTGGCGTGATGTAACACCCTCGCGTATAGCGCATGGCCGAAAATGTGATTTTACCAGATGGCCGAAAATATCGTCGAAAATCGTTTTTAACTCAAAATGTTTAAACTATCAATTTTCTTAGATAAAAATTATTACTACCATCAGAAAGACAATTTATTTCTGTTTTAAAATATGTATACATGTTTATATCTGAGAAAACCATGAACTTGTAAAATTAAGATTTGCTACACCTGGTACTGAATTTTACCAAATTCTTAAAGGTACATGCTAATCAGCTGGGGTTGCTATACTAATGCACACATTTTAGAAGTCCAAAGACATGATAATTCTTGACACTAATAATGCACATATTTCAGAAGACCCAACAAGCTTTAGAAGGTGCATCCAGTTTAAGAAGAAATTTAGACACTCCATAAGACCAATAGAAAACCTGGGTAACAAAATAACAGGACAACAAATTTGCTAATTAGCTACCCTCAATATTGCATTAGAACTTGATCAAATAGCCGTTGAGAGTACAAACAGATTGACATATCAATCTAACATTGCATTAATAGCTTAATTAAAAACTCGTTTGTAATAAGGGGAACAAGTCACAAGAGTACTGAGATATCCTCAGGGAGTTCATTACAATTAGGGGACTGACAGGTCAGTGCTGAAAAAGTTCCCAAATCAAGGACCTCCGTATTCCTCTAATTAAAACCATACTGAGATTGTAAACAGTTATTGACAGACTGCCAGTCAAGGTTTGTTAACTTTTATTGATGTGTTTGACCATTAAAAACATGACCATCAATCATCAGATGACCCGTGGTGGAACGTATAGTCATCAGATGACCCGTGGAATGTACAGTACATCATGGAACACACCATAGAACATACACCAGCTTGTGATTACTGATACATTCATTAACACAGTGAGATGTTTGATGCTTTGACTCATTGGTGCACAAAAGATGACAAAATCTGACTAATCAAGATATTAACTATTTCATATTTTAGTAATAGTTAAAACATATTATGTAAATTTTTAATGATTAAAAAGGGCGGAGCAAGCGAAGCGATTCCTTTTAGTCATTAAAAATTTACTTAATATGTTCTAACTTACTTAGAATGTAACATCCAGCGCTTTGATTGGCCAATGGAACATAGCGCAAAGAAATGACGTCACGCCTGTTAAGAGTAAAATTTTAATGACTAAATTTTCATTTAACTGCCAAAAATCGGTGTTTTCGTTGGCTCAAAATTCTAAATGTTGGTAGATTTTCAAATTGCAAAAGCTTTGCTTCTCACATATAGATCCAGTACACAGTTTCATGCAAAAAAGAATTAAAGTAAAATGTTGACGTACACTAAGAAATCGCAATTAAAATTTGAGAATTCAGTCTGATACGCAAACTGTAATTTCAGGACATTAATGGAACAAAACAGAATGTGACACATACTGCAATACGGAGACAATGCTAGTCAGAAACATTAACAAAATTTCACAATTTTGAAAGATTTTAAAATTTGCTGACAAATCATCGTACAATCATAAAACTAACACCAGAACATGATTTCAAAGCACTAACTATAAATGGAATTTTAAACAGCAGAATACAATATCATCCTTCAGAGAAAATGTTTCAAATTATATTGGCATCAAATTGGAATGAAGTTATAACCAACAATCAGGTAATCTCGAATATGCAATAAGAATCATATTAAGAATGTTCACATCTTAGATCAGAAATCAATAACATCATTTATAAACATTTGCGATTTATATTCAAAGACTTTTCAATAATTAAATATGGTGCACACTCAGAGACTGAATATAGTCTCTGCTACAAGATTGATTTATAGCAATGAACAATTAATGAGTTTATAATATTCATATGATAAACAAAAAGCATTCAGACTTAAAAGAAACATCCAACAACTCTATTTGATTAAACATTCAGATATCAATTTACCAGAACCCACATTTTCTACTCCATGTTATAATTACATATTAAACATGAGATAATTTAACTAATCATTTGTGTACGATTTAATGCATCATTTAACAAATGGCATGTTTTTTATTCCTTAAACGATCCAGACTTTTCATGCACCCTTGACATTGTTGTTTTTTTCGGGAAAATAAAAAGGGCCACAATATTAGTGCGTAGTTGCAGAAAAAAAACTCCTACAAGTTTGCATGAGCATTAAAATCCCTGCATCAATTATGTGGAAAAAACCTACCACATTTAATGTATCCATATTAATTTCGTGCTAAACCTAGCCCTTCAGTTAACTGGAATCATCATAAGAAAATAAACAGTATAAAAACACCACAAGAAGTGAGAGCTGTAGGATAAAACGATTACAGTGAGGTATAAAATAATTCTGGAAATATTTTTCCAAATTTATCATTAACAACAAAGGCTGCATCAAAAACCCTCATATAATAATGCAATCTTAACAAGTACTGTAAGAATAACCTATTTGTTGCTAGGGCATGAAAACTGAGGAGTAGAATCAAAGCACTGAAAGTACCATTTGGAACATAATGCTAATGCTAAATATATAACTCCAGGAGAATTGATGTCCTTGCTTCCATTTAAAAGTATCAAACCTTGTGAATCTATCAAATAATAATTTCTTAATAAATATAGTACATCAATATTTATTAAACTTGGGCTAGAACATGCAGAGACCAGTTTGGTTGAGCTTGAGACTTGTTTAGAAAGAAGATACAGTGCATCTACTTCGTACCAAGGTCCTTTACTAAGCTGACACATACATGTAGTATTCCTATGTATTCAGTTGTACTGAAAGCTCCAAACAACTCAAATCAAAGATGTAATTGAAAGATCATAATTGTAGAATAAAGTTAAACATTCTTTTAACTGAATTATGATAAGCCAACAAAGCACCTTACCTTTAAAGTTAAGAGTTAATAATTCCCCAATCTATATACAGGATGTCCACAGTCACTTTGAATTATCAAAGTTATGATTTCCTGAAAGAAAAAAGGAAAGTTAACAATAATCATGATATGATAGTACTTCAGGACCCTGGGTCAATAAAGTGTCTGCCTCAAGAACAGGAGGTAAAGTTTGATCCCATGAAAAAGTTGTTAAAAATGGTACTGACATAGCTTGCTCCATTGGCACCTTAACGCAGCCAAGGGAAACTCCAAGGCTGGCTATAATGACCGAGTCCTGTCCCCTATGACTACAAACACTGATAACACTCAAAGAGTTGCAATTACAGAAGAGAGCAGAGGGCAGATATATCCACTAGGGATGTCAAAGAGCAGAATGTACATACTTCCACATACCAGTTTATTGTTGTTTAATAATCAAACACAAACAACATATTTGGTACCACAGCTTATATTCCAAGTAGATACCTTTGATAGGTAACTTCTTTTATGTCACTTACTTTGGAATATGATAAGAACTAATCCAAAACCTTCTAAGATTGATTGAAAGATTATGAGAATTAAGAACAATTTCAGTCCTGTTGATCTGTTACCACGGTATCCAATACAATGTAACCCAAACACTCATCAATCAAAGCAAAGATGAAATAATCATTGGAAAGTTGCATAACTCCTTAATAGTCCAGACCTGATCAATGTTATCACTGTTGGCCCCATGGGAGCCACAAATCTTGGGGTTACACTGAACTCAGTAAACCTAATTATCCATTATGTTACCAGATAGTGCTGAGAGAACATTCATTAAATATATTCTCTTTATTAGCATAACATAACATGACTGAAAACAATAGCAAAATTAATAGTTCTTCTAAGAGGAGGTACAAATATGATGCCTTATAGTTCTGATAACTGCATGCACCTTCAAAACCTAAATTATGTGGGTTGGCTGCAAGACTACAGCAATTTCTATGAAACAATAAGCAGTTACTACAGTATTGCGGGCAAACCATGAAATTTAATTAAGAGGGTAACTGAATTAATGATGGTTTAATGCAATTTGAAGAAAATTTGATTTATTGTAAGTCAAAATCATAATTAACACATCTTTGTAAAATATATTATATACTGCAGATTTCAAACCTTATGATTTTGCACTTGTCTTAACGTATAAAATGGGTCTTCAAATGTGTCCACATTATGCCAAGGTACAGACTTAGTTGCCAAAATCATGAAGTCTTTATGATGTAATTTTGGCTCTAGGAGTAAATTATGTGCCTGTCTAACTTGAAATAAATCACAATAAATATTCATCATCCAGTCCCTATCAATGAAGCAATATATAAAATCATCTAAAACTTATCATAGAGTAAGTAGAATTGACAAAAAAATAAATATTTAGATAGTTAACTAATTTATGAAATTGATTGAAATAATTTGCCGACTCAGAACTGATGAGCAGTCATCTGAACACCAGCAGCAATGATTCACTCACTCACTGTAAGCATTACTTGCCAGCCATAAATCATGAGTTGAATCCCATCATAAAAGTCAAGTGCATCTATAACAAAGAATAAGTCCACATATATCTTACATGTACGATACCACATGTTACGCAATAAATAGCTACTCACATGTTTGATACACATGAGTAAAATAATCCAGAATAAGCCATACTGATACAACCAAAGTAATAGTTATGGTACCAAAGTAATTGTTACCATAAACTAACTTAATCAGTTCATCAATGTAACACCAAGTTATGGAAAATGTAACATCAAAACAGCCATATTACATACTTGAAATCAAATCATCAACAGGTCTGGTTAAAAGCTTCCATGATGAGCACAATAAATTTCGTCAGAGGATCACAATAAATTTCTTCAAAGGAAAAAACAGATATTTTCCATTACAACACAATAACAGATCTTCCAACAAAGGCCAGAAAATCCATGCCCCTTACCTCATGGTAGAAGTCTCAAAGGGGTGTAGTCCAAATTCACACCATGCTTTCAGATAAGGTAATAACAACATGTGATAAGTCAATTATACAATGCTGATTGTCCAATCAAATTACAGATAAGCCAGGGGATTGCTACAGCCAGTATCAAGCCTATCCTGTTACAATGTGACAGATAAAAATATCCTATGGTTCTGTATAATTCTACTTTACAACCTAATATTTATATTTCACTTGTTTGTTGACATTTTAAACAGAATTTGACATTTTTATAAATAACAATCAATCAACAATGTTCCATCAATCCAACAATGCATGTGAGAGATGCATATGAACACCAACAACAAGTCTGCCAACATTTCCTTCTGTAGCCAATTCTTTTCTAGACCAAGCAGGCATGACCATGGCATATAAGAAGTACTTGTAGCTTTGAGTTTTGAGCATAACTTTACACCGTGTCTCAACACTTGAGCATGAATGTAGCAACATTGAATAAAAATTTGAAAACTAAGAGTTACAAGCTTTTTTATTATTTAATATCATTGAAACTGAAAGACTTATAGACTGATGCAGGTACATGGTATATTCAAACCAGCATATATGTAAAACACAATATTACAGCCGAACAGTCTCCCAGTGAGGTTGTGCAGTAATGCTAAATAACTATCTGGTCAGACGCCAGTTAGTAATCCATAAACAACATTGTCTGGACCTATACATTTAATGTGCCAAGTTGTTGATGATTCTTTAATAATTTAGCAGTGTTTTCAACACTGACCATTCCTCAACAAAGTACACAGTGATCTCAGTTGTACTTTAAATTGTATTGTTATTTTCATCAGGTGTTTCAACAATTGTTCAGTCATATACATTGACCAGTTGATCGGACAAGCTTTCTATGTATTTACTTTCAACTAGTACTCAACATGCACCAGAACTGATGAACATTTGTGGCATAGGTGCAACTCTTTTCATGATAAGAACCAAGAAACTTCCATTGCTTGTGGAGGACATGCCTATTGCCAAACGCACACAAAAAGCAAAACTTGGGCCAACTAGGGAATCAAACCTACATTTATATCAACCAGGTCATTTAGCACTTTACCAACTGAGCTTTAGTTTTTTGGGTGTTCAAAGTTTCTGAATATTGCTTTATTAATTCAAATTTAACCTTTCAAAGCTGTAATCCAGGACTTTGTTTTGAATCATGCATCTATAATCAACAAGTCACAAGCTCTGTAGAGCAACACATTTTGGGAGCTGCATATATTGATCGTTGTTTAGAGGTTGTTGCTCTACAGGTTAAATTAATAGTAATAATTGATGTTTTGAAAGTGTTGTTATAGAGGTTGTTGCTCTACAGGAGGGCTTCTTCTTAGTTGGTAGAAATTCAGCAGCCAAACAATCTGCATCTACTACACCTGTGGCAAACCTTCTCTGAACTGTACCATAATGTATTGCAGCATTTACCCAATCATTCTATTCAAATCTATTACTACAATCAACACCCATCTTGATAAAAATCCAACAACAAATTGATTTCAACACTACAAGAAAATGAAATTTTCAGTCTGTCAAATAAACTGATGTGAATGTCTATGATGAGCCAGGAACCATGGGGTTATCCAACATTAACCATTTCCAACAAGAAATATATACCAGAAAAACACATCAATTGTTTTTAGAAGGCATGGCTCCAAACTACTGTACCTGCTCCATATGCTAATGCCAACTAACAATACTTTTTCATCAACCCATCATCTTGGTATGTATTGTAATGATGGGTCTGTGTTCAGATCAAAGCCCAATTAATAAATACTCATGTGCTCATCCATCAGAAGCTGCGAGTGATGTGGAAGTTTATATGTAGCCGAGCCCTCTGGCACACTTATACTTGATGAAGAAATAAAGGAAAGTTGATTGACTAGATTGGATAATTAATTCTATAAGCTGTACTAGAGTAATGAGTAAATGATTCAAGTACCATACTGTCAGAACCAATCATGTAACATAGACCACAATATACAGTATGCTGGTACTAACTGGTCTGACTATACCGTGATGGCCTACAACTCAAGTCCACACAATGTGAAAGTTGTATACTACCCACAAGGAGCACAATAGGGATAAGTGGGGCACAAGGAGCACAAGCAAGTGGGACACGAGAGGTAAAAGATGGATACAGCCTACAAGGAACATAAATGGGCCAAAAGGGGTAAATATGGATAAAGTCCACAAATAACAAACTATGGATACAGTCTACATAAGGGTCAACAGATGGATAAAGTCCACAAATCACAAACTATGGATACAGACTACATTAGGGTCAACAGATGGATAAAGTCCACAAATCACAAACTATGGATACAGACTACATTAGGGTCAACAGATGGATAAAGTCCACAAATCACAAACTATGGATACAGTCCACATAAGGGTCAACAGATGGATAAAGTCCACAAAGCACAGACTATAGGTACAGTCTACATAAGGGTCAACAGATGGCTAAAGTCCACAAAGCATAAACTATAGATACAGTCTACATAAGGGTCAAAAGATGGATAAAGTCCTCAAAGCACTAAATATGGATACAGTCCACATAAGGGTCAATAGATGGATAAAGTCCACAAAGCACACACTATAGATACAGTCCACATAAGGGTCAATAGATGGATAAAGTCCACAAAGTATGGACACAGTCCACATAAGGGTCAAAAGATGGATAAAGTCCACAAGGAGCAGACATTGGATAATGTCCACAAAGGGCAATGTTGGGGTGCAGTTCATAAGTGACACAAGGTGGATACTGTCCACAAGGGGTCAGCTTTAGAGACAGCCCTTAAAGGTACTGCCTCACAGATTGGGCTAAAATTTTTGTATATTGGATTTTCCAATCTAACCAAGTATTGATGTAATAGAAAGCCAATGATGGTTGCTTTATGAAAGATTTGGTGCAAATAAGCAATTTTAACCACTCTCGATATCGCCCACTGAGTATTCTTTCTTGAAAAAAGTGCTAAGTTTGCTTCCAACATGCTATGTAAATTATGTAATTCACACATGATCGAACTGTAACACCAACAAACTACAGCGTAAACATCAGTGAGGTATTTGGTTTGTTTTTTTATTCGTTTTCATCAAATGCAATCAAATTTCAGGCAATTTAAGTAATAGTAGTGTTAAATCTATAGGGTATTAATACCCTATAGAATTTTTGATGTAAAAATACAAAATAACTACAAAATGCCGAAGTTTCTCAGGTTATTTTAGATGTCAGTGTGGTTGTTTATGGGATATACAGACAACTATACCAAATCTACGCGAATATTTGACAATTTTATTTTTGCAATACACCAATATGTGAGGCAGTCCCTTTAAGGAGCAGCAAAAGCATGGATACAGTCCAAAAGAAGCAAAAATGTGATTAAATCAGTAAAGTGCAGATTCTATGATGCATAGATTTATTGGAAGCATCCATCCCACAAAAAAATACAACAATCCACAATTAGATTACTGGTCTCCAGGACTTTAGACCAGGGACTAGAATTTGACACTGTGAATCATCAAGAAGTGAAATTAGGATTCTGTCAGGAGTACTAGGATTTTGGGATACAGTCCAAACATAGCTATAATGCTTTATACCAAATATTTATCAGTCTGGTTGCTAGTCACATTGTCATCTATAGTTATTGCCTACACAATATAATGTAATAAGGAGAAACTTATAAATCTTCTGGCAAACCTTAGGGCGACCTATAATAACTATTGATAGGTAGAATGGAAATTGTACCACACAATTCGTCCAATTACATAAACTCCTGCAATGGTTCACAATAAATGTTAATGTCAGAAACATCGAATTCCGTAACTATGGCAATTATGAGCACACATGCATTCTATGACATTGACGGTATTCACATGTCAACATAACCAATACAATCTATATACAAATTTGGATCATTTTCATCATTTTCATCGCTCTCATTGTAATTTCAATAAAAGTCAATTCCTGTATTACATTCACTGTTGCTATATTGTATTTCAGTGATTATTTCCATTGGAGGTTTGTACATTTTTCATATTGCTATTTGATAGAATACTCTCTCAGCGAGTGTCTAAGGGAAGCAGAGTACCAGGATGAGTGGCGGAAACTGGCATGGAGATGTTCGGTGGTGCCTAACGGTCCCCCAGACTGTTGGACAGATAACAATGATAGAACTGAAAACCAGCATAAATAGCCCTCACAGACAGGACTTACTGGATAGTTCCCACGAAGGGTTATATTGTTCCATCATAACAATATTAAAACTGTACAAACCTCGAACGGATCTAAGAGAAGCGGCATGCCGGCATATAGTAACTTCTACCATGGTACTGGTGTGAAAATGTTTAGCACACAATCAGGATTGGTATTTGATAATGGAATGTAGCAGACAGTTATTCTTTACAGCTTGATCAATCAAGTATGTATGGAGATGCAGGTAATCAGCTAATAGAATTAATTACACATGAACTAAATGTGCACCTAATTGCTGTAGACTAGTCGGGGAATATTCTAGAATAGTTTCCTCTTTACTTCCTGGAGACATCACTCATACTTCCTGGATGGAAACATCATAACAGATAAGTCAACATAGAAACATCACAATAGATAAGTCAACATAGAAACATCACAGATAAGTCAACATGTCAAAACTAATCACAGGCAATGACCATATCTACTGACATGAGATGGAGGCACTGACCATATCTACTGACATGAGATGGAGGGACTGACTGTATCTACCAACATTAGATGGGTCTATATTCATAGCAAGGCTAGCAACAATGGTGAGGCCAATATACCAATTTTTTACCCAATTTAAACAGACAGCTGATATTCTTTGGTTACCAGGTTACCATGTTTATCATATGTGTTTATCCTATGTGTTGAATTCAATGTGACAAGTGTGTTACAGAACACCAACCTGGCTCATCAACTAGCATGTATAATAGAACCAGTTAGTTACACACATATTAATTAAGTAATTCAAATTGGTGTTATATCCATCATTAACAATCATAAATCTGTGTCCCCTCCTCATTACAATAAATGGTTAATAGTCCAAGATATTAATGCAAGTAAAATATGTTTATATCATTCTAAGTGAAAGAGTATAAAATAAATATAAGCTCAGAATATTTAACATGGTTTCCTTGAATATTTATGCTTATCTGTTATCCAATCAGATTTATTTTAACTAATCAATATATTCTTATGGAGCTATAACGAAAACAAATGAGGATTAGTGAGCACCACGTCAAATGTTCTGTACTTAACCAGGTTAAAGTCAACTTTCTGACATGCGTCCACCCAGCCTTCTGTACACTACCCATCCCCCCTATCCAGCCGATCATAGAGTTACATTATTTATAATTGAACCAATTATGTTTCCTCCCATAAAATTATCAACATCATGGGTGAATCTATCTTGGAAACCATGGAATCCACAGAAAATAGTCATCAATAACATGGTAATTATTGCACATAACTTGCCTTGTTTATGTGACAAGGCAATACATAAACAACATGCAACAATTTTACAATCCTTAATCAATAGTTTTCAAAGAAAACAAACAAGATTTCATAAATTCATACTAAATCTTATAGAGAAATAAACATGCATGAAGTATAAAGTTACATTTCTGTGTGTCAACAAAACAATGCTTCATTCAAGTGTCACGAAACACATGGAAAAAAGCGCAAAATCAACATGGTATTTATAATAGCTGCATTTCCTGTTTGACAGAACTAACAACATGTAACAACACTCTGTAATTGACTACCCCCAGTTATAATCAGGACTTCCTCTCTATCGTAATCAAATATAATCAAATACTTCATACCGTAGCAGCACACAAAAAATTATGACAACACTTCATTTACACCATACAAGACATTATTACAACACATTGATCAAGTAGCTGTGATTTATTCAAGTTATAATAAAAATCCACCACAAAGTACAATGTAATCAAAGACATTCTGTATTACGAGAATATTTTTTTCACCATTTATTATTGATCAAATCAACATGACAACATAAATTGCGTGACAAGAACTTTTTATATGTCTCTAACCAATAGTTACACAGTGATATGATTGTGTTGATATTGGTAAACAACATTAAATTGAGCCTCATCAAACTTGAACAAGCATAGGCTCGGAGTACCTTTTAAATGTTTTCAGGCAATACCAAAAGACAAGAAATACCATATAAGCTTGATCAAGAGAACTATATACTAATCATATTCAACAGAAGCATAGTGAACACAGCAAACACAACAGAACAGCAAAGTATACTCAACATAAGGTTTAACAAGAAAATTGAAGAAATTAATGAAACACATTGATCTGCATTGTAAGTTGTACAAGATGTAGTATGGTCAGAATGCATTTATAGACTTAGTCTAATTATACAAGGATAACAAATACAGTATTTTCTGTATTAAACATTGGACACTAATGAATACATCGACGTACAGCATTTGCAGCATCAAAATAAGTGAATCATTTCTTGTTTGTCTTGTATAGTTCAAAGTAAAAACAACTAAAGCCATCACTGAAGGTGATGAAAATCTACAGTACTGAATGACAAATAACCCAAATCGAAGGGCAATAACTCTGATAGGTACCTAGACTGGTGCACATGAAACTTGTGTCATAATCATCTACACTGGGGACAATGTGAAGCAAGCTGTTTTGAAGCCAGGGATCACTTTAAACTATGAGGTTAGCCACAAGTTTTCTGTATCAAACTGGCTGATCACATGGCTGACCCACCATTATAAAGTTGATTCCAACAAATACCCTTAAATCTGCTGTGTTCCTGATTTCTATCACCATGCATCCACTGTATCAGAACAGAGAATATTTTGAATAATTGTAGTTGAAGAGCTGTACCACCTTACAGTTAACACTGATAATGAGACAATTGAATTAGACGAACACCCTGGGTGCTGTTTTCATTTAATCTCCATCAGTTAGCTGTTTGGGCCTTCATTAGAAAGCACTGCTATTTATTCAGCTGTTGGAGTATGCCTGTAAGTAAATACCCTATCCAGCTCAGGTACACACTATAATAACAATACACTAAATTTCTCATCAAACGAAATGTCAAGACAAAGATTATTATAAGGTACAATAAACTGAGAGATATTTCTATGGTTACCATTCTTTCATGTTAATTCTGTCATACATAAATAACTTCAAACTGGGAAAAATGCTGTTGGAAATATATCACATAATTACAATTCTGCCACCTTGTTCAGATTTCACCTACAGTAGTCTCTAAGATACGAAATAACTGTAGATATACTTGAAAAACTAGTTTCCAAACTATTGAAAGCACATTACAAATATAACCTTATACTAATTTATTTAAGGTCGATTGTAAACAAGTTTTTCCAACTTATATTAATCACTCTCGACACCTCATTCCTGATGTTATCCATCGCCACGAGGGTATGAGAGAAGAGAAGCCAGTTTCCCTTTTATGCTGAGCGTCTAGCAAGGGAGTTTCTGGTACCATTTTTATTTCGTCTTTGGTATGACGCGGCCAGGGATCGAACCCGAGACCTCCCGCACTCGAAGCGAACGCTCAACCACTAGGCTATCGAGGATATATAACCTTGCTTGTTAAGATTTATAATACAAAGACCAAGATAACTACTGCAACAGGAGAACCAGAAAACCAAACATGTTCAAGACAACAGTATACCTCCAATCTTCAAACAATAAATTGGTTTAAAGGGGTGAAGTGGTCAAAGAACAAAGCTGCTTTAACTTCTGATGCATGCAAGTAATGAGTGTGTCTGTTACTGATATGTTTTAGTCAAACACAATCCTTGAAAATGGCACGATATATTGGTTGAATAGTATTAATCTAAAGAAATAGTTGCCTATAAATTCTGAGCATAGCCTTTATTTGCCCGCCAAAGGCCATTACTGTAGGGGACAGAGACATTTCACCATGTGTCAGTATTTTAAGTGTAGACTTGTAGGTACATAGGCTACATTGGCAGCAGAGTAAAGGGTCAAGTGAATACAAGAAATGATAGACTGACAATACCAGTAAATACAAGAAAGACCAACACAGACAGACACTCAGACAGAACAAACAGTAAAGATTCACTGAATGCAATCATTTACATAGCTTTTAGCAGGATAACTGTTGATCATATAGATGATGCTCAAATCTAGTCAGGTTAAATCTTTTACAAGGAAATAATGAGACAGACACTTTCTGTTTACATTTCACATCATTCTATTGCAGTCAATCTTACAAAAATAGCAAATTGTTTCTTTACTATTTGCTTTATCCACCATTCCATTGCATAGTTTTTGGTGAGAAAAAATTCAGCCAGCAAATTTCTGAGGCATCTGGCTAGTGTATGGTTTTGGTTAAAGCAGTAAATCTACCCACACCATACTAACACCTGTACATCTGTCTGATTGTGTTACCTGGCATGATTCATATAAATATCAGCGTGTATTATGCACATACAGCACAAAATGGCTGCCGAAAGCTCCTAACCAAGTTTTTATAGACGAGTAGTTTGGCTTGTTGTCAGCGCATGAATGCCAACTTTGTGTGTTTCACGTAAGGTGTAAACATCACTGCATGCATACATATTGTCAGTAATTCGTGTCAATAACAATCACATATTGTCTCATTGCAATATTTGTAAGAATCTAACTACTGCTTTACATGCATGTTCAATTCAGATAAAGTCATGGGACAGTAATTCTAACATTTTATATTATTCCATGGAGATGCTTTTTAATTAATGCATCTGTTCGACTAGCTCTTGTGTAAATGCAGGGAAACAGCAGGAAAAATCAGTGCAATACCAACAACATTAACCTCCCTTGTTTTAAATTGTTGGCCATCTTCGAAGGTAAATCTGACGAGCATTACTCGAAGATATCTATATATGTTTGATAAATGACATTACATCAAAGCAGAAATCGCTCTGACTTATTGTTGTGGAAAATGTTTGGCGAAGGCTTTCAAGTAAATTCCTTGGACTGTTGCATAATTATAACTTACCGTTAAAATGCATTTAAAAGAATCAATTGACAACTAGTGCACTGCACTGTCTGAATAAAGCATAAAGTTACAACTACTGTGATTTTCTTAAACATGCTGTGCAATGGTCTTATAACTTCATGAAATTTACATTCAAAGATAGCGAACAATTCCAAACAAGGCAGATAATTGTTGTAGATGTAATCATGTTGTGAACCGATAAATATTTCCTTCTTGTCATACCTTGATACCAGAGCATCATATACTCTGTGTGATCCGTAGGTGTACACCATGTTGACACTTCAAGTGCAACATTTTTCCCAAGCTAGGCGCTAAACAAGTGGGCAGTAAAAGCACTGGGTACAGCACGCATATATCACTAGTGGCTTCTCAAGTATGTCATACATTTTTAAATTTATGCTACTCCTTTAGCGCAGGCAGATATATTACACCATGCTTGTATTTTATTATGAAAAATTAACGTTAACTCATTTATGAGAAGTGTTACCAAAGCAGAATATTCCACTTGTAAGACATGTGGTTCTAGTTTCGAACAAAATATCAGTATTGGAATAAAAATCTCTCCCACCCATATGCTTCACTGTAAACGCCCTTATTCCTTTACTATAGCATGAACCAATTTTAGAAAAAGAGTAGATGCGAACATTTTAATGCAAATTGTGAGAAAAAAGTCACAAAACATTTCTATTGCTTCTAGTACTCAAAGAATGCTTCCAAACTAAGCTTGGCCTGATTACAACGAAAATCTGCATACAAAATTACTCAACTCCTTGACTGTGACATCAAACACCAAAGCTGGTAACATCTAGCAGACAGTACTGGGAGCATGGTAAGCCACTGAGACAGGCTTAGCTAAGTGAAGTATTCTATGCATGCCACCAGCAAACGTGTGAATTCACATCAAGTCTTATTTCATACCACTTCACTATTATATCTCCTGTTTTTGTCCTGATTTAAAACATCTTATGTCTAGCTAGACGGTCTTACTGTCAATCAGGGTTACTTCCATGCTGGAGTTTAAGTAGCAGAAACAATCTGCGGACATAATAAACTTCTTCCAACATTATAGAGCATCTTCCAATATACATTTGTCTTCTGAAAATTTATTATCATTCTATTCAATGATCTACTCAAACAGAGTATCTCTAAGTCAGATGTCAGGAGTAACAAGAGGGACATATTGGCCCTACAACGCTCACCTCAGTGAAAAGGCATTTTCATATCCCTTTATGATCAATTTTTGCATTACAGTAAATTGCTCTCCCTGTATAACTAGTTGTGTTACATGCATTATGCATATTAGCAATGATGTAGGCCTTGTGATGTCCAAGGAGATTTTGTAGTTTTTGCATTTAAAATCTAGTTTTCGCTTTAGTGATGCAGTGATGTAGGTTTGCAATGAAATGCAACCATTTGAACATTTCTGAAAGATGATTAACTGGAAATATGTATTATATAAAGAACATTGAAAGAAGACTAACCAAGGGATCATTCCTGTACAGTTTGGTTGACTTGCATCAATCAAAGTGTTTTGGAAAAGACCTCATTTAAAGAAATATGGATCCACAGACAACAACAACACTGTCCCATGTATTTATTACTCACCAGTGAATACATTGTGCTCAGGTGAGCTAAAAATATTGACCTGAAACATTTCTATTTCGTAATATGTTGCAACAAAGTAGAGCAAAGCTAACCAAATCTATATGTAGGAGTATATGTTGGAGCGCTTGTACAGGGCCACCATGGCAGTCCCAATCTGCATGTAGTAAATGCTTAACTGAATTTTTTTTTCAACTTTTGGCTTAAATTCATTTATGCTGATCTGACATTGTACTTCATGATATTTTTGTCTACCATAATGAAATGTTACTAAAACAAACTCTGCCAATTGAGGCATGAATTGGTTTCCGAGCTCCAAAATTTTGATAGGTATTGACCATGCAGCAATACTTTTGACCAAATGGATTTTACAAGAATGATTATACTTAACATGTAAAGTCAACTACTTAAGTCTTTGGTTATGTTGTATTCCTTTTTGTTCATAACAACAACATATATTGAGGACAAGAATCATACCAGTATGATGATACCATATGAACACATGGCAGCCTTGTCAGAATGCCTTATCAACCTTACACTCTATCTACCCTACAAATCATACAATCTAGTCATATATATTTACATTTCTAGCTCTCACAGATGTCATACCAGTAAGTATACAACTGTTCTAGGCATTAAAACAATGTATTATCTATAGATTTTGTGACTGTAATGCTTTAAAATATTCAGACATACTGGAAATATACGTCAGACTCTGCAAATGACATTACATTTCCACCTTTAGTCTGGCTCGTTCTATATGCATAAATATTTCAAAAGGAACTACATGTTGTTGCTCTTGTAGAATATTAAAACTGAAGTAGGGTAATAGTAAGAAGCAGTCAAGCAAATGAGTTCCGACAAGAATAGAAACAGACAGATAACAGCCTGGTATTTCACAATGCCAACACAATGCTTAGAAAGCTATTGAGCCGTGAGCAAAAAGATAATTCTAATCAGACTTTTCACTTCCAGCAGATAGCCTGTTGTCTAAATGGTAACTTAGCCTGTTGTCTAATGGGTAACTAACTTCACACTCATGTTTCCTGTAATGGCACAAACAATGTATGAGAAAGCTGCATTATTTTTACAATAAAATTGAAATAAGCTAACCCCAATTTTATCTTCTAAGGCATGTACTTAATGCAGGCATAATCATGTATCTACAATTATAAAATTCAATGAAAAACAACAGTGTATTCTGTAAATTAATGGAATCATATATACATGTAAAACCAATATTTTTCGAAGGAGTTGAATTTGCGTTCAATTCTTTGTTGAACTCAAGCAGGAAATCTAATCCCCATGATTGACCAACCTCTCAAATTGTTTACCCTTTCACATTCTGTAATCCACGAATTTTCGACCCCACGAAATTGTTTTTATATCAAACTCCACGAAATTTAATACCCACTAAAATATGTGATTTTACGGTATAACATGACAGATTTATTATAAAGAACATATAAACATTGGGTACCATTCTGTTTGTGTGCTTCTACTTAGGCAACTACACCATTGCACAGATATACACGCTTGCAATGGCTCTAGAAAGAACATGGTTGTTGGAGAGCCATATGTGTGGTTTACACTATTATTATGATACAACATATATGATTATTCAACTTTAAAAATTTGATGGCTGCGCAATATATTTCATCTAGTGCAAAATTTTGCCAATATAGATCAAGCTAGACTACAAGGAAATTGTAAAATTTCTAATATTTCTGTATGCTGAATGTCAGGAATTCAGAATTTGCTAATTTTTAACTGTTGAAATAACTACTTAATTATACAGTTATATACCAGTAGTTTCACAACCAAACCCTCAATTTGAGTCAGAATTAATTGTCTCCCCTGGAGCACAACATTGCGTAACAACCAATTCAGAAAATCAAGTGCAGCAACATTTTCTGTCATGTAAAAACAGTCACTGCAGTCACTATCAACAATGGAAGAGACTTTTTATGGTGGATCGTCAATAGCTGAAGTACATTTAATTACACTAATGGCAGGTTTATGGGAAAGAAGTAAAAGCAATTATGATTTAATTGGTTAACTATCAGGTCACAATATAAATCTGTTGTTTTCTATAATTGATTCAACTAGTCAGATCTAGGAAATGTGCTATCATAGATATTAAAACAATGATTAAATTCATTACATAGAATGGTGCAGAGATATGTAAGATATAAAACAAACGCAATTTCAAATTGACATGCAAGAATGATACAAATTATGATCAAGCAGGCATCAATCAACTACAGAAAACAAAGACCTCTCAAAACAGAAATGCACTCATACTTTTATTTTCCTCTATTTCTGCTCAGAAAAATAAATTTAAATGTCCTGCCACATAAGTACAGAAGTAAACAGAAATGCACTTGTACACATTTTCCATTATTTCTGCACAGATGAACAAATTTGAATGTCCTGCGACACACAAACAAAACTAAAAAAGGTTTTTAATCTGTTTGCATTATTTAGCCAAACTTTGTAATATCAAAATATGGATCAGACGGTATCTATTGTTATAATTCTAGATGTTTTCTGTCCAAACTTTGGTGCATTAAAAACAAAATCCTGTCCAAAAGGCCATTACAAAAATATTTGGTACTTTATATTTTGTTTTGTTCCATTTCCACAGATTACCATGTCTATTATGTTTTTTTTTCTATAACTTCTTTACCTCCTATTATCTTGCCTTATCTCCCCTTATCTTTGCCCACCGATTCAGCTTATGTATTATCTGATGTTGATCAATTGTTCTCTTTGTTAATGAGCAGTCTTATGTGCCAAGATGACTGTATGATGACATAATTCCTGCAAGTTTTTCACAACTTCTAGCACTAATTACGCATGATATAGTCTACAGCACGCAAGCTATATCCACGTTAACAGTATATCTGTATCACTTAATACAGGGATATAACTTCAGCAACATTTTGTAAATGAACTGAGATGCTAGAGGACTAAAAGGCATAACAATCAAGTCCCCATCATGTCAGACTATTGTTTTAGGTGATATAAGCAATGGAATAAACAAGCACATTAGTTAACGCATCCATACAGAGAGTTTCTACCAAACACTTATCACTATAGTACAGTACAGCATTTGTAGAGCATCACCCTTTGGGACCTGCAAATATTGGCCCTTGTACAGGGATAGCAACTCTACAGAGGTTACATTTATACAGTAAATATCAGCTTAGAAAAGTTTTAGCGGTGCTGTTATTAAGAGGTAGTTGCTCTACAGAGGGCTGCTCTGTAGAGTGTGTACTGTATTATTGAATAACTGTTCTGGTGAGCCAGCGTGTAATCAACCAATAAAACAGAACAAGCTGTAACTAAACAAACCTTGTAACTGACCCACCTACAAGTGCAAATAGGTCAAGTTCTAGACAGTCACATGGAAGACATGTGTTTGATTTTCAAGACATAAATCCATGATGATCACGCCCTCTACATGTAGAGAAGGTGACAAGTTGCTTCAAAGTTATTCAAACAAATCAGGTTATATGGAAATTGCATACCTACCGGTATGTCATTGACTGAAAACTCCATAAAACTGGATGGAAATACCTAAACAAACAAGCTCACTTTGCATATCGTTGCAATATCCTTTTCACAGTTCTATGTTCCATGCACAATTGCTTAGAAAATATTCCTACTTTTACCAACAACAACAAGACTCACAGTGCATTATAAGCTACTGACCCAGGTCAGCAACATGTTGCTAAAGGGTAGACACCAAGTTAACCCATTCACCCTGAAAGTTATGACATAATTTCAGCAATCAGTCCATTACAAGTGACATGTGATATTTAAGTAATAATGACCAGTAGTTAACACAATTTTGTACTTAATTTCGCATTGTTGTCCAATTAAAGTGAAGGCCATATAATTAGTTATTGCCATAATTTTGAGCTTAATGGATTTAATTTATTTGAAGATTTGATTCAACCCCTCCATTGCACCCAAAACCATTTAGCTGCAATATTATATGGTATGAACTATTATCTTGACGTCTGAGAGCACTATGACTGCCATCAAGACAAGTAACTCGTTTGGTAGTTGTAACACAAACTATACATGCCATGCTTTGCAGACCCCTTTGCGTGAGATTGGTGATGCAAATGCTGATTTCATTAAAATGAGGGAGATTGTCCTTGCTCAAACTTCAAACGTAAATTAATGAAGTTTATATGCTGTTTTCACGTATTTTACTTTTATGACAATGCCATACATGCTTCATGAAGCACTTTAAACTAATATTTGTGATCATTTTCATAATGTATAGAACAAATGTCAGGTTCCAGTATGTCCAAGAAATGCGTGAGATTTGATAAACTAGACCTCAAAATAGTGGAGATGCAACTCTCGATGTAGTAGAGTTAAAACAGCATAAAACTAGTTGACAAGATTTTCTATATAATACAGCAAAATTATGCTGGTTAAGAAGTTTTTGCCAATAACCACATCGTATCAATTTGAACATGGTTATCATCGTAATAGAGAAAGGAATCCTGACAAGTTCTCATGACAATTATAGCAATTTGTTAAGAAAATGAACGTTGAAAACATTGATAGGTGTAAGGCAACAACAGAGCAAATTATCGAACGTTGATCACTACTGTGTGTAACAAAGGGATATCTAAGATAGCTCAACAATCCAGCCAACCATCAGTCATATTGTGTAATGAGAAAAAACTGTCATAACCAAGTCATGATGATCGACTTACCAGATTTCAACAGGGAAGAAAAACAAGTAATGTGATGCTTAATGTAGCATATAGGTATGAAAAGCTTCCATCAGTAGTTATACATTCAGTAAAATATGTACACACAAATACTTGGGCTCAAGTAGTTTACCATCCCAGTGCTAATAATGAGCTATGGTTACATGGTGTATTATTATATTATACAAGAGGTATGAAAGTTGGACCAGGTCTCTAACATAACAGAAAGACCTACATGATTATATGTATAGATAGGATACAGGAAGGAGATACAGGAAGGTAAAGGGATCACATGGATACAGGAAGGTGAAGGGATCATATGGATTGAGGACCCTAAGTCACAGTGGACAAAGTATCAGAAGTCACAAGAAGAAAGGACCTAAGGTCACAGGGACAAGGTACTGGATTCTGATGTCAAGGTCATTGGTAAGATCCCTGCTAGTTCCCTAGATCACAAACTCTACTTTAGTCAAACATACTGGTTGGTTAGCCAGAAAACCGATTCATCATGGACGATGGTTGATGAAAAAGTTGTAAGAACTGGTTTACAAGAACATGGAAATAAATAAGCCTACTTAATCATGCCCAGAAAGACTCACAGTCCAACTTTTATTACTTTGAAGATGAATTTACCTTTGTTGAAAAGCAGTGGTAACTTTAACAGTTATGAGGGCTGCATGAACACACAGTAGGACAATTTTGTGTTCAACCTTCAATTTGTCCTTGCGTCTACCAGAACAATTCAAATTGTGGAACACATGTTACACTACAACATCATAATCAAGAAACCTTTCAGTTACACTTCATTACGTTAGAACAGAGAAATGAGAGATAGACATCATACTTGTGCAATTGCAGACATCAGACTGAAAAAGTATGCCGCAGAAGTTTTTAATCAATTATTAGAAATGCTAAAAGAAAGTTTTATATCTGGTGTTGTCTATTATTTCAACAGATGTATAACAACACATGAAACGTAGGAAAACACAAAATGTGCATTAACAAATTTGATTTCTGTTGCTGATAACACACAGAGAATTTTAATGCAGATTTTGTCATGTAAGCATGCTATAACCACGTCATGTGCACACTCCCTGTTTGTCTAGAGTTACATACATAAACTATACAGTAAAAAGATCATTAATAGGTCCAAGCAAGCTGTAAAGGCTTAGAGCCTAGTGATCGGGGAACATTGGCAACAATTCAAATTACTGTCACCACTGATCGTAATAGTGTCTGTGTTAAAAGCTAACCTGAGATTCAGTTACCAGCCAACTGCCTTAATAAGACTCTAATGACTAGGTTGGGGCCACAGAAAGTCTATAATGCTCGTACAAAGCCCTCCCAGCATTTTGGGGTTTACAATAGTTGTCGTGAATAGAAGGAATATTAAAATTGTCCAGCAAAACTAAAGTACTTAGGCCAGAGTTCTTTTATTTTTCGTTACTCGGACCCTCCTGCCCAATTTTTTGGCATTTTCAAAAAAATGTTTTTGAAAAACTGGGAAAAAACAAAATTGCATATAATGTTTTGATGATAAATGGACCAGCCTTGTGTTATTATTTCATTATTTTGTTAATAATAAGTTTTATTATATTAGTGTTTCACTGCAGTGTATTAGTCTTAAGATAAATTGGCTGTTTTCTAGAAAACTAACACTGTTGTTGATTGTTGATTGCTTTAAATCGGACTGTCATTGACTATTCTACCACCAACAGCTTGTGGAAGCTATATTTTGGGAGTTTTTATTTTTTTCCCTCCTCCTGTGGATTTTTTTCCGAAAAATGTCCCAGTTACAATAAATTAAAAAACTGGCCTTACAAAATCAACCCATCAAATTGATGCTTACATTATGATCAAAATCATTGTTCCCTTTTAACTATTAAACTGTCCAGTAAGGTAACTACGCTTTCATCTAACTTAGGCAAGTTGTAGATGCTACATGGTCAACAATTTTCAGTTGCCGGCAATCTGGGAGCCAAAAAAGAAAGTCATGCAATAACCTACAGTCTCTGAAGAGCTTTGACTACCGGTATTTTATAATAGGGGTAAATTGCAACCTAGCAGTCCTTGCTAGCCAAGATCTTCATGTAACTTCAAATGATTGATTTCATGTGTGAAAGTTAGGGGTGACTATTGAGTCCATTTTGGACTATTGCGATACTATTGTTATTCCTGAAAGTACTATTGCGATACTATTGTATTGCTTGAAGCTATTGTGATACTATTGCAATAGTTATTGCCAAGATTTGAAAACCAGGGATGAACTGCAAATGCAAATTTGCACTGTGTAATATATAACTTAGTTGTACAACATACTAATATACTTTTTGTGGAAATGATTTTAAATGAATTGGACAGAAAAAGAACATGTGCACGATTGCGATATTGGTCCTTTGTGGCAGTTTTGATGCACGGGGTTATCTAAAATTAGTTTTTTGAACAAGAACGGAAGTTATTTTAATTAATAATAAACTTTATTAAGAAAAAGGAAACTATCGTAACTATCGATAGTTGAGCTAACTATCGGCAATAGTTATTGAATCGAGACTTTTACTATCGATCCATACTATCGGGTCACTCGATATTTCGATGCATCGGCCCACCCCTAGTGAAAGTAAGAAATTCTGAAAAGCCTGAAATTCTCAATAATTAACAATTTATATACATTGTACTCGAAAATAAAAAAAAAAGACTTTTTGGTACACTCAAAAACCTGAAATTCAGGCACATTGTAAATTATCGAGACTCCATTTCACATTCCATCGTTACAATCAGAATGAGTAACTACCAAAGATAAACCAAAGAAATCATTAGCAGCGTATCAGTAATGAGAACAAGAACATATAGACTCAAACTTGAGTATAATGTCAATACCATCTGATAGACATATCAGTTCACTCATACACAACTTTTTCAGTTTTTTCCCCAGACAGGATGAAAAGCATAACAAACATATTTTTGTACATGAGCTTGAATTACAACAATTTGAAACCTTGGAACAACATATTCTATAGATGTATTGCACATTGGGTTTATATTAGTACAAAACTTGAGAGAAGTTAGTTCATTGAGTGTGAGAAATGAACGAAATGTTTATTTGAAAACCATGTTTATTTGAAAACCATTTCTTGAACTTGCTGAATGATTCATGGATCAGTTGGAAGTCCTGAGGGTGTGCTGCTATATTTCTATGATATGTTTTGGCATTCACAAAGTGGAATTATACAACACATGTATATAACACATTATTTGATAGATACAGAAAAGCCAACCTCAAAATTAAGACACAATTGCCCATGTCCCATTCTCACTGCTTTCTTTTTTTTCAACTTCAGTGAAATAAAATACCAAATCATTTTGTCCAAATGGTGGTTTTATTATGAAAGTTTCACTGTTTTAGTAAGGTATTATAAGCAACTTTATTTATTGTTGACTATGAATATGCTAAATATGCTATTTTATTCCCGAATAAATTTTGTATTCATTATGCCACGACTGGTAATCAAACCTGGATAGCTGTTTGACAAATCTAACGCACTAACTACGGCACCATGGCCATAGTTGAAATGTAACCAACTTTTACAGAGACTACAATACAGTCAGGTCCCGATATAATGACACCCGATATACTGACAAACTCATTATACTGAAGTCGTGTTTTGTGGAAAAAAATGCTCTTTGCATCAATTCAGTATACTGACATATTTGTTACAATGACATTGTTCTTGGAAACAAAAAGATGTGTGATACTATACACAAATCATCATCATGTATTAGAAAAGTACCAAATTACGACTGTATTGGACATTTCAAAATTCCTAGAATGTTAGGATTTCAGCCATAAAAAAACCTCATTTACCCAGAATCCTATTAGGTAGGCAATAAACTTATCTAACCTGATAGCGCTTATAGCCCACATACTATATTTTCAATGGACAAAAAACTTAAATACATATAGGTTATAGCTTATTTATCATTACTGTAGCATAATAAAACTATCTGAGTCAATTAAGCTATCTAGTAGACCAAGGTACATTAAAAGGCTATTCAAATGTTGATTTGGCATCAAACAGAAGTGTAGATTCTCTATTATCTTACCTTCAAATCAGTACTCCAGATAGCTCATCCAAGATTATATACATAGATACAATGTAATATACAGAGTTCCATGGGGATTCTGTGTAAACTCTTACAGAATACTTCATAAACAACTCCCAGAATCGGCAGAGAAATCTACAGTCCAGCAGAAAATGTAATAGAAGTAATCCAGTTCTTTGAGTCACTACACACCACTTCAAGAATTCTTTCCTGCTGGATCTGAAAATAGCACAAGAAGTGTTCACAATTAATCACACCACATCGACTGGTTGTAAACAAAAATTATTTCAGCAACTTTCCTAGCAGAATATACTAAAGTACCAAAATATTTGCTTCTTGAAAACTAGCCAGGTGTGGCAGCTAATCAAAATAGAGCTAACATTCAGCTGACAGCCAATCAGAATCCAGGTAACAAAAATGCTTGCCAGAACAATGAGTAAATGGTGTTCTGTAATGAAGAGAGCACATTTAGATTCTGCACTGTACTATCATTTACACATTTATCATGAGAAGAATGCAGTGTTTATCACATGACATGAAATTTATGCACCATGAGTCGAGGCAGTCTTACTGGAACTGAAAACAGCACCTGGATTGCGTCAAAATTATCTTAATATTAAATGCATGAAACTTTAGTTTTTATCAAGGTGAAAGTAATCACAAAGAGTTCCTGCAAATGGTTCTACCAGCATCAAGCTGGTTTTAGTAATAACAATTGATAAAGAACAAATGTGTGGAAAAACAGTATGTGAACAATTTGTCGGTATGGCACGGCCTCTTCACAGGTACAACAACTACAACAACTGACAACAATAGTTTACAGCTTTAATTTTAGTAAATTTTAACCTCTCATTAGAAACAATCTTTTAACAGTTGGTCAACATTGTATGCCTTCCTATATCAACTTTTCATGCAGTGAGATTTTACTTTAATTAATCATATTAAACTTCATACTGAGCACTATAAGTTCTCAACAGAAATGTATCTTTCTAAGAGAGTAGCATATGGTTCTGAGACAACAGAGGCTGTACTGAAGTTAATATAATACAACAAAATTGAGTAAGAATACTAGCACATTCAGAATGATCACCATGCAGAAGTTTCTTACCAAATTTATATTTTTTTTATTTTTTATGTACTGCAATGATTAATTATACAACCATTTTTTACTGATATTTCAAAGGAGCACATCTTCAACAAAATCATCATCTAAGTGTAATCTTTGTATTGTTTATTCTTTATTTCTTCCTTTAATATATATATCAATCAATCTACTTTCGTTTTCCATATACATTATTAAAGATTTTTAGCCTTGGCAACAAACATCAATATAAGTGTACTAGTAACCAATATCTCTGTTTATTATACCCCCAATCTAGAATGTATAATACAAATGTACTGAAAAATCATTACATTATATAATAATATGGTTTAATTACCTAACTATTTATTGAATATATGATATAATAGAAGGTATATATACACTAGCTTTAATTATTATCTAACCCAGTAATGTGTTATAAGTGCTGTTATATATCGGATACCGGAGCTAACATTTCTCACCTTTCCTGCAGCTCCACCTATTTGTTAACAATGATAATTAACAACTAACTAATTAACCTGCATGTGGCCACATGTTGATTCAAGTTAGGTAATGTTGCGCAATAATGCTGATTAGTTATTGTTCTGATAAGCATCAATTAATCGCATATACAAATGTACAAGTTGAATTATGTAAACACCTGCATTATGTGAGTGCAAGGTTAGGATAATGTAGTCACTCACAGACTTCTATCTATACTTTTCTGAATTATCTCCCATGGATTATTGTTGAATAAGGAAAGAAGGAAGATAATAGAGAAGGGAGCTAATAGAATGAATGTGGCAGGGTTGTAACTAGAAAGGGTGAGAGTGGCATTGATAAAGGACAGCAGTGTAAAGCTGGGACAAATGCAGCAGACGAAGAGGCAAGGTAAAGGGACAATAATAAGAAAGGTCTGCAGGAAGATGACAGGAAAAAGGTCCAAGAAGAGGGGACTGGACGAGGGAGAAGAAGGAACAGAAAGAATGGACATTATAAGATAGATCAGGAAAAGGTGTCAGGAAGCATTTATAAACAGCAGATCTTCAGAATTTGAACAAAAATTACAGAGTTCAGATCAAGCTATTTTCCGACCTGTTCATGAATCCAGTGAGTTACAAGTGAATACAAATTGCCTGTAATCCTCTTAGTACAGACCACTAACTCATAATTATACCCCTCGATTGTGAAGCTATAAAAATAAAAGAACAACATCATATTTTCTGTAACATTCTACAAGTTATACAGCAGTGCAGGTGTTATTAATAATCAACAGTCAACATTTCTATTACTTATTACATTTTATGCCAGGCAATTTTATTTCATTTATACTAATAGAAACACACAGGGAGGTCTACGAGTATGGCATGGTGTAAGTATATGATGGGTTGGTTCCTATCATCTCTTCCAGCCAGGCATTCATTTTAAAACTTCAGCTTTGCCCCGGCTCTAGTTATAGAATGTCAGGTTTTCTAAGATTCAAATATCTCAATATACACAGGGGGCTGGGTACCAATCTATATGGAATCCCTGAGGGAAAGTCATGGCTCAAGTTAAATTGCTTAGAAATTGTAACAAGGTGTAAAACCTGTCAAAACATGGCATTTAATAAGACAAGAGATTAGCATAACATTTACTATAGCGTCATCATAATTTAAAATGACTTACAACAGACATTTATATTATTTAAAGCAATGGAAATAAATTTTAAACTTTACACTGCAACACAATGCACCCCAATTTAGTCCAAATGGAAAGTGACAGTCTGATGTAGTTGATATTGTAACTTCGAAATAGTTTTGAGAAAGTTGGGGTAACCGTAGAAATGACTTTATATTTGTATTAAAATCTTCAAAGAAAACTATATTTCAAGATTTTCAAAATTTGTCAATTAAATAGAAATAAATGAGTTCTTAAAAGTTGTGGAGTTGTTAGACAACCACTCAGTTTTTAAGTTGTAATGTTGGACCGACCAATCAACTGTTACATTGTAATGTAGAAAGACCAATCAATGATGCCTAGAGTTATCACACTGTGAGAAGAACAACTAATGAAGCATGTGTTTAATTTTTTTAATTTATAGTAACATTGTTATTATAGGGGTTCTATTGAGGCATAATGCCCAATCCTGAAAACGAGTTTCAAGTCTGTTTTAGGTGACATTAGCACATATCCCTACACATTAACCACTAGGCTTCAAACATTGTTCTATTATTAAAATTCTGATTATTGTACATCAAATTATCATAACTTTGTCAATTCTTTGAAAAGATCATTCTTCCTAATGCAGCAAATCATGATTATTCCGGAATTGTAGGACCCCTGTATTAAGTATATAGCATTGTTAAGTGAAGAAAATTTTACTGAGTACCATGACTATCAGGGCCAGACTAGACGTTACCCAGTACCATGACTATCAGGGCCAGACTAGACGTTACCCAGTACCATGACTATCAGGGCCAGACTAGACGTTACCCAGTACCATGACTATCAGGGCCAGACTAGACGTTACCCAGTACCATGACTATCAGGGCCAGACTAGACGTTACCCAGTACCATGACTATCAGGGCCAGACTAGACGTTACTCAGTACCATGACTATCAGGGCCAGACTAGACGTTACCCAGTACCATGACTATCAGGGCCAGACTAGACGTTACCCAGTACCATGACTATCAGGGCCAGACTAGACGTTACCCAGTACCATGACTATCAGGGCCAGACTAGACGTTACTCAGTACCATGACTATCAGGGCCAGACTAGACGTTACTCAGTACCATGACTATCAGGGCCAGACTTGATGTTACTCAGTACCACGACTATCAGGGCCAGACTAGACGTTACTCAGTACCACGACTATCAGGGCCAGACTAGACGTTACTCAGTACCATTACTATCAGGGCCAGACTAGACGTTACTCAGTACCATGACTATCAGGGCCAGACTAGACGTTACTCAGTACCATGACTATCAGGGCCAGACTAGACGTTACTCAGTACCATGACTATCAAGGCCAGACTAGACGTAACTCAGTACCAGGACTATCAGGGCCAGACAAGACGTTACTCAGTACCATGACTATCAGGGCCAGACTAGACGTTACTGAGTACCATGACTATCAGGGCCAGACTAGACGTAACTCAGTACCATGACTATCAGGGCCAGACTAGACGTAACTCAGTACCATGACTATCAGGGCCAGACTAGACGTTACTCAGTACCACGACTATCAGGGCCAGACTAGACGTAACTCAGTACCATGACTATCAGGGCCAGACTAGACGTTACTCAGTACCACGACTATCAGGGCCAGACTAGACGTAACTCAGTACCACGACTATCAGGGCCAGACTAGACGTTACTCAGTACCACGACTATCAGGGCCAGACTAGACGTAACTCAGTACCACGACTATCAGGGCCAGACTAGACGTAACTCAGTACCACGACTATCAGGGCCAGACTAGACGTAACTCAGTACCACGACTATCAGGGCCAGACTAGACGTTACTCAGTACCATGGCTATCAGGGCCAGACTAGACGTTACTCAGTACCATGACTATCAGGGCCAGACTAGACGTTACTGAGTACCATGACTATCAGGGCCAGACTAGACGTTACTCAGTACCACGACTATCAGGGTCAGACTAGACGTTACTCAGTACCACGACTATCAGGGCCAGACTAGACGTTACTCAGTACCACGACTATCAGGGTCAGACTAGACGTTACTCAGTACCACGACTATCAGGGCCAGACTAGACGTTACTGAGTACCACGACTATCAGGGCCAGACTAGACGTTACTCAGTACCACGACTATCAGGGCCAGACTAGACGTTACTCAGTACCACGACTATCAGGGCCAGACTAGACGTTACTGAGTACCACGACTATCAGGGCCAGACTAGACGTTACTCAGTACCACGACTATGAGGGCCAGACTAGACGTTACTGAGTACCACGACTATCAGGGCCAGACTAGACATAACTCAGTACCATGACTATCAGGGCCAGACTAGACTTTACTCAGTACCACGACTATCAGGGCCAGACTAGACGTTACTCAGTACCACGACTATCAGGGCCAGACTAAACGTTACTCAGTACCACGACTATCAGGGCCAGACTAGACGTTACTCAGTACCACGACTATCAGGGCCAGACTAGACGTTACTGAGTACCATGACTATCAGGGCCAGACTAGACGTTACTCAGTACCACGACTATCAGGGCCAGACTAGAGGTTACTCAGTACCATGACTATCAGGGCCAGACTAGACGTTACTCAGTACCACGACTATCAGGGCCAGACAAGACGTTACTCAGTACCACGACTATCAGGGCCAGACTAGACGTTACTCAGTACCACGACTATCAGGGCCAGACTAGACGTAACTCAGTACCACGACTATCAGGGCCAGACTAAACGTAGTTGAACAGCACCTGAATCACATGAAAAGAAATACACGTATGAATTATAAACTCCAGAAAAAAAAGATATTTCAATCTCCATAAAATGTCAACTGTCAAAGACAAGAAACCACATCAATTAGTGACTAATTGAGACAACAAATTCACACCAAATATGTTCATAAACAGCACATTGCAGGAATAATGAGCACCCACACAGTTTATAGGGATAATACCATAAATACAAATCCACTTCCAGTCAGAAATAATGTTTCCCATATTAAATTTTCCAAGGCAACTTAATGTATTTACACAAATTTATCTCAGATGCATCGACATGTAACCATTTTGTACCAAGGAAACTTCAAGAATGACCTTCATCCTTTATAATATTGACAATGAAGTTGATTTATAGGCTTTGTATGTTTCCTTATAAGACTCAGATGCCAAAATAAAACAGAAAACAAATGTCTTGATATTTTCTCGATCAAACTTGAGTGTATGAATTTACATCATGGAAATGGGTAATTTTGGTCATTTAAAGGACATAAAGGAGTTAAGTGTATTTTTTTCTAAGAAACAAGAAAGAAAGAAAATACTACAATACAGCATTAGTTAGTTACAGTCATACCAGTCCTTGGGCTGAATGAACATAATTAAAGCAAGTTAAAGGCAGCTCATGAACATACATTTTATGGAATCATCTTACTCAGGACACACATTACCAGCCCTAGGGCTTATCAATCTGATAGATTTTATTGAAGACTCCTATCTTGTTTTTCACTTACTACTAATATGTATATCAATCCATAATATCATTTTAATTTGACAACATCCTGGGTATAATTTCTGAATGGGCACAAATAGACAAAGAAACCTACCAGTATTCACTAAAAAGCTAACAGTATTCACTAAAAAGTTACATTCTATAAGATAAGGATGCAGTAAATGTTGGAGTATGTATGATAGTGCAGATGTTGTTCAATGTAGTTCTGTTATATGTCATCACTATACAGTATAGGGATAATGTTAGAGACTACAGTAACAAATGTCAGAGTGATAACTGATGTATCTAATGAAACACCTGACAATAAAAATATGCCAAACTATTCCTACAATGTCAACTCAAACATCAATAATCACGATAGATTGCCGGAGATAACTCTAGCCTGATCAATAAACAAGCATGGATAATATAAACACTACACAGTGAATTGACCGCTTGTTATCAGTGTAGATTGAAAGAGTATAATAGTATGCATTTAAAGAGAATATTGGGCACAAAAATGGACATCGAAAATGCATTTCATTTTTATGAGTAAACTAAGGCTAGTGTTATCATTGGCGGACTATAGCTCAATGACAAATATCATAAACACAAAGCAATCTCTCCCAAGTGGTCTCTCTTACTTGACCATCAACCTCTATTTAACATTACATCATAGTAATTTTTAACACATCCCCACTCCACTTACCAGGCATGATATATTTAGTCAAAATAAGTTAAATAGTTGGGTGTTTTGCAGGAGTCAATATGGGAACTAATAATGTTGCAACTTACCTGCCCCATGTAAAATATATCTACAACAAGGGCTCTAATTGATTATACCAAAACCACAGTCTGCAGTACAAATCATATATATCCTTGTTTTAGTCAAACCATTTTCTTCCAGCGGCACTGTGGATATTAAATACCTAAAGTTCTGAGGTAAAACCATAGTTATCTTTCTTATTATATTTTGGATATTTATATATATATTTGCAAAATTGTGATACAGATAAGATTTGATATTTTTATCGCTTTTCTCAAACGTTTTTTACATCTTTATCACGAAAACGTCTCACTTTTATTACAATTTCAAGACTTCAGTCCAAGAACATCAAACGAGGAGTATTTTTAGTATACTGCGGAAACTGTCAGTAGAAATTATGTTATTTTCTAATTCAGTAGAACATTCATGATGTAATGGAATACAACATACATCTATAATTAAACCAGTATATCAAAGAAAGGTGCTTACAGGTGAATTTTCAAAGTTATCAATTGAAATGCAATTAATTAAATACCTGGCACCAAGCATATTAAGTAAAAAGAAAAAAAATTGAATTGGATATTCAAAAAATCTTTCAGTATTTAATAAAAACAAGACTGCGTTCAATAAACGCTTATGCCCCCTGTGGAAGCCTTGTCCATAAAGTCTAAGTCCAAAATTAGGTCAAGGTGAAGGTCAAAATGGGGTTAGGTGATACTGGCGTGTAGAGAGTGTTCATATACAACATCCATGCAAGTATGAAAGCTTTGTAGCAAGCCATATTAATGCTAGAAGAAACGGTCAATTTGGGTTAACCAGGACGGACGGACGAACGGACGGACAGGTGAATCACTATATGCCTCCCCATCTATCGATAGGGGGGCATAAAAATCAAATCATTATTTGTTTAGAATAAAATAATCTAAATACCGGTACACACATATGTATATTTGTATTGATATAGAATGTTCCCGTCATAAAAACTAGGTACATTCCATTCTCCAAGGTTACATGTTTCTTTAAATGTGTTTGGATCATCACCAAGTTGATGATTAGTTAATTAATGTAATATAACTCATGCAGTGTCTGTAATGAAGCAGATGTGCAGTTGTGTGCATCAAACTGTATAATTATACAAGAAATACAGTGTCACCTCAATTATAAGACCATCACCAGGTTCTGGGGAAAGGTGGTCTTGTTATTATACAAGTGATAAGTAGGCCTAAATTAATTGTTGAATATATATTGATGAATTGCACACTTAAATATGATCTCAATAATCAGGTTTGTCTTAATCATGAGGATACGTGTGGGGAGTACTGACTATAACAATATAGTAGGATTCACAGGAATAGTTTCAAGCTCTTTTATATAAAGGAAAACATAATAATCGACAGATTCTGACAAATTCCATAATTAATAATTTCCCTTTCTGCAGTATGGTTACTGTCATGCAGCTCAGTGACTTGTAGAAAACTCAGGGTAATGTCCAAAAAACATGATGTTAGCCTCACTGCCCCACCAGGTAGATAGCATTTAATTGATATAACAGGTACCCTTGGCTGTAATAATACACAATTTGCTGGTGTATATAAATTATGAAGATAATATACAACATTTTGTCAGATCTCTGGAGACTTCCACCATGTACTCATCATGTATTGCTATCAAAGAAGTGCTTGTTCACAGCAATCATCAGGGCTTTGCTTTACTATTGAGTCAATGTGCCAAGCCAAACTGGTAGTATATTCCTATTGGTAACTTTACTTTGAAGGACTGCATGTTTAACACAAGAAATGTATAAACTATTGCCAGTATATCAAATAAGGCAGCTTTTTATTTTACCCCCAAAATACATTTTTATCAAAAGATATTTTTATGAAGAATTTCACTCATCCAAGGGAGATAATTGAAAAGTAAGCACTAAATACAAATAGAGTAGCCTCCCTTAAATCAATTCAAAACCCACACAAACCTCTTTCTTGAAATTTATGTACGTCATTACATTAAGAACGACTGAACATTTCATTTTAGTTAATGCCTTGCAAGGACAAATATTACAAACTTTTCAAGGCTTAAAACACTGTGTAGATGGAAAAAAGTCTGACAGTATGCATGTGGAAATATTAGCGATTTTCTAAGTAGAGTTCTATGTTGCAAAAACTTTTGCTATAATAAGTACCGTATTAGCAAATTTAGTAAATTCTCAAAATATTTGTAAAATTTGTCAATATTTCCTTGTCGCTTTAAATCACAGACATTTCCATGTTGTTAACAGCTTAACCATGTATGCAGTAGCTACTTAAGGGCCACATCAGGAATGTAGACAAAGCATACAATTCAAGAACAAGTGCCCAAAACTATATACAAATTCAACGTTCAGCACCATTTCAATGAAAACAAATTATATTCTTACTTTAGAAGTTAAGTCACATTATGAGTATGACATTAAGTTGAGGATCAAAGTTTGATACTTATCAGGGACAAGGTCCTTAAGTACAGTCAGAGCAAACTTGAGGGACATCTTCACAAAACAAACCCAACTGAATTTACTAGAGATGGCAATGGATACTCGCATCGTTATCTGAACAAATATCCATTGACAACCTTAGAATTTACTGAAGTAATCAACATGATTTAGATAATTACAATATTAATCTGTCAAATCAACTGATGTATTAACTTCATGAAGCCATGGCGATATAATGCAAGCATTCCGCAAAAGTCATATTACCATTTCCTTATTGACTTTTCAAAACAAACACCCCATATTACCGAATTTTTTACTCGGACATAAAGTTTGAACGGCTTGGTGTATTTTGCCGATTGTAATGTTTGGAGAGTGTCAGCTACGTTGAACATATCAATGTACACAACTGGATCATACTGTATGTTTACATGTATGTTCTTGTTCAAACATACTGTCAATCAGAGTCCATCAAACTATCGTAGAATACAAACATAATTAATCTAACTGATGAGTCCAAACATCAATAATTTGCGCCAACTTTTTACACCTAATTACAAATCATTGATCTGTATCTTGCTTTCGATCAACTTTTCAAGTCATGTTTGCTTATATATGAGCAACAAGGTTTTGCTCCAATAGAAACTGAAAGAACTTCCACTGTAACTGCCGAAACCATTTTCTTGCTTGTGTGCCAAATATGCCACTCAATCTAATTATCATTTTTATGTGGTGTTCTGTTTCTTTGGGTTTATAATGCCATTTCTCAACAATATTCTAGTTATATACGGCGGCCGACTCACCTGGCCAGTTTTCCTGGGTACTGTTTTATCAAAGGACTTACGGAAATTGTAAACTTACGATTAAATTTAAATTCTTTATAATTTGTTTATAATTATAAAGTGTGGTAAATGGAGCTGCAATACTAATACTGATTCAGTTAATAAACTCCTACAAACCATATCCATCACCAATTTGCAGTTGTTAAAGAATTATAAAGAATTCAAATTTGTGCGTAACTTTCAGATTTTCGTAAGTGCTTTGATAAAACAGTACCTGGACTGTTATCCTGAACCTGTACTAACCTACCCTTCCAAAACGAACCAACAACTTCATCACTTGAGGTAAATCAACTCGTCAAATTTTTATGGAAGGGTATGATGAATTGCCACAACTGTGAATCAAACCCAGATTGCTGGGTTAGAAATCCAGTGCACTAATTGCGGCTCTTTATATCTGGTTTTTTAACAAAATATTTATTAAGATTTCAAAATAAGAATCATTTATCTATGAACAGGATCAGGTTTATGAGTCCAAGATCAGGTTTAGGGGAGAACAGTTTTGATAATTCTTGTTTTAAAGTTGTGTAATGCAATGATCTTATTTATGTAACATGGTATTAGTCCCGATACATAGCTTCTCGGTTCCGTCAGAGAATTGTACAGTTTTCATATGGCTAGCACTGAACACCGATGTAACGCACGGACCGAATTCAGATGTTATGTATCCCGAGTTCCCTCGGAGCGTTACTTCATTTTTCAGTTTTGTCAGAGCCATATAAAAACCGTACAATTATCTTGACGGAGCAGAGAAGCGATATATCTGGATATATGCCGTGTATAATAGTTCTATAGGCAGTAAACTAAGTGCTAGATAAAACCAGCTTATCTATACTTTTGTCTCCATTAGTTGTTTCCATTAGCGTTTATTTCAAATTTAAGGAAACAAGTCTAGTCAATCTGCAACAATATTTCTCCTTAATAAGAATTTAAGAAATAAGGTAATTACCAAACACAGTACAGACACATTGAAATCATGTTTGCTGGCCTCTATGGAGATATAACCATAGTCTTTGTGTCATTTTGTTGCAAGTTTATAACCACATTATGTCACCAATTTCCTTCAATTACGATTTATTTCCTTATTTTAACGACATTTTTCACTTTAACTGGCTTATTATGTGTATGTAACATGGATCTCAGTAAAGTATCAGAAAATGATTTCTGAAGTTATGAACTATATATATTTCCAGGCATGCACATGTACCAATTTAAAATCTTTACACTTTCAGACATGCAGCCCTTCCGCCTTCAGTACTATACCTCCCAATCATGAAGTCACAAATCAGCAGTAACATGCAAGACCGAATTTGGAAGTCAGTATGTCTAAGACTTTACCCTCTTAGGTTTTCCATGTTATACCCAAGTTTTAAAATCTTAAATATTCATAAAACATTATCTGATGACTTAAAAGGTTAAGTGCACAATCCTCTTCAGTATTAAGTCTATATCATGAAGGATTTTTATACTTTATAATAATGGGGGGACATAATACAGGTTGCACATTGATCAACCCTCTGTAGTGTACAAATTCTATTCATAATACAGGTTGCACATTGCTCAACCCTCTATAGTGGACAAATTCTATTTATATTACAGAATACACATTGATCAACCCTCTATAGTGGACAAATTCTATTTATATTACAGAATACACATTGATCAACCCTCTATAGTGTACAAATTCTATTTATATTACAGAATACACATTGGTCAACCCTCTGTAGTGTTCAAATTGTACTTATAATACAGGATGTACATTGATCAACCCTCTGTAGTATACAAATAATGTTTTTTTCTCCCTTCATTTGACAATGACACCTCCATTAATACATCAGCACCTACCAGTTCCTAGACTAATTGCTATAATGAATGTGGATCATAAACTATGATGATATTAAGCAGAGATAATTTGAAACAAATCACAGGAGACCTTTGACAAGAAATCAAGCAATCAGACAAACAGTGTAACTTCATTATATGTTTAGTTAAGATGCAAACATGATAACATATTGGGTTCATTAACTATCCAGCTAGTTGTCTTACTCTGTGACAAACTAGATGAAGGTATGAAAACACAAGTTGTACAAAGACAGCTGTATGACAAAGGACACATATTTAATGATAAACTATATATTATTAGATAGCATGATGACATACATGTATACTAAGGCATGGCAATAGACACATATTTACTGGCACTCTTATACCTGGGACACAAATCCAATCTGATCACCGCTGAGGGCATACTTTAGTCTAAACTAGAGCTATTATTATCACTGGAGTGATGAATCATACCCAAGCAGCACTGCCTTGACACAGGAATATTATCTATATAACCTTTGACCCCTTAGTGTGACCTTGACCTTTGAGCAACGGACCTGGGTCTTATGCATGACGCACCGCCTTCGTATTGGTGAATATATGTACCAAGCAGTTATAAAATCCAGTAAGCAATGACAAAGTAACAGAGCGGACAGGACTTGCAAGACAATATAACCTTTGACCTCTAAGTGTGACCTTGACCTTTCAGCTAGGGACCTGGGTCGTGTGCATGACAAACTGTCTTGATGTGGTGAACATTTGTACAAAGCAAGTTTAAAATACAGTAAGAAATGACAAAGTTACAGAGCGGACACTACTTGCAAGATTATATAACCTTTGACCTCTAAGTGTGACCTAGACCTTTAAGCTAGGGACTTGGGGCTTGCGCATGACACACCATCTTGATGTGGTGAACATTTATACCAAGCAATTTAAAATCCAGTAAGAAATGACAAAGTTACAGAGTGGACACAACCATCCAACCAACATGGTGACTCCAGTATATCCCCTTCTAACTTTGTTGGGTATAACAAGCCAGATGGACATTAGCTGATGATCAGGCAGTAGCCGGAGTAATTTTAAGACTCTTTTGCAATATGCATTGCTACTCATGGGCCAGCATCCACTAGATGCCTATACATTGGGTGCACATTAGATACAAGGACATCCTCAGTGATTTGTGACCCAGATGTAAGGCAGCTTGATGGCACATATTTACTTAAATGTTGTTTATGTTAAGACGACATTGGTCGTAAACAGACATTTGCTTCAACAGTCTCAGAGGTCATCCATTCAAAGATGACCCCACAGAGCTACAGATAAGCTGCGTATTGGGGTAATTACCCAATTAATTTTCTTAAAAACCCAATAGATTTTGAGGGACGGGAGTAAGTAATAGAAAATGGTGTTTTAGGGAAAAATAGTACATAAAAGACCAATTACCCAATTAGTTTTATTAAATACTCAATTAAAATTTGTCAAAACCCAAATAAAATTGAAACTTGGGGGTAAAATACCCAATGACCTAAAACCTTATCTGTTGCTCTGGCCCCATATATTTTACTTTCTGTAAAGATTATGGCATAATGTTATATAATCAGGGAATAATCATAGTCAAAGTTAATGGTATAATTACCACCAGTAAAAGAGATAAAACTGTTCATGTCATGAGGGAACTATCCCAATATTTCACTTTTATAATCAACACCTATTCATCTGAAAGTGAAAGTTCTCAACTCAACAAGTTCTTAATTACTCCAAAAGCATGACTAAACTTACAAATGCAGACAGATAATTACGGAATAAAACAAAAAAAAATCTTCCAACAATAATTGTATGCTATATTAGAGTTTGAAAAAGTTTGAACATAAATCTCACAAAAGTACTAGTTATATTCCTCAATAAAATGAAGAGTTCACCAAGGGGAAACAATGCATTCTTAGTAGAATGCTACATAAATCTCAGTAATTGTATCAAGGGTTTTGGGGTGAACTGATTGCATTTGCTATTTTACCTAAATAGGAAGTATTTGTAAAACTAAAACATGCATGCGTCATAAACGGTAAAGGTTACAGCAACCTTGACCTACTGACCTGTAGATCATAGGACATGATCTACTGTCATAGTGACCAATCTCTCTTTGAAGTTTGAAGATCCTAGATGTAATTTGTTCTTGAGTTATTGATTGGAAACCACTTAGTCAATTCTTGTAGTTGAAGGTCAAAGTGACCTTGACTTTTGACCTATTGACCTCATAACACATTGGGGTCATCAACTGTTGCTGCCTGACCAATCTCCATGGATAGTCTGAGGATTCTAGAAACAAGAATTGTTGAGGTATTGCTCAGTAACCATTTGATCATGTGACAGACACACAGACTAACAGACAGACATGCGCAAAACATGACATAAATAAGAAAGATAAGATCTCAATTTATAGACAAAGTGAACACACAATATTACTGACATGCATAAATAGATGTATTTTGTAATCGGAAATTCCTAAAATTTGGATTTTCAAATTGCACAGACAAAATTTAATTTTGTTATATTTAAGTTCAGACAGACTAGTAATTTCTGCCTTGTTTTATCATTATTTTAACATTATTTTAAGAGTTAAATATTGTAGTCGGTTCCATAGCATTAGAGAAGATCCCCTTTGTTATATAGCAACCCCTCGAGACTTTATGTCTATTCTCCATGTTTAAGGTGATTAAGCATAGCTCAATGAGGACACATTACTATAAACCTTGAAAGTTGAAGAATGAATCCTGAGTACAACCTCTAACATACAAGCCCTGTTACTGAAGTCAGAACAAATACAAAGAACATGGAACAATAGAAAAATCATACAATACTTTATCCAGTGAAATAAAACAGACTAGAGATAGACACACAATTACTTTCATTACCACTTCTAAAAGCTTTGATTTATCTAACAGGACAAACATAGCCCATAAAATATGTAAACAGCCAACTCATTTTTCTTAGAAAACTGAAAGCTATGATGAATACATTCAGTAAGGCAGAACCAATGGTTTATAAACATTTAACTAGGAACCTATTGAAGATCACACAAAAGAAAGTAATGAATTATATAGGCTGATCATAAATTACACAACGCTCAGGACTCAAATTACAACAAAGTTTTACAGTTTCCAAGAGATAAGTCAGTGGCCCCAGTCAAACAAGAGTGCAGCCAAATGGATGCCAGCTCTTTATCACAGGAGAAAAGGAAAGACAGAGAAATAACTAGTATTATAATGTAGCTTAAGAAATATGAAATGAAAGTACATACGGACAAGGACGCCAATGTCAGGGGTAGTACAATAGCTCATGCTATTCTTCGAAAGTCAATCTTAGACTGAAGTTTGTTTTGTAGTAAACCAATTTATAGACCTACTTAAGCTACAGCATTCGTTTTGGTGTCTATATCATGGGCATGATTCTAGAAAACTGCAATCAATTTCTTTTTATAGATATATTGATTTACAGTATTGCACACATCATTAGAAAGGTCTATAATCATTTAGTCACATTCTACCAAACCATGCTATATTGTTTTGTAAAAAAAATGTAGACAAAATCACACAAAAAAATTACGGGTTTTTTAAAAAATGCCAAACCAATCTCAGAAGTTGCAGGCTTAGAGCCCATCATAACAACAGTACTATCATATCAAGTGTTTATTGCCATATATAGATGTCTACAGTATATATAGGTTCATACTAGAATTGTGTTCAGTATCTATTATATCTTCAGACATCTATCCTGGCTCCATGCATAAATCTGATAATTATCGTATTACTGAGGCCATTCAATTTACAAACACTTGTTCTCTTATATATGTCAGAATCAATTTGTCTCCGCAATCCCAAGTGAGCCAATAATTATATGCAGCAGCGGACCACAACATTGTGTCTACTTGTCATCATTAACTTAGTTATACTTGCTTACTGAGGTAAAATCTCCCCCATCTAACCTTGAAACACACTCAAACAATGTTACAATTCACCACCCACCACTCAGTCCTTCTTTGGGGGTGGGGGAAGGGTGAATTAGTGGGGGTGAAACATTTTACGGACAGTATTAATTTTCTATATCTTAACTTTACACTTGGCCAACCAGTCCTGTCTCATCTAAACTTAGCGCTGGACCAACCATTCTATTACAATAGGGGTAACATGTTCACTGACTTTGGGGATTGAACATGCAACTGTCAGCTATCAAGGAGGATGATCATGTTGCTAATCACTGGACAAGCACGGGCAGTTATCATTAGTCAGTAATTGGATCCATCATTTAGTAAGACGTGATCAACTCAGTTTTTTATGTCCTACAGTGACAGGATTTCTGTTATAAGGAAACATGTACATCCTGACAATCCGGGTCAACCAGTTCTGGAACAAAACCTATCAGCAGTACCATTCATAAAATACTTTGATATGTTGTAGCCCGAGGGGGGATACTGATAACCGCAACATCATCAGGGCCAGTAACTCTATGAAATCAAAAGGTTTACACAAACAACAGCCTAAATGAAAATAATAGATAAATAAAATAGCCGAAGTTCATAAAATCAATAAGGTTCGGAGTGTTCTATAGTAAAGTATTACTAATTACATTTAATAAACAAATCGCTTACCATATCAAGCTTTATGCTCATGTAATCAAATGTTCCATTAATTACATGTAATGAGGCTTTGATGTAAAAAGCTACCACTGACAAATAAATAGATCCTTCCTTATATAATAACACATATGTACATGTACTTAGAGCACTTTCAGCTTTATTAGCATCCCTCTGTTTGTATTTCAGAACACCTTTATATTTCCAATACCTTTTTGATCAGAAAATGTACCAATTCTAGCTAGCGGGGCCAATATACAGGCAATAGAGCAATTATTGACTAAGTCCAATAGTTCCCGAGTTGGAAGTGTAATCGCTCTCTGATGTTGAAATAAATACACCAATCCGTGAACATAAAACAACGCACCAAAGGCCCGATATCTGATGGGATACTTACATTGACATAAACCAAATGTCCCGGGAGAAGCAGAAACACTATAGTGTAGTGATGGGGACCTTCAATTACATTAATGCCATCGTTGTAATTACAAGCTCAACGAGACAATGATTGTCAACTGTTTTCTATACAATACATGAAGCAAGTATATAAACTAACTTATTTGATTAGCATGAAACAGACATTTTAACATGTACATACAAGTCACTCGTCGATCCAATGGTCAGTATGTGTCACGAGCGGATCCAATGGTGAAGTACAAGTCACTATCGGGTCCGATGAGTCCTGCACCAGGCACAATCCACTGACAATCTGAAAAATTTAGGGAAAAAATCAATATGCTATTTATCAATGATACAGAGTCTAAGAGAGTATATATTCTGGACAATCAGCAAGAAAAATACATTTGGCCTAGTTCTGAGAATGTCGTGTCTGGACCCCATAAACAAGCTGTAACTATGATTCTGTTAACCTGAAACTACGATTCATGTCCATATTTAACTTGAAGTCCAGTATCACCCTCATCTATTTCTGTTAATGCTGTACTGTCTAATGCATAGATCATAGTGTTTTATACAGATTTTCTTATTTTTTCAGTCAGTTGACCTTACTTATTTTCTCTGGAATTTATTATCAATCGGTACTTAAAGTCCTGCTCTTTGCAAGCAACTGAAAACTTCAGCACATGTAGAGGACATGTAGCCTCAACGTCAATGAAGAAACTAAGTCTTACTAACCCAGTTATCAAATCCAGTCCATTTAATTGTGCTCTCTATCAAAGCGCTAGCAGGCATAATATTATATACACTACGTTTTAAAAAATGTTAGTCACGACAATTCCGAAAGTCATATCAGTTTGATACCCAAAAATAAAATTGATTAATTTCAGAATCTTTCTAATTCTAGAAACAAAGCCTCAACTCATAATTACCCCTATACTTAAACTATAGTTGTTAATCCTATTTAAGTATCACTAAAAGTCTTTTAAGTTTAATCCCTTTTTCTAATTAATTATACAGGTCTAATAAATGACAATTAGAGAAAGTTCAAGCCCGTAAAACTTTTATTGCACGCTCAGCAAATAATGGGAAAATGACTTTTGTTAAAAGCTGTGTTATGGTTTACAATTTGGTTGTTAAGGTTAAATTTATATTAACAAAGCAGCTGAAATGGATACTTACATGACCATGATTTTGTTGAGATGATTATTGTGACCAAGTTTCATAAAGATTAGGTAAAAATTGTGACCTCTAATTTCTAAGATTTGACCTAGTGACCTAACGTTTGACCCTACATGACCCAATATCAAATCTGACCAAGATTTTGTTGAGAAAATCATTGTGATCAAGCTTCATAAAAATTAGGCAAAAATTGTGACCTCTGACATCTACATAGGCAAAATGTGAATCGATGGACGATGGACGATGGACAATGGACAATGGACGAAGAGTGACCACATAAGCTTAGCCTGTCATGAGCTTAAATAATAGAGCAATCAATACAAATTGAATGTAAAACACATACTTCTGGGCCCCTCCCCTTTTTGGACAATCAATCCTGAGCTTTTAATGTAAAAATGACCGTCCATTTATTGACTATGAACCAAATTGAACAAGATGTCTTTATACAGCATCTGAGCACATTTCGGGAGCCCTGGCTTCATTCAAAATTGTGGATGATTAATTTAAACAAATTAATGTAAAAACATAATATTAAGTCAGACAGGGAAGGCAGCACTCAACTTAACAAGCCTTAAAGGTGCTGCCTCACAGATTTGGCTAAAATTTTTGTATATCGTGATTTTCTAACCTAACCAAGTATTGATGTAATAGAAAGCCACTGACAGTTGCTTTATGAAAGATTTGGTGCAAATAAGCAATTTTAACCACGCTCGATAACGCCCACTGAGAATTTTTTCTTGAAAAAAAAGCGCTAAGTTTCCTTCCAACATGCTTTGTGAATTATGTAATTCACACGTGATTGAACTGTAACATCAGCAAACTACAGCGTAAACATCAGTGAGGTATTTGGTTCATTTTTCCATTCGTTTTCATCAAATGCAAACAAATTTCAGGCAATTTAAGTAATAGTAGTGTTAATTCTATACCCTATAGAATTTTTGATGTAAAAACACTGAATAACTACAAAATGTCGATGTTTCGCAAGTTATTTTAGATGTCAGTGTGGTTGTTTATGGCATATACAGGCAACTATACCAAAATAACGCGGATATTTGAAAATTTTATTTTATTTTTACAATACACAAAAACGTGAGGCAGTCCCTTTAAGTTTAAAAGTAAAATGATTTCAATTTGAAAAAAAAACTGGAAAAAGAATAATTGCGAACATTCATGTGTGAAATGTACTATTGATTTATCCATAAGATCTCAAAGATAATGTATTTAATCATAATGTTTAAGATTACCTCGATTCTTTCTCCCTAATGATTAGTAAAATCGTCAATCATTCATCGTTCAAGGCCAATAATAGGTTCCATTAAATATACATGTGTTTTATAGGCAGGCATACCCTTTGATAGCATCTTTATAACACTCAGATCATATAGCAGTACGATAAAACGTGCCATAATATTTCCCTTGTGCCTATTTTTCGTCATAAATAAGCGGTGAGTATATTTTTATCGATAGAAGGAAAAGTGCTGAAGGCATGCTGATACAAGTCATGAATTACTTGACACTAATGATGAAAGAAACAGTTTCCAAGCATACCGTATGACATGATAATATTATACAGTTTTAACAAGTCAACGAAGCCATGGATTTATGGTGTCGCACTCATGAATTACTTTGACACTCATGGGACTTGAATTTGGCAATATAGACAATAAGAGATTTGACACCAGAGTGGTTTATTCCAAAGATACTGGAAGAATACTGTAACATTTGAGTTTAAAAATAGAAAATAAATACAAAGACATGGCAACACAAGGCTTCACATGAAGGATAATACATTACTGATGACAACTTGACACAGTAAAAAATGCAGCTCAGAAAAATTGGCTAATGACATCAAAAACCAGGAATGAATTTAGCTTGCTTTGCAGAAATCTTGATTTCTTATGGGCAGATCAATATTGTTTCAACTGTTAATCCATTTTACTATATATAGGTCCCTAATTTATTTACCGATTGTTTTCTGTTATGAGATCAGTTATACCGAGTACACCATCATCCTTACACTCCTTATATGGAAATATTTGGTGGTGAATGTGCGTTATAATATTTGCATGTAAATTAGGTACAGAAGTATCAAAATGCAATACATGTTTAACAGTTAATGGATTTTTTTAATGGATTTTAATTTAGGCCATTTTTTATAGTCACACAATGATAGGGAGGTGACCAACCCATCTTCTGGAATTAACTTCCAGCATTAACATACTCTCCCGTATGCAACTGTCAACTTCTCCGTACATGGGAGACAGAGACATTATCATTAAGCAAATGTCAAATAATGTATAAAACCATGAACCATATTACAACATTTATCCACATATATCAAAAAAGACCTAATAAAACCGACCATCAAAGTTTAGCCTATAATATAATAATATATACATATACACAGCGTACAGAGTATGTATGATTCTTCCAAATAACAAATATGAAGGAATCATGCCAAACACAAATCATTTCAGACGATGTACAGATTTGTGATTTCACAAGACAAGATATAAAAGAAGCCCTGGAATCAGAGACTGACAGTGACAAATTCAAAGAAGAATGCATGCAAAGAAAAATGCTTCTATTTTATATTGTTAACAAGGTAAAACAGATTCTTCAGTCTGGTGGTTGCCATGGGAAAAGAAGGTGGAGAGAAATATTGGTATAACATGACAATTTGGAACTGAGAAAATACATTGGCTGATGTAAATGAAAGAAGAGGAAGATCTATGTGAATCAATGTTTTATAATACAGAAGGGTGAGAGCATAGTGTTCACAGGCAAAGATAAGCACTATCAATCAGATACAGGGAAATGATATACTGCAACAGACAAGGTGTTGGATGTGAACCAGGCAAAGGTTTTCATGGCTATCTCAAACTTAAGCATAGGGCTTTAAAGTCCTGTAATATGAGGGAATGATAAGTGTTGTAGTAACATGGGGAACTGTAAAGGGAGGGTAAGAGTTCATTCTAGGGAACTGAATTATTTCAAACAAACTGGAAAGATGCCTTAAAATGGACCAATTACCATGCACTTGAGGACTTGGAAGAGCACCTAACACAGACAGGAATATCAATACTGGGTATCTGCACAATCAATTTTAATAGGAGGGATGACATTGATCTACAAAGTCCATAAACATTCTATTGATAGATCACTACTGAGATGTTCATGATGATCAATCTACTGATGATCAAATACAACAATCACCTGTTACATGAAAATCCTCATGCATATTCATAAAACAAAATAAATGTCTGGGTCTTAAGATAAGTCCTCAGTGCTGTGACTGTAACAAACCATTATAGCACAAACACCAGATATTACTGATGGAATGATCCCGAATGTCAGTGAACAATAACAATTTTCAAATCAGAAAAAGCCAGTCTCATAAGCTTTGGTCAGCTGAATTAGCTATCAATTATGGACATACAAATGTATTGATAGACACACAAGCTATGCTACTCCATTGCGAGCATTAATTCCAGTTATATAAACGTTCATATGTAGCTTACTGCTGTCACGTTTTGCAGGAAAGAAACATTAGTAAAACATTGAAACATCACAGGTTATTTCCGCCACAAAATGTTCCTCTTTGTATGCACAGGATAAATCAAACATCACAGTACAATGTCTGCTATTGTGTAGTTTTATGTGGTGGGCTATTGTAATCTGTAGTGTAAATATTTACAGAAATAAATGCTCAGTTTTCAGGAACATATTGTATGTTTTGTGTAAGCGCCCCAATGAAGCACACTCTTGATGGGCATTTTATTGGAGACTAAAGTTCTTCTTTGATTGACAGGCTGTTTTATGCAATAGGGTGAACATGTTCGATACATAGTTCATAGATAATCTTGCCATGAAACGACAACAACAAAAATCTTTTTTTTTTATAATTGTAACTTACTGATATTATAAGGAATGTTATGCCTTTCTAGAAGTCGGAGGTCATTGACAAATCTGGCAGGAAAACTTATAGATGACCACACACTTAAGACTGTATTAGTTGAATGCAAACTAACAATCTTATAAGGAATGTTACTACATTATATTTAACAGAGCAAAGACAATATGAGCATCACCTGGTTGCTATGAAGCTTCAAAGTTTAATTGTACACTAGTTGGTGGTTGTCAATGGAAACTTTGAATGGATACTGGGACTATGACTGCACCTCCTTCTGTTAACCTAATAAACATTATATATTTATAAGCATAGTGCATTGTGAAATATATGTACTTAATTACTATTATAGCATAAAAACGGTGATTTTGCCCATTAACGGGACGAAAACCATGCGTAAACATAAAGATTCACGCAAAGTTCAAACAATCATATCTTCAATGGCACTTTTCCCAACCACAATTTCTGTCTCAAAATGCTGACCATAGTATTTGAAGTTCCTACATATACAGACTTAAGTGTATGGCACTACAAAGTACACTTTTAATAGTTCATATATTTATGTATCACATTTATTCTATTTTGTTTTCATTTCAAATTGTTTTTGTCCTATCATAACCTTACTTTGTTGTATGTTTTGTAAAATCTTGTTTTATTATTGTTTATTGTACATATGTATCAAGTGGACCATATTGTAAATTGGCTCTGCCAAATATGTTATCCACTATAAATAAAGTCGTTACTTACTTACTTACTTACTATTCACGCGAGAACGCGCTGTTAACGTCCAGTTTAATGTATGCTCATTTCAGGGCCTCACCGACGAAAATAAACAATTTTACAGCGTCTTATGAACTGCAATTCCTATTTTATTTGTAACTGCTAATTAATTTTCTATAAGGTTTAAATATAATTAATTTAAACAAACCCGCATTATCCATGTTTTCTTGGTATTTGTCGATCCCGGAAGTCGACGCTCATAACAAATACTGTTATGACGCAACGTTTATTTTCGCGACGTTACGTTTGTTTACGCGACGTCGCCACAAAATCTCGCGCCAAAATGTAATTATTTCAAAATACAAACGCATAAATTGATGTTTTGTATGCTATAATAGCGTTTACGCATGCTTTTTCGTGCTATAACATCTGCAGAGTCCCTCGGGAGCGTTGGTGCCCTCGCCCTAACGGGCTTGGGCACCAACCGTCCCTCGGGACTCTGCAGATGTTATAGCACGAAAAAGCATGCGTTAACTTTACATTCTGTTTCATACTGTTTTTTACAGTTTCTGTGTGAATCACAAGAGGTTGTCTGTTATTCTGTAAGATCATAACATATTGAACATAGAATATTATCATAAATGACATCTTTGACATGAATACAGTCATGTACATTATGGTAGAATCTTACAACTACAACTAGCATAAAGCAAATTATGGACTAGAATCATATGTCATGGAGTAACTAACATTTTCACATACATTTTTTTCTGTTCAGTCTAAATCAGTGTAGCAATACCACGTGACTTTTGGTTACAGTTATAAGAAGAAATTTGTAAATGTTAGAACACAAATATAGCCAAAAGTATTTTATTTCTTTATCGATTTCTATCAAATATACGCCACGCTAAAGGAAAAAAATATTGTCTTTCCATGAAATGCAGGATCTTTTTCATTGGCTGGGCTGTTTTGCTGTTCGGAACGTGTAGGTTTCGCATGGTAATGGAAAAATCGGTAAAGCTGCTGAAAAAGATTTTATATTTCATGGAAAGAAAATCATTTTTCCCTTAGCGTGGTGTATATTTCATAGAAATGGACGAAGAAATAAAATACTTACGGCTATTTTATTTTCTAACGTTTACAAAGTTCTTCTAGTAACTGTAGACTAAAGCCATGTGGTATTGCTAACCTGTAAATACATGCATCATTTATCTGTAGATACTGTTCAATATGAACATTGATTTGTACTGGTCAAGAAAATAAAGTTTATTATCAAAGGTAATGAAAATATTCCAAGTCTACATTCAGTCCACTCCATCACTCCACTTGATATTTTATCAAATGCCACAAGAACGTGTTTAACCTGTAAAATTTAAAAATAATTTGCATAATAAATAAGCCAGCAAGAAATGTCATGGAACCAGAGAAGCATGGAACCACCAGAGTGAGTATGTTAATCACATAATGCCTCATGAATAAACTAAAAACACGAAACACATCATTAACTAAAACATTATTCTCCATCGAGAAATTCAATATTTTTTGAAACCATTGAAACATGTTTCAAGGCATTGAATTTCTGGTACATTAAAGCAGTATGTTAAGGACTAAATTTGGGTGGCGGTAAGTCGTCTTGTATCATAAACTTAGGTCCACAAACATGAATTCCCAATAATCATTACTGATAAACACATGTATAGGCATTGTAAACATATGGTCATAGCCACTGACCTTGTTCCTAACTGACAAACATAAAATTCTAATCATTGTTATTTATTAGTGTATTCTTATTTCCCTAAAGGATCATTTCGTCAACATTACATATATATCATTGGCAAGTTAGACACTTCTGTAAACAACAAGTTGTACTGGTTACATTTCTACAATGTCATGTATTTGCAGACATTAGGGGGTATGCTGGAATTGATGTTCAGTTCTAATAAAGAAACAGCAACACTAACACTGTTTTGCAACAATATAAAGATGCGATTTGAGATATAATTTCAGGACAATCAGGTCTGATCAGAACACACCCATATTAGGAAAGGAGAATTGAAGTCCATGAAAATAACAAGTTCTTATAAGCGAGAAGAGTTTTATCAAAGATGTCTTATGATGTCTGGTTATTACTTTATATGACTCAAAAGAAAGTGTCTGGTTATCCCTTTATATGACTGAAAAAAATATTCTTGTTCCCAATTACCTATCCCTAGAAATATATTGCAACTGACATCTGTTTTGGTGAATCTGGCAAGCGAACAGTAAAGTCAGTCAAACCAACCCTATATTTCCCCCAAGGACATCGGAACCAGCAAAAAAAATGAATACCTCCCCCTTTTTGACCCGTTGTAACAGACCCTGTCTTCCCTATGTCAGTTTTAACACCCGGGAAAACCGTAGCTAACACAGTTAAGGATATTGCGATCAAAAACAATGTTCTATATTTTTGTACAAGCTGACAATTGAAACCAAGTTTCACTCACATTACTAATTGAAATACTATACATGTCTTACTCTATCTCATCACTTTTATCACTTTACCATACAGCCGCACCTCATGCTCAACATATAATACACATGTGTCAAAAAAATGACTAATCATTAAAGTCAATTTTCGAAAAGCAGACGGATCAAATGAATACAAAAAACAGCATTATAAAGACCAATTATAGAAGTCTGCTATGTCCGTTTTCGAATACTTCAATCATTTTTCACTCCGAACTCCAACGTTCAAATACATCAAACCTAATCATTTTATGTCAATCTTTTCTAATAAAATCGCCATAATTAAATCTTCCAAAATGATTTGGAATCATAGCTCGATCATAAAGTTGTTTAATATCCTACAAACTACAACCAATTTCATATGAACTGGGGAGAAAATGTAATAAAAAACGGTTACATTAACTGAACCCTGAAGTTTTCTCCTCAATTTGCTGTGTATAGATTGCTAGGTCATCAATATTTGTTGTAAGAAATACTTGTATTTGTGCAACTCTCCAAAAGAAGTAAAATGATATATTTTCAACATTAGGATACTTGTTACAGTAATGTTAAACTTACGCTTGAATTTTAATGCATTTACAACTACAAATAGGGGACAGATATTTTTTGTAAAATCTCATTAACTGAATCATTATTAATATTGCAGATCCCTTTATCACAATTTGAAGTTTGAAGTTGAAGAATTATAAACAATTTAAATTGACATAAGTTTAAAATAACTGTAAGTGCTTTGATAAAACAGTCCCCTGATGCGTTTCAAGACATTATAACTATCAAATTGTGTACACCATCTTCATACTGGCAATTAAAATATAATTGGTGGTAAAATTAAATGACAGTGATAGACCATCTCTATGGAAGTTCAGTTTACTGAGTCAACCAACATGCATCTGCAATGCAGTTAGGATTAATATGAAACTGTTCCATGAAATTCATGAACAAAAACCAACCTGACTTTAATTTCATAATAAAAAATTCGAAACACACTGATTTGAAAATCATAGTTTCAATACAATTTAATCTCCAAGTCCTTAGATGATTTAGTATAAAAATCTTCACAAGAATTCCAGTCATATTTCCCTTCTGAACAAACTGGGATCGCTGAATTAATTTCACATAGTCTTTAAAATTACCTCGCAAACTTGAACACATGAGAAAACAAGAAAAAGAAACAAGAGTGAAAAAGTTAACATTATGAAAATATGAATTTTAGAATGGCAAAAAAAACGCTGGAGGGTTCTCCAAATTGTTTGAATATTCTAATAATCATTTCATAAATATGTGACAAACAAGCATGAGACAAATTTAACAGGCAGCTGTTAATATATAATGATAGCACAGTATATCTATTAATATGAACAAATGCACTGCATCCAGTGGGGATTTCCCATCAGGTTTTTGGATAATCTGATCGAGGAAAAATATGACTTAGGATTTTGTTGGCTCCACAGAGACTATAGATCTAGCCTCTGGCTCCCAGGTAGCACCTCATAGGAGACCAGGCAAACAAATACTTAGAAAAGAGTGTTTTCCAATCTAGTAGACACATGTTGCACAGATATGCCCTATAAATAGTTATTATAGTTTTACACTCGTCTTTTATTTGCTATTTATATTTTAATTCAACATATTCACAAGTTGGCGCGCTATGCCGTGCGAAGATGTCGCATTAACCTGCGATGACGTCGCGTTAAATGATGTGACGTCATTTCCGATATCGCCATATTGTTTTTGTTACGTTGGATTAAATAAGATACGTATGTTTTCATTAATTTTCATGGTTTGAATCAGGCTTATATGCCAAAACGTTATTAAAAGAATGGAACTGTATTTATATTTCATATTGGAAAAAATAAAGTAAACAGCAACAACGTGCCTCTACCGGAAGTGGGACGTGAAATTCAGTCTACCGAATCATTATTCTGCATCTGGTCTGTCAAAAAAAAATAGGCCATAGCCAATGCAACTACAACAACAATCGTGTGTTTTTCGCATGTAATCGTTAATGGGGATTTTCCCGGCCGCGCATAAATCCCCTATTAAATATATTATTGGGAGGCGTTTAAGCCTCTCATTACTACCATTGCCCATTTCTTAATACAAAATTAACCGCCTTTAGGCTGCTATGTGAAGTTAGGGAGAAAGTACAAGTATCTGTCCATTCCTGAGAAATAATGGAGACGAGGCCCCAAAGGGGCCGAGTTTCCATTATTTCTCAGGAATGGACAGATACGCGGACTTTCTCTGACTTAAAATACACCATGTTGTCAAATGTTATTTTTATTTTATGTAAATTTGGAGTAAATTTAAAATTGTTATAAAATATATATTTACTGAAACAAGTCGTCCCTCATGTACCTCTTATAGATAATCAAAACACAAACTTGACCATGCCAGACCAAGTAGATCATGCTTTTTCGTGAAACCAGTGGAATAATACAATAACTCTCCATTACTCTAGTAATGGAGTGTGGTCCATGAAGCATGATTGTGTGGTTATTTGTGTGTCACATGATCAAGCCATGACGATGTGGTCACTTATCCAGTGTCACTGGATGAAATAACATGATGGACTTATTAAAATGTTTATGATGAAACTAGTGTTCTAATAGTTCAGTGTCAGTGAATATATTTCCATGAATAAACAATAACTGGATATTTAAAACTTGATGAAACATTGTGGACTTATATTATGTTGCTGCATTTTCACGAAAACGCAAATGTACGATGACGAAAACACAATCATTTTAAGTACGGTATTATTATAGCATATTATCATACTTATTGCTCGCGTTTTCATCATCACACCCTCACATTCGTGCTTTCGCCATCCTGCTTTCAAGATCTTGCGTTTTCGTCTTCATATACATGTATGTTCTTGTGTCTCATTACAAATAATCAAATACAAAGGCGCTGCATGATCTAACGGAATTTTATATTCTTTTGCATAAAAATGTGTGTAATGCAAGATCGATGAATTCATGAAACCATGTTTTTTTCCGTATTTATCTCGTACTGTACAGTATGAATTTGTTGTGTTATATTGCACAACAAGTACATTTAGTACTACATAATATATGTGTGTGTATACACAGAGTGGATACCTCTCCATTATTTTGTTACACATTCATTCAAATGTGTAAACAAAGTAATGGAGAGTTATTGTTAATAAAGTCTCCATTCGTGAAAAATAATGGAGACTTATTGAATGGCTTAATCCGTTAGGTGTATTTTAATCCGCATTCAAGTAGTTCCAGAAACTGTCATTATTCCCAATACTGCTACATATGTTTCTCCAAATTTTTTAACTGATTAAGCCAATCAGCAACATTTGTTTATTCTTAGATCAAAAATTATTGTGAAACTGTTCGTTAAATTGATATTTTTGCAAAAAAATCACTACACCGGCCGATACCAAACTTGTTTCATAATACGAAAATGACGTGTTCATCAAATGTCCCGGCTGTAAAGCTATTTTTAGAAACTTCAGACTACGGTCACAGTGATGGTTTTATCAATGAATCTTATACGGTCTGCAAAGTACTGTTATGCAATCATATGGTGTCGCTGTACTAGCTAGCCGCTTTCTATAGACTGTCTCACGCTGTGAGGGAAGTGATAACAAGATAGTACTGTAACATCTGATAAATAGGCGCATAGTATTTTTTTAAAGCCACTTTTGATATACGCATTCAATACACGTATTACATATAAATTAATATGCACCTTTTAACAATTATTTAGATACCCAACATGCCTATATAGTCACATATATACATATTTTGACGAATATTCAAAACAAGATCGGCAGTAAGAAAACAAACATTTTAAGGTTTAGTAGCAGCAACCAGATCGTCTCCCAACCGTACTCTCAGTGCTTTGATTATTCATATAACAGAAAATTGCCAACTTTTTGATACATTGAGGACTGATACCAAGGAAAACTGCCAATTTAACCAACCAATGGTAAGATGTAGCCTCGTTGAAAATCAGGCAAGCATATGCGTGAGATTAAGCGTACTAAACAAGTATTTTTTGGACAGATCAACATTGTAGAAGGCTTCAGCCAAGAGAGTATAAAGTCACAATATGCAGAGCCAGGCACAGTACTGCAAACTTCACAGTAGTAAGGAACAAGTTAAAACAGTTTGGAATGGAACACACCAATTGTGACAGCCTGTGATGAACAAGAAAGATCAAATGAGAAAGAAGCTCCAAATCACTTTTCCCTTGCCAGTTTCTGATAGAATTGACCTTATTTGGACAAATAACGAAGACAAATAGCTCACAATAATCACTTCTGTGCTCCCATGTGGACTGCTGGCCAAGCAAATATATTCAGTACCATTAATTAATTGCTTCGTAATAGTCCAAGAAACAGCAAATCCAACAGACTAAAAATTTATTGCTTTTCAAATAACTATGTAAGGCAAACAACTTTTGAATAATTATAAACTATGCAAAATTCATTCAAACCATTACATAATTCACAATCATGCATTTCCATAGAGAATATGATTGTAATAAAATTATGCAGTTTTCTGGATGTATCCCAATGGCAATTCAGTGCTGATGAACCCTATGACATAAACCGCAAGTTTACAGTTACAATAGCTAGAAGTACAAACATTTTTATCATCCCAATAATGCAACAAATCAGTGCCTTGATCCAAGTCTGGTAGAAAATATTAATTAGCTGATCAAAACAAGTGCATGAAGAAGGACAGATCAAACGAAGAATACCTTTGTGTGTGACTTATTTTACCCATTGTATGTGCAACTCATAGAAACACATGGCCTGCAAAATGTCAACCCAGCCACATAAAACATAGCTTATAAAGTCAATCACAATCCCCATTCCAAAAACATGGTTCACGATTGATCCAAACCATGACTGATAGTTGTGTTACCATTGGTTACCAGTTTGAATTGTGGAGTCCAATGCTATCAATTTAATTTGTGTGAAAACCTGCACTCCACAGAGCATCACTATTGCAATCAAAGCAAGCGATCTATGGGACAACCAATTGACTCAGTCCCAAACAGAGGCATCCAGTTGCACTTTCATTACAATTAAAATAATCAAAAATACCCGGCAAGCTAAATAGATAAAACTTTTCTCAATGCGGCCTGTACTATCATATTGTCATTAAGATAAATAATGCATGGTAAAAATATACATGAAGGGTTGAACACAACATCAAAGTACGGAAGATAAGCTTGTATAGGACATTTCTATACACAAACAGAAGCATGATAACAGAATTGTCAGATAATGTAAAACAGAAGTCATTGAACGCCTTAATGTCACATGTGGACGCATGCCTTAGACCAACCAGTAGAACTAACATTTTGATGTAGGCGTAATGTCACATGTGGACACATTCCGTATACCAACCAGTAGAACTAACATTTTGATGTAAGTGTAATGTCAAGGAGGCTCATCTTTAATCAAAGTATGTTTGTTTTTATTTCTATCAATGTCTATGATCATGACTATAAAACATTTTTCCCAAAAGACTGATAAATAAATTTCAAAGGTCTAAGAGTCAATTACTACATCACAAATGTATGTCCGATATAAAAATCACTGATGGGGAAAATGGAAGTTCCTATGGTATTCATCATTGACACTGTACTTATGACCCGTAACAAGATATGCCCACAAGTGACCTTGACCAACCTTGAAGGTGAAGGGATGTGGGGTCTTGCACACTATATGTTTTTGCCATGTGGACATTTTTTAACATTAATTTTGTATTAAACTTTAATTTGCGCAATGTTATTTCATAAAATATATAGCTGAGGCAGAAGATTTCAGATGTGCACCGACCAACCAGTGATGAGACTAAGTGATTAACTGAAGCCTCCCTTGGATGGCTTAAAACATCACCCTGACATTGATTTGAGCCGTCTTAATACAACAACCATAGAAGTCTTAACAAACCAGTCCAACTTCTGTCATTTGAGAACACTTGACTTTTTTTCTGAAACATTGGAAGAAATGGACTAATTTTTTTTCATTGAAGAACTTTCACACAATAAAATAGGACACAGTAATTTGCACCATAAAACATGTAATGAGAGCTTTATTGAATCCTTATTACGACAAAAGAAAATGTCTCAAAAAAGTACAGAGCTGTCTCTTTCATCCCATAGATTTACACAAATTATGGTTCCCACATAACAAGATGAACAAACACTAGGCAACAAAGAGACGACATATTTTACATGATTGACACTTCATTATTGAAGCAAGTTGTCGAGTATAATCATAAATGTGCACTCAACGTATCACAAGAGGCATAATTGTTACAAGATCATCGGAACTAAATTAATTTGTCCTCCTAGCAGAAAACTGTCAGGATTGGCCATTTTTACACAATCACATCAACTTGGTCGTTCCCGATTTCTCATAATGGAAATGATGTAATGATTACTTGTTCATTACATTAGCATGGCAATACATCTTCTATTACTATTAAATGAGCTCATAACATTGTCATTATACTCAGCATGGTGAAAGTATGACAGAAAATAGAATCACTAGATGCTGTTAACTTACACTTAGCAACCAGAAATATTGACCCACCTAGTTACCAATGTTTATTATATTTTTGTACTTCATGTGATAAGACATCATGAAACGTATCATATTTTGCTAGACTATTGTCTGCTGGACTGACAAATTGCAACAAGTATCAGTACTAAATGTCAGTGGATCTTTCCTATATTTGGGTCTATTTATAGACGGATTTGTTTTAGTAGGACTGTTTTCCATACAGCCTTTATAAAAACTGAGATTTCCATGAAGTCTGATATCACATTGTTTTATGCTTTTAAACTGTGGTTTGCAATGTGGATGGTCTTGGAGAGATGTTGATCATGCAATGTGGATGGTCTTGGAGAGATGTTGATCATGCAATGTGGATGGTCTTGGAGAGATGTTGATCATGCAATGTGGATGGTCTTGGAGAGATGTTTATCATGCAATGTGGATGGTCTTGATGTTGATCATGCAATGTGGATGGTCTTGGAGAGATGTTGATCATGCAATGTGGATGGTCTTGATGTTCATCATGCGATGTGGCTTGTCTAATACCTTGGTCACAATTGCAATAGGATCACTGCTCATCAGGCAACAGCTGAAGTAATTTAAGTCTCTTTTGATATAAGCATTATTCCTCAGCACCCAGATTCCACACGATGCCTAGACATCAGGTACACATCGGGCACACGTACATCGTCTGGCGTCCACACGATGCCTAGACATCAGGTACACATCGGGCACGCGTACATCGTCAGGCGTCCACACGATTCCTAGTCATCACATACACATCGGGCACATGTACATCGTCTGGCGTCCACACGATGCCTAGACATCAGGTACACATCGGGCACACGTACATCGTCCGGCGTCCACACGATGCCTAGACATCAGGTACACATCGGGCATACGTACATTGTCTGGCATCCTGGTGTGTGTTTGTAATGTTGTTCTACACATTCCGGACAATGGAACACAATTACGAACAAACTGGAACACTGTACGGAACATGTTCTCTCGATGCCTGCCAAAGAGGTGGTGCAGCAAGAACAGTCATGTGATTACAACAACAACAATGGCCACTTGCTTGTGGCATAACAATAGAATATAATACTTAAAATGTTTCCATTATGGGCCATTGCTGGCATACAATTACATTTAAATACATGTATATACATAATGTGTTATGCATATTTCTTTCTCCAATATTACCGCTGCAACTACAATGTTGGTCGTCTTAAAAATTTCACTTCATGTTCTGTTTGTTCGTAAGGTGTTCGGAGTCACAGGGACATTCAGCACACTGCACTGGACATTTTGGTTTTGTTTGTAAGTTGTTTGTAATGTAATATTCGGCACACTGTTCAGGACTAACGTAATGAACACACCCCTGGTGATTTGTTGATGTGAATGTTTTTTGAGAGACATGACTTGTGGTGCCTCAGCAACATTGCATCAGTGTTCAATAATATGCCAGAATACCATGTGTCTTGCCATAGGGTAACAATATAAAACTATAAAATCAAGAATTCTAAAATGCGTGTCATACATTTAAGTACATTTACATAATTAACTTTAAACAATAAAACACCTGAACAGGCAATAAACTGGTAGAATACTAATTATAAGAATAAACATTTTTAGTATCAGTAAAACCTTAATGTTTACAAGCACTTGAAGCCTGTGCAGCCATTAGCTCTTTTAAACATGCCAAACTTCAGCAATGCATGGGCCAAAGACATACTAACATGCCTGCCTGATTGACTTACACTAATGTTTAAATTGACAGAAGAAGAAATTTCTGATTCCAATCCATCCATTAAAGTGTAAGGTGGCACATCCTGTATAGAAACAGGAACATTGAAGGACATTTGGTACAAGAATGATTTTTTTAGATTTATTGCAAAGTATCCGATGAAAATCAATTGAACCAAACAAATGCAGAAATTCTAATCAATTAGATTTCTATTAAAGCACCGTGAAAAGTTCACTTACAGTAGTTTTTGTTGCAAAGAGGCAAATTGAAGAGAAAGAAACGTTTCTCCATAAAAGGAGTTTTGTCTTCAGGGCTTGGTGGGTATGTGAAATTCTGTAAAATAACTTCATCAATTTAATGCATTTTCTAAGAAAGCTGTTTGTTTGCCTTCAACTGAGACAGTCGCAAGTGCAAGGTCTTCCAGTTTTCCTTGCTTAAAAGGCCGATGACCTTCGGACAGTTTGTAAAACAAGAAATTCGGGTGCCATACTTTAGTACTGTCTGAATAGATAAGACTCCTTGATTCTTTAACATGCAAGGTGTATAGCACCAATACACACAAGACTTAACGTCTGGGTTTCCAACCTATTCAGGGTTTCAAACCTGTTCATTCTAGTTGAACAGGTTGAAAACCCAGCGGTACTCTTACAAGCACAGGCAATTATAACAGCATTTGTAACAGGTGATCCAAAATGCACATTTATCATTTAAAATTTTTTAATTGTCCTGGTCATCTAGTTTTTTACCCCACATGATTTAATAATTTAATAATTGGAACTGTGATCTGTATTGGTGAGCATAGTAGTCACACAGTCAACCATGCTATGATATAATTAATTTAATCAAACATGTTTTCAAAGTCATCAAGCTAATATTAGTCCGCCGATGATAACAATAGCCTTTGTTTACAAACAAAAATGAAAATTAAATGCATATTCGATATCCGTTTTAGTTCAATCTTGTGCATAGTCACTTTTAATGCATATACTTTTTCAATCTATGCTGATAACAAGCAATCAGTCCACCGTTCAGTGTTTATATTATAAATGTTTGTTTATTGATAAGTCTAGAGTTATCTCCAGCGAGCTATAGTTGTTTAACCGTGAAATCTTTTCACACGATCATAATATAAATATACTTATATCATTTAAAAAGATAAAAATCAAACAATATATTGATGGTTTAAGATCATAGTGTTCACATTAATAATATCAGTTTTACAGACGTTATATTTTACGTTTTAGTAAATTAATTATGAGAAAACTATAAACCCGTAACTGTTCAGCAATATAAAATGTTTGAAGGATTGAAGCAAACATATAAAATACTCACACAGTCATACACCGTAGAAAGAGTCTAGGTAATAACCATCACAATTAAATTATTACAAATGTATATTTCTTGAACATATAATATAGTGTTGCGCAAAAATTTCAAACAGTTATCAGCCTAAGTAACTTAACATACTGTAAAAATGTCCCCATACTTCATTTAAATGTAGATAACATTTGCAAAAGTTTCCTCACTTCATAGTAATATGCTAATTTCAAAAGCCATGCCAAACAGTATATTGCTGGCTTAGAATTTGAAGGTCGCAAGTACTACTTACCACCATATAAGACTCATGCATGTTAGAAATCTGCATTTCAAGGCGTTTCTAATTATCCTATTTTTATAAAAATCGTCATGCTGACCAAACTAAAGTTGAACAAAGCTTTGTTTTCCATTTAAGTAAAGAGTAGTTTTCAGGCAGTTTTTGCTTGTTTTTCTCAAAATATTGATTTTGTACTTACGACCGTCTGATTCTAAGCCTAGGGGCTTGCTTAATTGAGGTATCTTTTTAGTGGGGAATCAGATGTAAGTTCTGTGTTTGTCTCTCATGTGGTAGTCTAGGACCTAGCGATGCCGCAGCTTCTGTGAACGGCGTTGAATTGTCTTTACATTACGGTACACTATTTTGCATGGTATTATGTACATGGTTCATACAGAACTTTCAAAACGAAATTCAAGTACTTTTACTTTGAAGGACTACAAAATCGCATTTGTCACAGCAATTACCATTGCTTAAAACTGTTAAACATGCAATTTTAGTGTTGTTTAACCACGTAGTTGAAAACTAGCACTTATTCAGTTTATTCATGAATGATGATCAACGACCATTTTGCACACATGTAGGTAAAAAACTACCAATATATAAATTTGTTCTGTAACTCAATGTCAGTCCCAAAAAATGTCATCTTTTTGTCCATAGGGCCTTCTCAAAATCTATTAATCAGTAGAATCATGTATTATATAAGAAAATTTGGTACCTCAAACGTAGTGAACATATTTTCCCACTTCATGGTAATATTTTCAGTATATGATAGCCTTTCCGAAAATCACTAAAATGTTTCCGTTGCAATTACTTCTACCTTAAATGCTATTTTGCCTGGACATTTATATTTCATTGAGAAGCAGAAAATATGTTTAACAATGAAGATGGAGAGAACATGGAACATTCAAACTGAAATAGAAATCAAATAAGGAAGGTTAATTTATTTTCCCTGCTTCAAACCAGGGGCATAACTCAGCTGAAACTTGCTCCAGCAAAATAAAATCCCGAGTGTGCAATTATCTTCCAATGCTTTCTAGTGAAATTACACGGCCTTATAGCTTAAATACTTCATTATACATTTAAAAGAAAATGTATTTTCTAAATGTTGATAAACCAGGTTAAAAATAGTATCTTCAGTCACATTAAGTGAGGAAAAACTAAAAATTTCTTCAAAATAATAAAACTGATGTTGCCTATGGTAACCCAATACAACCTTCCATTTCTGTAATTTTGTTATTTTGTAATTTTGTTTATGTAACCCAGAATTTGTAATCAACCCTTTGCAACCCACAAACTGACTGAACACATAATACTGTAAATTGTTCATCAATAATTGGAACAAAATACTGTAACATCAATATTTGTTTCAGATACTAAATTCTGCCAATTTTGGCAAAATGGTGATTTGGTGGATTTAAAATATTGAAAAAAAAATCTTTTGCGACATATTTTGAGGTTTATTATTAGAGGGGATTTGATTTCGCAATCAAGTTCATCTGAGACGTTTACGAAAATTAATCTGCGGCAAATATTATTAACTTTATGGTAGTTAATTGTTACATCTTGTTAGGCATCGGATAGAGATTAATGCTTAGAACGTTACACAAGATTTCTGCAAACAAATTAGTCTATGGGGAGGTTTTATCACTATTGAAAACAAGCATATGTTTGTTTTATGAATTCAGTATCAATCAACAAAAAAGCAATCATTCACTCTTATCTTAATCTTCAGTAAATATTCTTTTTCTGTATGAAGATCTTATAGTTTATAGCTACCATTACTGTATGAATTTAAAGAAATTATTAATTTAGAATAGGGATTTATAAAACCTGTTATTTTTTGTGTTCAAAGGGGACTGAGACAGTCGTAGTGCGTGGTCATTCGGTTTTATCCTTGCCTAATTTACCAATGCTCTTCAGCTTTAAAGAGCAATAGTATTAAAGTACCCATACATGGGTTTTGAAGTGCTTTCTTTGAGGACCAACAAGAAATATCACTGAACCCCCAGATACTGCTTGACACAGTCACTGCAATGTGCTCTGACAAAATGCACAACTAGACTTTGTAATGATAAGTAATGCAAACTTTCATTGAAATCCAACCAATGATTACAGAGGAAAAAGTGCAGACAAGTGTTATAAGATAAACAGCCATAACTCCCTTAAAAATTATCGGACCAATGTGTGCCAAGGATATGCACAACTAGACTTGGTGCCGATGAGTCATGCAAAGTTTCATATTAATCAGGCCATTGGTAACAGAGAAATAGTGCAGACAAAATTCATAAGTGTAAAAAACAAAGGGCCATAACTCCCTTAAGAATTATCTGACCAATGTGCGCCAAAGATATGCACAACTAGACTTGATACTGATGAGTCATGCAAAGTTTTATTGAAATCCAACCAATGGTTGTATAGAAATAGCGGAGACAAAATTATACGGACCAACCAACCAACAGACCAAACCAACCTCAAGCATGACTCCAATATAAACCCCATATACTATGTATCTGGGGGTATAATAAGTTAACATTACTGCCATAGTAAGCTGACGAAGCCATACTGTGTATGTGTGTCTCGATCTATAGAAGACAATTTATCTACATTAAACATGTCAAGCTTCTGTGAGAATAACATAAAGTTACAGAACTAAAATAATAGTATATTTCAGGATACTATTTCACGATACTATAAAAACAACCTGTAGCTAAAACAACATCCCTCACACATCACATGATCTCTTACCTTCGTCTTCTCATCAATTGATATCTTCCGTGACAAAACCGATCAGTGAAAACATTATCTTCACGAATAAAACTTTGATGAACTTCACTGGATCCAATGTTTCACAATTATCAGATATCCACGATCAAACTTCCCAAATTGAATGTTTTATACTACGTTAATGTTAGGCTAATTGTTCATCAAATCTTAAACTGCCTATTATCCAAGCTCAACTAACACAAACTGTTCCACATCGCTGCTCAATTTGTTTTTTCTTCTTCCTTTATAAGGGCATTAGGAGCTTGATTGGTTCCAATACATCTCGTTGCCTGACACCTGTAATCAGAGCAAAGAATATGAGTACTTAAGTCTAAAATCAATAACCAGTCCAATCAATAATGGTCAATCTGGCCAGTATAAGCTGTTAACAGATGGTGGTGGAATTAGGCAAAAAGAACAAAGTAATTTTCTTTAAATATAAAAATACTAATTACAATGCTGGTCATGTTATGATATATCCCAAGATGTAACACTTATGATATATACCAAGATGCAACAGTTATGATATAACCCAAGATGCAACAGTAATGATATATCCCAAGATGCAACAGTTATGATATATCCCAAGATGCAACAGTAATGATAATTCCCAAGATGCAACAGTAATGATATATCCAAAGATGCAACACTTATGAATATCCCAAGATGCAGCACTTATGATATATCCCAAGATGCAGCACTTATGATATATCCCAAGATGCAACACTCATGAAATAATTACCACGCTGCAAAAGTTACGATACATCCATGTAGACAACAACTGCTTGCCAATATAAATCCCATTAATAAATCCTCTTACATCACAACTAGATTTATCCTGAAATTGAATTTATCCGATACAACAAACCTATTAAAATCCAATTAAAGCCACACAGTTTTATAAATACTGCAAATAAAATTGTATAATTTTATTATTAAAGATATCAGCATGAGAAACTACCAATGAAATCCATAGTGTGATTTAAGAGAGGGCAACAATAGAACTGAAACACTTGCCTTCATATAGCGCATGTATTACTTGCAGAATCAGAGACTCTTTCTGATCAGAGAAAATTGCATTAAAACATAATAGAATAACAATGCATTACTTTCAAATCAATAAATTAAAATACATCCACAATTTTCTCAATACCACACAAGACATTCCAAGCAATTATCAATAATGAACACATTGTCTTCTATAGCTGCATTGGACAACATTGCCTCTACAATACAGCTGTTTCCTCACTGTGCCTGCAAGTCACGACAATATTTCACCGATTCCAGTAGTCAACTCAAGTAACCGTAAGTTGGTTAACAGATTCTCCGATGGTACCGTTAAATTTAGTCCATGAAGTTGTAATGAAAGAATTAATAACTGTCACGACTTATAACTAACAGATTGTTTGTGAATGGTCCCTGGAGAAGGATTGTGGGGGAAACAGTAGACCAACTTATTGTCAAGCTTTTATTGAAAAATATAACATAACATAATTTACTGAGAATAAACAGCCATATAGATTTCACTTGGAACATGAGAAAATCAATTTATTAGCCTGTATCAATATGGATACTGTCCCGATGTCTCTAGTGAATCGCAACATGTTTTATTTACTGTTAAGCTTTCAATGGTATTTAATTTCAACGAAACAAAAAGTAAAATTACTATTATTTTCAAATCGTGAGCCTTAAAAGATATAATTTATTTACAGATAATTCATAAATCAATTGCAGGTAATTAATAAATCCATTATCTAGATTTCTTGATTAGAAACAAATTGCAAGATTCACAAAAATATAGTACAGCTACCAATTAACAAAAAAGTTTACAGGAGAAAATTCAACTAACTTCTGAATTCACTTTATTAATTACGAAGTAGCACTTCCTCTAAATTTTTTGATGAAAACGTTCACATCGAAGCCACTTAGTACCTTTTATTTCAAATATTTGCTAACAAAATACTATACAAGCCTTTTACGACACAGATCTGTATTTGTGACTTGGTGTCAAAGTGTGGAGAACATCGTTCCACAATTATTCTCAATACAATCACACTCAATAGGAAACAAGTGCCTCCTAGAACTTTAAATAAGGCCTGAAATGATGCCATTCAAGCTTTATTGAATTATATTGCTTTATTTCATACGCTTAACCTGTTAAAAATCATATTACTTCCAGCACTTTGCCTGGTTATAATGAAATCATTACAATGTCAATGCTCAGGTCTTGCTGTTGTCTGCGGAGTTCACTCTGAGGGGTGTCGATGAAAATTGAATATTTGAATATTGATTGTGATGATTAAATAGTACATCCTAAAGAACTTCAAACATTGTGTTATTGTAGCTACAATGTTTACTGATGATTTATTCATAAGTTGTTTAATGAGTTAATTATCAAAGAATTCAGTGCATGTACCATAAATATATATCATAATATTTTAATATAATAACACACCTTTGGCTCTCAGCTGATATATATTTTAACTTCAGTCAGAAATCTTCACACGAAAACAAAAAAGAAAAAAGAAAAAAAGACGCTAAACAGGCAAATCCTCTCATATCTGAAATCCTCTCTAATGTGAACTTTTTGGTCAGTCCGGATGGTGTTCGGATTAGGAAATTTCTTACTGTACTCCAAGTTTAACCCTTCAATCCATAATGATGCAAGGTTAAACTTTGTAAGAATGCATCATTTAACTGACAGCCTGTTTTACACATGAATTCTGATCTTTCCATTCTAAAATGTGGAACAAAACAACAAAAGGACAGAGGAGGATTATAATGGTGATCAGACATAACAAGTTCTAAATTTGGAAATAAACAATCTTTCTGACATGTTTTCTGAAATTAACAAAACTATTTCCATGATTCCAAGATATTTCCAGTAGAGCTAATTGCAATACACAAGATGTTCTCAGCATGCAAGGGTTTCTACTAAATGCAGGGCAAAAACTCAATTTTGGATTTTTGGTCATTTTTGTTGTTCTGAATTCTTCATTCCAATCAGATTGTTCTAGAATGAGCTAAATATTTAGCATAATGCACTGTGTTTGTCCTATAATTTCCTCCATGTCATTCAGTATGTTACAGTTAGGATTATTTAAGGGGTTAGACCCCTGTCGGTAGATTATATTCAACAAAAGGGGATGAATCTTCATGTCATCTGACCCTCTGATTCTGACAGGAACCTGCTGTGCATGTTTTAGTTTCATTAATTTAACATTTTCACCAAAGAACGAAATTAATGTAGTGACAATTTTTCTATACAGTTTCATCCAGGACCACCAAAGCCTTTAAGTGCATTAAGTTTTAGCACATGTCATTTACCATAGGGCCAATTAGGAGTCCCCAGACGGAGCCCTTGAAGTAAATTAACCACATCTACTGGCAATTATTTCAATCCCAATGAGACAAGGTTCAGTGGGTCCGATCAAAGCCAAATGGTCAATGAAATGTCGACCTTGTTCAATTATTTAGAATGGTCAAGGTGCTTATCTAGTGTTATAATACTCTATACATGGGTAGGTGACACCAGCACGTTCACCCGATCATCAACTGATTGACAATTTAATTGATGTTAAACTATGATATGATGAGATATGACAATGTGACAGACTAGCAGATGTGCCGGTGGTAAACACTAAATGAGAGGCAAAGTTGAGATGTAATGGAGATGAAGTTCATTACAAATTAAAAACCAATTAGTGTAGCCTTAATTTTCAGTTAAAAACTAATTTAAATTCATAATATACCATAGTTGTCAATGAACTTAAATGATTCATTTTCTTCTAAAATTACGAGAAACATTTCTTGTTTATTTACAATACAAAATCATCCCAAGATTGGAAGTAATTCATAAATTTAAATTTTCATGCAGGCCATTCTCCTTTCCCAACCAAACTGAAGGATAGGTTTGGTGCATTTATATTTTCTTTTGAACATCTGTATTTATAATGACAAACCATTTAACAACACTCATTAATCTTCGGAAACACATTGTCGGCATGTTTTTGCTATCGTACCAATAAAATGCTGAACATATTAAAATACCCTCACCTGATGGGTCGACAGACAAGCATAGATTATATTCACACAGTGTCACTTAAATTGTGTTTGTTAATAATGCATCAGATTCTATGAAGTGGTCATCCAACGAAATAATTGACAAAATAAAGGTCAATAATAGACATTACGCCACAGCAGTGAATGTATGCACACAGCCATATATTGTTTGTCAAAGCTGTTTGTTGAAGATTTTCAAGGGAATTTATTAGACCATGTGCTTTTAAAAGACCGTTAAATTGAAGTTAAAAGACATTGATTGACCACTGTCGTCAATTGGCCTACATTTGAGATTATAATTTTAATTTTAACGTAATTATTTAATAAACAGAAAACACTCAAGTTCTCTAATATTTAAGGCTTTTTAACTAAACATTCCAATACATGAGAGCAATACACTAATCGGTCGGCAAGTAAATAAAGACGCAGATTATAGAATCAGGACAATCAATTTTAAATAACGTCTTTATTAAACTCATTATTGATCTTACTTTAGTTTTCCACTCGCAGTTTTAACCACATTGATCGTATTCTGTATTCACCAAGTATATATAATTCCCATTGTTCTATTAATGTGCTGATAATACATAACTATACAAACGCACTATAATCTTTATGTCAACCATATCCCTAACTCATTTATTATTCATATTTGCTTATTAGAAAAGCTGACAGGGGACAAATGACCTCATTAGCTATTCAAAAGATAAACTGCGTTTACGGCTGCCGCGGAGATCAGCCTCCGTATCGGTGTTGGTCTTTGAGCGTTAATTAAATATTCACCAATATCGACAGCTGGAAGACTATGACATTTTATACAACAAGATATCATAACATTCACTTGTTTGAGGCTTTGTTTTTCTCACTTTTTCATAACTCATAAAAATTATCATTTGACATCCGAAATCGATTAATTTATTTACAAACATCATAATTTACCCGCCACGGCAAAATGTGTCAAAGCAAATGAACTGTACTAAGTGCATTATTTAATAAAAAGGATAGGGCAGTATTTTTTTATCCGAGCCCTCTAAATAATTATAAATGTGTTACTTGTAATTCATGTTATCACCTACTACTGTTACTTATATTAAATATTTTGAACTCAAAAAATACAAAATCTAACTTTCAGTGTATTTTTAACAGGCTGAAAGTAAATGGTCAAATTTTAGGCAAAACACTTGTCTGATATAATTATTATCAGAGCAATTTATTCAACAAACTGATCAATTCATTAAAACATTTATTCTGCTACCGAGAAAACATTATTATGCAAATATAATTTATTATGATATGGACTAAAAGAGAACTATAGAATGAGTTAAACAAATTTTCAAGTTTTAAAATCTGCAATGAAGATTATGAGAAACACCAGTTTACATTCAGTGCTTTGAGTTTGCATACATTTAACACAATGAAGCCAAGCGTCAACTCTTACACAAGAAAAAACAAACAATTATTATTTCTACTAAGAAATGTCCTCTGTAACAATTTTCAAGGTAATTTTCTCAAGTAATGTATCAGACTGGGAAAAGAACCTTATTTGGTTAAAAAGTGAACAACAAAACACTTTCCTTTCAATGTGACAAGATGCAAATTTGTCGTAGTCTGAACAAGACCACCATTAAATTACAATAATTGTATTGTCCAGAGTAGAACAGGAGTAAATTACAATATTTGTCTCATGTAAATACTGTTTCCCATACCATGAGCGCGGCAAAAACGCACTATGACCAATTTCATTACGAAGATGTGAATATCATGTCTAAGAAAGAACGAGTCACTGTCACACAAAGTACCAATGAGTATTGCATTCCATGAGACGGCATCAAGGGACAGATATAAATAGCAGACTCTCAAACAAATTGCTACAATACAGTTCCTTATATTAACATTTATACAGATTTATCACATTATTTGCTGTCCGAATAGACTGAATGCAAATTTGTGCCCAATTTTATAGAAAAATATGGCAATACTCTATGGCTTCCGCAGTTTGTTGCAATTCTCAAGTTGCAAACGTGGATACCATTCTTTATTGATCCACTATGGTTCAAGAAAAAAATCACTGAATAATTATATAGGATCCTCAAAGGGACAGAAAGTTTCAGTTTGTTTGTCACAGTTGCAATTTTTGTAGTATTTTAAATTAATTCAAGATACATTATGTATAAAACCAAATTTTTCAATCACTGTATGTCGGGAGTTCCATTTATTTTTTTCTTGTTCATTTTTATACTAAAATCATTTGATATTCGCGTGCTCTTTATTTCGCGAATTTCTGTATTAAACTTAAATTTATGAATTTTATGAACGAGGGTCCCAAATATTAAATTTACTAGAGAATCAAAATCTTAAATTTGTGAACAGCCATTACCAGAAGTACGGGTGACATTAATTTGTCCTTGTGACTTGCACAAGTTATATGTGTGATCCCTTTTGTGCCTTTTGTGCTCTACTGTTTCTGTTGAATGCTGCCTTCCCTGTCTGACTTATTATTTTTTGGACTTAAAAAAATATAATTCTAAATTTGTCTGCTTTTTAAAAAAAATCAATTTTCCTACCAGGATTAATGGCTAAGACATCAATTATTATCTACCCACAGGTCAGTCAAGTTTAGTAAACTCTAAATAGACATCTTAGAATACTTTGATAAAGTCATCTAGATTACAAAGCAAGTACCTTGGTTTGTGCTCAACATTAAAGAGTGGAATCTTCAACTTGTCTTGAAGGATACCTGGTTAGGTTAATCAAGTTTCAAAGAGTTAAAAAAGAGGTTAAAACTAGTTTCTCATTATCTTTCTAAAATATTAAGCTAGTATAGATATGCATGAATATCTTAACTTAACAGCCACCTTAACACCCATTAGTGTAGTAGCATAGACAATAGCAGTAGCATAAAAATTTAATACCTGAGAAAGTCAAAATAAATTCAACATTTAATCCAGTATGACTTCAGGAATGAACAGCAACCATATAATATCACAGAACACAGAAATATGAATTCAACATTTTCATACAAAGCATGACTTTGTGTGTTTGAAATAATTTAATACCCAATGTTGAACAAGGGTTTTTGCAGGTTCCCTTTTAAAAATAAATCAACATCTCAATTTTTCTTTTTTAAAAATCGACACGATAGTAATCTATAAGCATCTGTAAACATGGTGCATATACGACAGTATAGCACTCAATACGCCAAAAATAGAGTGATCAGTTGAATTATAATAATATGCGGCTGGTTGGGTTTAAAAGGTAACGACTCCTTCACGATCTCGATTAGCAGATGTTACCTGTATAATATGACTTGCCCATATAAAGTTAAATTATATACCACGGATCATTGAACCAATGATACTACGAGATAACTCGAGATAACCAGATTGCAGTACATCAGTGGTAACAATAAAACCCATATCATCTGTTGAACAAAGTTTTATCCTCCCGCCACTCTGTTATACCCCCTTTTATCCCTTCTTTTATCCCCGCTGCTTTTTTTGGGGAAAATTTCTCCTGTGATGTGATTATGGGACACAAAGATCTCATCTAATGAAGTGTTTATGAAAGTATTAAGACATGCCTTTGAGAACATGAATGTGATAGTTATATGGACAAAGCTCAAGAAATGGCTAAATTTGGTCATCTGAAAAGGTTTTCGTAAAAGGATAGTTGCACGCGCCAAGTCTGATAAATCAATGAGGACAAAGAAGTCTTCAGTTAAATCCAGCAGTAATACATAAATTCACATTACCAGTCTTAAGTGGACTAGTGGTTTAACTGACTGTCTCTGAAATGAGAAGTTGCAGGTACGATCCTGCAATATGGCCACAATAAACAAAATGCATTCAAAATGTTTCTTGTGCAGCTCCCTTGCACCTGTATACAAGAACACTTCTAAGATTGAGTGTACTCAAAGTGTCAGAATGACATACTGATGGTTGGACTTAACCCACCACACTCCTCCGAAAAAATAACAAGCTTTCAAGCAACACAAATATTAAAACCTGGGTAACAAAGACCTTATATAGCCTCTAACACAAACATTAAAATAAATGAATCATCCATTGAAGGCTGCATGCATGCAGTTATAAAATGTAAAAGGCTTCTGGAAATGTGAAAATGAAAGTCTATAAATATTCATTCTTCTCATCAGGAATTTTTGCAAAGTTGAGTCAAGTCAATGAATTACAGTAAGAGATAAAATTTGTTAATTTAATTAAAGCTATTTCTTGATGAAACAAACAAGATTACTTCCAATTCATTGAAAATGAAGCCAGCAAAAATATTGTTGTAAAACAATTGTTCCAATCAGCAAGCATTCAGGAATGTCAATCTTGATAAGGCCAGAAAAACCAGCTTCCCCCTCTATTTATATGTAGGTCCTTAAGAATCAGTTAGCTTTTCCATATAAGTGCAGCAGAGAGAGCATCAGTGTTAAAATACCGGGCCAGGCATCCGTGTTTAAATACTGGGTCAATCATCTGTGTTTAAACACTAGGTCAGGCATCTGTGTTTAAATACCAAGCCAGGCATCCATGTTTAAATACTGGGCCAGGCATCTGTGTTTAAATACCAGGCCAGGCATCCTTTTTAAATACTGGGTCAGGCATCTGTGTTTATATACCAGGCCAGGCATCCGTGTTTAAATACTGGGTCAGGCATCTGTGTTTAAATACCGGGCCAGGCATCAATGTTTAAATACTGGGTCAGGCATCTGTGTTTAAATTCCAGGCCAGGCATATGCATTTAAATACTGGTCAAACATCTGTGTTTAAATACCGGGCCAGGCATCCATGTTTAAATACTGGGTCAGGCATCTGTGTTTAAATACCGGGCCAGGCATCCGCGTTTAAATACAGGACCAGGCATCTGTGTTTAAATATTGGGTCAAGCATCTGTGTTTAAATACCGGGCCAGGCATCAATGTTTAAATACAGGGCCATGCATCCATGTTTAAATACCGGGCCAGGAATCCGTGTTTAAATACCAGGCCAGGCATCCATGTTTAAATACCGGGCAAGGCATCCATGTTTAAATACTGGGCCAGGCATCTGTGTTTAAATACTAGGCCAGGCATCTGTGTTTAAATACTGGGTCAGGCATCCTTCGTGTTTAAATACTGGGTCAGGCATCCTCCGTGTTTAAATATTGGGTCAGGCATCCTCCGTGTTTAAATACTGGTTCAGGCATCCTCCATGGTTAAATATTGGGTCAGGCATCCTCCGTGTTTAAATACTGGTTCAGACATCCTTCGTGTTTAAATACTGGATCAGGCATCCTTTGTGTTTAAATATTGGGTCAGGCATCCTTCGTGTTTAAATACTGGATCAGGCATCCTTCATGTTTAAATATTGGGTCAGGCATCCTTCGTGTTAAAATACTGGTTCAGGCATCCATGTTTAAATACTGGTTCAGGCATTCTCCGTGTTTATATACTGGTTCAGGCATTCTCCGTGTTTAAATACTGGTTCAGGCATCCTTCGTGTTTAAATACTGGTTCAGGCATCCTTCGTGTTTAAATACTGGTTCAGGCATCCTTCATGTTTAAATATTGGGTCAGGCATCCTCCGTGTTTAAATACTGGTTCAGGCATTCTTCATGTTTAAGTACTGGTTCAGGCATCCTTCGTGTTTAAATATTGGGTCAGGTATCCTTCGTGTTTAAATAATGGTTCAGGAATCCTTCATGTTTAAATATTGGGTCAGGCATCCTCCGTGTTTAAATACTGGTTCAGGCATCCTTCATGTTTAAATACTGGTTCAGGCATCCTTCGTGTTTAAATATTGGGTCAGGTATCCTTCGTGTTTAAATACTGGTTCAGGCATCCTCCATGGTTAAATATTGGGTCAGGCATCCTCCGTGTTTAAATACTGGTTCAGACATCCTTCGTGTTTAAATACTGGATCAGGCATCCTTTGTGTTTAAATATTGGGTCAGGCATCCTTCATGTTTAAATATTGGGTCAGGCATCCTCCGTGTTTAACTACTGGTTCAGGCATCCTTCATGTTTAAATACTGGTTCAGGCATCCTTCGTGTTTAAATATTGGGTCAGGTATCCTTCGTGTTTAAATACTGGTTCAGGCATCCTCCGTGTTTAAATACTGGGTCAGGCATCCTTCGTGTTTAAATACTGGGCCAGGCATCCCCAAAAAAAAAAGAAGCATTTTGTAAGAATGTCGTGAACCAGACTATTCCATTATTCCATGCTGATAACATTGGTCTTTATTGCATTACAACAGTTTATTTACCAAAGAAGGCAGAAATATTCCGAAATTTCAGTGTGAACGCGAGACCACGAATCTAGACAGCAGGTGTCTGCAGCTGCATAATCATCCCGGTCAATAATAAATATAGTGGGCAATGGACTACATCCCGTAGAGAACACATCGCTAGATTAACAGAAGCATGGTATTGATACATGATAAATATTTTATAATTATTTTGAATTTGTTCAATTGTTCGGCACATACATTTAACACAACCAAATAATTGGATGATATTTGTTTGTTTAAACTGAATACGATTTATATCTCATCATGGCATTTGTTGTTAGATTGATCGGTATTGTCCGATATTACATGTATTGGAATTATTTTGACCGAAACATAAATTTAAACTAACACACAAATAAATTTGAATTGCATCCAAACTGCTAAAAACACATCCTAAACAATACAAATAAGTTATCAGCCGCAGGAAACTATTTGACTTGTTATCTTATTGTCAACTATTTAAAGCATTTATATGATATTTCATAACAGCAAAGCACAATGGGGAGTAACTCTGTATAAAAGGATGATGTAACAGATACTTTAAGGTGAAGTCATACGACCAAGAACTTTGTCAAGAAACCACTACCATACAGTGTCATACATGCCTTGTATTGGTACTATGCCATGTTCGGAAAGTGTAAATTAGGACAAATACAACAAAACTTCTCTCTGAAATTTTCTACAGTTCACCAACACCATGAGAACAATGAAATTGAATTAGGAGAGCCTGATTTTTTAAACAAGTACATTAGAACCGACACTTCCAATAGCAAATTTAATGCAAGTGCTTTTTAAAGAATATTGTTCTTTACTTTGTTAAATTATCTTCGCCATAGCTGAAATTACGGGAAGAAATGCCCACAGGCGAAACAATTAACATTAATGTGCATGGCATAATTTTCTAAAACAGAAAGACAAGTAAAGTGATTAAGGTACGGTAATCATTCTGTTAGTAATTTGAAAATTTAGGAAGATGAACAGCAAACTGGTATTTTTTCAAATTTTAATGCACCAACTATAAAAACGTATCGACAGTCGATGAAGTATTTAAACAACTGTGTATATGGCATGACGTACAGTCTGGATGAAGCTTGCATTGTCCAGGATACATGAGACACAGGAAGTTAACAAACTATAATCCAGTTAGGATCTGGTGACAGTGACGTAGCTGTTTATGTGTACACAGAAGATTACAACCATTGTCTGAATAGGTAATGCGAATATAGTTTGTTAGTTTAGCATTGAAGTTATGGCTGTGTCTGTATAAGCCTTTATAATTTATAGTTTTACACCGTGATAGTGGACCTGACCGCTGCGTCACTGTTTTCTTACCCTGACTGGACTATAGAAGGGTTTATGACACAAAAACATATGACTCCACAAACGGCCATAACTCAGGCAAAATTCATCTGACTTAAAATTCCTGACAATACGCTTAACTAGGCATGGTACAAAAGTATTCATGTGAAATTTTGTTAAAATCCGACTAATAGTAAAGGAAAACAAGCGCATTCAAACTTTGTGGCATCCAGACAGACAGATGCCCAGATCAAAATCAATATGTCTCCTGCACTTTCATATACATAACCATGAAATTATTTCGCTAAAAAAAAATGTCACAAATTTCTTGTAACCAAGTTTTATATCATTCTAGAGCAACCATTTGAATCTTCTCAATGACAGTAATTTTGCAGATCTCCCACAGGGTGTTGTATGGGGAGAGAAGACGTGGTGTAACATGCTTCTCAATGCTATCTAATGTTGTACAATGTAATCTTAACCAATGTTCAATCAAACTACTAATTACCAATTATGGTAATACAGCAGAACCTCACATTAAGCCCACCTCAAAATTAAGATCAGAGCAGTCGGGGCCATGTTTAGCTCTTTATTTAATCTCAAAATTAAGATCAGAGCAGTCGGGGCCATTTGTACCGTTTAGCTCTTTATTTAATCTCAAAATTAAGATCAGAGCAGTCGGGGCCATTTGTACCGTTAAGCTCTTTATTTAATCTCAAAATTAAGATCACGGCAGTCGGGGCCATTTGTACCGTTTAGCTCTTTATATAACCTTAATTTTAAGACCAACTCAATAGTGATATCTGGGCTTAATCTCCCTAAGCATCACAATCTGAGCTCAAACTCATCTCAAATAATGTCATGTGTCTTTCATAATGTTAAATTTCATCAAAGATTGGACTCAAAATTAGCATTACATTTAAACAGAAACATTATTCTGAGTTTATAACAGTAAAATTTCATGAGCTTGAATCTCAAATTCAGATTCTGTTTTGAGCAATACCTCAATTGAGCTGATTTCTACTTGAGATATTTCGGGAGATCGGGGCCAGACTTTGAGGGTCCCAAGGTAGGTTGTATTATCGAGGGTTTGCTGAGCTGCTAATCAAATACATTGTGAGTATAACCACCAGACATGGATAGATTATTTTAACCTAACAAGACAGTGCAATTAGATGGTGGCTCTATATCCCGCCCCAATTTCACAAAACATTAGTGACTTGAGATATTTCTCCCGTCAAAAAGTATTATCCTTCTTGTTTAATCAAAATTATGCACCAAGTAGTCTGGTCATGTGACTCATGTATAGTGGTACCCATATATAACAATCAGGTTATGGTACCAGCTCCACTTCTCATTATCTTTCAATTCTACAACTAATATTAAGTTCTTGCAAATTACAGTTTTTGAGATACAAATCTGTAATGAGGTATTATGCCAACCACCTGATCAAGTCATACTTATGAGTTTTAATTGATATCTAGTTTTCTCCTTGTCTGTAAGATATTTATACTATAATCATCTCTGACAAAATTTCAGTTGTCAGTTTATTCGGGTTTAACACCCTTTGTCAACAACTTTTCAGTTATATAAGGCGACGGATCATTTACCTAATTTTTTACCTCCGCAGCGAAAAAAGTTCTTATGTTTTAGATCCGCTCAAGAATGTTCAAGAACATTATCAACAGATGTAATAAAGAATCAAGACTCTTAAAAGGTTCTTGGACATTTTAAGAACAGTTCATGAACAGCATGCATTCTTAAAATGTTCTTGGACATGTTAAGGGCAGTTCATGAACAGCATGCATTCTTAAAATGTTTTTGGACATGTTAAGGGCAGTTCATGACCACTTTGTGTCATAAAATGTCATACAATTTACTAGGTATTATATTAACAATGGGTTTGTAAAACATGTATGCCCCTATGGCAGTCCAATAGTCAGAAATTGTAAAGGTCACAAAGACCTTGACCTTTGACCTACTAACCTCAAAATAAATAAGGGTCATCTACTATTGCTGACGAATGTACATGTGAAGTTTGAGGATCATGGCTGCAAGGGTTCACAAGTTAATGAGCAGAAACCATTTTGCTATCAAAGGGCAAAGCAACCTTGACCTTTGACCTGCTGACTTCAATAGGGGTCATCTACTATTGCTGACGGTTGAGGATCCTAAGACAAACTGTAATTGCGTTATTGAAGGGAGACCATTTGGTCTACTGACCAAGCAATATACCCCCTCATCAAAGATGGGGGGGGGGCATAATTATGTGTATATATTACACAAGCATAGAATTAGTATGGTATATGATACAAGTTTAATAAAGTTATATGAAACAAGCCTAATGGCAAGCTGCATATTTGTTTTATTCAACAAGTTCCATGTATTTACTGTATAATGACCTGGCCCCGATCTCCCAAAGCATCTCAAGTAGAAATCTCAACTCAAATTGAGATTTTGATAATTTCAAAGTCTGAATTTGCGATAAATATGTATCTTGAACTCCCAAAATTTTGCTGTAATAAACTCAGAATGTTTCTGTCGGTATACCAATTTAGAGTACAATTTTGCATGGAAACTACCTCAAATGATAGGTGACAAAATTTGAGTTAAGATTGAGCTCAGTTTGAGATGTTTCGGGAGATCGGGGCCTGTTGTCAAGCATAGATTGAATGACTATAATTTTGAGCCAATTTGGGTTATGTACCAGCACTATCCATCCCAGAGGTGATAGTAATGTTCAACCTACCACGATTGCAAGCACCAGTTTACCCAATACCATTTACACTGTAGTGACCCATGGTTCAAGACAATATCAAATTCTGCTTCAATTACAAAAATACAAACTGTTTTATTACATTTTCTCTCACAATGTCTTGCTTAGTGACCAAATAAGTCTGGCCACCATCATTCCCTGACTAGAAAATTATATTGTAGATTACCATGCTCCTGATTGTATAGGAACAACTCCTGCAGAAGTCCATGGCAATAAAAACAAATATCAGCAAATTAGTATGGCAGAGTATCCAATGGATACAGCCACATTAAAATTGATGGCTACCATTAGATAGAATTTTTTCTGTTAATCCTTTCATGACTCTTGGTCATTTGTCTTTATCAATTCTGATTAATTACTAAGCTGACCAGAGTAAAAGCCTTAGGAAAATCACTGTGTATTTTGTGCACTACCAAATCACTGCAACTCTCTGTGTTAAAGCCAGTAATTAATGAACAAGCTTAAGTAGGTTAGTTTAAGGAACAGACATGATAGAAATCTGGAACTGGCAAGGTTCTTTTCTCACACTAATTGGAATTTAATTGAGAATTAAGGGAGAGAATATTGACTTCATGGCTTAGTCATTTTCTTCAAAGGGATCTAGGGAACACTGGTACATGCACAGTCTAATTAAAGTGACCAATATTTTCTCTTAATTTCCATGTACATCAAACTAATGATGATGTTCATTACTAAGAACAGTTTTTTCATCAGCGTAAAATTTGAGAACCAGTATAAGTCAATACTTACATCCACGATGAACAGAAATATTTGTTCCATTTGTTTATTTTCATTGTAGAGCTATTTTTCAGTCATATGTGGAAGAGTTTTCTGGAATTTAATTATCAACCAGAAAAGCCTGCTTTCCCTAAGTAGCTGAAAACATCTCTACATGTACAGGAGGATGTGACTACAATAGCCAAAGGCACAGCAGAACAAGACCAGACTGTCCTGTCCAATATAGAGATAGAATCCTCCAGGTGATGTACAATCTACCATTTAGTCTGTCTATACAGACCCTATGTTTAATTAAACGAGACAACTAATCAGTCTACTCTTTTTTCATGAAATAATTTCCCTTTGCACCCTCAAACATAGGTAGATAAAGCCTAGGTTCCACTGAGGAATTCCACATCGGCTATTTTCTCCCGATTTCTTCCTATTCAACTTGATTCATCACTATTCCTTTTGATATCGCAAACTGTCTCATAACTTCCCCGAAGCTTCCCCTAGACCATGAGGAACCTGTTTCCGATGTTCTGATAGTTCATTAATTTCAATCGAGAGTACATCGCCGAGGCAAAATGTGCTCTTAGACTTGATCAAGCCCTAAACAAAATCTAGCCAAAATGGAAAATAAAGCTATGATAATTGATTGACAAAATATTATCCATACAGGTAGCCAGACTACTTACTGCAAGCCTGTCGCTGAGGCGGGCCACACAGAACTGTCTTAAATGGAACATATCTGGTTTCTGAAACTTTTACCTGAAACAAGACACCTATACAGTAAACTCTACAACTCTAGCACTACTACTGTCTATTGGTCCAAAATTTCTCAATATCTCTTCTCCTTGTTTGTTTTCTTTCTTTCATTCCTTCTTCATTCCTCTGTCATTAATATACACAAAATACATGATAAAATGACTTAAAATCAATTCAAATACATGGAATTGTAAGTTGTATAACGTCAAATTAACTTTTACTAAATCCTCTGTAATATTATAGAATGGCAATATTTAAATGAGTCGGAATAATAATACTCAGGACTTCAATTATATTTTAATACAAATGTAAATCAATACCAGCAACAACTTTCAGAAAAAATAAATTACTTCAAAACAACAGCTGATATGATTTAAACAAGAGCTGTCAATTTCCAGTACCGTAAATACGATACTTGCCAACCAGTGTCACGAAATTTTATGCAACACAACCAACTACTATCATTAAATTCTTGTCAGAAATCCCATCGAAACCTAAAACAGGCGTGATGAAATTCCTTCTCATTCCCTGTATCCGGTGCAACCGACACGTAATTTAAGCAGTGACAGCTCCTTGTCTTCAACATAATTAATTTCTAGGCATATTTAAGACATTTAAGGACCCTTGGACTCCCTGATATGACTGTCCATTTCATTCCATAATCACGTGTCCCCTTTTCTAATTGCTTCAGACTATTTATTCAAGGGTCGCTTGGAATGCAATAAGAGGGAAGGTTATTATAGACAGACGGTATTCAGACACAACATTGTATTCGGCTAATGTCCCGAAGCAAAATATTCCACTTGAATTTCTGAATTCGGTACAAGTTTAACTACAATACTTCTCTGTGACATGACTAGTTTTTTTCAGTCATATATGATGGTAAGTCTCCAGAAATTATTAATAAACTGTGAAGTATTCAGAACCAAATAGGGACCCGGGTCTTGCGCATGACACACCGTATTGATGTGGTGAATATTTGTACCAAGCAATTTTAAAATCCAGTAAGAAACAACAAAGTTACAGAGCGGACACAATTTTGCTAACAGACCAACAGACCAACCAACATGGTGACTCCAGTATACCCCCTTCAAACTTTGTTTGCGGGGGTTTACCTAGCTCTTCCACAAGAACTGACAGCTTCTCCGCATGTGGAGAATATGACCATTAAAGCCAATGTCACAGAAGAATAATAACCACAGAGTTAATCTCATCAATTAACATAGTCTGCAGAAATCCAACAATCCTAATAAATGAGTAGAAATGAAACAATTTACATAATAACCCAATAATATTTCAACCCATAAAAGCTCAATGAAAGAGTAGACCGATGTTTCACAGGACCAGAAATTTTAACACAATAATATTTCAACCCATAAAAGCTCAATGAAAGAGTAGACGGATGTTTCACAGTACCAGAAATTTCTCCAAGAAAATATTGCGGAGAAAACATTATAACACTGAGTGGTCACCGAGCTAGGATTCATGTTTCACCATCCACTAACAGATTATTGACTCCAAACCAGGAATCAAAGGTCAGACGTAGTTTCATCAATAACAAGCATTGACTTACTGCCAGATTACGGAGCAGGGACATGGAGATAGTAACATGCAAAACAACATTATAAAAAATACAAATACAGACATCGTCGGAGGCCAATAAAGCAATTTCCAACTGAGTCACCATTCATTATAAAAGACACATAAATCTCAACACGCTGTTGACTATGTCTAATGAACAGTAAAATAAAGAATTGTAGTTCCTTTCCAATCTGTCATGTACAGTAAAACCTTCCATTAGCAGCCAATCTAAAACAGGTGGTCGTTCAACAGATTGAGTATTTAAATATAGAAATGCCTAATTGGGATTTAATTAAATTGACAGCTCAAAACAGGTCAATGGCTTAATTCAGGTGACAGTGATAAATTAACTTTTCACTGTATTTAATGTTCAGATTGTATTCCTATATATGATAAATGATAAATTCTGTCTGTCTGCATTTCGTCTGTGCATATATGGCAAAAACCTATAAACATTGTTATCCTAAATTCTTCCAAATTCTGAAGAATATTCTGAAAACAAAATGAACTAGGATAATAAATAATACCATACAGGTTGAGACACCGTGTCTACAAGATATGTAATTATGTTAGGTACATACAATCAATTACTTTAAAACAAATATTCTGTAAGCAAATTAAATGTATAGTTGGTTGTCCAGACACAATATATAAGTAATGGAGATGTGTGTATATTGTAGTGCATATGAGATTAGATCCTGAAAATAATTTTTCAAACTTATATCAGTAAAGACCCCCAAATAAACAAAAGACTGAGGAATCGCAAGAAACATCCTCAAACTGATTGAAGCCTTTTTGACATATTTTCACTATTTCCGTCTCCATAACAACCACAATCGATGTCAAAATCAAAACATACTTAAAAGGTCCATAATTTCCTTATTGGTCCTAACGCACCGAACATTTTTTATAAACCTAGATTGGAAAACTGTTCTGAGTAATGGCAGGATCCAGATGTTTGACAGACGGATGGACGGACTGACTGACAAAGATCATGAACACAAACAAGACTTAGTATTGTTATCACTATATTGCAGGTACTGTAACCAATTTACTCTCGCAAATACTACCTTTTGCGTTTTGCTGATCGTCATGAACATATACAAGTCAAGGTCCCAGTTTCTAGTTAATAAGCTAAAAGTTAACAGCCCCAAACTCACTGTTCCAAGCAGCGGCCAGTGGAAAAAGATTGAATAAAAATCTCATCATTCCTCAGCATGATAAAAATAATAGATTGTGTACTAGGGATCATTCAGCATGGATATAATTAATAGTGAGCTTTTTTATAAAGGAATTTGAGTCAATGTTCTCTTGGAACCCAAACAGCAAGTGACACACTGAAATATGACAATACCATTCATGACCATTAGATTGAGAGTTTGTGTAAGCTTCAATCATGACCATTAAATTGAGAGTCTCTCGCTCTAAGCTTCCATCAGAACAATACCATCCTGTCCTATATGTCAGAAACTTTGATAAATATGGTCACCCGTTATCCTCATTACAATAATGAACCAAATATGTTTTATGACATTAATTATCAACTAATCAATAGTGACTGAGTAAATGTAGTTTTGTGCCGAGCAAGACGATAATGAGCTAACAGTACTGTAAATTCTCCCGTCTGAGAGTGCCCATTGAAGAATAATAGCATTCGATAATATTGGTCACATCATAAAAAGGTTATAAAGAGGACAATATACTCTTTTTATCCTCTGGTGACACAATATTGTAAAGCTTTTGTTGCAGAGGAAAACTTCAGGCAAAGTACCATCCATATACGTACTGTAAGGTGATTGCAAAGATTATCGAGCAAACGAAGATGGAGCAAAACAATGTTGAGGGTCATTGGACAATCTGGCAGGGGAAAAATAGATGACCGTGCTCAATAGAATTGAAGAAAGAAACATCATCACAATGTTGAACCTAATACAAAGAGCCATGAATGCCATACGGCTCAACCACACAGTAACACAGCAGAGTCAGAGTGTACTGTCTGCAAGAACTGGTAAGGTCAACTCCCCGTTGAATGTGGCTAAAAGTAAACTTCATCATACCGCAATTAATGGTGTCAGAAGTGGGATATGACCTTTAATCACTATATGACTAAAAACTTGTTAAAAAGCTGACTAAGTCAATGGATGCAAACAAACATTAGACAAAAGGAAAACAAATCAGTAGCACAAACACTGTTGAACAAGGTTGACTACTAAGTGTCAGTATAATTTCAGTATAATTCTTATAGACAACGCTAACAGTAGGAGTGTGCTCATTTATATATTAACTAATGTGTTTGTTCTTTTATACTGATTACCTTCAACAACATAATCCTCTCACTGATGTCACTAGAAGATCGCAGACAGCTTAATTCTTGTAAACAGGAAAGCCATAGAGACGTGTACATTATGGCATCAAATTCTCAGCACAAGTAAAGTGGTAACAAGGCATTATCATTCCCATTGATTATTTTACTATTATTTGTTTGGTATTCTAAACAAGTGACCAACAAGCCACTTAGGTTCTATCACAATCAGCAAGAAATACAAAATTTAGAAGCAAATAACAAAGAAATTAATTGATACACATATACTGGTGCCTCGTATTTCCACAGTACTTAACTATAAACTTAGATAAAATGTTCAAAATGTCCATACTGGTTACAGCCTGTCACTGAATGATAAAAGGCATTTTTGGTTGATGAGTTTAATCGAATTCAATGTTTATATCGGGCTAAACCATTAACAAATCAAGTTAGGAAATATCCCACTCCAAATCAAGTCAGGAAATACCCTACTCATATCTATACATATTCAGCAGATACCCATATCTCCATGGTATCCGATGTAAACAGTTCTTTGCACCACCTACACGACATTCACCCATTAGAAATCCAGTCAAAAATGTTTAGAAAGGTGTTGCCAATGATAGAAGAGTATGTAACATAAGCTGTAATGTATCAAATTGTTACTGTAGGTTTAGCAAGTAACCTGCTTTGAAAAAGTAGGAAAACTATTTTCTGGTGGACAATTTGATTAAAGCCTTTTTTTAGGAACTTTTTGCTGAAATTATGAAAGATAAGTGATAGTGCACTAAGTCTTATTAACAGGTATATTTTGTGTGGGAGGTCCACACAACTGTTTATATCCCATACCACGGAAATATGGGTGCCATGGAAATATGAGGCACGGCTATACATGTATATCATTGTCTTTTAAGGCAGATATCTTATAGCCAAATTCTAAGATGACTTCATGCTAACTATCTTTACACAAAACAAACATACTCTAAACACAAACTGAATCGTAAATTTCAATTGTAACGTTTGTATTTTCATTGCAAAACACGAATCAGATAAAAGCATTTCAGCTGACAATGCCATTTACTTTTCCCATGTTGAATGAAAGTATATACTGGTGCTGCAGCTCTTGAACTTGGGTTTTGGTAAAGATGTAAGAAATTGACAATACAGAGTTGAGGAAAGCATTCATTTTACTTTGCACACGTTCAAGTTACAAACATTTTGCAGTTGTGTAAGGGGATCGCAAGAAGTAGTTTGTTAATAAACAGATTGTTCTCAAACTTGTCAAATGTTGTTTTTTAATGGATTCCCTTGACACTTCAGAGGTTTAAGCACAATAACGTAGGATGTGTTTTTATGACAGAAAGCTGCAAGCCTTGTATTTGAATGGATAAACATCGAGACAAACACTTATGATTAAGTGATGCAAATGCAAGCAAATCTATTTGTTAGCTTGAAGGACTATGTACTAAGATGCTTAATACTTTCCTAATCACTTGGTCTTTGAATGTCTGTGACACATACATATATACATTGTTTTCCTGTCTGCAATGTTCTACAGCAAGTACCATCAGACCAACACATATACATCCTTAATAAGTGCCATCAGAACGACACATATACCTCCTTAATGTGGAGTTAGAAAAATACTTACCAAAGCTTACCAGTACATCTACCAAGATTGAGCATATATCATAGGCTTAGGCTTTCTGTGGTTATTGGAGTATACTGGTGGACCAACAGACAAATAGAAGCATTATCTACTAGCTCTCACAAAGACATGTTGAGAGAAAACCAATGAAATGAATCTGAGGTTGTAAAGGGAACGAAGAAATCTCAGCAGCCCCCTAGACCCCTTTTCTCCAATACAGTCAAGGGACCAGTTAATCCCCTTTTTTAATTATCATCGCCCAGCTATCTCGTTATCTGTACGGCAGATTGAATCCAGATTCTTTCCTGTCATTTACTTAATTAAAGTATCTGCGTTAAAATCCTCTTTAATGACTAGACTATCCTCTATGGACATGTTTTGTTCCAGCTTGCTAACTGAATTAATGTTATTTTTCCATTCATTATTTAAAAGAGTCTCCAAGTGTCACCTGTTTAATTATCGCAAGTTCATTTTCCACCAAAATTTAAATAAAATCTAATACTTTTTGACAATGTTAATAAAAGTGAAACACGACACTCAGCTGTGATATGCGACTAATTGTTGAGATTAAAGTAAAATGCAGTTGTTGAGTAATACTGATTGTAGCTAAGACGATACTTCATGTCAAACGGAGTGCTTTTGCTGCAGATTTCAAGAACTAAAATACCATTAACTAGAAGGTTTTTTAGACTCGGAACCAAGTATTCAAGTGAAGTTTCATTGAAATCCGACCAATGGTTTAGGGGAACAAAGATATACGGACATTGTGCCATCCATCTATCCAAACAGATGGACATCCAGCCCAAAATCAATGGCTTCCCCCTCCCCACCACAGTATGTTAGAGACGTGATTATAGCAGATGAAATCTGTTGACATGCTACAAGAAAACAACTTGCCAGTAAAATTATCATCAAATTTAAGATTTCAATTGCGGACATTGATTTCATTGTTTGATATTAGAAACACTAAGGATATATTAGAATAAATTTCAATGTACATGTTTTAAATAATTTGTATCTGTTCATGCAACATGCAAGCATCAGCATGCAAATTAGAATTTAAAACTAAAATGTATAAGTGGCGGAGATCTAGTGATCAGAGCAAGTGCCACCTGACTGGTTATGTTGGCTGATCATAGGTTGCGACTTACCAAAATCATTATAGTGTAGTTATCATTACCTCCCTTTATGCATGAAATGCAATGCCATTCATTGAGGGGTAAGTATATAGGCTTGCTTGAAATATACATTTTTGGCCTGATCGGTGGACAAGTGGTCCAGTGGTATAAAGCTACTGACTGCTGATCCGAAGGTTGTGGGTTCAATACCCCTCTAGTCGGATTAAAACAGAAATGCTTTTCAGTGTTTCCCACCTAAAGTAACTAAAATTACTAACAGTCTTTCAGACGAGACTTTAACTGAGGTCCCGTTTTTAAAACTTAAACAGCTTAAAGGGTATCTCTAATATACTGTAATAACCCTTTATATCATAAAACATAAATCAGTTAAAACTTGAAATGTATAGCTGAAAGATACTAATCTAACAGCAGCTGTCACACACAATGAGCTAAAACTTAAAAAAAGCCCTAAACATGACTTCAAATCTACTTTTTTCACGATCCTCAAACCCCATAAAAGTCAATATTGACATATATTCATCTTTTATGTGACACAACTGTCTGTTTTTTAGAAATAAAGATACAGACTGATCGAGACTAGAGAGTTCCGAGTTAGTCTTTGTCACATATTTCTAATTACTAAGAGCAATAAATCACAATTTTATATGGTATCCACTAGTAATTCGTGGCAGCGACCTTATGGAGATTACCAATACCCATCATGCATCATCAACATCTTCGCGTTTTTATTACATCCAGGAATTTGATGATTTTGTTTGTTTTTGTATCAGTCTACTTGGGTGGACATTTACTACTGAATACAGGAAGTTCTGTAAAAAACTATCAGAATGGTCTGTAGAATACCGATGTATGATAGAGACTCACTTCATATTGAAATCGTGAATTTATGAAGTTGATATTATGAATGCAATATGCTGTAATCATTGAGGAAGCTGATATTGTGATATCAAGATGTTGAATATTTACCAATACGTAACCACAGTATACAAGACATTGGGCAACCTGCATTATGATATAATTATGATAGATATAGATAAACACACTACAATTCATGTATTACAAACAATATAAAGTGGTATGGTTCAAGCTGTTACCCACCACTAACAATGTTCATACAAATCAAATTTAATGATGTACCGACTTCATTTGACAGAGAATTGACAGGATCCTCGACCTTCTATCTGCATAATTCAACAGCTGATGTGTATAAAATTAAGCATGAAAATCTCAAAATTGTGAAAAAAATAAGCTCGATAGGCTGGTAGCTTTCAAATTGGGAAAACTATATGCACGATAATTTGACATACGAAATTTATCAACAAATTGTTAAATAATTTCATGTATACAAACCAATTTTCAAGACACATAATTGCTTATTATGACTCCCTTGTTCCATATAATATTTATATGCTTATAAACAAAACCTTGTATCAGTGCATTAAAAGGAATTATCATATGACATGTTTTCAGTGTTCATCAATATCAAAGATCATAAACCAATTCCGATAATTCCATGACAATAGACAAGAGACATTTAGAATTTTAAGTCTCTGAATAGACATTAACACTGAATGGTCTGGGGACCAAAAGAAACTGTATATGTTGTTAATTTTATCAAGGGAAACAACCAGCACTAATTTTACCCGCTGATCCTAAAAAAATCCGAAAATAATTTACGGAGTGAAGTGCCGGGTACGAATTGTGTACGAAAAAAAATATTCAGGACAAACGGTGGGAAGTGGTACGAAAGTGTTGAGTATGAAACGTTAGTGAAGAATTTATCCAACGATAAAACGATCTAAACTCGTGTTTTATACTCTTTTAATCGAGTTGCGTGTACATTTTTATTGTAGGGACGGGTTTTGAGGATAATTTTGTAGTTCTTTCTAAGAATTTCGACTTGCCCGGGCCAACATACGTCAGCCATCTTTTTTGCGTAAGAAAATTATCGGTTGCGTAAAAAATACCGATCAGGTGTTGGTAAACACCCGAAATTCCGTGATCCTGACACATTATTCATAGAACTAACCTATTTTCGTTCAAGAAAAATTTGAAATCTTGTAACGACCGGTTTGATTAGTCTGGTTCACGACATTCTTACAAAATGCATCTTTTTTTGGATTTTTTTTTTTAAATCGTAAACCATCGAGAACAGATCATGTGCCCCTCCATGGACTTTTTACTTTGAGCTATCCAATATACCTGCGAGCTCAAGGCTCGCCGGCAATCAAATAAAGGCAAAATAGCCCAACCATTATAAACCTTGTATGAGTATTTGAGGGGAAAACATACCAGATGCTGAATGTTCAAATCCTTGGTCAGTTCTGACTGATATTGTCAGCAGGGGTGTAGAAATGTTTCATACAGTCAGTTAATCCTCAATTTGAAGCAGGCGGTTGGTTTAAAGTCACACTTATAGTAACAAATAAGAAAATGACAAAAAGTAGTCGACAAGCATGTTAAATAGCCAGTGAATTTTGCCGCTTACTGGCTCATTTCTACAACCCTACAGTCAGTCAGTCAGTTCACTTTGGTCACAGAACCTGTGTTAATCTGAGTACTTTAAAGCATCTCAGACAATAGCACATTCTCAGTAATGTATAATGCAGTATTCTTCATACTTAAAGAAATCAGATATCTGACCAATGCCTCTATAATGAGCACATTAATTTCATCAAAAACCATTTGCTCCGGATCGTGTTCAACCATACTACAATTATCTCACATATTGAGACAGGAATTTTCAGGGTTCAATGCTTCGATTCATATGAAAACTCACATCTCCTCACAACCTCTGCTCCAGAGAGCTTTCGTAGAAACTCTTTTATGACCTTGACTGAATGCCCCTCCATAAAAGAAGATCTCGTAGAAAATGGTAATTCAGAAGACCTTCCAAAATTAGATAATAGCTTCAGCCATTAGGCGGGGATTATTTTTATGTCCTCCATGCCGGATATTGCCTGTAAAGGGTTGATATAGATTTCTCGACTCTATTCCTATAATTAGGGGCTATTACAGATCACAAATTTGTATTCCAAGAATAAACAAAGCGAAAGGTTAAGATAATAAAAGGTACCAAAATAGAAGAAATTCTAAATTCCTTTGTGTTCTTCAGATGATATACGGAATACTCCTAAAACATTAGCAGAGGCCGAATAAGGTTTATATTGAATATACATTAACAGTAATATGTTTTTTTTATCAATGACTTAACGGAGACATTGGTGGAGGATTGTGTCATAATGATCTCTCTTTTTCAAAATAAACACCAAGAAAGTCAACAGAAAATTGTAGTCTCCCAATGCAAAACTGTTGTTGTTTTGTTTATTTGCATTTGATTGGGGCAGTTTTAAGTGTTTTGTCATCTGGTTTTGTCCCTGCCAATTAGGCAGGTCAATGATCTCCAGGTTTGAGGCAACTACCGAAATTCTTGCCAGCTCTATCCAAATAAGACTCCTTGGTTGTTTAACCTGACCTGTGTATAGCACCATTACACATGAAATTACCCTTACTGTGGACTTTTGAAAGAATATTTAACTTTTACAAAATATGTCATATTCAACCTTGTCACAGTTTCTGTCAAATGTTGAAGAGCACAATGCAGCGACATTCTGTGCATGATAGACATGCACGTTTTAAGTATTGACAATGTCAACTTACAAATAACAATACAAAATTTTATTTAACAACAATACAAATTACACATAAGCATTGCTGGTTCACACCTCTCCCAATAAATACCAATTGTCACCACACTATTACATGTATTAGGTTCATTTTTTGCTTTTTTTGAAAAGAGATTAAAATATCATCAAGTTCAGCATTCTATAGTCCTGTATTAGTATATAGATTCAAGATTCAAATATTTATTGTACAAAAGGCCTCCTGCCAATATACATGTAGCATTATGCACACAAAGCATATCAATAAGGCTATAAGTATTTTATTTGACCATGGATATAATGATAGAGAAATCCATGATCAAATTCATTAAGGAACGAGAGCTGTATCAATGTGGCACCAGACTATCACATTATACTCAATATCTCGGCATATATAGACTATTGACATGCTCTACAAATGGCGCCAAACTCTTTAAGGCTACGTGGGTAATTTCTCCTTAAACACAAGGATTACTATTAGGATATTATCGTGCAGAATTTCCACGCAATTTGTCACATTAACAAACATTGTATAAAAACAGAAAACGCCAGATAACTGTTTTTATTGTGAAGATCTCTAGGTTTAGACGTGTCGATTTTTGGCGATATTACTCTTGAGATAACATTGTCGTTACAATTCTACAATCAGAGATTCTCATGTGACTTAGTGGTTTCCGCTTGTAAGACTTTTATTACAACTATCTTATTCATTTTCTGGTTGTCATGACGCATACATTTAGTATTTCTTTCAAATATAGTAGCCTTTCCTAGAAAAAACTGCTGATTTTTTCCAATAAAGGGCAATCCCTTCTCTCACATGAGAACTCCAGATAAAATCACACATTAAGCCAACCAATAGCACTTTCTTCCAAGGAATTTTGCTACTTTGCTGTTCTGTGTGATTAGAAATGCAACAATTTATGACCAGTAGTACAACACAATATGGCTGATGGCAGGAGTTGATACCTTTGTCTGCGGCACCAATCAGGTCTGGATGTACTAATAGAATATATACACCAGAAAATACTTGTAAATTGGAAACAGTTACATTGTAGATTGCAGTGATTACATAACACAACACATTTACAGACATACGTCTGTGCAATCAATTGTACATTTACCCTCTGATCATTGAATCACAAGTCTGATGTCACACTTGGCACCTGAAGGTGAATGGCAGCCTCAGCACATTGGCTCATGAACCTCTCAGGTACCCATTCATACAACTGGGTAAAGAGTAGCATGTGAGTTATTATTGCTCAGAGAGATTAAGCAGTTGCACAGATGGGGATCAAACCCAGGCTAATATTGATCTTAAAATCATTCAATGATTACCCAAGGTGGAACTTAAGACTCTCCATTAACAAATACTTAATTAGCACATAATTTTCCTTGAATTGTCCTCGCCAGATGTTTACATAATTATATAAGAACTGAGTTGACCAATAAAAGGTTGAAATCACTTTGAAATATTGTGCATGTTTGAATCATCAAATTGATTCGCTCAATATTACCGTCGATAAAAACAATCAACAAACAAATGTGCGGAGCATTCTTTGAACTGGTGTAGGTTTGGTCGATAAATTAGGACTTGCATGGTTTGAACAAGCAACTAACTGACATTTGGAGGTAATGATAATGGGTAATGTCATACCTGAACATGATCAGTGTATGACTAGGGTGTACTATACCTGGATCTGCATCCTGGTAAGTCTAGTGTTCTACAAACTCAACTTGGTCCAGCTGGGTTGGTATTCAATATTGATCTTATTTAATTGGAGAATAAGGATAGCCAATCATATCGCCTGTTATTAACTAAGAGTTTAATATGGTGTGATCTGATTGGTTGTCCTTATCCTTAAGTTAAGTAAGATCAATGTTGAATATAAGCCCCGTATTCACAATTATTTAAACACTATATTATTCATCATTGCTAGAGAACCAGTGAGTATCACTGCAAATAGAAGCTCAGTTTCACAAGACAAATATTGTCTATTTTCACACCAGCATCTAAATGGAGCTGGTTCTAAAACAAACTGATTTACAGTGCTGAATGAATGTTGATCAGAGCTTCTGAACTCTGACCCATCTATATCAGCTATACAAGAGCTTACTTCGATATAGGACAATACAGGATATTAGTAAGGCTCCAAAAAGAATTCAAGTCAATTTCGATCTAATGCTCTATCATTACATCTGACAACAAGCCTCATAGTCGGCAATATTTTTGGGGAAAGCGAAACCATTAATTCTCATTAAGGCAAGAAAAATACACTATACAAAGAGATTGGGCTGTATTCATCATGCTTTGGTACCAATATAAACATTAGAATCATCCTAAACAAATAATCAATTCCTTCTACATGGCATGTTTTATTTCTAACTGAACTACGAATAAGTTTGGTTTAATTTTATGAAAACATTAAGACTTCAATGTCCTTGAATTATTCATAAATATAATGACCAGATATTGGTAAAACATAATTCATCTTGTCATGATTATAAACAAGAGATTTACGACACAAGTGGTCATGAAATACTGAATATAATAAAAAGAAATCTTCATGGCGACCTTGAAGAAAAACCTTGGGAGATTTTGTTTTTAAATTCTTGATGAATTGTGTTGGACTTAGTGTTCTATCTTGACAATATCGAGTGCTTTGTAAGGCATGTGTACGCATGGGTCCGTTATCCAGTGTAGCAAAGCCGTTATCCAGTGTAGCAAAGCCGTTATCCTGTGTAGCAAAGCCGTTATCCAGTGTAGCAAAGCCGTTATCCAGTGTAGCAAAGCCGTTATCCAGTGTAGCAAAGCCGTTATCCAGTGTAGCAAAGCCGTTATCCTGTGTAGCAAAGCCGTTATCCTGTGTAGCAAAGCCGTTATCCAGTGTAGCAAAGCCGTTATCCAGTGTAGCAAAGTTGTTATCCAGTGTAGCAAAGTCGTTATCCAGTGTAGCAAAGCCGTTATCCAGTGTAGCAAAGCCGTTATCCTGTGTAGCAAAGCTGTTTTTCCAGCACCCAGTGAAACCTTAGAAAAGAATCGACTTCAAACAGGTTTCACAGGGTGCTGGACAAAACGGCCAAGCTGCTGAAAAATATCGTATATTTCATGGAAGGCAAACATTTTCCCCTAAGGGAAGCGTATATTTCATAGAAATTGATGAAAAAATAAAATACTTATGGCTATTTTTGTTTTCGAAATGAAGCAAATTTCATCTTGAACCTATAGCCAAAAGTCATGTGGTATTGCTACACTGTTATCTAGACCCAAATTTTTAAGGAAACGTCCTGCATTTTGGTGGAAAAATCTGCCTCTATCAATGGATGTCTTCATTTGTTTTCACCATTTATTGATCAAGAAAAACACACAATACATGTACTATACACAAATCTCTCATTTTACTTAGTTGCTCCCAAATGCCATCTTAGAAAATCTTCTCATTTTCAGTAACATTGAGTCTGTAATGTTGTATAACTTATGCTAAAACCCAGGGAAATAATGTAAAATCCAAGTAAAGAATTTCAGAAATGATTGAAAGATTATACAATTCACAACTAAAATTTCAATAAAGCAAATACAATTAACTTTCATAGATCTAGATAAAAAGTAATACACGGTTCACAAGTTAAAATATTGCCCATTTTTATCATTCATGGCCCATAACTCTGTTGTTCATAAAGCTGTAAGAATTAACATTAATAGTTAGTTTCATTACAAATTGTTTGAAATCTTTTCAAGATATGGGCTTCGGACATACTTCAGGAAAGTGTGACGGGCTATGTCAGATCTGTATTCCCCAGTGGATAGGACACACATAATAAGAAACTTCCAAAGCTCGGTCTCAATGTTGGAACTTGAATATTTTCTCTTCAATTTGATGACTAAGCCAATTTAATGATCAACTTCATCCTAGAACCCTCCCCCTAAAATATCTCCTGTCTCGATATATTCACAGATGTTCTCATAAATAACAGCTTTAATCCCACACTGAACACAACTATTTAAGTTTCAATTATTTAAAATTTCAGTTCAATTGAACGCAAAGTGAATGAGTTTAGCACAAGAGCTGAAAATGAAGGAGTTGAAGAAGCCACTAAATTTCAGAGAATAAAGTTTCAAACTGCCTGGCAATACTTATAAATCTCATTACTTGACACATAAACCTTCTCAGCAGACACATAGAGAACCCAGTAGATAGATTTCCAACCATGTTAGTGGAACATAGAATTTTAAGTGTATTCGTAAATTGTGGCGGCCATCTCGGACGCCATCTTGGATGACAATTCATGCCGGCAATTCCATATAATACAGACATATGTGAACATGGCTTGTTCTTTTTTAATTGTCACCTGTCCCCAAAAATCCCCAATTGTCACCCCACTATACTCCATATACCCAGTACTATTATTTCTGATAACAGACGAGCTAGAATGTGTACACTTCTCATGTGCAGCTTTTTGTTTCAATCATCAAGAATGGTCTCCCTTGATTTAAGGTGTCTTATCAAGTCCATTTCTATAAATGGATTGTCTCCCTTATTACTCAATATTGGATGTAAGTATGTAAAGAATGTTCGGTAAAAAGGTCGAGGTGAAAACAAAATATAACTAAACACATTTTAAGACAGACAGTTTAAGTTTAAAATAATGGATACAATCATGTGTTGTATGCCTATTTACGGATCACAAAGCCATGTTTTTTTTCTACAGACAAAAAATCTACAGCTCGTTTCTATAAATAATCAAAAGCATCATACTATCTTAATCATTTTCAAAACAAGAGATGGAAAATCCTTGTACAATCATAAAGGGTTCAATGAGAGTGACCCTTAATTCTAATACTGTCACCAAGAAAATGATCCTATTAATCATATAACAGGGCACTCAGGGACCATGATACCATACATCCACCAATGAAATCATAACAATGCAAGAGTCATAATGAAGGGTCCTAAATACATTTAGTATCTCCTCACTAAATGACCTCATTTCCTCAAACAATCTGATTACAGAGAATATTATTTTTAGAACTTTATTATCTGTATCATTATTCGTCAGAGCTGCAATAAGGCAACTATTGGGACCTTTGTAAATGGTCTTATTTAATTGTTCTTTTAAGGTTACAGAAAGAGCAAAAGCAGTAAAAGGCGTTATTAATTTTGGTCCTGAACTATATACAGAGAACCATGCAAACAAGGAAATGTAAGTATAATACCCGAGTTATGTTTAAGGACTTACTGAGATAGAAACCAGCCGCCCTTTAACTACCACGCAAGATCTAGACAGACGTCCATACCATAAGACAACCCGGGTTAGTTGGCACAGAAAGAAAGCATCGATACATATGGTAGGGACTTTATAGATCATTGATGACACTTATTTCTGATACAGATCTTTAAATATTCCTAAATTCAGGGTAGGTTCATATAATTACATTCACATACATACGTCCAATATTAATTTATTTGCAAATGATTATTTAAAAGAAAGTTTCTTTTCCTTTGAAATTTTTATAGACTTGGATAATGAAACTATTTAAATAGGCGACATTAATAAACTGTTCAATGTTATTCCATAGTAGTACAAAATACATACTGCTTTCATAGATACATTCGCGGATACAATGTGTTTTTAGAAGATTGGCATTTCCCAGCTATGATCTTTCGCAGATTCGTAGTGATCGCAAATTCTGCGACATTGTAGTCGCTACTACACAAAAGTATGGTTAGCATGCAAACATGATTGTGTGACCACACAATGTTTTCGCACCTTATTGTGTCTGTTTTTGTCGATATTGTCTCGACATTATTGAAATTGAAAAGGTGTAAGTAGACTGTGAAAACACATTATCTATCTTGTATCATGCTTTTAGTTAGAAGCTAGAAATGTTCACAGATTTGATAGATGTGACTTTTTCGCGGTTATCAAAGTTTGCAGAATCATGCCTACAGCTAAACAGCCGCTAACTTAAAATGCATGAAACCATTTCTAGGAATACAGTATTTCCGGCCAATATCATAAATATCTAAGGATAAGCAAACAGACCAAAAGGCAAATCAATTGCCAAATTCTCCTATTATCAATTATTATGCAATTAAACAGCAGCGAAAGTTTTAATTTTATGAGTGCACTTAAGTGTATGATTAATATGTATATGCCCATAATGCAGTTTTATTTTATAGTAGATATTTATGCAGTAGGAACTTAAATGCAGCATAATTTCTGTTTGATGTATTGACCTTAAGCTACAAAATTTGCATTTTCTGGGGAAGATGAAAGCCGTCTCTCCATCTCATTGATTGAATTTAAACTGTAACGTGTGCCTTGAATTGTTACATCCAACTGCCAGTTTACCAACTATCAGCATGAACAAAAACATCCATCAAGTGTACACTGTTCATAAATACTGAAGTAGGTGGAGATAAGGTTCCAATAGTTCCAGCTGGAATTTAAAGATTGAGTTTCACCTTGCACAGTGTCCGGGAAAGGAGCATTTAATAGAGGGGGGGGGACTATATAAGGAAGATATATTATATTCAACACTTTAATGAATGCTCTGGGTGTAACTATCTGCAGTATTAATTTATGCCTCTTTTGGAAATTGTAAAGTTTTTGAAGGTTCAACCTCCGATTGCACCCTGGACACTGTTTCAAACCAATGACATTTAGGAGGTCAGGAGCCACTGAAAATTCTAGCACTTCACTACAGTGCCATTCAAAACATACTTCCTTGTCATACACACTTCTTCATACTATTTAATATTTGGTGATTGACATCAGTGATTTTTCTTGAACAAAATGAAAAATTGAGAAATTTTAGCGTGACAATTCGCAAAATTGGGAATTATTAAAAAATATTGTTTTGGTCATACATTGTTCATATTTTGCTATTTTCTACTGATAATACTCAAGTCATATGTAGCAAAGACTTTTGCAAGCTGGAAAATCTATTGTTTTGACTTTAAAACAGCCGTATTGTTAGTTGCCTTTAAACCAGCGAGAACAATAGGAGGAAAATATGCATTCTTTTTGGGGAAAAATTATGAATTTTTGGGAAAAATGGAGGTTATTTTGCTAGGTGTAAGTGCCTGTATTAGACCCAAAAAATGGCCAAAAAATTGCTGGACATATGTCATGCATCTTCAGCGTGAAAGGTGTCAAGTGAACCAGAATTAATGTATTACCCATATAAGCTAAATTACCAGTATGGTACAATTAGTGAAAAATGACCTGAGTAATGTCTAGTGAGTTCAAGGTTGATGGACTGTAGTGATTTAAATTAATAGAAAAAAATAAGGAACGACTGTTAGTGCTTTAAATTAATAGAAAAAAATAGGGAGCGAGTCTTAAAGAAACTATTCCCGAGCAAACAGTGACAATGTGACAGTCCATCTCATGGAATTACTGCGCGTGATTGATTATGGTACAAATCAAGTCCTATTGATCCTAAAGGGATCTAACGAGTTCACGAAAAATCCAACCATTTCTTCATGTCCCTATTAGTGTAAACTCATTTGGCCTCTATAGTAATGCAAATCATAGCACGAAGTTTGCTCAAAGGAAGAAACATGCAGCATTTAATGAAAAAGCTTAGCGTCTAATCAGCGCATGTTGATGACACTTGAATCTGGTGTGATTCACATGTAATCCATGTAATGTGTCCTATAATGAGAATGTGATGAGATATTGCACACATATGTTGCTTCAAGCACACTTGTTGTATTAGCACTGGTACAAATATGATACTCAGTGTGACATATGTCTGGTATTGTATTGTATTGTATTGTATTGCCTTGCCTTGCCTTGCCTTGCCTTGCCTTGCCTTGCCTTGCCTTGCCTTGCCTTGCCTTGCCTTGCCTTGCCTTGCCTTGCCTTGCCTTGCCTTGCCTCATAGATAAAACAAAATGGGTTGAAAACAATAAACATAACAACAAAGAACTTCGAAATGAAATGAAATTGGAAATTTTCTATTATTTGACATTGTGAAGTAGTTTTTGACCCAAGATGACCCAATATCGAATTGACCTAGAGTTTGTAAAGATAATCAAAGTGACCCAGTTTCATAAAGATAATAGGCCAAAATTGTGACCTCTAGCGCGTTCACACAATTTTTCTATCATTTAATTGACCTTACAACCGATTAATGAACCAAATCCAAATAATAGCCATTAATGACCTGCATATTTTCATGATGCACATATACATAGATTTGGTATTCAAAAAGTCAATGCATGAGCGGAAACCACTAATTGTTAGAAATATTCGAAGTCCAAGGGGCATAACTCCACCAAAAATTATCGGACAGGAACCAAATGCGAACCTGACCTGCGTACTGCCATGATGGGTTCTATAATACAATTTCAAATGGTGATGTATGGAATGACGGAAAGGATTAACACTATAATTGCCCTGGCAATTTTGGCCATTTCATGATGGGGACATAAAAACAGCAAACCACCCATCACCAAAAAGCCTTGTATTGTAACATTGTCAACAAGATATGTCAATATATCATCTCATGACCTATATGCACAAGTTCTTAACAGCATGTCAACACATTGTCTGAATGACAATTCTGAATATTTATTGTCATCAATACGTAGCAAATACATATGGAACTGTATATATAAATATGTATAGAATAAATACATTGATAAAACCTCATATATCTATATATTGGCACCAGTTACCTAAAGCATTGAGTCACCGATCTATATTCCAACAGTTTCACCAGTAAACCTAACAGTTGGTCATAAATCATAAGATGGCCAGACATGTTAAAGACAAAAATTAGCTTATCCGAGTTTATTATGACATTATTTGCTCAATAAATCAGAAATGATAAGTGAAATGTCTCTATCTACATCCCAGACAAACTTACAGTAATTAAATAAAGGTTGAGGGATTTCTTTATACAGATCAGAAAGTAGAATGTCGAAAATATCTAATAATGCACCCAAAAATTTATGAGCTGAATAATGTTGAATTAATGTCACATTAATTGTATTGATGTTTGGAACAGCTAGCGTATATACTTGGTTCACATAAATGAATGCACAGAGTACAGGTTACAGCTGAAGTTTGATCAGTCTCGTAATAGATGGAATAACTTTTGAACTTGTTAGTGGTCACCTGTCATAAGCAGCCAAGCATAATGAATATACCGGGTACCAATGGAATATATTTGTATTGAACGTATGTATAGTAGACAGTCATTGGCTTAAACAGACATAATTTTTATTGAAAGCATCATTGACAGACTAATTCAGACAGGTTCAATTAAGAATTCCATACTTCCCAGACAATGATCAGATCAAACCTGGCAGACAGTATTAATCTGACTAACACTGAACTAACACAGATCATGTTAAATTCAAACAGTTAACTGACCGGCAATGACTGTCAACACATTTACACAAACACTGACCATTGGTCAGACATGCAAATTTCAGGCAATACCGAGAGAGACACACTTACATGTTTGTTCAGACAAGCAAGGAATCAGCACACTGAATAATACTGAACAGAATCACATTAGAAATCACTAACCCCTGGAGATTGGATTACAGGACCAACATATTTCCACTGATAATGCCACCAGACTGAGTCAGTCCAGTCAATTAATTATCAACAAAGGCAAAAATCAGGTGAATGTCATCTCGACAGCAAGTCACAATGATGCGGTCCTTTGTGTATTTGTGTCCTGGCTATCTAGTCTAATTGACAAAACACTGATAATGGTTTTCAATCGTATTAACTTAAATACTGCAAAATAATTTGCAATAAAATGAAAAATGAAAACAGAAAAAAATGATATTGGGGATATGGACTAAAAAACCAGGGACCGTGACATTGTCTCATTACCCTGATAAACACAATGCACAACATATTTACAGTTAATGGATGCTCCCTTATTATACAAAACATGTTAATATCAATCAAAATAATTTAGAATGGCCAGTCCATCAATTTCAGTTTTTACACTTATTTTCCAATAATAAAATATAAAACTATCAACCATAAATGAAACAAAGAGGGCTTTGATGGCCCCATATTGCTCTCCTCAATATACTACCATTTCCACTGAGTTACACTTATAAAGTGCCCCAGGTGACAATGTTATTAACATAACACAGCAATTGACCATTCACAATGCCAAATACTCATCTATCAGTTCCTGTGACCCTTTATGCAAAACCTAACCATTTATAGGACAGTGTGTCGGATAATTCATGGTGATATTTGGTCTAAATACATACATGGGTTAGAAGGAGATGAGGAGATGATTTGGTTTAAAGAATATGTGAAGCATGACAGATGATATACTATCTAACTATTCTAAAACTCACTTGAGTGTACTTCTATGTTAAGGTGAGGCTGATAAGCAAGCGGTTAAATCAGCATCCTTAAAAATCCTAGTTTTCCAAGATACTGAACAAGAGAGCGCCGACAAACATTGGCACCATCGTCCAATATGTGCTTACCACTTAGTTTAACCCACAGTGAGTGCCCATGGCTACCTAACACCCTTATTGATTAACAGTGCAGTCTTTTAACTATTTTTTCTAAAACACTAATGGTATTGCAGTTAAAACTCAATTATTAATGTTTACAAACAATAAATGTGATTTATTGGCCTTTCTAAACGAAGGTACATATTCAGTATGACATAGTCCCCCAGTTTGAAAGATATGTGACCGGAGGTTGGGCGGAGGCGTCGACTGTCGCGCTATTTGTGGGGAAACTCGCTTAGTGTGTCTTAGTCGATCACCACCCGTAACCTCGTGTTGTTGTATTCCAAACCTCCAGTCGTGCAGTGTTCTCAAATGTTTAGCTTAAGCTAATGTTGTGATGTTTGTTATAGTACATCAGTAATGGTTGATGTACTATGTTGTATTCGCATCTCCAATGTGTATCGAGTAGTTCTCCAATGTTGCAATCTATATTGCATATGATAATATCAGTATCTCCAATGTTGATTCTTTCAACAATATTATAACCATGTTATAATGTTACAACGACAAGTCCCATTTAAGTTTTCTTCATTTATTTCTTTACATGTATTCAACAGTTCCAATGATAACAACTTCTATTACTTTAAAAACCAGATAAATTAAGTATTAGTAACCGTAATTTCTTGTAACTTTTTGTAACCAGATGACTTTAAGCTAACACCAATTAATTTAGGAGTAGATGTTAACCGTTCAATTCATAATTTAAGACTAATGTAATAACGATAATTTAAAACATACAGAAAATTATTTCAACATACCTGATTGGTCAAGTGTTCTTAGCCAATCAAAAGTCTCCATTTATTATATAAAATATTAACATAATAAGTTTTGATAAAGATCACTAAGTGACAATTCTAAAGACTATAAACAATATATTTGACCATGGGCAGTTTCTAGGAACAATACTTGGTCTGCTCTTAGATTCTTATCAGTAGACATTATGTTGCCATGTGTAAATTATGGATCATAATTATTTAAAACCACAGATCTTATCTAATAAGAGTCTGACTTTTAGCTTGAGGCTATAAAGTGCATTTTGGTGAAGTTAGTAATTAAAGTCTTATTAATATAGAAATTAATCTATATGATTTTTATAAAATATAGCATTGAAGTTTGAAAGCTAAATGCCGGTTCTTAAACCTTGTTACAGATACATTAACATAATGGCATAGTCAACAAATTTTCTGTTTAAAAATACTGAGCACATTCTGTAAATGTAAATAGTGACATAAAAATATGCTTCACAAAACACGGGATAGTGCAAGAATGCACACAGTCATCTTGCTTAAGAGAGCTCCAAACATTACACAAAGCCATTATTATTCAGAACCTAAATACAAGAAACATGACAATTCCATGACGACCAAGTTGTCCAAAGAGGCACCTTAGCTTTTTAGAAAATGGTGCCAGCAACAACAAAACACATTAACTATACAAAACTTCATCATCAATTCTGTAGATATTAATGATCATGACTAAATTAATCACATTTTACAATCTAATGTCAATTTGTTTTCATTGAAAAACCTGTTGAAACAAAAAGCAAGGATTCCAAGCAAACAAGAGCAGAACAGCTTGTGACCTACCGCAATAAACATCATTGAAATGACTTCGCCAACAATAAGTAGGATTAGGTTGGCCGAATATTTGTTATCCTACCAAAACAAGCAATAGCTCAAGATTGCAAAACATCAACAGAGAAGTCCGTTTGTTATTGACCAGTATTTGGCATGATCATTTCATTTCAGATATTCCTCTACAGATTATTGATAGGGACATGGAGAGTAAGACCCAACATCGAGACAGACTACAATACGATGGAACAAGTGAGTGATATTCCTCCAGTTCAATGTCAACATGCCTGCAACATGAGCATTTGCACATGCTTTCTTCTACATTCGATTCCATCTCCTTCGGGTATTTTAATTATGCATTCATCTCCATTGCCATTTACATCAAAGAGAAAAATGTAATTGTAATGGTTAGCCTGCAGAAACAGTTAGCTTTTCTAACAAGTCATGTAATGTTATTTCTGAAATACACTCCAAGACTACAAAAAGCTTCAAATCCCAGTTGTACAACTTGTCTAAACGAAGGCACTAAACTATTACATAATAGGAAATCAAGTATTAACAAGCTGGTTTACCTAATGCAGCTAAAAGACATATGTGGCAACATTGCTGCAACATTTTGTAAGCTGCAAAAATCGGTTTTGTACAATTCAAACTTTGGGGATATGTTTAATACAGCCAAGTTAATTCAATTTTGATACATATTAATGGACTATGCCATGATTTAACAACCGTTAAATTTCAATAATCATATATACTAATAGGATTGTTATGTTTGCCTAATCAAGTATACTTTTAAAAAGACATTTCACCATAAAATTACCAATCATCCATGTCTTATAACTTTTTCCCAATCAATTCTACGAAGCAATGTGAACGAAATTCAATCAAGTGATATCCAATTTCACAAGCGTTTCCGCAATAAAGCGAACGGTTCTCACAATCTAATTTGGAGACATTCAATCTCATGGACGCAATGAAATGCAGCAAATTTGAACAACAAATTGCACTAAGAATTGATCACTAGTCTTTCAAGTTAACGCTAATTTCCACTTGTTCAATTAGTGTCCATCAGGAGACTATTTAAATTACAGTTCTAAATGACATTGGACAACTATACCCAGTCATAAATGTTGACAAGTTGTTCGTTTTACATACATATTGTAAGAAAGCCAGATTGTTTTATAGTAGGCCACAAGGCTTACAAAGTCATTCAGACCTTTCTGCTAATGATTCCTGAAACATCATTTATTTAAAGTCCAATTTACTAGTCAGTAAATAAATGCAATCTCAAGGGTTTTTTGCATTGGATTTTATTGTCTTTCAGCAGTTTTGTGTATATACAGCGGACAGTCAACCTATCATTAACCAGTTTTTCAGGAATTTAACAAACAAATTTTCTAATCTTCCACAAGCAACCGAGAGCTTCTGCGCATGTGACAAACATGACCATATAGGAACTATCAGGGAAGAACATAACATACCCAACTAGACAAACTTAATCCAATCCTAGAGGATTACAACAATGCTTGTATCACCAGTTTCGGGTGTGATTGGGAAAACAGTCATTATGAATGTCTACATTGAAACAAGATGGCCAATGTGATCCTATAAGGTAACTGCAGCTCACCTGAACAATCATGCAGTCATTCTTTGAACAATAACATCTACAAGAGGGCAAGAGGGTAACCCTAAAATCATTTCGAGAGCTAAAGTGATATCGAAAAAAATAAATTAATTATGTATTATCAAAATTAAATAAATAAAACACTGTAATCAAGAGACTTTTCTATACAAATAGTTATGCTGTTTTAAACATCACTCCTATGATGAATATTGATTTGAGTATTGACACATGATATGTGTGATTTCTTTCTGTTCACATGTTGTTCCTTTTAAGCAGTATTTTCACTCCTCAATTTTAATTATCCGTGAGTAAATGGCCATTTTTCAGGAGTAATTTGCTAAAAACCTCCTCAAATCAAGGCCTCTACTCACCCAAGTTAAATTGCCATGTACCAGAACTGCAGGGCTATTATATAATGAACACTCTCTCATGAGTGCAAGGCAAAGACTTTTTTTCTTTTTTTTCATTTGCATTTTAATGGCTGTTCACACTTCAGTTTTATTTCACATCCTGATGTTTTAGTTTTATTGTCATTGAACAGCAGAAAAAACGTTATTTGCTCAGCACAGCTATTTACATGGACTAACTTGCATTAAAGCATACAAGCCAATACAAGAGGAATGGTAGATTCACTTTTCAATAATTACCAATGTCTTGTTAAATCCTCTATTTTATAGTCCTTAATGAGGAAAAGAGGTTTTTATTTTGGCTCACAGAATTTAGCTGTTTTGCTTGAGATTTTTATCAATAGATAGGGAAGCAACTGTTTAAAAAAAGAAAGCTTGTTTTATGTTACAAGTTCAAGTGTTAGCAAAATGCAATATGGCCTTAAATTGCTCACATGAGACAAAGGGACCAGACTGTCTCTGTAAGTTCTACCACTTACTTATTGCAACTCACAAAACAAAGGCTACAGTCATGACATCTACTGTAGAACTTTGATGCATTGCACAATTTTGCCTCAAACACTCTAGCATGTTATTCGGTCCAGACAAAATGATGATGATTTTTTTAATAATAGTATTTATTTAATAGGTGCCAAGAACAGGTAGATGGCTTAAACTATTTGCCCTGTCCAAAGATCATATTAGTACTGTTTGCAACCTCATTAAAATCAGATCCTAACATTTAGCTACGTTGTTATATCAGTGTAAAGTAGTGAGGCAATATATGGATTTAATTTAAATGAAATTGTACTGTTTGGTAATGGATTCCAGGAAAACTGACAAAGTGAAATAGCCTACATATGACTGAAAATAGTTGAAAAACAGAGTTAAACCTATAAAACCATGATGAAAACAATACAAATCTATTGTTCACTCGATTCGATTTCTGTAATCCACACAATTTACCAATCTAGACTTTGTTTCATCCTGTTATCTGGAAATATAAACAAAATACCAATCCTGGACCACTGAGACAAACCAATTACGTAGATACAATACTAATTCATGGGTTGGGAAATATAGATAGAAAGAAAATGCATTAGCTCGGCAACTCCCAGAGCACAGAGCTTCTAAACATTACATCAATCCATACATCCAATTAATTAACATCCAACCAGGATGCATTAATGCAAAAGTGGGTTAAGTGCAACCACAATGGTTCCGATAGGTTTTTACCCTGTCTGATAAAGTTTATTAGAAAACTCATTCCCAGCTTTATCTATCAAATAAAGAGCAATAGACTGCAGCATGTTAGCTCATCAAATACATAGATTCTGCTTGCAATAGATCAATGACAGATAATGAAATGATCATTAAGCCGATTTATAAAGCCCATGTCACAATGATGCACGCTTATTAGCAGTTTTAGGTGCACACTATGCACTACAAATAAATAGTTAATGGCAAATATAACTGTATTTCTACTAATTAAAATTTAAATCAACACCAACATTATTAGATGAGACTCATTAATTGTAGAACTTACCCTGAATGAAATTTCACCACAGATCTGCTAAATTTTGCCAAACAAAAAGAAATACTAATAATGAAATAATATGAATATTTAAAGGGCAATAAGTATTACTCTGCAGGTATTAAATAGCAGAACTATTTCTGATTTATTTTACATCAAATCATAGAACTGAACAATGAGCACAAATCAATTAGATCTGTCGACAGGATACAGAGTGACTTTGCTGTCTGGCTAAATCAGTAAAAAGGGCCACAACTCCTTCAAACACTGGTGAATAATGTAATCTTAATGCTCTTTACAATGAATATGAATTGATTCTGATCATAATTATATCCTTTCAAAAAATATTTGCTTTAATTACTGGAATTATTTTTTACAGATGGACAGTGAAAACAATTTTTATACCTCTAAATCATTTGTCCAATAGTTAGGAGGATAAAAACATGAACCTTTAATAATTCACAGAAATTGTTGCGGGTGTGTCAAGATTCCAATGCAAAAAGTTTGTCTCATATTTAGATTTGGTCACAACTTCTTCAATTGAGATGAAGTATTATATCAGTGCTTCCTGAATACTAAGAAGACTCTAACAATAACATTGATGAAAATCTATCACCAAACATGAAAAGGGTGAAACAAATCAATCTTTGCAGAGTTTAAGAGGAATATTTATACAGTTGTTTCACACAAATTCTTGAAAAGTTTCTGCACGAGATTTTAGGAATTGTAAGAAATAACAAATGTGTACACAGAAACTTCTCAAAAGCAACACATCCTTTCGACAGCAATATCCTCTCGACAGCAACATACTCTCGACAGCAACATGCTCTTGACAGCAACATACTCTTGACAGCAACATCCTCTCAACAGCAACATACTATTGACAGCAACATACTCTCAACAGCAACATACTCTTGACAGCAACATACTCTCAACAGCAACATACTATTGACAGCAACATACTCTCAACAGCAACATACTCTCAACAGCAACAACCTTTCTCAAACAATACTTAATTTCCTGTTGCTAACCTTTGAAACTAATATAACCTCTTTACAGAAACCACCTCACTTCCACAATAGGTACTGTTCCAGTGGTAAGATTAGCCTCTCTAAAGTTACAATAAATTAGTCTACATATACATGTGAGCCAGTCTCCAGGAAAACCTGCTATTTTGACCAAAAAAAAAATTTTGAGATTTTTTATTATTTGAAAGAGTAATCTTAATGAAGCAAAATGCAAAGGAAACTTTGTTAGTATCTTGGCTTTTAAGGAAGTTACAGCTGTTTTGTTGAGGCCCTATTCAGACCCTTTTAGCGTGACGTCGCAAACGTCATTCAAACGTTATTCGATGTCGTTGTAACAAGTACTTTATAATTACTGCATTTGATCAATACTTGACATAAACTATTCAAAATGCTATCAAGTTTTAGAATGATGTTTTAAGTTTTAAAAAATACATCCCAATTGTAAATGTTCACATTTAGAGAAAGGCTACTACTATTTTAAACAACTAACTCCTGGTTTTTCTCAATCAGAGTATTTTTCTGAAATTGGTCACCATAGCAACAAAGTAAATGATTTCGACATAATTCGTAAGAAATTTTAAAGCTTAGATATAGTAATATATGGATAAATTACTTAAAATTGAATCTATAGATATGTAATTTTTCTTATTTGAAAGCTTTTTTAAAACCGTGTTACATGCAGTAATAACATAATGTCATTATAGCAGGTTTTCCTGGAGACTGGCTCATGTATATAAATACTGAGCAACCAATTCTAACTACTTCAAATCATCTATTTCACTTCAACAACACATTTCCTAACATAGTAAAACCTCTCCAGAGTGACCCTCTGCAGAGGACTAATTCAACCTTTCTATGACAACACCTTAAAATTTTTCCTAAGCCATTATTTTCAAAATTTAACCATTGTAGAGCATCATCAACCTCTAAACAATGGTCAAAGTTTGCAAGTCCCAAAGTGTGTTGCTCTACAGAAGTTGTACTGTAGTAAGATGCTGTCACCAGATTAATCTTACAACAGCAGCAACAACATCACTTCAACAACAGTATAGGCTCCGGTAATCTCAAGTACAGTCAACTCTCGTTATCTCGAACTCGCTTATATCGAATTTTCCGTTATGTCGAAGTTTTTTTCAAGTCCCGATTTTTCTCCTTCTTTGTCTATATGAAATCTCGAGACCCATCTCGAAGTTTCTGCTCGAATTCGGCTCAAATTTTTCGTTATGTCGAATTATTTTTTGGTCCCGATTAACCAATTTGCACTTTAAATCTATTGTTCATCTCGAAGTCGGGTCGAAGTCTGATCGTATTCGACTAGCGTCGAATGTTTTTCACACTTCGCCAGTCTGAAATCTTCGATTTACCTGTAATTTTCGCGCCTTCCATTGTTGAACAAATATTTGTTTGCACAAATTTGCGCAAACATGTCATAAAGCTTCGGGTTAGTACTAACATCAATAAACATGTCATCTCGAACAATTGTTTGTAAAAATAATTATTAAAATAAAATGCTTTTTCTCGAGGAGAAATACATGTACATAAATATCACAACAAGCAATTCTCACGAATATGTCGGTCTTACGACCGTAACAATATGGCGGCGTAAAATGACAGAAACTGGAAAACTTGCAACTTTGATGCCGAAAATTCTATCTCGAATTTTCGTTATGTCGAAGTAATTTCCACGGTCCCGTGAAATTCGAGATAACGAGAGTTGACTGTACTGTAAACCAATTTACTTTCGCGAATACTTACTTTAGTTGGCATATTCGCGACTACAAATTTTCGCATTTTTAAGTTCCCTGTAATTTCCATATTAATGTTTTTATTAACACTTTCGCAAGCGACTTAATGTCAAGAAACTCTACCACATGCGAACTCCGCGAAATTAAATCATTCAAAATAATTTCTTGGTTACAGTAATAACATTTCATGAGGAGATAAAGTATGTTTCCTGAAGATGCTAGAAATGTAAAAATATAATATAATATACAGAAACCTTACATGTGTTTATATCATATTCCACAGATACAGAAGCACTTGAATCATTTAACCAAGTCAATCAGCAAACTTTGTATCCATACAAATCCAGAATTTGTTCAATTACGTTACTATGTCAACAAAGATTTAAGCAGCCTTCTCAAAATAAAACATGAATACATTTAGAACATAGAAATACGAAGATTTTCATACATTTTGGTACAATAAAACAGGAGTTATATCCCACTGCGTTATATCCTCCCACTGTGTTATAACCTGGGATTACCACAAGATGTTACCCACCATCCATACGATTTAAATTCTGAATCAATAAAAAACTCATACAATTCAGATATGGAAATTATTATTATTATAAACAGCAAATGCCATCTGTGTCAACGGGATGAAGTTACTGATCTCGTACATTTGTATTTATTCATGTATAGAAAAAGATATAATGAAAAGCTCTATTACAACCACTAACAAATGATTACATACAGAATCCTATTGCTACAATATAACCCATGTTGTGCTGAGTTTTCAGCATTCATTCTCAATATTCATCAAAATCTACCGAACAAAAACAGAGGTGATTAAATATTTAACCTTTTTTTCTCTGTTTAAATTTATAGGTGTTTGCGCTTGAACAGTAATGGAAGCCCGAGTGTCTGAATGTGATATTACTAGTATGTATTCGACTTTCATGGAAAATAAGAACTACCGGTATGTACAGAGTATGTATGGATTTTCCATGTGTTACTCGGGAGTGACTAAATCAAATCATTTACTATTATTCAGCTGATTCAGGGTGAAAAGATTTAAAAAATACATGTAATATAACTTAGAAGGAAATTGACTATTTCCTGTTTTTCACAATTTTTTAACATAAATCACAGACAAACATGAAAGACTCACTATTAATTTGAGTATTATGAGAAGTAGCATACCAATATGTTAAATCCTGTGTGAATTTCGATACACAGACAGTAATTTAAAACAAAATTGTAAGTCTATTACACAACAGTGGTCAGTTATTTTTGTGAACCATGGGTTATGACCACTTGTGTTTGTACACACATATCATGAGTCTCATGCTTTCTTTTGTTTTGACAAAAGCAGCATATATGACAATGATTATTAAATAAAGGCTACATACAGTTCAAAAATTGCAATCCATGATGGTCCAGTAAAATTGAAATTTCAGTAAAAATATAATTAAACGTCACCTTACAGGTGGAAGTAAGTTAACCCTAATAGAACCAGAATGTCTGTAGCTGGTGGTGATGAGTACCATATAGAGCACAAAATGGCTGAACTGAGTGGTAGTGTGTATACCTTAAGGATAATTACTGCATTCTGGGACTTAGAATGGCGGCGAGTACCCCATAGTGCCAATATTGACTTTACTTGTTGGCGATATAAGGATGACAGCAATGGCAATTTGAGCCCACAACATGGAAATGTCATCATACCAGGAATCAGTTGATTTTGATAGCTGGTAGTTGTGTACAGTACAGCGTAACAACCAATCCAATCCTGTGCTACGGTATTTCCACAAGTTAACGTGAGAGTAATTCAATGAACATCTCTGGATTAACCTTGTATTATAAATGATTATACATAATATATAAAATATAACAATAAAATATAACATGTTTCCATATGGGACCAATATGTAACGTCATGTTCATCATCTTAACGATGAGTCACATGATATACGTAACACACACAATGCCAGTAAAATATGCATAAAATTCGTACACACCACTTTGCAAATTGTTTGGGAAAATACTGAATAATATAAGACATTGGTCATGAAATTGTAAAACTGATATTGTGTGAGCACGTCAATATAGTTTCAATTTGAAATATTGCCAACTGAATACCGCGGAGAAATGATGAATGTGACAAGTTTGCTTCTCACTATATAATACCATACAAATAATACAAATTCGAATGCTACCAGTGGAGTTTAAATTTTGACATGAAATATGAAGTAATAAAAGTCATACTGGTTTAGTTGCATGCTTTCCAAAGGTTTCCAGGACAACAAAACATATAACATGCAGATACGGTAACCATGATACAAGTCCCATGGCAACCACAGAATTCTGCAATTCTGCATTTTCGATGTTATCATGTAAGGCAACCTCCTAGAACTTGCGTTTCATATTTCCGGCTCCATAAAAAGTTTTAATACATACAACTAAAACCAGTCTTATTCCTCAGATGACAATAAAAAAGATTCAATTTAAGTCCTATAGGATATATGGCAGAAGAAAAGAGAAATTCCTAATTTTGATCTACCAATAAAATTGTATATTTCTGGAGATTTGGCGGGACAGAGCAGACATTCATCACACGGTAGGTGCAAATATCTCATAGAAATACAACACTAACAATACCAGACACTTTTAATGGTCAGATTACTTTTCCTATACAAAATTTGATGAATTTTAAATCCTTTAAAAAACCATTATTTTGTCTGGGAACAGATAAGACTTGGAGTTAAGTAACAAATTAGGATGCTCAGGGAGATTTAAGGTACTGGTAAGCTACATGCACAGGAAACAGTCAAGACAGAAAGGACAGAAACAATTCTCCGCTTTTATTTCATTTCTTTTAAGGGCAAATGGTTACAGACTCTCATTCTAGTTTGTAACAGGATGGATACAGGATACCTTAGATAGCAATACAAGTATATTTTAGGATATTATATAAGGAAGGCACAGTTAGCTCATTCTCCGAAGGACAGCTTCCAGACATAGGAAGGCACTACTCATGTGTAAAAAGGTTCATGAATGATTCAAGAAATTTCCTTGAACTGCTCTTGATGCATGTTCAAGAACAGTTGTGCGTAAACTGTGCATGGACACAGTTAAAATGCAAGTCCTGAAAAGTCCTGAACATTTTAAGAATTTAAGTTTTTAAATCATTCTTAAAATGACATTAATGTTTTTGGACATTTCATACAAAGATGAGTGAAACAGTTGCCTCAGGAAACCAAATGACAATTTTAATCAGTGTTTGGGACAAATGTACCTTTATGAATTAAAATTATGTTATCTCATTTCTGTAATATGTTTTCTGATCTTTCTCAAACTAGTATAAATACACAGACAATAATCATACAAGGACAGCACTACAAGAATTTGAGCCAGTAATGAGAGCAAGCACAATTTACCCTGATAATGATAATAATATTTATTTGACACGCAAAAAAATAAACCATCAATATAGGCATTACCGACCCACCCTTACCAGACCAATTTACTCCACGGGACACAGTACATCTTAATTGGGAAGCCAGAATGCTCCCTGGGAATACTACCTTCAAATTGGTTGATAACATAACACAAACACATATGATCATCCAGACAGAATTTGCTGTGTAAAATACTTAGATAATATAATACATACCCCCACACACACTTTGCTGCACCATAAATTCCTCCCAGTGGACCCTGTCTGGCTAGGTGCAAAAATCAGTACTATCAATTCATTCTTTAAAATAAATGCTCATAACATGTCTCGAAACTGCATGCAAATCATTTTGAAATACTTGTTTCTGATTTCTTCAGCTTGTCTGTAATCATAGTGTGTGATATTAGCAGGGTCCCGACGCCGAATGCCATGGTAAGCTAAAAGCGTTTTTAACACGAAAACGTATGTCTCCGTAGCTGTGTCTCCCAAAAGGGCCATAACTCTTGCATAAAATCATCCAACTAAAATTCCAGACAATATGCACAACTAGGCTTGGTACCCAGCATTCGTGTGAAGTTTCATTAAAATTGGACAAGTGGTTAAGGAGAACAAGCGCGGACATACTTTGTGGCATCCATCCAAACAGTCAGACATCCAGCACAAAATCAATACCGTATTACCTTGTATTATCACCCCCTCTCTAATTAACAGCCCCCGCCGATTTTTAAACAAAAAAAATCTCACCTTCAATAATTGGTCCTACGGTAATCCAATGCATCGCCCCCGGGGGCGATAATACGAGGTAATGCGGTATGTCTCCCCTACTATAGTTCAATTTTGAACTCTGAGCCATGACCTATCGGACTAGTCCATTTTGGCGGGTAGACCATAGTTTATTACGTTCGAATGTCATTATTTAATGATGTGATTCTTACATATATCTGTTTGTTATCGAATTACAGTTTAGTGCAGTCGGCAACGCTCAGGATTTCTAACCCGAAGTTTGGTTGTTCAAATTCCCAATTCGCTCATATTTTTAATTCATTATTTTATTTCATTTAAAAAGTATAGTTTCTTTTTTTTAATTATTCCATGAAAATGTGTTGATTCAATTTATTTTTCATTTTCACTTATAGCAATCGTATCCATGTTCCGAGTTTACTGACAACCTGTATTACGTTGATTAGCCGTCATAACATTCTACAATACACATGCAAGATCTAAAAATATTTTGAAGCATGTAACAAATATGGCTTGTCACATACTGTTATAACACGGATATTGCAAGTTATGTGCATTTATAAATTAAAAAATGTGTAAATATAAATTAAAAAAAGAAAAATATATGTTTTTGGTGAGATTCGAACTTGCCCTGGTCAGACAAATTTATTTTACAATGTATCAAGCGCTATACCGTCACGACCATTCAGACACATCGGATAGCTGGCCTTAATTATATTACTTATATTTTCCATTAAACCTATACCAATCTATATCGATTAATGGTTAAAACTTTAAAAGTGCAGTCACGGCTCAATGCTCGAAATCGAACTATATATGTTGGAGGCAAATTAAGATTCTGATGAAATAATACATGTAATTGCTGTTTAAGACAGGTCATAACTCACCTCTGGTGACTGCTAACAATGGTCTGACCCTATTGGAGACAAATAGATCTTGTTTGCGGAATAAAATTCTATGACTCCCCCAAGGGCCACTACTCTGTCAAACATAATCCCACCAAATACTGACAACATGCAAAGCTAGGCTTGATACCAATAACTCATGTGAAGTTTCATTAAGAGAACAGGCAGAGAGAAAAACTAGGTGACATCAATATCTCTTCCCCACCACACTAAGAAGTGAACGACAGTAATAGCATAATTATCTCATAGAAACGTAGTTATATCAATAATCTTTGCATATTAAAAGATATCTTAGAGCATTAAAAGATTAATTTACATATAGCTCATTTGGAGAGTCAAAGTTTAAGAAATGGATAAAATCATGAAGATACATCAAGACCTGATTGAATCTTTTAGAATTGAAAGAATTACAGAAATCATATAACCAAATTTCATTTGGAATCACATAGTCTGAAAGCATGTTAGATTGTGCTTTTCTGATTGATTCTTGTTATTTGTGTTCTCAAACAACTCATGATGCATTGATAGTCTAGGATTGGACACAAGATTTGTATGGTAGGTCTATTTAGACCAGAAATTGTCCTAAGGGAAACAGTATTTGCACAAAGTTAAGTGAAAAAGCCATCTGTTTTTTGTACCTCTTTAATGTCAACCCTTTTCTACATTGGTCCTGCTTAAGTTTGATAACCCTTTCCTCTATTGGTCTCATTTTTGCAAACTGTAATGGTAAGCCTTCCCTGCATTTGTCCCACCTTGCATACCCTAATGATAACCCTTTCCTCCATTTGCCCCATCTTTGCAGACCCTAAAGGTCACCCTTTCCTACATGTGTCCCATCTTTGCATACCCTAATAGTACCCCTTTCCTCCATTTGTCCCACCTTCGTACGCCCTTATATTACCCCTTTCCTCCATTTGTCCCACCTTACATACCCTAATGGTAACCCTTTCCTCCATTTGGCCCCACCTTTGTATACCCTAATGATAACCCTTTCCTCCATTTGTCCCACCTTCGTACGCCCTTATATTACCCCTTTCCTCTATTTGTCCCACCTTACATACCCTAATGGTAACCCTTTCCTCCATTTGGCCCCACCTTTGTATACTCTAATGATAACCCTTTCCTCCATTTGTCCCCACCTTTGCAGACCCTAATAGTAACCCTTTCCACCATTTGTCCCACCTTGCATACCCTAATGATAACCCTTTCCTCCATTTGTCCCACCTTGCATACCCTAATGGTAACCCTTTCCTCCATTTGTCCCCACCTTTGCAGACCCTAATGATAACCCTTTCCTCCATTTGTCCCACCTTGCATACCCTAATAGTAACCCTTTCCTCCATTTGTCCCACCTTTGTAGACCCTTATAGTAACCCTTTCCTCCATTTGTCCCCACCTTTGCAGACCCTAATGATAACCTTTCCTCCATTTGTCCCACCTTCGCCTGCCCTTATAGTAACCCTTTCCTCTATTTGTCCCACCTTCGCCTGCCCTTATAGTACCCCTTTCCTCCATTTGTCCCACCTTGCATACCCTAATGATAACCCTTTCCTCCATTTGTCCCACCTTTGCAGACCCTTATGGTAACCCTTTCCTCCATATGGCCCACCTTTGTACGCCCAAATAGTACCCCTTTCTTCCATTTGTCCCACCGTTGTACGTGTAATGCAGGGTTTTCCGTCCGCATTAACTAACGACGGGGGATATAGAGAAGTCGACAAAAGTTCGGGTTTCCAAACTGTAATTTTTATATATGTTGTTAGTGAGAATTCTCACAAGTCCACAAGTTATCATTTATAACAACAATGTCGGTTAAATCCAAACAAGTATTTTCAACGTATTTCAAATCCAATGGAAAACCATTAATGTCAATGTGTACACCTCGGAAAAACCAAGTAAGACAATGAGTACACCTTGGAAAACCAAGTAAGACAATATTACGTTATTCAATGTTTACACCTTGGAGCACCAAGAAAGACTATATTAAAAACATTTCTACAATGTCCAACACAAAGGTGTGGCTCCTTGTTTAACCAATGAAATCACTTTCAAAACAAATATGCAAATTTGCAATAACCAATAGATTTCCTATATCTCATACACATAACTCTATTAAAAATTGAGTCATTAACTTCTAATAACAGATTGGCCTTTTAATTACCAATAACATTACAAAGATGTTTGGCTTAAATTTGCTGTAACAAGTTGATGACTAAACAATGGACAGGCAAGCCAACAATTAAACTTTGAGACAAACAGGTGCGAATAAGTAATTACTGACTGAAACAAGTTGATTACTAAACAATGGTCAAGCAAGCCAACTTTTAACCTCTGAGACAAATCGGTGCAAGTAAGTAATTACTGGCCACAGAGGGTATTTTATAATAAAAATATTTAACAATAATTCATCCAAGTATATGATTTGAGTCATTAGACTTGTGAAAAAAATGTTTGGTATGCTTAACGCAAGAAATACAATGCATGTTAAGGGAACATATAGTTCAGTCAAAATTGAGACAAAAAATATACTACAAATGATTCAACAATATTTCTCTACAATAGCGCAAATAAATCTTAAAAGCAATAAACAGTTCAACAGCATTTTCCCTTCATTTTGGGGCATAACAACTTCCCCTGCTTTCAATAATTTGGTCCCCAAATTCTGGGAACATCAACAATACATTATTTGTAAAAATTCAGACTATCATGACTGTACAATATAGTGATGTCCTAAACTGTCGATTAACTTTAAAATATAAAGTACTCCATGTATAATGAAATAGTACCAAAGCTATATATAATATAACCAGAATATATAATAATATTGAATAGAATAGAATAGTATAGAATAATATAGAGCCAAGCTATAGGTGTAGCAACCGATGGTATATAAGTAATAGGCAAGTAATCAGTCCACTAACCATAGGCATACAGTAATACAGTACTATCCAATAATAGGTATATTAACCTAAGGCATACAGTAAAACAATACTATCCAATAAATGGTATAGCAACCAATAGCATACTCTAATACAGTAATATCCAATAAATGGCATAGCAACCAATAGCTTTAATAGTAAAATAGTCATGTATTCAAATGGATGGTATAGCATCTAGTAGCAAAATAAATATATTCATAATCAATAAATGGTATAGCAACCGATAATACAATAGATACATGTATGATAATTGTCAAATAAAGGTATATCTCAACTAATAGTATAAGTGTAATATATATAGTTCTGATATCTTGGCATAGGATCCAACAACATTGAATCATACAATTGAAATCACAGGATCACACAAAAATTCACAAGTTCAAAATGTCAGGTTAAGAGAAAGGGCTTGTAGTACTGTCACCTATATTGAGCAAGGCTGTCATATCATAGTCACATACTGCAGTTAGATGAGGTTCTCCACAAACTCTACAGTCACTAGAATTGGCCCAGCAAGATTGGGGATGGTGGTAGACATTACTACCACATTTTCTGCAGTTGAATGCCTTACAATGTCTTGGTGGTCTAACATTGTAAGACCTATAAAGATCACCTAATAACACAGATAAGTCCTCTCTGCAAGAATCCTTAATTAAATGGCAAAAATTATCAAATTGGTCCTTAGCGATTTCCAATTGGTACTTAGCGTATTCCATTTTGTGGTTCATGTCATCACCAATCTGCTTAATCTGTATATTTAATTTGTCAATTTCTGTTTCACTTTCTTTCACTTTTGAAGTTAACGCACGTTTGTCTGCTACCAAGTTTGACTTATGAAATTTTAATTTATCATTTTGGGCTTGTACTTTTAAAATTAATGACCGATTTCCTGACTTTTCCAATTTCCATTCATCATTTTGGATTTGTACTTTTGAAGTTAACGCACGGTTTTCTGCTACCAAGTTTGACTTTTCCAATTTCAATTCACCATTTTGGGCTGACATTGAATCTAACTGTGATTGAAGTTTTTCAATGTCATATTCAGTTCTGTTCTTGTCCTGTTCCATGGCAAGACGTCGGCGTTGTTCATTTTGTAAGCTGTTTTGTAATTCCTTATTTAGTACTTCAAGTTCATGGTTTTGCTGCTCATATTCGGTAACTGCTTCCTCATTGACTTGCATGCAATATCTGAAGCCGTCTTTCATGCACTGATATTTGTCAAAACATGTTGAGAGTTCATCATTGTCGAGTCCATGAAATGGAAATGACTCCAAAGCCTTTCTTCTGATGAAAGTTGTCATTCGGCTGTAGTCCCTTTGTTTTGTTCTGTTTGATTTTTCCTTGGGAATAGCTTTCATTGTACACATACGTGCGTAATGTCCATTCCAACGACAACGACTGCATTTTATATTCCATGCATGGCAATGTCCAAGTTGATGAGTAAGTCCGCACCTCTTGCATCTCGAATTAATCCGCTTTTGTTGATACATTTTTCGTTGAATACAAATTATTCTTTCGTTTGGGGAATAGTGTTCTCAAGTAGTAAATCACTCGCTTAGCTGTGAAGGTCCGAAGAAATCGTACCCAAGATTCTCATACCAGACGTAATGCAGGGTTTTCCGTCCGCATTAACTAACGACGGGGGATATAGAGAAGTCGACAAAAGTTCGGGTTTCCAAACTGTAATTTTTATATATGTTGTTAGTGAGAATTCTCACAAGTCCACAAGTTATCATTTATAACAACAATGTCGGTTAAATCCAAACAAGTATTTTCAACGTATTTCAAATCCAATGGAAAACCATTAATGTCAATGTGTACACCTCGGAAAAACCAAGTAAGACAATGAGTACACCTTGGAAAACCAAGTAAGACAATATTACGTTATTCAATGTTTACACCTTGGAGCACCAAGAAAGACTATATTAAAAACATTTCTACAATGTCCAACACAAAGGTGTGGCTCCTTGTTTAACCAATGAAATCACTTTCAAAACAAATATGCAAATTTGCAATAACCAATAGATTTCCTATATCTCATACACATAACTCTATTAAAAATTGAGTCATTAACTTCTAATAACAGATTGGCCTTTTAATTACCAATAACATTACAAAGATGTTTGGCTTAAATTTGCTGTAACAAGTTGATGACTAAACAATGGACAGGCAAGCCAACAATTAAACTTTGAGACAAACAGGTGCGAATAAGTAATTACTGACTGAAACAAGTTGATTACTAAACAATGGTCAAGCAAGCCAACTTTTAACCTCTGAGACAAATCGGTGCAAGTAAGTAATTACTGGCCACAGAGGGTATTTTATAATAAAAATATTTAACAATAATTCATCCAAGTATATGATTTGAGTCATTAGACTTGTGAAAAAAATGTTTGGTATGCTTAACGCAAGAAATACAATGCATGTTAAGGGAACATATAGTTCAGTCAAAATTGAGACAAAAAATATACTACAAATGATTCAACAATATTTCTCTACAATAGCGCAAATAAATCTTAAAAGCAATAAACAGTTCAACAGCATTTTCCCTTCATTTTGGGGCATAACATACGCCCTAATATTACCCCTTTCCTACATTTGTCCCCACCTTTGCAGACCCTTATAGTAACCCTTTCCTCCATTTGTTCAACCTTGCACATCCTAAAAGTAACCCATTCCTACATTTGTCCCCACCTTTGCAGACCCTTATAGTAACCCTTTCCTCCATTTGTTCAACCTTGCACATCCTAATAGTAACCCTTTCCTACATTTGTCCCCACCTTTGCAGACCCTTATAGTAACCCTTTCCTCCATTTGTCCCGCCTTTGCACGCTCAATCACTTAATACCCTAATGGTAACCCTTTCCTCCATTTGTCCCGCCTTTGCACGCTCAATCACTTAATCATTTTCCAATAACATGTTTGAAGATGATTACACTATCCAACTCGCGTTTAATAGGTGTTTATGGAGTAAAGGGTAAAAACATGCAAACAAAATATTTGCCATTTATAAACACAGTGGTTATCACAATTGGGTTATAAAATAGTGAAAACTAGGTTTCCATTACAAAGCTGTTACAAGTTTAAGAATCAAAATCCTCAAAATTCCGACACAATTTATTTCTGGGTCTCAAACATTTATTCAATCACAACATATCACTCTCTCACTATCATTCCTGCAATTCGATTATTTTCCCTGTTCTATTATATTACATAAAAACACACTACTTGTTCAATTGGTGAAGCAGCTAAGATCAATTTTTGACATAAAATAACTATGCAAATGTTCAGTAAATGCTTTCTTATGGCCAATAAAATAACCCAACATTTTTATACAAGCTGTAATATTGTTTCACAATAGTAAAACAATATTTCTTATATAACAGTAATGTCCATAATTGGCAATATTACAAGACAAGCAAATTTGTATGTGCAAAAAAACAGCAACTGAATTGAATGAGCAGAGGAACTTACCCGACGTGTCACAGAAATTACTCACATAATGTACTATAATCACAACGTTATCAACAGATTATTGTCTCTAATGAAAATGTGCAACAATCTTCAGCAAGCACCAATCATCGTTGACAGATGAATGAAAAGCTTCTAGTTGATCATGATCAATATCACAATCACTAAAGCGCACACAGAAGCTGTCTCTTAAATAGCAGAACAGAGAATATCAGCTTGATATAACAACAGAATATTATGACACGGAATTATAACAGACCTGACAGGATTATAGGCCGACCAACACATAATAAATACAACACATTAGTTGACTGGTATGATCATGCTGGAGCCTGGGATGTCCATGGAGGGAGAATGTCACATCTCTCAACAACGCAGCAACATGCAGAATTGTGTGTGGGTGACATGTTATCTCAGAGATCAGATAAAAAATTTTTGGTTTCTGTTTAATTCATCTTCACATCTCCATGGTAATATAATACAATGTGTAACTTGTTGTTTATTTTCAGTGACTTACGATCATTCTGGGTCCAGCTCTCAGTATGTTTGTAGGGCAATGAAGGTGCACAAGCAATGAAGGTGCACGGTCAATGTAACATATGACAATTGTACAATGCTAGGTACTGTAAACTAAGAAATTATTTTGCGCAATTAATTTTCGCAGAGTTTGCTAGGTCGAATTTCCCGAAATTAAGTCGCCGCAAAAGTGCTTAAACATTAATATGGACATTGCGGGAAACTTAAAAACGCGAAAATTTGTAGTTGTGAATATGCAGACGATCAGCAAAACACTAAAGTAAGAATTCGTGAAAGTAAATCGGTTTACAGTTTTAGAATGTTGCAAAATCAGAATGTCTAAGTTCTTTATCTGTCTTCAATGTAATCTAATTGGAATGCCATTCAGGCAAATGTCTTGAAACTTGTTATTTAATAACCTGTGAAGAAAATTGAAGTAAAAAGGTACAAATATCTGTGAAATAAAATATTATATAATATTGATCACTTTCTCAATGACTAAAGTCTTACTTCCTGGATAACTGTAAACTCATCATCCAACCTATTTCAGAGATTGCTAAACTGAATATTCTACCCCCCCAGGGGAGATGACGGACGGACGGCAAACCTATGGTTGCCTCTGGTTGAAAACCGATAGGGGACTAACAAAAATGTCATGATTGTAGTAATCAAGACATGTAGTACATGTATCTACATTTTTCAATCTCTTCATAAAATTCTGTTTGTTACTTTTTAAATTTCTATAAAAGGCATCCTTTGATGTTTCCATCAATAGTTTTCTTGTAACTTACTGGACCCAGTTCATGTCTTAACAAAGAAGAATAACTCTCTCCTAATTAAAGTATTGCATGATGTTTCTAGTTAGAGCAGCATGTGTTTATATATTCAATATGATCACATTTATTGCTGAAAACAGAATAAATATGCCTTTATTATATTATAACACGCATATCACACTTTCACTGACTTATAATTGCAATGTGCAAGAATTAATGATTGATCAACATTTTCTTCAAATTAGAAGGGTTTTTATCACAAAATGTTTGTGTCATAAAAAGGGCCATAACTGCGGAAAAATCACCGGACCTAATAATTCCTGACAATATGCACAATTAGGCTTGATACAGACAAATTACTGGACGCTTACTACTGCTCGTCCACCCGCCAAGGGTGTTTACATAATATGTCCCGTTTTATGGAAGCATGTCAGGCCTGTTGTAACAAAACATAATGGAGGAAGTCATCTAAGATTTGTTTATTTTCAGTTTCGCTGAATAACTGCTGATGTGCTAAATGCTATTATGCTAAACAAGTAACGATGATAGTAGCCACCATCTCTACTCAGTCATTCGAGTTATGATGCCATTTAATTTTGTCACGGAAGAAATGGAGCATGCTTAAGGTTTTTCCAGAAATTACGTCAAGACAGTCATGTTTATCATTACTGGTATTATGCATTGTTCAAACTTTTTGGTTGATTTCCTTTAATAATGACAGTCAACTGCAGATATACAATCTCTCATACCCAAATAAACATTCCTGAAGAGTTTTATACCAATAATGACCAGAGGTTCCATTAGCTTCTGAATTAATATACTTTTGACTGAGTTTTACCATTTTATAGGTAAAATATTGAGGGTCAAAATGTGGCTTTTTGGAAATTTCAAGGGTCAAAACTCCTACTCCCAGGTCAAATGGAGCCCCTAACCGACACAGCTGTAATACCTTGTAGATGCACGCAATACAAACATGTTGATGCTCATTAGCACAACCAACCCCTACTCCTGGGTCAATTGGAACCCCTCATTGACACAGCTGGAATACCTTCTAGATGCATGCAATACAAATATGTTGATGCTCATTGGCACAACCAACCCCTACTCCTGGGTCAAATAGAACCCCTGAATGACACAGCTGGAATACCTTGTAGATACATGCAATCCAAAACTTTTGATGCACCTCAGCGCAACCATCCATGTATTCACCAAGCTAAGACAATCTTCACTATTGAACTGCTGGTAACATTTCAAACCAAGTTCTAGGAGAAGTCAGTGAATTCAGTCCTAATGACAATTTCATTTTCCAGACTGATTAATGGATTCTAATACCAAAACAAATTAAGGACGCCTTTGTCAACAGGAATCCAGAAACTGTGCATGTACTTGATTACGTTACACCAGTTCAATTTGAAGTTTTATACGGTTCCAGTCCCTGGCTTTCTTTCAATCCATTTCATGGGACGTCATCATTTTAATAATTAATGACAATTTCACTGAGGCATTGATCTACAGTATTTATGCTCACTGTGCAGTATAATTACTCAAATGTCTTTCTTTCACCAAGCTTAATCATTAATAATTAAAACATCTGATAAACTGCCTGGCATTTATACACCGACAGATACAATAAAGATTTTATACAAACTACATAGTTTTGAGAAATACAAACAGGGAACTCCCACATGGGTAATCAATAGGACAAATATGTGTTACTCAAATTGTTATTTAAAGTTTTCCTTTCAAATGAAGGACCATATAGACAATTGCAGTAATTATTATTGTAAATATGTACATACATAACTAGTCTGCAAATTATAAACAGGATATATCAGGGTACGGTTTTATCAAAGCACTTACTGAAATATTAAACTTACATTCAAATTTAAGTTCTCAATAATTCTTGAACAACTACAATTGTGTTAAAAGGATCTGTGCTACTAATATTAATTCCATTTAAATGAACTGCCCTGCGTTCAAGGAAACAATATGTGACGTACGTATCGTACCTGGTACGGACATGTGATTGGTTGAACCGAAAAAAAACTGTTTTTCCCGTGAGCCAAGTTTGGCTAACCATATCTGAAGGTGGTGTGCGTGTATTTGTGTTATTAAACAAAATGGCGGACAGAGGCAAACAAAAGAATGTGAATAGTAAAACCCGTGCATCCCTACATATTTCCAACTGAGAACGGAAAAAACGGGAATTAGTACAGTATAACCACCGTAGAGCGACATCCGGCGGAGACAGAAAAAACTGCCGCTCTGCCGAGGTGTCGCTCTGTAGAGGTTGATTGTTTCAGAATGTCGTTCATAGACTATTGAGTGTACATAATCACGGTAATTTTAAATTGACGTCGATTGTTTGTGATTTAATGCATAAAATTAGATCTACTCGTAGCCGCGCATTTTGCGATATAATTCTGAGGATTATTTAATTAAGATCATTGATAAGATACAAAAATGCGTACAATTCACGGGTCTAGTATTTATTGCTAATAAACGCAACTCTCAACATTATAAACCGAATGCATATTATTTTACGCACATGCCGTATTCAATTGAATTTTTTACCTTCAAAGTGTTTAAATCTCTATTACGTCATATCGCTCAGTACACAATTTGCACACGTGATCGGTAATTTGTTTACCTCCGCGTGTAACTTGGCATATTATATTATGCTGAAATTAACAGTTTTAGACGACGTGATTAACAATTAACACGACGTGTACGTGAATTTCCTTTCTTATACTGATTGATAAGCGCGTATTGATAATTCATATAAAATTATTAATAACGACTTTGATTTAAAAAATCGAGTGTTATGCATCTCAGCAAGTGCATGGTATGTACGGTGTTACTGTGTCATATTGTCGAACTGATCCCAAACACAGTCGCTAATTTACTAGCGCCCGTGGCTATCGTTACCTGATGAGCGATAATTATTATAATCCACGAAGGTGCGAAAAATTGAAAACAACATCGTATGAAGTTATGTAAACTTGTGTGAATATGCCGATGTAAAAACACACCTGTCGCTTCTCAGAGGTAAACCATACAAAAGGTTAACAATTTTAACGGCCGTTTGCACTTAGAAATTTGCGAAAGAGAAATGTATATACGTAGATTTACGTGACATTTACGCAATGTTAGTAAAACAGTACCCTGGAAACCAGTAATGAAAAGGATGTGCAGTTAAAACCAATACATGACACACTTCAAGTCAGTGGTCATTCGCCAATCTGGCAGGGAAAAAGCAGACTGACAAGGCACATACAAATGTCATAGTCGATGAAAACCAACAACAACAAAAAAAAGTTGACAAAATTAACATTCATGGGTAAAACATCCAATTTTAAATCTACATTTTTGTAGACTGTCAAAGAAAGCTATAACATTAAGTATTTTTTGAGTAACATTTACACGAGTTTCATTCTATTTAATCTCTCATATTTTGTGTAGGTGTTTATTGCCATTTAATCATCAGGCAAATTGTTGCATTGAACAAAATTAATGTGTCACTTGTGGTTCTTGACATTTAGGATGGCACTAAAATCGTAGATGTACTAATTATATTCCTGTTTTTATCTACCAACTTGTGTAAGCCATTAATATTGTTAAAGACATGGCTTAGTGGCTGACACTGGATCTTATACTACACTTAGACTCCCCTTGGTTCAATCCCAGAATTCCACTGGATTTAAAACAACACATGGACTTTTCATCAGTAGATTCCAGAGGAACTCCAACAGAATTCCATGAAATATTCTGGAGATTTTTTGGTGATTTTTAATAAATATGTATAATTTTACTAAAGGGAGATAATAAACTTAAATATATTCCCTTATGAAAATATCACCGAAATACCAATTGTCCAATGGAATTCCGATGGAATAAATATTCACTAGAATTCAACAGGATTTATTATCACTTGAATTCTTGTAATGTTCAATGGAAAAAAAATATCACTGGAATACCAGTGAATCCTACTGGAATGCAATTATTCCACTGGAATTCTAGATGGATTTTCTCTGGGGTATAACCACCAACCTTGGTTCAAGGGTAGAAAACATGGGGACAATACCTCAAATAACTGAAATAACAAATATAATTATTTTTTTCTGAAATAATTAAAACTGTACGGATATTAGAAAATAGTTACATATAAAAGTTGTGTCAAACAAAGTTTTCATCAAATCACATCACATTCTGATTCGCCAGAACATGTACTGCAGCAGAAAGTAAATGAGGCAGACTAGGAACTTTACTTTCATCTGATAGAAACCGCATGTTGCTTGCAGACGTCAGGTTTTTTCAAAACCGCGGACAATCAATAGCTAGCCTGCCAGTGTCAATATAAAGATCTGTACGATAACAAGCAATAGGAAATTGTTGTATGGGTGGAAATCCTTAAATGAGATGACGGGTATTCAATTACTGCTACTGTTCAATATCGGTTCTTTCACAGCAGACGATTTTCTAAAGGTAAATTATGAGAATTTTACCTGCGCAATTGTTTTTTCGAAAACAAATCTATCATACATGTTTATCACACTGTCGGTTTAATTTGTCGCTAAGAAACATAGAATCCCCATGCAGAAACCACAGAAACATTTAATTCCAGGAGAAAAAAGTTGTTAACTTAGGTTTATATATATCTCTACTGAAACTTGGGTTTTATAAGATTTTTTGTTCCAGTAATTTGATGTTTTCAAATAGATGTAGAACACACACTAATCACTCTGTATTACTATGAAACCAAGAGATATAGTAATTAACTCCAAGAGAAACAAGGTTTCAAACATGGGCTTTGACCCTTGTGGACCATATTAAAAATTGGTCTAGAACCAAATATGTCATCCACTATAAATAAAGGTGTTATTATTATTATTATTATTACTCTGGTGCTAATTAATAACCGGGCATGTCAGCCAATCTATAACAGGGTTTTTCTATTGTACTACACCCACTAAATATGAATCTATAAAAAAATCTCTGTGTCAATTCTGACAGATTAAATTCAGCGAAATAAATCAATTTGGAACAAGTTTAGCTGCAAACTATTAAATCAATTGTGATTTTACAAGTTTTGATGCAATTCCAAAATAAATATATATCCAAGAAATGGCAAAATGCCAGAAAATTGTCACAATTTTTCTGTTGTTTTGGCATATGTTATTGCAAGTGACAAAAATAAACAGCACTACAATATTAACAAAGACATTTCTTCATAATGTTGGAATATGTACAATAAAACTTGGACAATAAAATGTTTTTATAATGTGTCTGAATATTGATTTCTCTACCACAAAGACTCTGGGGTATATGTGACCGGAGGTTGGGCGGAGGCGGCGACTGTGGCGCTATTAGTGGGGAAACTCGCTTAGTGTGTCTAAGTCGATCACCACCCGTAACCTCGTGTGGTTGTATTCCAAACCTCCAGTCGTGCAGTGTTCTCAAATGTTTAGCTTAAGCTAATGTTGTGATGTTTGTTATAGTACATCAGTAATGGTTGATGTACTATGTTGTATTCGCATCTCCAATGTGTATCAAGTAGTTCTCCAATGTTGCAATCTATATTGCATATGATAATATCAGTATCTCCAATGTTGATTCTTTCAACAATATTATAACCATGTTATAATGTTACAACGACAAGTCCCATTTAAGTTTTCTTCATTTATTTCTTTACATGTATTCAACAGTTCCAATGATAACAACTTCTATTACTTTAAAAACCGGATGAATTAAGTATTAGTAACCAGATGACTATAAGCTAACACCAAATAATTTAAACGTAGATGTTAACTGTTCAATTCATAATTTAAGACTCATTCAAAAACGATAATTTAAAACATACAGAAAATTATTTCAACATACCTGATTGGTCAAGTGTTCTTAGCCAATCAAAAGTCTCCATTTATAATATAAAATATTAACATATTAAGTTTTGATAAAGATCACTAAGTGACAATTCTAAAGACTAAACAATATATTTGACCATGGGCAGTTTCTAGGAACAAATACTTGGTCTGCTCTTAGATTCTTATCAGTAGACATTATGTTGCCATGTGTAAATTATGGATCATAATTATTTAAAACCATAATTATTTAAAACCACAGATCTTATCTAATAAGAATCTGACTTTCAGCTTTAGGCTATCAAGTGCATTTGGTGAAGTTAGTTATTAAAGTCAAGATTATTAATTTATTTATTAAAATAGAAATTAATCTATATGATTTTATAATATATAGCATTGAAGTTTGAAAGCTAAATGCCGGTTCTAAACCTTGTTACATATATCTATCAGCAACAGAAGCTTACAGCAACATGCAATCTTGTCTCGACATAGAATGTGTCCAAAATCATTCAACTAAATTATATAAGTCCAGTGTGATTTTGCAATATGCAAACAAGTGTTTATTCGTGATTCAATGACGCTTCTCAACAAATTATTCAGTTACATGTGGCAACCAATTCGCCTCACCAGTTTTCCTGGATTGTATTCTAACCAGCAGCTTTTTCACATGTGGAGGCATATTGAAATTGTCAAATTTTCATAGAAGGGTATGACATGCCAAAACTGGGAATCAAACCAGGACCCCTAGGTTACAAATCCATCATACTTATATATAATTATGTAAACAAACAGAAAACTGATTATGAATACTGATGCAACATTGGTTTAGTTCGCCGATGATAACACTAGCCTTTGTTTGCAAATTAAATTAGAAAATTAAAAGCATTTTCGATGTCAATTTTTCTTCAATAATGTCCATTATCAATTTTAATGCATAATTATGCTCTTTCAATCCACACTGGTAACAAGCGGTCAGTCGAAGGAACAGTGTTTATATAAACATTGTTTATTTATTGATATTGTCTGACCAGATTAAACTGAGACTCCTTGCATAATTCGTTTAAGTCCGGAAATTTCCGAAGTTATAAAAACATATAATACAGTTTATCGCTGTATGTGGCTTTATTGGGTTGCTACAAGGTAACAATCTCTAATGGCTCAGTGGGTAAGTGTGCGGTGTGTAGACCACAAGGTATCCGGTTCGAGGCTAATTAAATATATATTTTTATTTAACATTTTTATCTTTAAATGCCAGTATGCTATTTATGAATTATAATCATATCTGTGTTCACATATCCATTACACAATTCAGGCATACATTAAATTTACAATGGCCAAGTCATTGAAATCTTTTTTAAATACTTGAAATAAAAGATATAATTTATGCAATTAAGAGTATTACAAAAACAACAGGAAATAAAGACAAAATATTATAAGAACGTTCGGGAAATAGTTTTAAACATAAACCCATTGATTCAAGAATAGGAATTAAAAATATTAATGTCAAAAGGTTACAGTATGTTTCGACCCTGCGACCACTTGCGTTAAAGGTGCCAACGTTCCCACTGAGCTACTATTCATGATTGATTTTTCTTTCGATATTGATACTAATGCAGAGATTACCGCACATGTAGTAAATAAACATACGAATCGAAAACAGCCGAGTACAGCCGGGCGCTTACGGACTTTGATCAGAGTCTCAGTTTAATCTGGTCAGACAATAAGACAAGTTTTCTCTGGTGACCTATACAAGACAACCCCATGCAACACATATTATAGTCCAGTCAGGATAAAAATCGAGTGACGCAGCGGTCGAGTCCACTATAATGGTGTAAAACCAATTATAAAGGCTTATACTGTACAAACAACTATAACTTCAATGATAAACTAACATACCAAACTCCGCTCTACCTGTTTAGACAATGGTTGTGGTTTTTTGCATACACATAAACTGCAATGTCACTGTCACAATATCCTAACTGGACTAATTATGTTTAGGTGATTAATAAGTAAACAGAAATGGCCTATATCAAGGAAGACAAGAAAAAAGGAAAAACAAACCTCAGGGAGCATAACAACTTCCCATTCTGATTAACATCCCTGTCAGGAAAATGATCCATACTTAATATTCATAATATCTATATCTATATAAACTGAGTTCATAAAGAAAATACAGACCAAGTGCAAAGAAAATGATTATTATCAAAATCCACACTAGCATTCACAAACAAGTGGAACAATAACTTGAAAACAAAAATGCTACAACTATTCTGTGTTTCGCTACTGTAAAATCACATATTTTCGTGGGTATTACATTTCATGGTTTTTGATAAAAATCCATTTTCGTGGGGTTGTAAATTCGTTGATTATAATTCATGGAAGGATGAATCCATGTTCTGCATTTGGGAGGTCGATTAATTGAAATTATATTTCGTGGTCGAGATTAACAACGAAATCAATTGAAATTTAACCCCCTCGAAAAATAATGATTTTACGGTATATAAAGAATATGGACACAAAGGCTTGAACAACTGACTGACCAACAGCTGTGATATAAGACATGTATTGCTTGCTATTCAATCCTTATTTGCCAAACAAACACGAAACAGTCCTTAAAGAATCAATTACTCTCACTTTACTCATTTAATTTGTAAACAATTTTCCTCCTTAAGAATCATCACACTAGTGTGTGAAATAGAACCAGAAATTGGACTAGACAGGTGGCTTCACTTTAACGGTAAACTTAATTGAAATTCTAATACACTAAATCTATTAAGAAAATGAGCAAAATGAAGCAAAGAAAAAACGTAAGAAAAGATAGATCCAAAAATAGAAACCTATTCTCTTGAAAAATCAATTACCTTCGAAACACTCCAGCACAAAGATTTTGAGCCAGTAGATTAAACTCGACAAAAAAAAACTCATCATTTTCACCTTAGATGGAGAATGTTAAACTAATGTGGGCTAAAACTGTACTTCCCTTGCCTTTTATACATGTATAGCAATTGTGTCATCACTTGGATCAGCATTGGTCAAGTAACACTGAGGTTACATGGCATCTAAAAGGAAAACTGTTTTGGGCTTTACTTCTTACTAGACTTTTTGTATTGGAATAAAACTACAGCACATGAGACTAACTCCCCTACTTCCTGGTGTCAAATGTTTCATGGATTCCCAAGCATTTAGACCTATTTAGTTACCTCATACAGCGCACACGAGATTCATAATGATACAATAATTATTCTTTTTCAATACATGTATTTTTTTCAATAACCCTTAAACTACTATTAAATGTCTGTTCATGAATAATTCTATTCATTTTACAATATGAAATCATCTGTTGGTTTAAAGACTGGTACTTAGAAACTAATTCTCCAGGGTACTGCTTTATCAAAGCACTTACTGAAATCGTAAACTTACGTTAAAATTTAAATTCTTTGTTATTCTTAAACAACTGCAAATAATTAGGAAAGGACATTGTTTGCAGGAGTTCATTAATTGAATCATTGTTAGTAATGCAGCTCCATTTCCCACACCTTTCAGTTGTAAAAATAGTATAAAGAATTGCAATTTGATCGTAAATATGAGAACTCCGTAAGTGCTTTGATAAAACAGTTCCCTGGAATCGTTGTTAACAATTATTTATGGACATAAAACTGCCACCTGCTGGTAATCCTCAAAATATGAAAAAAGCTTTCTTTATTTTAGCTTTATTTTTTGTCTCACCATCTAGTCATAACAAGATATGATTATAATCATGATTATTACCAAATATGGTAATTAGGATCATTTAACGAGTGCAGTTCAAGGTTAAGCAAACTACATTATCACCGACTTTTATACCAACCCAGTAAACTATTGTATCAAACTTCCAACCATTCTTCAGGTACTAGTACCCTTCAAGTATTTTTAATCAGCATGAACAAATTTTTAGTGGATTGTCTTTTACAGTGTAGCAATACCACATGGCTTTTGGCTACATATCCAAGACCAAATTTGTCAATATTGGAAAATAAAATAGTCATAAGTATTTTATTACTTCATCAATTTCTATGAAATATGTGCCATGCTAAGGAGGGAACGTGTTTGCTTTCCATGATATATAAGATCTTTTTCAGCAGCTGTGCCGTGGAAAATACAGGTCTCATGGGGTGCTGGAAACAACAAATTTACCAAATCGCAGAACTTTTATGCCAAGTGGTTTTACAGTATACATTGAATAATCAGTACCCTAACATGAGTTTATTCAATTGAAAAGCATGTCCAATTTTGATCCTTTGATAGGAAATACATTGCCAAGTTTAACTGACAAATATCGCAAGATGCATATTATGCAAATTGAGTGTGCCGAAATGGTAACAAACAAACACTGGGAGTATAATCTATCAGCCAAGGTAAACATGTTCTACAAAATATTAACCAATAGACATTGAGTATATAATGCTGGTATTCTGAACCATCGTAACTTTAGTAGGGTATATATTTGATAGCTACAACAAACAGTTTATTTTTGTACAAAGCGGAAAAGAAGAAATTGATAAGAAAATTGTTAAAACAAATCATAACTCAATTACATATAACTCAGTGCAATATTTTATCAAGTGAACTCATATAAAGTAAGGTTTAAATTTCATAATACAAGTCCCCATAAGGTCAATCTTAAACAAATATAACAATAATGTGTAAATCCCATTAACGGAAACTACCCACAAAACATATCCATGACATACTACTCTTATAGCAATCAATAGACTGGATAGACGCGTGGCGGTATTTATTTTAGTACGGTATAACTGTATTGCGGACAAGGACGATAGACGCGTGGCGGTATTTATTTAAGTAAGGTATAACTGTATTGCAGACAAGGACCTATAATGTATTCATCATCCTACAAAACAACTGACAATGGGTCAATTGCTTTTAAATTAAGGCTGAAAGGGGACATAATTACAGGGGCTAGTGTAAGGTGATGGGAAAACGCTGGCGGGCATTCGTTGAAGGAACAGCTGCTACTGGGGTCTCCAAACAGTATGCATGGATTTAATTGATTGTAAAAATATGCTGATAACAAGTGGATAGTGTCATCCAGTCATTAAACAGTGTACGGTAGTCATTACTGTAAACTGGTAGTATTTCTTTGACAATTTATTTACCAATTATTTTCCGCCTTATACCTCATGTACTGTAGTGACAACAACCATATCAGCGTTATTTGAGCAACTTTTTTAAAGTTGTTTCGATAGTACAGTCAGTATTGTCACATTCTCTCAGTGTTATGAGCTGTTGCCGTTCGGTCAAATCCCACCCATTGAGTGAGGGTTCATATACAATTTTTAAATATTTAATGGATAGCTACTGTCCCAGGCATTCATAAAAGCCAAGCATGTCTGTCTGTGAGGCAAATAAGTAGTTAAAATTATCAGAGATAATTTATTTACCGTTTTTAACTTCGAGACTTTTAAACAAATTGCCGGCCAAAAACAGTACAAAACATTGAAAACATTACCTTGTCATAAAGCATGCAGACCTTTATTGGAAATGCCACGGAAACCATTGAATTAATAATGATTCACATAAATTAGCGACCATTGTTTTCAACAATGTTCTGGTATCGATTACCTACAAGTCCAGTACATTCAACACTCATACAAAGTTTTAATCGGAATATGCATCTAGACTATTGAATTATAATTACCAATCAAAAAAAATTATATGTTTTTATTATCTTTTTAAATAGTTAATAATCTAGTATCAATTTCTGTATTTTATTGCATAGCCATTATGTAAAGCATTTAATTTTATTCATTGTATGTGCCCGACACATTACTGGCACCATCGTGTTTGGATTAGATAGACATACTAATAACATGAAAAAGTGTAGCCTAATATAGATATACTGCCAGTTATATAAAAAATGCAAATGTTGAAATATATACTGGTACATTATACAGGACAAATACTTTTTCTCTGCTATAGAGTATATATCACTGGCTTAGAATTAGAAGTTCGTAGGTACTACTTATTACCTTATAAGACTCATACATATTTGAAATCTGCATCTTAAGGCGCTTCTTATGAGCCTATTTTCATGAAAATGGTCATGTAGACAAACTGAAGTTGAACAAGACTGCGTTCAATAAACGCTTATGCCCCCTGTGGAAGCCTTGTCCATAAATAAGTCTAAGTCCAAAATTAGGTCAAGATGAAGGTCAAAATGGGGTTAGGTGATACTGGCGTGTGGAGAGTGTTCATACACAACATCCATGCAAGTATTAAAGCTTTGTAGCAAGCCATATTAATGCTAGAAGAAACGGTCAATTTGGGTTAACCAGGACAGACGGACGGACAAACGGACGGACGAACGAACGGACGGACAGGTGAAGCACTATATGCCTCCCCATCTATCGATAGGGGGGGCATAAAAAGCTTAGTTTTCCATAAGTAAAGAGTAGTTTTCAGACACTTTTCTTGTTTTCTTAAAATATTGATTTTGTACTTACGACCTTCTAATTCTAACCTAGCGATATGAACATGTATACTTCGGTTTTACTGCCTTTGATTTTAAGAAGCATCAAACTTCACACTACATACAATAATAATGCTTCCATATGTACGTCACAGTAAATGTAATTACATTCATAATTCCTTTCAAAAATCTATGTATACCAATCAATGTTGCAAGAGCTTTTCCTTCACTGTAAAGATCATTTTGAGTACTACAAACCCTGGAATGATATATCAAACTGTACTCACTTACACTACAACTTCTCCAAATATGGAGGACATGACCACCAACCATAGCCAATGTAACAGAACAAGACAATGTGCACAACTCACTCAGGTATCAAACCCCAGATCGTTCAGCAAACAAACAGCCAGATCACCTCTATCCCATCTTATCACATACTCTAGCTGGGTGGCCAAAACACAAAATGAGACCAATTTACAGCACAACTGTACCCAATTAGAAATCAATAAAACTCATGCATGGAGATCCGGGACTTCAATCTCTGCAACCATCAAACATCAGGGTGACATAAAAACTACAATAGGAGAAGTACAAGCCTTGGTCAGTTTTAATGACTTCATAACAATCAACATGACAAGTGAACAAAGAGTTATGGCCCATAGAAAATTGAAGTGGGCATGTTGGTGAGGTTGAAAGCCCTAATTTGTCCATAAACTACTGGAAAAATAATTAAGAGAAATGTTGGTGGCACAAGCGCACTTCCTGATATAAAAATGCAGCCTCACTCTAGGTAGCATGTATAGAACAATTAAATCTGGTTAATAACTTCACCACTGACATTAATGTATATCCCCTATATAACCACAGGACAAAGCATCACATGGCCAGCTTAACAGAATTTTGCCTTAATGTTTTTTATGGTACTCACTTTGTCCATCACATGATCTGGGTTTATTTGTTCAACTCTACAACTTGTCCTTGCCCGATGGTTCATAACACTACTCTGTTACTACTGAAAGTCACAATGTATGTACACAGTATGTTTAAAGAAAATAACAAATCAGACATGCAAATCATCACTCAACAGAAACATCAAAGCACCAAAGCAGGTGCTTTCTTATCTCTAAATATAGCCCTGACCAAAGGCACAAAAACAGTATGTTAAGTCCAAAACGGATTTAACTTTTTCTCTATAATTTCCCATTTTTTAATAGTAAATGTCAGATATATCTAACCAGTTTTCCTAGACAGTGTGGCCTAACTATAATTAATGTACCCTTCCACAAGGAACCAGCAGCTTCTCCATAAAAGAAGGAAAATCAACATAAATTTCATGGAAGGGTATAATCTGTAGCGACTAGGAATTAAACCCTGACTGCCAGGTTACAAATCTAGTCCACTAACTACTGCGCCACAAATAAATAGTATCAAACTCACCTCGACTTCAATCTGTATCCCACACTGAGGTATATGTTGTATTATAATCAATACACCTTTCACATTCAAACAATTTATTTACGAAAATCCCCTGAAATGGAATAATTTAATTACATCCATATATGATATACGCATTTAATGCACTTTCTGATATTTAATTGTTTTGTTATGTATATTGAATTACACAGCACATTATTATAAGAAGCACACAGCAGAACAATCAAGATCTATTTTCAAGACTTTCACACTGGTTATGACTCGTTCCCAGATGTCAATGTTGAATTATCATGTGCACTCATTGTCTGTTCAATTTTTAAATTTATGACATTAAAAGTTTAACAAAAAACATTATGCCCATTTAACAAGGTATCAAATTTACATGTAATCATCAACCCTATCCCTTTCATAAGGGGTTTTAGAATTACCTGAAAGGGGGTAGTAAACAGAAAATATCAGAGAACGAAGACAATTAAAGTCAATACATCTGCTGCCTACCCAAACTTCTTTACACCAGCTGCATTTATTCTCATTAATTATCGAATAAACCCTACAATATTGTATTATACTCTTGATAGTTTTATAGTCAATTGTGAAATTAAAACCCAGGTAAAATCATGTACAAACAAGACTGCGTTCAATAAACGCTTATGCCCCCATGGAAGCCTTGCCCATAAAAAGCTAAGTCAATCAGGGGCCATAATTTTGTAATAATGTTGGATAGTGTTACATGGCTTTGATAATGTAAGGGGCTTATGATAAACAAGTAAACAAGTATGCCAAGTTTTAAGGCAACGCCATGATGGACATGATGTAAAACGAAACTGTCAATTTGGGTTAACCAAGAATTAGACGCTTAATAAGTCTAAGTCCAAAATTAGGTCAATGTGACGGTCAAAATGAGGTTAGGTGATATAGGTGTGTGGAGAATGTTCAAATACAACAACCATGCAGGTATGAAAGCTTTGTAGCAAGCTAATTAATGCTAGAAGAAACGGTCAATTTGGGTTAACCAAGAATTTGGCCCTCCAATAAGTCTTAAGTCCAAATTAGGTCAAGGTGAAGGTAGAAATGGCGTCAAATGATACAGGTGTGTGGAGAGAGTTCATATACAACATCCATGCAAGTATGGAAGCTTTGTAGCAAGCCATAATAATGCTAGAAGAAACGGTCAACTTGGGATAACCAGGAATTTGACCCTTCAATAAGTCTAAGTCCAAAATTAAGTCAAGGTGAAGGTCAAAATGGGGTCAGGTGATACAGGCGTGTAGAGAGTGTTCATATACAACATCCATGCAAGTATGAAAGCTTTGTAGCAAGCCATAATGATGCTAGAAGAAACGGTCAATTTGGGTTAACCAAGAATTTAGCCCTTCAATAAGTCTAAGTCCAAAATTAGGTCAAGGTGAAGGTCAAAATGAGGTTAGGTGATACAGGCGTGTAGAGAGTGTTCATATACAACATCCATGCAAGTAAGAAAGCTTTGTAGCAAGCCATAATGATGCTAGAAGAAACGGTCAATTTGGGTTAACCAAGAATTTAGCCCTTCAATAAGTCTAAGTCCAAAATTAGGTCAAGGTGAAGGTCAAAATGGGGTCAGGTGATACAGGCGTGTAGAGAGTGTTCATATACAACATCCATGCAAGTAAGAAAGCTTTGTAGCAAGCCATAATAATGCTAGAAGAAACTGTCAATTTGGGTTAACCAGGACGGACGGACGGACGGACGGACGAAAGGGAATTACTCTGCAGACAATTTCCCGGCAGTATCAGCACAAAGGTTTAGTCACAGGTAAAAATATAATTGCACTACAAACTATTCATCTTTCCCCATAATGTTAATGAGACATTGCCAAAACATCCTTAACCTGTCGTACAGCCTCAACCTGTCGTACATCCTTAACCTGTCGTACATCCTTAACCTGTCGTACAGCCTTAACCTGTCGTACAGCCTTAACCTGTCGTACAGCCTCAACCTGTCGTACAGCCTCAACCTGTCGTAAGCAGTCATGGTATTCATGTATGGAGAGCTGAGATTTATAATATTGACTGTATAACTTAAGTTAGGTGACCATGGCTGTTTACTAAGACAGGTTTGAGTGCGCACTTACTTGATTGGCAAATTCATCTTGTGGTTGGTTAAAGCCACATAATCTCTCCCAAGACCTTTTTTTCGATCATCCAGTAAAAAGACTAGTTACAAAGAATTAGGATATTTTTCACAAATGACCAATAATTGATGACCGAATGTTAAATGTATCTGTCGAAATGGTATGCCAAAAATCACATTTTAGTAAAATGTATGGATGACAAAATACTAATTTTGCAAGAGTTGCTTCCCTTAGATAATAAACTGCGCATTTTTTGTTTACAATTCATTATTTTGTAAACAAACAAACTGGAGGTTATATTTAATTTTCTTCCATTTTATGATATTTTCCACCTTTGGTACTCAACCTGTAGTGTTTAAAATCCATGGCTCTTCAAATAGGTTACCAAGTTATTGCTTTATAAAAACAGCCATTTAAGGCCTAATGTGGCAGGGTATCATACAAGAATATTGTCCTCTATTCAACAAGTAACAACTGAATCAAAGTTGAATATTCTAACCTTTTTCCAGCAGTAACCTCTCAATATCAGCCACACTTTGCATGTATCACTCTGAAGAGGTTGCACTGTATGGCTCGATTGTCTAGAGGGTTAGATTGATCTTACCTTAAACTAACCTTTAATGGTGTGATAGGTTCAATCCTGCTCTTGAAAGAATGACTGTCTCACATACTTGACCACTGTGTCCTAGTCCATGACAATCACTCATAGGTTCAATCGAACTGAATAGCAAATATGCCTGACCACTGTGTGAAGAGTCCGTATTGATAGCATTGTCAACAGGAAATTAAAAACTGCCCTGTAGTAAAAGAGCCAGTTTCTAACCTCTTACTGTCTAGAACTTCTTTGAAACCAGTGCCAATTGAGAATATTGAACCATAATCATTAAGTACTGTATATTAAGAATATATTAGACTAGTTTACCAGGAAACAAACGAAAGGGCTCAATGGGTCATAGGTTGCAAACATGTCCTAGTTAGGTGGGCTATATTGCATCTATACAAGGTTTTCATTATTGTCTTAATATGGGACCTTTAGCTCTACTCCTTTAGGACACAAGGTTTTCTATGATTTGACCTAGTGACCTACACATGTACATTGTTTGTAGATTAAGAATCAAGAGGACACTATATTGATCTTAACCTGGATTTTTGTAAGATGATCATTTGGACAAAGTTTCTTAGAGATTATCCAAAAGTGTGATCTCGACTCCAGTGTCTGATGAAGCTAATTGTGAAGACGATCAACAGACGATCCATGGACGAAACATGATCACAAAAGCTCACCTCATCACTTTGTGACTGGTGTGAGCTAAAAACCGTGGCCACTATGCAGATTTCACCACAGGCCCTCTTTGCGATTTTATGGTCCAAAAAATATTATACTCTTAGTAAACCTCAAGGTGAATTAGTGCAGTCTACAATCGTGTCCATAAATCCATCATTTATTCACCGATCTTATCAATCTTGGTGTCAATCGGTAGAGGGATGATTTCTCTTTAAGGAAAAATCGCTGTCATAACATATGTTTACACACAACAAGTAATATCCGACTGCAAACGATCACAAAACTTGTCAAAAGGCCTCTCCGAAAAGATCTGATTGCAGAAATTCTCAGATTGTTCAATTATCGACGATATCGTACTGATTGAACTAATTCCTTCGTTAGTTCTTTTATGTACATCAAATAGAACAACGTTGTACCCTTAAAGTCTCGATAAATAGATTAAACGTAACAAAACGAACCTATTTTCTTAAAGTTCTTTGCTGTTGTTTCGATTTCAACGGCCATAAGTGCAATGCGCATGCTCACGAAGTTTTGTAAGACGTCGTTTCATTGGTCACAACAGAGTTGTGTCTGTCGCTGACAAATGAGACTATGTCTTAGAAAATTCCGTGCGCATGCACGTTGGTTTGTTATGAATGTTGACGGACTATTGAAAACGTATCGTGAAGAAAAAATAGTTCGATTTGTTACGATTAATCTATTTATCGAGACTTTAAGGGTACCGCGGGTTTCTATTTGATGTACAAGAATGAACTACCAAAGGAATTTGTTCAATCATTACGATTTGACTGTGTTTTTATAGTTGATAGTTGATCAATCTGAGAATCGTGCAATCAGAAGATTTCTTAGAGCCGTTTTGTCACGATTTGTGACAGTTTGTGGTTAGATATGACTTTTTAATGTGTACACATATGTTATGACAGCGATTTTTCTTTAAAGAGAAATCATTCCTCTAACTATTGACACCAAGATTATTAAGATCGGTGAATAAATGATGGATTTATGGACACGATTGTAGACTGCACTAATTCATCTTGAGGTTTACTAAGAGTATAATATTTTTTGGACCATAAAATCGCAAAGAGGATTCCCTACCGTCGGACAATTCTGGGCTGTACTAATTCACCTTGAGGTTAACTCAGGTGGGTTAACTAAGAGTAATATTTTTTCCGGACCAAAAAATCGCATCGAGGGCCTGTGGATTTCACGAGCTCTCATCTTAAATTTATTTAAAATGAGTTGAACAAAAGTGAAGGATTCTAGCGCACGAAAACGTCAAACGCCGATCGGTGACGTTAATTAATTGCGCTAATTGTATGTATTCATAGTTTGCAAAACGTTATACATAATACGGTAAAGTCACTTACTACATGTACAGTCGATGTCATGCTCACGATGCAGATTCCATGGATTTGGAACGTGCAGATTCAGCGACGTCTGCAAGAACTGGCGCCACCAATGATATTCGTTATATGCTAAAGTTCATTTTTCCGGTCCGAACCATAATTACGGTCCGCTGGAAAAACGCCCATAGCACGTGCGAAATAAAAATGCTGAAAACAGTAAAGGGTGTAGCCATCCAGTTCAGTTTTCTGCATAGAAGTGGCTATGTACAATATTTTACATAGGCGAAAAGATACTGCAATCATAAATGCACCACCTCAAACAACCTTCTTGGCCCAGTCTATGTTAGGCCCATATATTGTACTTTATGAGTTGAGCGGTCTTGATATTCCACGTCCATTATATCAAGTATTACTGGTGTTCAGTGGTTATATTTTGTTAGATTAATCAGTATGATGTACAATGTATTACATACCTCATGGTTGAATTTTGCATCATTAAACCATATGGGAACTTTCTGTCTCTGAGGCTGGCAATTTGCAATAGTTATTGTCCCTTTTTGTTCCTGGGTCGATATAGTCAAAGACCTAAATATACATATTAGCACGCACGTTAATCAAATTTAATTAACGTGCGTGATATTAGGTCTTTGATATAGTGCTCTTTTCGCACACTGATGTTGTGAAGTGAAGAGTAAATGGCAATAGACGTATGTGCTCTGTATACTAAATCAACCACGTATTTTATTACAAATGATGGAATCCTAAAAAGTACTGTCAAATGTCATCGAATTGTTTTCGAATACGAGTATTACACAAATGGTATGCGTGCTTGAGGTAATTGTATCTCGTTTGTACGGAACCAAATTTACTAATTACATTGCTACATTATGTTCGTGTAATACTTTATTTTCACATGACATTCCGATATTTAAATATCGTACATTGGTACTGGTAAGTAAGTAGCTTCAATTTTGCATAAAATAACAGTTATCGACACCCATAGCAAGGTTTTAATTTCAATACAGTGCTCGTACTTTGAATTATCCAAAGAATCTAAACACATTGTGTATTTTTATATCTTTGGAATCCAAAGAATCTAAACACATTATGTATTTTTAGATCTTTGGAATTATCTAAGGAGTTTTTTTAATTCACGGTTTTCCACTGACGAATGATTCTACCCATTTCTTGAATATAGGACACCGATACGTTCAATGTAGTTTTTTTTTTAAAAAAACCAGGTGTCACGGTGCATCTTTTGGAGTGACGAAAAAGAAGGCCTACTAATTTTTAACATACACGTACTTGAATGAAACAATATGATATAACTTGTAACATACACATTGTGCAGATACGTTTGAGCATACGTACCGGTAGTGACTTATTGTACGCCTATATGTTTGAAAGTGTAGCCAATTCCCCGTTCACTTTTAGTTTTGTTCGCCGTGTACATGTATGCAAAATGAGAATGTTGTTATTGTTAATTAATGGGTAATTCTAAAACTCTGTATCTTCATAAAAAATCATTTTACAAAACGGATTCTACATATCTATTGGAGAAGAATTAAAGTGTATGTGACCTAATGATTTAGAATGGTTCAAAACCACAAAATGTGTTGAGAAATGATTGTCAATTTAGAAAATGTCGACCCTTTTGCAAACATCGCATGCTTTAAAATTGTTCATTCTTCGTTGCATCGGGGGCCGTAAGAAGTCACTCAAATCAAAGAAAAACTAATCAAAAATAGCAAATACATGTATGTACAATACAAGAGTTCCGCAAACCTTATATTTCGCTGCCTCTACCAACCAATATGTCTTCGACGCAACGGGTTGTTACATACTAGTACGGTGTGGTGTTGGTGGCTTTGGTTGTGTATATATATGCACATACAGTCCCCACTATACGAACTATCAAACTACCAGTAACCAGGAGTTCTTGTTGCATGTTGCATGCATTGTCTAGCCGGAGCATGGACGGAAACTGACCGGAAATGGTGTTAGTAAGTCAATTATTATAAACTTTGATCATCAAGGTACTACACGTGACGAGTTGTATATCGTGCCTCATTGACGAGGTGTTAGAAATGACACAGGCAGCTGGTAATGAAGTGTGATGCCACGACGGAAACACGTGATTAGAACAATATTGTCTCGTGGACCATTTAAGCGTGCGCAGGACAGGTCTTCCGTGCATGCAACCCAAAGGAAGTGATTCAAGCTAACTTGGAAAGTGTGTTTCCGGTTACTAGAAATTTCCATCAGCAAAATAGCCAATTTAATGTAATCATTTGTTGACCATACGTATACCGTGCTTCAATGTGCGACGTTCGCTGTTGCTAGTCGCAGTCGAATTTAGCAAATACAAATAATACAATAGTTGTGGCAGGCATTCGAATTTCATGCAATGAGTCAGGACTGGAATATTAAAATTATAATTATTGATAAAACCCAATGTCTCAGAGGCTGGTCATCCGTTGTGTTTACACACAATCATGGAGTCATTGGAAGTCTTAATAGGCCTATACTCCCAACTCCAAGAAAGAATCAATTGCATCTACTCTTCCATATTATGATGATTGGAGATAAGTGTGGAATGTTTTAATGCACGAGGTGGTCAGGTACGTACATGTACAATCAAGGTGACGATTGTGTAACCTTTGTTTACATGGTTTACATCAAGTAAATTATAATAAAAAATAAAAATACACAAAAGACAAGGTTTGATGCTTCCTGAATTATACTGAGTTTATTAATATTATAAGCATTAAACGATAAACAATTCTATCGTCCGCAAACTATATATTGAGTTTTATCAAAGGGTGTATTTGGGAGTTCAAATTAGATTCATGTGGTCACGAAGTGTTACACGTGTCATTAAATTGGTGAACGTTTCTCTAATTTAATGGCATTTAAATATAACATTTTGTCGATTGTCTTTTATTCTTAGCACGTACATTTCTTAATCTTGTAAAGCTGATGGCTTTTGTGGCTTAGAACGGTGATCACATTGAAATGAGGAAAAATGAAGTAGCTGGTCCCATATTATTTAGAAAGTACGGTTGAATTTCGAAAACAATAAATTGTTAAATTATTGAATTATTGAATGATACCATGTTTGCGCTGTATGTGTAGGCATGTATGCGATCGTAATCTGCGTCATTTAAATATTATATAACGGTGAATATAAAATTATTTGGTTCCTAGAATTGTTACACATTTGTATCGATACAAAAAATAAACAGCAATTATAAAATATAACTAAATAATACATTTACTAGTATGACAATTGGTGTAATTGGCGTGTTTAAAGTGTCGGACGTGAGTTTATGAAGATATTTTATCATGCATAAATAAACCACGTGCTGCACGTGCAGGGAGAAAACTGGCCCGCGTAAAAGATGAAGACATGCATGATAACGTTATTATCATTCTTCTAACACAATCAAATAAAAACAGGTGTAAACTTGGCAAATTATTCTACGGTTCGAGCTCTAGGAATGACATTAAAACGAAGTCAAATTTTGAGTCATGGTTGTTATGAAAGCAAGCTACGTTTCGAGTTCAATTAATTGACTATTTACCGTCTAAAGACTAACATGATACGTTTAATATCAGGATCGTCGCCGTTAGTGCCGATGAATTTGGCAAGCACTTCAGACCCGTAACCACGCTGACGCCCACCAAAATAAGCCCCAAATAGCGGCCTAGAAAATATTTACCCCGGCTGGATACGGCACTGCACTGACACACTATCGTCGTTTTCTACAACCAGCTGTATCTCAAGTGACAAGAAAATCATGTAAATCTGTTGTCTCATTTTCATTCGTCCGAATTACTGACTACATTCTGTTAACACCGAATTAATGGAACTCAAGCACAATAAGGGATCGGGCCATCAGCACTAAATATATTTCATGTTTAACATCGCGCGCCCTCCTGAACATTGGGGAGGCGGGGAGGGTATGAAGGGAGGGGTATCCCCTCCCTTTATGTACGATTTATTTATAAACTAAAGCATAAATGGGGCCATTTCCGTGACTTTCCATGACTTTTATCGCGTATTCTGAATGATGAAAACTTCGGATTGTTGTGTGGAGATTATTGTTCTGGAGCAATATTTGAATATACCTCGGTTATAAACCATAACTGCTGTTTTCTTAAAGAAATTTCTGTTGTCAAAACTTTGATGATATACTAAAAACTCACGGAAGTTCCGCAAAAATACAAGCAAACAGTCATGGTTATGATATATAATGTAATATAAAAATAAAACAAATAATGTAAAGTGTCACATTATCAATTAATTTAATAAGCATAACGTACATGTGTGTGAGCATGTATATATCTATAGTTTTAATGATGTAACATACATGTACATGTCTATGTAACATAAATTAATGCTTTATGAATACGAATCCCTTTGACGATTAACGGACTGTGACAGTTAGATACATGTATATATATACCGTACATTTTCACACCTTAGTGATACAGTGTACATATAATTCACAAGATGTCATCATTAACACATGTTATGTTAGAAGCAAGGAAACCCCAAGCCCTTTTTTCGCCGTTTTGCCTCTCCAATGTTCAACTAAAATTGAGATTTTGTATGGAAAAAATGCCGTTGCTCGCTGAAATATTGGGGCGGCGACCGCCGCCCCTGCCGCCCCAGTCGCAACGCCTCGATCTGTTTTATAAATGTAGTTGTAAATTTTCATTAATATATTTGAAATCATTTGTAGTACACATTGTTGGTTTTCGCAAAATATTGATTTTGTACTTACGACCTTCTAATTCAGGGTAGCAGTACCACGTGACTTTTGGCTACAGTTACAAGTAGAAATTTGTAAACATTAGAACACAAATAAAGCCATAAGTATTTTATTTCTCCGTCGATTTCTATCAAATATACACCACGCTAAGGGGAAAAACATTTGCTTTCAGTGAAATATAATATCTTTTTCAGGAGTATTACCGATTTTTTCATTACCCTGTGAAACCTACACGTTCCACGGTTTCACAAGGTAATGGACAAAACGGCACAGCCGCTGAAAAAGATTTTATATTTCATGGAAAGGTAATATTGTCTCCTTAGCGTAGTGCATATTTCATAGAAATCGATGAAGAAATAAAATATTTATGACTATTTCATTTTCCAATGTTTACAAATTTCTTCTTGTAACTGTAGTCAAAAATCACGTGGTATTGCTACACTGTAATTCTCAGCCAGCGACATATACAGTATAAAATTATAACATTATAAATCTAAATAGACTTTTTAAATAATTTATGTAAATTTGTGTTTGGGTCACAAAAAATAAATCCGACGCAATATTTGATAAAAATTAAGATTTTTTTACAGAAATTTATTATTATATAAATTATCTAGATCTAACGTTATATAAAATAAAATAATTTTCTGTTTTTATTTTAATCCTATGAAAGAACAAACATGTATATAGTAAAGGTATGTAGCTGTATGCCTATTTATTCTTTTTTACAGATTAAATATCATATACATAGAATAGATTCTTAATTTGCACTGATGAAGTTTTTTTTTCTCTAAATAATTATTTTATGAAATCGTGTAATTTCATTTTTGTTGTAAATATGAAACGCACGACTCAGTGAGTCTGACACGGATGACTAAAGATGACTCAGGTAATATAACTATGCACAGCCAATTAACACAACTATAGCAGTCACGTGGTTTCGCTATTGAAGGGAGATAATTCAAGAGATGCAATGGCGCGACCGAAGTTGACACTTTTTGTGTCTTTTATATTTAGTTTCCTTGCTATAGGAACATTAGCTGCAAGAAATAGTAAGTTATGTTTAATAAATGCCTATTTGTGTCGTACAAATATCCCTCTGTTACATGCTTTTCTGAATTTACCTGGTTCGCACCTGAGATATTTCGAAAACATGAAAACAAAATGGCGGCCTTCGTAATTTTCATTTATTTTAAACGTTGAGTCTCGTTTTCTGCCTTATATTCCGAAATCGAGTAATCATTTGAGTAGAATGTATGCTTAAGTTATTGGTCAGACGGTATTTGAGTCAATATTTGTGCGATTCTCACGAATGACATACCTGTACAGGTGAGTCAACTCACTTCCGGAAAGTCATTTTTGGCGATTGTTTATATAACTGATCGTAAATAGTTGCTCATTCTTTCATGGGTTAATTATTGATGTGATAGATCCAAGTTAAAGTTGTTCGTTACATAGAATGCAACATGAATTAACACAAGTTTTGGAAAAAGTAACATCTGCAAAGTACCTTGGTGTCACTATCAGCTCAGACCTAAATTGGAACAATCATATTCATAACATCTGCCAGAAAGCCAACAAGACCATTGGATTCCTAAAAAGAAACCTCAACATCAGCAACAGAAAATTGAAAGAAAATGCCTACAAGTCGTTAGTTCGACCAACACTAGAATACGCCTCAACAGTTTGGGACCCACATCAGCAAAACCACAAGAAGAAAATAGAAATGGTACAACATCGAGCTGTCATGAACAACTTTAGAGGAACATCATCTGTAAGTGACATGCTAAATCAACTAGAATGGCAAGAACTAGAAAAAAGACGAGAACAAACAAGACTCTGCATGATGTACAAGATTATACATGGACATGTGAACATCTCAGACTCGTCAAGACTACTACCACCAAGTCGAATACCCAGAACATCTCACCTCTATTCGTACCGAATTCCAACATGCAGAACTGAGGCTCTAAGGATGTCCTTCTACCCAAGAACCATCAGGGACTGGAACACCTTACCACCAACCACAGCAAGTGCCCCGAGTAGCAAACTGAATATGGACATTGTTTTTAACTGTACACTTGTATAAAGTGTTATTTAAGTTTTCACTGTTATTTGAACTATTTTAACCTTATTTTGCGCACCACCGTTGTGACAGAAAAATCAGTGTATTGATTGTGGTCACGTAATTGGAAGAAGAAGAAGAAGAATGATTATCATGATTCAACTCACATTTTTGTCAAATCACAGTCCAACCCCGGGGAAAGCGGTGGAACTGTCCCATGTTCTTACCTTTTCGATGTCTCGGGACTGCCACATGAGTGCTGGGCTTTTGTTTCACTCCAAAATAGCCAAAAACCCAGCTTTACATATATATAACTAAACTTGCTGACATTGCCAGCTGTTTACTTCACAAAGGATCATATTATTTATCAAAAGTTATTGTTTTACATTGTTTATAATTGTTTATGTTATAATTACAGAGCAGCCATTCAAATACCCAGAATGTACGTTGGGTCATTCATTAGGAATTGGGCGAGACAGAATCACTGGCAAAAACCCAACCGTACCTGACAAAAACCTATGGGCATCCACATCGAGACCAGATAAACGTAGCCCTTCATTAGCTCGTCTAGATGATCCAACAGGTGCGTTCATTGAAATAAAAAATTAAATATTATTGTTGTGAACAGTTAAATATCTACATTATGTAACCAGAACACACTAAGTAAGTTAGTTTCATAGAGTTACGTTCTTTCTATGAAGAATCAAACTCAGTAATGCATTGAAAGAAGAATACTCAAGGGTCACAATTACGCCTTTGACTACTCAGGCCTAGACACTAACTATTTTGGCCACTTGTCCGATAGGGCAAAAGCGCCCAACTTGTAAATAGGACAGTTACTGGTCCTCCAGAATTTTCACTGGTCCTTCTGGATTTTCACTGGTCTCGGACCAGCGGACCAGTGTTAGTGTTGAGCCTTGCTACTATCGGGCCATGTGAGGAAGCATCTTGACAGTGTGTGCAATTATGATATTAAGAAACATGAATTTTGTGTTTGTAACATAAATGGATGCGAGGACTTTGGATGTAAAGCAATAAATTAGGACCCATTCCCCTGTCCAAAAAGAAGGTGTCTCCTTTTTCTGAAAAAAAACATCACCCAAAATCTTTTAACATGTATGGGTTAATCATTCCTTCAAGATGTCTAATGCTAATGTAAACTGTTCCATTTAAAGTATGAGACAAATTTCTTTTTAGTGTAACACATTTATGAAATCCTTTGCTTTTGTCATTTCACAAATTTTGATCCCGAATCCCTCGCACCTTACGGGTCCGACACCACTCCCTAAAAACATGGCTTTATCACATATATTTACTTTCTTCAGGTGCATGGACATCATCAGTACAAAACTCCTTACAGTATATTGGTGTAGATCTTGGTTTTAATCATATTGTAACCCAGCTATTCACCCAAGGTCGTCAAGGTAGCGATGAGTATGTTACTGAATACACTATGGAGTTCTCCATGGACAATGAAACTTGGTCAGAATACACCAATGAATTCGGAATTACAGAGGTAAGTACATATATCAGGATAGTCTGCATATACAGACCCTATGTTTAATTAAAGGAGACAACTCATCAGTCGACTCTTTTTTCTCTTATCACCCTCAAACATAGATAATCAAGCACAAAATAAAATCTAGCAAAAATTGAAAATAAAGTTATGATAATTGATTGACAAAATATATTATTATCTAGCCGGGTAGCCAGATTTATTGCAAGGTTTTCATTATTGATTACAGATATTGATAATAGATTGGCAGGAAGAAAAAACTATGACCCTTTCTATGCAACTGATTTTGATTACAATATCCTCTCTCTATGGACGTCTCAAACATCATTATGAAACATTTTCCAGTATGTTACCTCCTAAATGAGTGGAGTTGTAGTTGTTTTTAAATTAGATTAACTTGGGAAATTGGATCATTGAGAGATAAGCCACTGTATCATGTCTTGGTTTTTTGCAGATTTTCACTGGGAATGGAAATGGTAATGATGTTGTAAAGAAGACATTGATCTATCCTGTGATTGCGCGATACATCAAATTTCGACCTCAGCGATGGAACCAGTTTATATCTATGAGAATTGATGTGGCGGGGTGTAGATACTGTGAGTAACACCTCATTGTCTCAAATATTAACTATTTTCTGGGGGAAATCACTGAGCTTTGAATTCATTATCCTCTCTTGAATTTCAAATTTGTACTATATTGGGATATCTTAACATTGTTCTCACTTAGTTAAATACATGGTTTGTCATTAAATGTTTCATTTTCTATGGGGGAAATAATTTCTCTTAGACCACAATAAAAAAGAATATCTGGGTAACTTGGCCTACTAGATTCTTCAGGCCAATTTTGTATTTTTTCTTAGGAAGAAACCTGCAACTGATATTTCCCTAAATAATTATAATTTGCTTGAAAGATGTAAATGCAACTTGCAACCTCAGCACTTTTGAACGTGTACTTACATGATAAAAGTGCTATATAATTATGGTATATAATAATAACCTTCAGATCGGCCCCTCTTGCAATCTATGAATTTGTATATGGACTTAGCATTTTTTGATGTCTTACATTCACTTCTTTTAAAATGAAAAAAAAACAATCAGAATAAAAGCATAATGTGTTTCAATCTAATTATTGGTCAACATGAAGAGATGTAGGTAAAAATTGAAATAAAAAAATAACAACAACAGGAAGTCAGGAACTTAAAAGCTATGATTTTGTTACAGTCGCTGATTCTATCACTACAAGTAACCATGGATACATATACTACAATCTGAATGGTCGAGGTAGTTCCCAGTCAGAGACAGATCTGATAACAATGCGTTTCCGTACGAACATGCCCGAGGGTGTATTATTATATGCTGATGGTAACCAGGGTGATGTGCTGGCCATCGAGTTGAAGCGAGGTTACTTACACTTCAAAATAGATCTAGGTATGGTATGAATCATTTACAACTTGACAACAATATCAATTTTCTGTCACATTTGGCGAAATTACTGGTTCCTTGTGGAAGGATAAGTTGGTAACTAGTACTGGTAAGGATACAGTTCAGGAAAACTGGTTAGGTGAATCTGCAAGCTTATCACAGTCAAATGTTTGAGAAATGGCAATAAACCCAAATAAACTTAAACATTTAAATAATTTGTACTTTTTGTCACACATTTAGTTTCCATGGATAACTACTGCCCAAGAAAGCTATTTTCTCTTTCAGTAGTTTCGTTGTTGGTTAATTGTTGTTTTGTATCAAACGTTCACTTGATTATCTCAGTTTTGCGCAGTGAGATATTGAGAGGTTATGGGTTGAACTGGCTTATGAAAGCCTGATCACTGATGGAGAGGTTGGATGGAGTTGTTGATTTAAAATTGTCAAAGTTAATGTTCTTCCATGACCATCAACAGAACTCAAAGACAGGCTGGGGCCAGTTGTGGGAAACTTTGTGGGTTCAAAACTGACAAGGTTTTTGTTTAACAGAATATAAAGACGAGTAATACTAGGAATGAAGAGTTGAGAATGATTAATTTAAGTTGCAGAACTTGTTTCACAGTCGACCTTGAATAAATAGATTTATAAAACTTGTCTTACTTTATTTGTGATATTGGAGATTAAGGTTTTAAGATATTTTAAAATCATGTTTAAGTTTAATGAATGTTTTTATGTACACTGTAGGATCTACCCAAACGGTTCCTGGTATGACAGAGGTGATGGGAGCCAGTATGCTCGATGACGGAGAGTGGCATGATTTAATCATTCAACGAAACAGAACACGAGTAAAGCTGATCGTAGATCGACTGGAGTCAGTGTTTGATACTCATGGTCTGTTCTTTAGATTGGACATTGATAAAATGGTATGTTTTATTTTTTGTGCTGAAAAAGACTACATGTTTCAAAGGATCATATAAAAATTAACTAACATGTGCTTTATAAGAGATTAAGCTAGAGAAGTGGATATAGTGTCTTTACAAAAAAAACTATTCTTCTAGTGCAAGTTTCAGCCTACAAAGAATGCTGTTGACAAATAAAAACGCTAATATTTATCTACGCTAATTGTCTCAAAATCAACATTCACCAACTTTTTGACATGCTGAAATATTCACTTGTACAGCCTTGTTAAGTGATGAAGGAAAAGAAGTGTTGTTCAGTCAAATTATTTGATATTTTATTCTATAATAGATAGAAATCATGATTTAACAAGATTTGAGTCAAATACTTATCATTTTTTGCTAGATTTGTAGAAAACTGGGAATAATTTAATTTATTTATGCTTGTATTATTCTATTTATAGATCTATCTTGGTGGCGTTGATTCATTCAACAAGAGAGGTATCACAACGAGATACAATTTCATTGGTTGCATAGATTTCGTACGATTTAATGGTGTAAACATGATTCGAGATTCAAGAAATGGTCCACCATTTTATAGTGTCGGTGATGTTGGCACTGGCTGTAGTGTAAGTAATTTATGTGCAGAAAATTCAACGGTGACCCGTTAAAATAACTGATTAATCTGAAAATTACGCTTGTATACAAGCTTACTCACAGGTCATTTTGACAAATGAGTCCAGGATTTTAACATTGTGTAGCCAAAATACCTATAATTTAAAAACAAATTGACCATTAAGTCAGAATTATTAGGGCTTAAATGCAAACTCCTTTTACTAAAAAAGTGATCAAACGCTTAATTTGTGACTTAACCTAAGACCTGATGTTATTAGTGTAAACCAATTTCAGGGGTTCTACTATTCCGGAATGATCCGGAAATCCAGATTTGCTGCACTAAAAGGAAAGAACTTTTTTGCTGACATTAAAAGTTAGTTGAAATATCACATACTGAATTGTTACAATAAAACCATGTTTTGGTGTAGGGGTGTGTGCTAATGGCACTCAAAACAGACTTGCATTCAGTTTTCAGGATTGGGCATTATGTCTCAGTAGAACCCCTGTATTCAGGATTGGGCATTATGCCTCAGTAGAACCCCTGAAATTTTGATTCTAAAATCAAAATGAAAATAATTGCAAAATTGATTGTGTTCAGGCTTGGTAGAGTTTTTATCATTGATGTAATACTGTATGTGCAACACTTATTATCATATTACAGTTGCAAACAGAAGTACCGTGTACATACACATCCCTGGAATCCTACATCCTGGTTCCTGGTGCCTCATCCTCTGGTGGGGTCGTACGGGCATCATTCCAGTTTCGTACTCACGATGAAGACGGTTTGTTATTGTATCATCAAATGAACGATCCATCCGAAGTCAGGGTATGTAATCCATAATTTATCTAACAAATACACATTCATTAGGTAATTGGTATCCCTGTTGGGGACTGTCAAAACTTCATTATGTTAAAAATTGAAGAAAACAATAGTTGTTTGTTTGTTGATGAAAAACAGGTATAGTTTCTGTGCATTTGGTTGGAGATGGACTGTCACTGGAATAATATTTAGTCCCTAGGGCCACCATCAAAATTTGTGATACCAATGTATTGTTGATTTAAGACAAGAAATGCATGAATATTAAGTAACTGTAAGAAGAACAAGCTCATGAATCATACCAGCAGCACTCATAATTTACATGAGTCACAGAAATACTAATTACTTGACCTAGTGTGACTTATCTTTATGTTTATAAAGAATTTTTTAAAATGTTGATAGTTAATGTCAAAGTAAAGGTTTATATGTTTCCTTGTTATATTACGCCTTCAATGTACAGTTTATATTTGTTATTTATGTACTACAGGTGAGACTAGATCGAGATGGGTTTGTGTATTATAAAGTTACTGACAAGGATAACCAGATTGTGGAGGATGTCGTACGAAACAGTAAGTTGTCTTATGTCTTACCAAATACAGTAGAACTATGATGACTCAAACTGCCTTCATAAAAGAAAAAGTGTGAGCCATCCATCTTTTCGAATCGTCTACTGTATACCAGCAGGGGTTCCATTTGACTTGGGAGTAGGGGTTTTGACACTAGAAATTTCTAAAACACCACATTTTGACCCTCAATATTTTGGTTTGAAGGGTCATTTTGTCTTAAAATCATAGATATTTTGCCTATGAAATGGTAAAATTAAGTCAAAAGTATTAAAATGACACTTCAGATTCAGGAGCTAGTGGAAACCTGGACCAGTACATCATCATTTTAACGGTACCAAATAACCTGTTTAAGGTTTCTAAGGTGTTTGGCAAAACTGTTTGAGGCACCCGAAGTTCTTTTATACATGCTCTTTATGTACAGACATTGTCAGTATTTGCTGTCATTTCATTCCGTGTATGCAAAACTTGGGTGACTGTACCGCATATGTAAGACATCCAAATGTTTAATTTAATGTAATCTAAAGTTTCATAGAGAAAGGTTTATAGCACATGAAGATTAACATATCAACCTTGTTTGTCAACTTTTCTTAACGCCATCAGAAAACATTAAGAAACTGGAGTAAAATGGAAAACTAAATACTTATGCAATTTGTGTTCTATTTTGTTCAGTAGTAGGTTTATGATTCATCGAATAGTGTACTCAAAGGCTGATCTTCAGAAATAATGAAAATGATTAGATTCATAAACTTTGCACATTATTATGATCGTACTATACAAAGCAATCTATAAATTCTATATATTTACAGTTGACATTGAAAGTCCGACACAGGCATTTACTGATGGTTTATGGCACTCGTTTGAGATGCACATTGATACCCGCAAAGTGAACATCACTGTGGATAGAAACTCCAAAGTATCAATGAGAACCATGAATATATTACCAGGATCAGATTATTTTATTGGTGAGTATGAAGTCCATATTTGATGTTGGTTATACTGTGTCATTTATTGTATGCTTAGTGAATGGCTGTTATGTAGGAGACATTACTGTATAAATTAGCGACATGGCAATGTCAAAGGGATTCGACCCGATAAAAATATCTTTCACATCTATACTATGAATACATAAGACAGGGGTCTTTCTTTATGACTGGCCCTCATATACCCAACTCAACATTATGTCCAATATTTTAAACAAGCCGAATACAATCATTTAATTTGTACTGCACACTTGAAGACAATATAATATTATACATAAAAAATACAACTTTTATCAATACACGTACACAATGTCGCCTGTGTCGAGCATAGAATGTTCACAAAACCCGGTTTGACGACATAACCCTGCACAGACAGAAACTAGAAAACGGCCTTAGATAAAGAAGAGAAATCATTATTTACACACGATCTCAGGATATTAGTACGACGATTTGATAGTGGGACATATTTTTTGCAACTTACCGCCACCTATATGTTTCTGTTCCGCTTAAATAGACAATAATCCGAGTTCAGGGAGAACTGATATTCAATTTCTAATATTTACATTCATTTCGACCATTGTAGTATCACGTGACGAATCATGTGACAATATAGAAAATGATTGGAGTTCGGGTAATACCATGCAACTCTTCAGCCAATCAAATTACTCGTAACAAAAGCCGTGCTGTCACTGTCAAAATGGCAAAAGCCGGCGAATTGTTTTCAGTCAATGTTGTTGAATTGCTGCTTTCGTCTAGCTAAGCTGTACAGAAACGGACGAGTGTCGGTGAGTTAACCCAAATATGTTCCTCTACCAAATCGTCATACTAATTTCCTGAGATCGTGTGTAGATAATGATTTCTCTTCTTTATCGAAGGCCGTTTTCTAGTTTCTGTCTGTGCAGGGTTATGTCGTCAAACCGGGTTTTACGCATTTTGTGAACATTCTATGCTCGACACAGGCGACATTGTGTACGTGTATTGATAAAAGTTGTATTTTTTATGTATAATATTATATTGTCTTGAAGTGTGCAGTACAAATTAAATGATTGTATTCGGCTTGTTTAAAATACTGGACATAATGTTGAGTTGGGTATATGAGGGCCAGTCATAAAGAAAGACCCCTGTCTTATGTATTCATAGTATAGATGTGAAAGATATTTTATCGGGTCGAATCCCTTTGGGCAATGTTGGTAAATTTTGCAATTTTCCAAAATTTGCAAACATTTCATCTTACATAAATAATCACACTTATACGTTTTAAAGTCTTAAATTTTAGTGAATAAGGCCCTGGGGCTTGTTTTATAGACATATCTTTGCTAAGATGAGACTTTTCCGACACTATTCAATTGTTAAATGACATAACTTTGCTTGAATGAAATAGCTATCTTAGTTAGCTTAAAACAGCATATAAAAAAGTCGAATCTTTGCTAAGATAGTCAACGAAACCAGCCCAAGAGCTGTTGTTATAATTTTACTGGAGCTAAGTTATAATGAAATTCTGTGCCTAAGTACCTTGTTTGAAGACCATGTTTCATCTCCATTTGGGTGTTACTGATACCACTAAGTGTTACTGTGTTTTAGAAACATGTCATGTACTGATATATATCTTGATATAATTTTGCATTCTGTTACAGGTGGATCTGCACTGGAGTCTGGTTTCCGTGGTTGCATGAGAAATATCAAGGTTGCATCCTCTCCTGTGAACTTACAGACTCTGGATTCAGGCAATGTGAACCTGGTGTCTGTGGGAACGTGTAAGATTAAGGACCGTTGTACACCAAACCCCTGCGAGCACAATGGTGTGTGTGACCAAGATTGGAACAATTTCTACTGTGATTGTGACCAGACAGGATACAAAGGAGCAGTGTGTCATATATGTAAGAACTTATCCTTCAATTTACCAATTATACATATTTCAAACAAGACAGCTTTAGGGGACCCGAAACCCACAAAATAGAAAAATTTGCCTCCTTCCTTAACAGAGAAGAATGGGAACTTTGAGCCATACATTTGTACATATTATAATGTAAGACAGCTGGTAAGAGTGTAAGCATGTCACTTGACAGATTTAGTTTAACTACTATAGTTGTAGTTGGCTATAATCTTTGGTGACATTGCTCAAGGTCATGTCCTCCACATGTGTGGATGTTGTCTGTTTGTTGCCGAAGATAATGTCCGTGTTGGATGATATGAAATACCAGGAAGGCCGCTCAAGGTGGCTATCCACCATTTATGACTGAAACGAATTTTATAAATGGAGTAAAACTTGCTAAAATTAAATAACTATCTATCTGTTTTCAGCTGCTCATCAACTGTCATGTGAGATGCATAACATGTACTCTATTATGGACGGACAAGAAGATGTTGTCATAGATCCAGATGGCTCAGGTCCTATAGAACCATTCAGGGTTGTCTGCAATGGAAAAAGTTAGTGCTTTCTCATATCAGAGTATATGTTTGATACACTTTAAACTGTAATAGATCTCTATGATACATTTTGATACTTGTATTGACAAATTTGGCACATGCTTGCTTTTGGTCATATTTATAACTAAAACAATAAAATGTACAAAAACATTTTAAAAAACGTTAGTACAATAATAATTATGAAGTTTTAAACAATGATTGACTATGTAAGAAACTTTAAATGTTTCTCTTTAATGTTTAAATTCTTTTGTTGCACTGTAACTGCCTTAAGAAACTCCAATTGCTTACAAATTGATACAAGAGTGTTAGAAGGGTGCTATATTATAGAAAACATATTTAATGGTGTTTCAATTTTATTATAGCTGGTTCCTTGTTCCCTGTGGAGACGTGGATTCGACACAACAGTATGAACTTGATCACTGTGAATGGTTTCCAGGCACCCGACTTCTATGTGAGAAAAATCACTTATGAGACAGATTTAGCCGGACTTACTGAGGTCATTGAGAGGGCTGTAAGCTGTGAACAGGAAATATTGTGGAAATGTAATAATTCACGATTGATGTCACAAGTTGATACTACACGTAAGTGAGAACATTTCTTGATTTGTTACAATTTCTCGTACAAACAGATCTTCCATAAACAAATGTAAGTTGCTTCATAAAGTAAATAGTTTTATGGTAAAGTTGTTTAAGGTAGAATAATATTTAATCTTAGTTTGCAATCTGTCTTATTTAGGCAGTAGAGTACTTAACTGCTAGTAAAAAGGATGAGGGGGGTTTAAGGTTTTAAATGTGGGTGAGACATGTGTAATTCCTAGACTGTTTGTCTGAAGATAATGTATCTGCAGTCACTAATTTCGTCTTCTACAGCTTAACTCTGTGTATAAATTTACTCATTTTAATTGTTGAATAAAACTGGATCACTTTAAACAACTTTCTTTTAGTTACCATGTTACTAAACTGTTCTTGTTTCAATATCTCTTAGGACTCAAACTAAAAAACATTGCATTGGAAATTGAAGGCACTATTGGCTACAGTCAATCTCTATTCCTTGTTTTTGAACTCAAGAAAATGCATGATATTTATATGTGTTGTTTTCTTCTTTATGCATAGAATGGCAAATTGATATGCATGATCCTATGATTTGTCAGTCAGAGTTTTGAGTGTAACTTACTATGTATTATTGGTGATATATTTGTAGCTGATGGTATCAGAAGGACTTATGGATACTGGGTCGGTCGAACATTCCAGGTAGACAACCTTTATCACCTTAACTATTGTTAATATAAATAAGGTTATTATTTCAAATAGATAATAAATTGTTTAGGTGTAAAACTTCCAAAGGTCTGCTTAATTGTAAACAGGAGTTCCATTTGACTTGGGAGTTGGGGTTTTGACTCTTTAAATTTCCAAACAGCGGACCCTCAAGATTTTGGTTTAAAGGGATTATTTTCTCTTGAAACCATAGGTTTTTGCCTATAAAATGGTAAAATTTAGGCCAAAGTATCATAATGACCCTTCAGATTCAGAACCTAGTAGAACCCCTGGCAAACAATACTGTATGGTTATTATTCTCAGTATGAAAACTATAGTATCATCTGGTATAATACACTGTATATTTGTACATTGTGCAGGATATGCATTACTGGGGTGGAGCTGCTCCTGGAACATTTAAATGTGAGTGTGGTTTGCGAGAGGAAGGATGTGACGGACAGATGACTACATGTAACTGTGACTCTGGTCAGGCTACTTCAGACACTGGCTTACTGATGCACAAAGATTACCTACCTGTCATAGAAATGCATTTTGGAGATACAGGATCTCTTACAGACAACAAAGTGGGACAACATCAGCTCAAGGAACTCAAATGTGCCGGTGACAGTGAGTATAAATCTTGTATTGTATCTGTGAATTTCATCCATTTGTAATTGTGCCCCCATCCTTGATGAGGGGTATATTGCTTTGCACATGTCGGTTGGTCTGTTGGTCAGTCGGTAGACCAAGTAGTTTCTGTTCAATAACTCGAGAACGCTTAGCCCTAGGATCCTCAAACTTTACATGGAGGCTGGTCATCAACAGTAGATCATCCCTATTGATTTTTGAGGTCAGTAGGTTTAGGTCATTGTGACCTTCACCATTTCTGACCAATGGGCTGCCATGGGGGAAAACATCTCATGTTGTAATTGTCTAAGTTGTAATACATTACATGCATGCATATGATAATTTCTTGTAATACCATCAACATAGCCAAGTGATTAAGGAACTGAATCCCGAAAGGTGTTTGTTCTGATATGGCCAATAAGGGGGCCATCAGCTAGTTAAATAGTGGTTACCAAATGCGTACCTGTCTGTTACCTGGCATTGAAGGATAGGAATTGAGTGGTACTTTGATCAGTAAATAGATGCCTCATGGTAAAATCATGTAAAAGTATTCAAAATCAGCAAATAATGGAACATCCGATTCCCTTGATTCGAGTTAAATGTTTTTTAGATTCTTCCTAGGTATAAGTATGTTTAACAGTAAAACTACATTGGAGGTCCTTTGTTGCTGCCTTACATGCCAGAAAGCATAAAGGGCAGTAAGCAGGTAAAAATAAATATTCAAATGAACAAACACCAGACTGTATACTGTATAAGTGGTTAAGTTCGCGTCGTGGAAATCTTCGCGTTTTTCGCGAATGGCACATTTTCGCGAAGTTTTCCGCCCGCGTAAATATTTGCCATCATAAAACGGTGTTTATGTACGATCAACTATGATTTCACCACTTACGATGCTTGTTCGTATTATACAAACTAATATATGAAATGTTAATGGAGTGTGATATGAAAATAAAGAAAACATAGCTGTAAAATGACGAATTCTTTAGAAAATTACAGTGAGATAAATATTGTATTGACATTTCAACCGTCACGACTATTTTACATACGCACACGGGTGAGTCACCGGTGTAAACATTCTTTATTATGATTGATTAATTCAGTCCTATTTATCTCCCTTCGTTAACACTGCACAAATGCATTTCGGATTACATCGAGTTTCTGGCGTGCTTTCATTAGCGATCTGCCTTGAAAACATCAAATATGCCAAACGCTGGTTGATCACACATGTACAAACGACGGGTGAAAGACGTGTGTATACACACGAGTCTACATTGATCTATGGCAGTTTATCATAAACTGTTAAAGGGGGCCTATTGTTCTAGGTGTGAACAAATTTTATATACAATGAAATCACCAACACAAAACAAAGACGTGACAAGTTTTTTACGATTTATTCAGTTATATTCAGTTGAGTCAATATCAATGAGTAACAGTAATATTAATATCATACATAAAGATTATCGCTTGTGAGCGTATCTGAACACATATCATGTTAAATACACACAAATGCATAAAATACGAGGTAAAACCAAAAATTATCCCCTCGTTAATGAAGGTATTTTTTTATTAAATGACATTAATCTCTAAATCTGTCCGGTACGGTAATACCGGGAAATAGCATTTCTTAGCGATTTTCACGACGTGTAATTATTACGCTATTTAGAAATTCGTATTTTCGCGAAGATTTATGTACGCGAAATGCCTGGAATGATGGATTCGCGAACTTTTCGACACGCGAAAATAACCACTTATACAGTAACATGTATTTCATTGTTTCATATTGTAACTGTTGTTTGCTTTCAGATCTGTTTGACAATGTTGTGACCTTCAGAAAGACAGATGCGACCTTGCAGTTCCCTACATTTGAAGGTGATAAGGCGGGTGATATTTGGTTCCAATTTAAAACCACAGCAACTGATGGTGTGATGATCCATGATACTGGGGATACTGAGAATGACTTTATTCAGATACGAATGATTAGTGAGTATTTCTGGCCCTGATCTCCTGAAACATCTCAATATGTGCTAAATCTCATCTCCAATGGTGCCATTTGTCCTTTCAATAATTTCCATGGGAGGCTGGACTCAAAATTAGCGTCACAAAAAGAAAACCATATTCTTAGTTTATTTCAGTAAAATTTAAAGAGCTCGACCTTCAAATTTTTTCTAAAATTTGGACTCTGATTTCAGCAAAATCTCAATTGAGACAAGATTTCTACTTGAGAAGCTTCGGGAAATCAGGGCCTGGGTAATAATAATAATAACAATTGAGCGTTGAACACAATCAGGCTTTTCCTTATTAACCGATTGCCAATAAACAAAAAATGACTAGAAATTGTGTTTCAATATTTAATTTAAAAGAATGGTTTATTATTTATACTATAGAAAGGGCCCTGGTCCAATCGAATGTGTTTTCCGCCAATCTGCTGTCAATATTAATAATGAAAACCCTGCAAAACACTGTCATAACGGCTAACCTGTTCTTTATTTTCAGCGAGTTAAGTCATAAGTTTGAAGTTGAACTCTTTAACATGAGAAAAAAAATGTTTCGTTTACTAAACATAATTTGAAGTGTTGAAATAAATTGTAATTATATCCATTTAAAACATACTGTTAAAAGTGTTTGAATATTTTAACCATTGTCTGTTTTAATTATACAGATGGTGACACTATGCAGTTCCGTTATAATGTTGGTAATGGTATCCAAGTGTTAGAATACAGAACTATAAATGGACTTAACAATGATCTGTGGCATACCGTACATGTGGAACGTAACTCCAAGCAGGCTTGGCTTCGTGTTGACAACTTCCCGGAAGTTGTACGTAATGAACCTCAAGATGAGATCACACGTCTACTTGATCTAACTAAACCCCTGTTTGTCGGGGCCGCTGTAGATAATAGGGATGGATTTGTTGGTTGTATGAGAGGATTGAGAGTGAATGGTCAACTTATGGACATGAGAGGTCAAGTCAACAGGGAAGGAAATACCTATGGTGTTCATGAAGGTAAATATTTCACTCAGGGCTGTATGGTTCAATTTGAATAGTCACCAAATAATAGAAATTACAATACTTTAGAATAATGAAACAAAATAAAATGTGAAGTGTTATTTAATATATCCACATTTCACCATTAAATGTAAGGCTTTGTGGCTTTTGGTGTAATATTATATAGCATACAAAGAATATGATAACATAATTAATGAATTTGTCCATGTCAATTTGTCGGCGATTGGCTGTTTCTTTGACCTAAATGTATGTATAATGCCCCATATTTTGCTGTATAGTTTTGTTTAACCCAGTGCAAAACTATGCATTAAAATACGTATTAAGTAATGAACATGTTATGTTTGTAATGATTTCAGGGTGTGTTGGGAAGTGTGCAAGCAGTCCGTGCTTTAACCAAGGTACATGTAGAGAGGGATATGATCACTATACATGTGATTGTGCATACACTCCATTCAGAGGCTGGATGTGCTTCAGAGGTCAGTAGTTTTATATAGTAGTCACATGCTATGTTTTCCATTGTCAGACAACATCGCTAGACTCATTTAAGAAATGTTGATCTCTGTAGACAACTCATGACGGATCCTATATCTCCTCTTTTGGGAAAGGTCTGCATGGTTTAAAGAATTCAGGACTGTTCTGTTTTTCATGTTTTTGGGGAAGACTACATGATCTTAAAATGATTTTGTAATTAAAATTAGCTATAAGGCCTCTAATTTTAAACTGAAAAAAAGCCTTGGACAAACCTAGTAAGTGCCAGTAGCATTATTTTCAAGATTGGGATTAATTTGGTTAATTGGTTGCCCAGTGGTAGAGAAAGTGGATTTAATATCAGGCCACAACTTACTTAAGTCATTATAATAAATGCTTTTGGTATAGTTCCTTTGTTTAACACTCCGTCTTACTATTCAAAGGCTTCCTTTGTTTAACACTCTTTGTTACTATTCACAGGTTTTAGACTAATCAAATATCCTGACAAACTGTGTTTTATCATTTTACAGAGGTTGGTGTGAACATGCAGACTAACTATATGATACAGTATGAGTTTGATGAGGAGCAAGGATTATCTGCTACAGATTTTATGTACATTAGGGTCGGATTTATCACCAAGAAGAAACAAGGAATTCTTATCCAGTTAAGAAATGAAGCCAATACTGAATATATCTCATTAGAAATGAACAACAATGGTTAGTATTGTGTTTCATTGTACAGTTGTACTATAAGGTCAGAACAGAGATATTCCCGGATCATCATTCCCTCTCATCATCATGATTCTCTAGTTTTCATGCCTCCAACACCTGTTTTCAAAACTCACTTATTAAAATGGCATGTCATTGATTTTCAAATGGACTTGTATGACTTTTCTCTAACATCCAAGGAAGCAACTTTCATGTGTAAAGTGCTATATAAATATTTTCAGTAATTATTATCATATTGTTTTATTTTCTTAAAAACAGAGGCCCACTGATCATGTGTTTTGCCGGTTTCTAAACTTGTTAAGCAATGTTGTTTTTTCAACTTTCAGGTGGAGTAAAATTCTTCCTGGACGTTGGTTTTGAGAGATTTGAATTAAACACAGATATAAACAATATTGATTTTACAAATGGTCAAGCTCATGAGGTTATTTTGAGGAGAGAACAGAAGGGCAGAAAAGTCTATCTTCAGGTATAGTGGTATTTTGATCATAGTTTAACTTACAATGGGTTTTGGAATGTGGATTGGGAATAGTAGTCACAACTATTGAGATAATCAACAGATTTGAAATTGCTTTGACTCCTACTAATATATAACTTAGAATTTACTGGAGCAGCCCTGAATGTACAATGTATACAGATAAATTTAATGATTTGTTGTAAATTTGTTTTATTACACTAACTGATTATAGCCTGCTTGTTGTCAGGCCAGCTATAGTATGGAGAATTTGATATGACTTGACCTTCTATTAGCATAATTTAACAGCTGATACAATGTCTATATTTATAATCCCTGTTGTATTTTTTCATTAGTGGGAAGTATCAGGAAGATGCTCAGGGTGAAATACCAACACAAATCTAAAAGGGTGATATTGCACTATTTGCTTAGAGAAATTTATATGTTCAACGCAAGAACCTTGTAATATTTTCATGCATAAAGGTCAGGATCAGATCAAATTCTCTGTGCTATACCACAAGATTATAAATTGAAAGGTCGGGGGTTTTCTGTTCCATGACTGTGCAGGTTCTTTAATGACATAGGTTACTGCCATGTCTGATATGTGAGGTGAAATTGTTTTATGCTTTTGAAAGAGAAATTTAATTCTGGTTGAAAAATCATACCAAGGAATCGGGTTAGGAGAACTGTAGATGACAGAATGTTACAAAATGAAACATAACTCATGCATTGATCATTGATGTGAGGGTTGATACACATAATTATGTGATGACTATTTACTTAAAGTTATTATATTGATATATACTTCTAGGTTGATAACTATGAGACAAAAATTGGTGAATTAGGAAAGAAGATTTCTGACACCATTTTGGATGACCCTAAATACCTGTTTATTGGAAACAATGGTAAGTTACTGTGACAATATCTATACTGTATGTGTATATGTATTTGAATGAAAATTAACCATAAACATGCCACTTCACCTGTCTGTGCTTGCGTATGTTTGTCCTGAAGTTGTATCCATGCTGTTTCCACTATCATGATAATGGAGTATACTGAACCAAGAGAAGATTTGGCAAAAATAAATAAAAGTGTAAGAGATTTTATATTAAAACAGCAAGAAATAAGTTCAAAGATTGAAAATTGAGAGATAGTTGCCAGACTGTGTTAGTACCTTAGTGCAGTACAATATGTTGTTGTTTGATGATTGCTCACACTGTCATTGCCCTGATTTCACTTTTAATATGTTAGTTATGGAAGAGAGTAAAGCATCCCATAGTATGTCTATTGCATTATGTGCAGTAGTTAAAATACTATAACTGTGTATCATTTCAGATACTGAAAATACAGGAAAAGGTTTTGAAGGATGTATCTACCGTATGCAGATAGATAACATCTATCCTTTAAAGAGAGCCTTCCAGGACCCTAGACCTTCATTTATCAAACCTGTCCCAGAGGGTAAGATTTCTTATATCATTTTCAAGGAAATGTTTCTGGTTAGATGAAATAGCAAACTTAAAAGAAATGATACAGTGGAGACTGCATAATTTTAAGTTTCGTTTCAGTTCTTTATACGATCTTCAAGCTAATGATATGTTCATATTGTTGTCTCAATTGCATTAATGTTAAAATTACTTTTGTTTTGAGAAAAAATGCAAATTAAGATTGGAACTTCTATTATAATTATGAATAGTATGATGGCAACTTATAAATTATAGTTTTAGTGAACAATTACTTTCTATGATGTCAGGCAGCTCAACTCACTAGACAAGTAGACATTAAATCAGGATTCTTGCAAAAGCCACCAGAACCAGTTTATGAAGTTTGTAATACAAATGTCAGACATGTTGTGCCTCTTATATTAAAACTGTTATGCATTCATTAAATGTGACAGGCCCAATCTGTCTCCCACCTAGTCTGGGTATGATGCCCAGCTCCGGCAGGTTATGTTCTTCAGTGATATAGACAGTGGTCATGTCTTTCACGAGAGGAGAAGTTATCAGCTGCTTGCAGATGGGCAAGTTAGTATTGGTTGATGGGTGATTCCAGGGAAACTGTATACCATACACCATACACATCTACTTGACTGTAAAAAATTAAATGGGTGAATAAAATGTGTAAAATCCAATAAAAACCTAGCTGCAGTTTGACATGGTCTTTGTTGGATTGATGTCTGCAGAATGATTAGAAAGAGTCCCTCGAAGCCAGAGTTTATTGGCCAATTAGGCAGGGATAAAACCAAATGGCCACACACTGTCTCAGTCAAATGCAAAAATAACATAAATTAGAAAAAGAAACCTTGTATACTAGTTTATTGATTTATAAATACACTCAAGGAATTGAGGTAAGTTAACAATAATTAAGCCATCTTTCCTCTGCATTCTTTTAGATATCTTTTTGAAGGCATGAAAGTTGTAATGATATCTTAATGCTGTTTTTCTTTGTGCAAGTTCTTTTGTTCACAACACTGGGTTGGATGGAACAAATAGTATGGTTTTATTAAATAAAAGTTTGTCAATATTATAATAAGGACAATGTGAAAAGGTCCTAGATAGAGTAATTGATAACAACTTTAATCTTAATCACCTTTTCTTGTTAAATAAACTCTGTTGCAAATCATCAAAACATAAAAGATATTCAGATGGAAAATACCGGGTTTTATTGTATCCAATCACAACAACAACAACATTTAAAAAAGCTGAATGGCCTAATACAGTATATGAGGAGGATGAACTACACATCACTATGTAACCATGATCATGTAAATTCTGCATATTTCAGACAAGATACGCGAGGATATGTGTGGTTTTGAAGAAATTACACGAGAACCTGATCCGATTGAAGTACGACCATTGGGATCAAACTATGTCAATCTAACATTGCCTCCACCAGTAGCGGACAGATCTGGAGAGCACCAGTTGATTGTTGGAGGTATAAATAGCATCATATGTAACTAACACCTGAATATGTTTGTACTAGTTTAACCCTTACTAACACTGTTTCAGATAAAATTTCTGAGGATGCGTGTGGGTTTGAGGAAACGACACAGCCTCCAGATCCCATTGAAGTTCGTCCATGGGGACATAATTACGTCAATATTACCTTACCCCCACCACCTTCTGATCGTACTGCAGAGACTAGTGCTATCATCGGAGGTATACTGATGTATCATGAGAATGTGAAGCATTATATACATTCTGCAACAGAAACAAGCTTTTCTGCAGCCACTTTCTTTAGTTTCTGCTTCTTACAACATCTCAACATTGTAGAAGTGTTGTCCAAAATAATGGGCTGTCTACTTTGGTTGTGAGTTGATCCACCGAAGTCTGTTCAACTGTCTGAATAATCTTGCATGAAAACCGAGAGTTAATTATGACATGGTAGTAGCTTGTCCTCTACTTTCAGTGAGTTATGACCGTGTTGTAATCAGTCTTCTCAGCTTCTAAGATCTGTTATTCTGTTCTCACTAACCTTTCAAAGGGCATTGCATGTTCTGTGTTCATTTTCAACTTTGAATGGGCTTATTTTATATAACAAGAACAAACGTCCATTGGTAATGCATGACTGACATGAACAAATTGCTTTATTTCTTGAACAAATTGCTTTATTTCTTACAGTTACATGATTGTGAGCTTTTAACTTGCTTGTTCATTGATAGTAAATTCAGAAATTATCCGATTATTGAGTTATTTTGAATTGTGAATCAAATTTGACTATATTTTAATAATTCAACTGTCAAATACATTGCAACATAAAGCTCTTTTTCAGCTTAATATCTTGTATATATTCTTTGCAAGACAAACATGCTATAGACTGCAACCTGAACTCTTGGAATTGAATAATTTTCTGATAAACTGTGGTTAACATTATTGTATACTTCCACTATTGCATATACCGGTACAAATAGTGTATGATTGGAAAAATACTGCTGCTTACAATAATTTTACATGAATAAGATACTGTTGAAATTACTAGATATTGCAAGTACATCAAATTATGAAAACTAGGTTGCATTAAATTATTGCCCTTGAAATATATTGTTTCTACAATGAATAACTTATAACAGACTGACATTACCCTGGGTCGTTTTAACCTCATTTTGAAAATGCCAAATTAAAAGCCTGTAGTCCAGGGTCAAATGAGACATAATGAAAACTGGTTTGCTAATTATGTTATCCACAAAGAAATAAAGACATTGTTATTAATAATATTAAATAAAACCCCCTGTTGTAAGAGTGCTTGGACTGTAGAAGACCTACCATACTGAGCCAGAGATGATCTGCCATTTAAACAGGCACTATGATAATTAAACATGTTACTTTATATTACAGTTTCGGTGGCTGCAGCCTTCCTTATCTTCATCATCATTCTACTCATATTCTTCATCTACTTCCGACAAAAAGGAGATTATGAAACCAAAGAAGCTAAAGGTCAAGAGAATGCTGATAATCCAGATGCTGCTATAGTGTTTTGTTCTACGGGTGTTCCGGACATTCCAAAACGACAAGAATGGTTTATGTAGTGCTTCTATTGTGATCATTTATTATTACGGCCACGTGTTAATATGTAAATAGTAGGATTTTTATGCAAAAAAGACTTGATTTTAGGTCAATGTTAATATGGTTGAAAACCAGACCCATCTGTCAAGTTGATTTATGTGATACAATTGGACGTAACTGAACCAATCTATAAATGAAGTCTTACTCAAGTATCTATCACTTTTGATGTCACATGACTTCTTGACCACCAAACAAACTGAAGATACCTCTCGACTGCCTCTTCCAACAATATAGCATTGGCCACAACATTTGAAAATTTAATTTTTTAAAAATTCAAAATGTAACTGAAATCAGCTGATTAGGCTCAAGTTACTGTAACTTTTGTAGAATTGTACCAGAAATTTTAGTAACATGTGTGGACAAATACACTTATACAGTAAATTGATAGGTAATCTTACTTGCCTGTGCATCTGATAGATTATTTGAATGAAATTAGCAGATCTTAATTTCCTTTGAATCTTTGAGATTGTATGAAAAAGATTTTCCTAACCTTTCTGTCACTCATAGCTCAAGCATTTTAGCTATGAGAAATATTTTCTCGGCATTTGAAGTGGTACATCTGAGGCTAAGTTGCTGGAAAGCTGATTCAGCCAAGTTTCATACCTGGCTTTCATGGATTTTGTTTGTTAACACAATAATTGGTTACATTCATTCATGTGGACATATTACTATATTATCTGGATTGGCTTGTATATAGTGTTATAATCTTCAAACCTTCTCTATCATTTCAATGGCCACCAAGTTGTTTTTATTGTAACATTTTAAAAGCTCAGCTGTATCATAGATTTTGTTTTAATCCTTTTTGTACATTATATACATAAACCCACTGTAGTTATAATTTTTATATACATATCTGTTAAATAGCAACTATATGTACAAATACATTATATATATATGTGTTTCATATAGTTCCTTGTCCTCAAAAAGGTTGTGAAAAAATGTACATATCAATTTATGAACTGTAATAGTTGTTATATTATAATGTAAAAATGTGTGGAAGGTTAGGATGTTAGTATATATTCAGCAATAATTTGTCCACTATAAAATACTGCTTCCATTCATGATTGGATTGTTATATGCCGAGTTGGTCTGGTGAATGGTATGAAAAATGTAACATTTAACAATTCAACCTGTTGTAATATTACGAAATGTTTCTAGTTTAAAAAACACCCCATTTACATCTATATATATATTCATTTTTTTGGCACCTTTCAGATAAATATCTTAATTATTAATAAATAAAGAGATCTGAACTTTCATTGTACTAAGACCGCAATTTTAGATCTATGAATTTTTCCAATTTAAAACACTTGTACGAAACTGCCATCGTTAAACGAGAGCCAATTTTGACTTGGCTTGTGAAGAAGCCTGTGCTGCTTAGTAGACACAAAATGACAATATATAAATAACATTGAGTGATTGAATTACAGTAATCCTTTATGTTTTTAACCAAATCTTCCATTCCTTTATGAACATTTTAGCCTCCAGTCATGGCACCCTGTATCATATTTGGAGACAGTTTATATCTGTAAATTGTCTTGGTGACAAATTGAGTAATTAATATAAGAACTAATTAAATTAGATTATATAGTGCTTTTGTATCTAGAAGGTGTTGCATGTAATTTGACCATATAACCAAACTTTGTATATATTCTCATTATTTTGTATAGTTTTTCATTATTTTGTGTGAAATCATTCCATGTCACTTGTATGTTATCATCATCCATTGTTTATACACATTCCAACATTCCTAATCATATCAGGAGGTTTTACAATACGTTAAACTGAACTTGTTTTTGTATGCAAGAACTTTTCTCATATTTTTTTATACGAAATAAAATATAATATCCTGATTGCATTGGTTTATTACTTTTGTATCTCCTTACAGTTTTTGTAGTCTTTTCTGTCTAGATAAATAGCCTTGGCTTTGGTCCAGTGGTAAGTGTACTGGATTTTTCCAGGTTTAATTCCCGGTCATGGCATACCCTTCCATGAAAATTTGACAATGTCATCAATTTTCCTCCACATTAAAGTTGTTGGTTATTTGTGGATGGGCAAGTTTGTATTGGTTGGAATACAGATCAGGAAAACTGTTTAGGTCAATCCTTCTACTTTACTAGTATTTAACTAAAAAATCACAAGGCATAACACTGGACTAGCTCGGCAAGTACAGCCAGTGACCCGGGCTATAGTTATGCATTCTACATGTGCAGAAAAGTATTGAGTAATAAATGATTCCAGGAAAAGTATTGTGGTCAACTGTTAAATTTGGTGCATACAGAAAACAAGATGTGAGCTGTCGATACCAAACTACAAGGAGTGTAAGCAAAGTTAACTGAGATGGAATAGGCATTGGTTGTAACTACTTACTAGAAATGTGTCAATATGACATGGATGCTCCCACTTGCCATGTCAAGGATATTAACTCAAATGCACATATTTACTTATATTCCTACAAAATTTGACAACTAGCACAAATAGTTATAAAAAACAAAATTTCATCATTTCTAGGGCTACAACAATGCTAACACAGGCAAAATTTCATCATTCAAAGAGCAATAACTCTGCTAATACTGGTTTGATCTGAATAAACGTATATAGGTGCAAAACACACATGCTGAATAAGATTCCTTTGAAGTTTGATGGCTGTAGCCCAATTACTTTTCAAGTTATGGAAGACAAGCAAACTCACCCAATTTCATCATTCCAAGGGCAAAATATAATACTGGTCCGATTGGAATAAAAATATATAGGTGCACCACAACTTGTGCTGACTAATATTCCTATGAGGTTTGAAGGCTGTAGCACAATTACTTTTCAAGTTACAGAAGACAACATTTTGGGAGGGACTGACAGATTGACAAATATTTGACGGGGGCATAACACTCATTGACCACTATCTTTCTTAAAGATGAGGGCAACTTTTCCTTTATGTTAGAACTGTTTCCATTATTTTCCCTGTATAGTTTTGTTAAAATTTGTAATTTATTCTAGCTGATCTGGCTTGCTGTAGAGTAAGAGAAGTAACTTGTAATGCCTAATTGACTATTTCACTCATAGTTGTCTCCCTGTGATAAACATATATCTCCCAAGAATTGCAAACATCATCTAACCTAAAATTCCTGACAATAGCACAACTAGGCCTGGTACTAGGAATTGGTGTGAAGATTCATTGATATATGAACAATGGTTAAGGAGAACAAGCATGTACAAGCTTATCTTAGACTAATAAAGGATCATATTAACTCAATAATCATTTGACAAAAATCCTAACAATATGCAAAACTAGGCTTGGTACCAAGAGTTCATGTGAAGTTTTATTGAATCCGACCAATAGTTAAGGCACAAATCCTAACAATATGCAAAACTAGGCTTGGTACCAAGAGTTCATATGAAGTTTTATTGAATCCGACCAATAGTTAAGGCACATAGTCAAATTCAGACAACATGCACAACTAGGCTTTGTAAAATAATTTGTGAAGTTTTATTGAAATCCGACCAAGGCATTGTGGTCAGGAATTTTTGTCAGATGCTATTTGCTGGAATTGCAGGACTTGAATGGTCAAATGTTTTGCATGCTTGTTGTCTAATATGCACAGTTAAGTTTGATTCCAACTACTCATGTGAAGTTTCATAAAAACTGACCAGTGGTTAAGGAGAAGAAAGCGTAGACAAACTCTGTGACATCCATTTAGAGGTCATCAGAACACTGTCCCCCACTACATTATATGGTTGACATAATTACTAGGAGTGGGACCGTTAACAGAAATGTTAACCATTTAACTGGCGGACAAATAACAACCTTAACTGTTCAATTGAGGCTCTACCTAAGTTCTTCATGAGTAGCAAACTAAGTACCCAAAACATACGCTCCTTATTTTACAGGTTTAACTTGTAAAGAACATAAACTTCAAGTCAGCATCATAAGAAATATGGAGTGTTGTCATTTTGCAGTTATCTGTACAAAAACATTGATTAATACAGTATACCCTCTGTATAGCAACAACCAATGGGTGTTGCTCTCAAGAGGTAAAGTAATTGGTTATTTCTGGAACAAAATGAACATGCTGCTAAAGAGAGGTTATTGCTCAAGGGAGGGCCGCTCTGGAAAGGTTGCACTGTACATCGTTTTAGAAATATTGAAACCTCTTTAAGCTGAACCAGTTAACAGAATAAACTTTTGGCAACTCATTTTACTAAGAATCGACTTAGTGTTGCAATGTCCAACCTGTTGGTGGGTGTCTTCACATTGTCAATTAAGGGTTCATCAACTACAAAAAAAATCACTTCAAAATAATTTATTTTTCTTTGTACAATGTGTACAATGAATGGTATAATGTAAACATATAAAGGTGAGACAAAACAAGTTCAACCATTTTAGCACATGAATATATTGGTGTAAGTTTATATCTGAGAATTGATTTATATTTATCACAAAATTCAACTTGAACTTACATAGATTACCGTACATATTTCAAAACACTTGTAGCATTAATCAACATTTGCACATACACTGTATAATCAAATCTGCAAATTTATTTCAATTAAGCAACCACCTGCCTCAAGCAGCCAATATCAAATCCCTATTAACCATTTCTATAATTAACACATACTTATAACTGATTTTATTAATAATGAACTAAATCAAGTCAAGGGAAGTAACTCAAACTCCTTTGTCATCAGCCATATTCAGTTAAACAGTAACTTTCATATTTGATGATCCATTTACTGGCTGCTAAACACAGGTTTGACAGCTAATTATTAAGTTCTAATATGTATATATTGACTGTGTGTACAATCACTTAGGTAAGGGAAAAGGTAGGCACATGTAACTGACTTAATGATCGATTTATTCATCAATGATCGAAAAATGATTTCCCATAATCCAGATGATAATGATGTCCATTGTTTGCAGTATGAACCATTTATCTATATGCTGCTGTACACAGATGATGGATCGTGTAGTAAATGTACATCGTTGGTCTATGGTGTAAGTCTCTTAGGGTCACGTGGGAATAGCGAGGATTTTCTGATATTATCAAGTCCTAAGTACAACATTGTTACTCTCTCTAGACCTGAAATAAACAATGTTATAATTTTACAATAATACTTAATATCATTACATAATCTACTGAAAAATACTTTCTCATTCAGCTGAATTATTTCACCACAAGTAGCTTTTCTTAGTAAAAAGAGGATTTTTGCTATCCTAAACACTTGACCCATAGTTTAAAGAATGGTACACTAAAGGTCTACAAGTCTACAGAGATGCTGTAAATATACTGTTCTAAAACATTATAGGGATTCATCTAAAAAGATAAATAAATAACGAGGATTCAAGAATACATGATGTTAGTCTAATTGACTGTTAAAATGTATGATTCTGCTGAAAGCAAAATGGTACTACAAACTCCAGCCTCTAGGAACATGTGTCTCAGCAGTATAAGATGTACTGACAACAAAAGTGATTATGAAAGTCAGACCCACAGATGAATGAATGGGCACAGCTCTGAAATTCTTACATTTCAAAGCCTTAAAGCTGATCATGGATTACTGATCTTACATAAGGAAACATTGCTTAAGTTTGAAATAAGGACCAATCATTAAAACTGTCAGGCCTAAGAACTACAAGATATGTTACGTACCTATACCACCACCAGCGTGGGGTGGAGCTCCGTATCTGAACGCATCTATATAACCCTTAATGGTTTCAATGTCTGAAACACAAGCACAGGTGTACATGTTACTATTGTATTACATTTAACCAAACAGAGAGCACAATGCTTTAATCTCCTTTACTAACTTAATCATCCTTGTGCAGAGATGCTATGGCCGCATTTCAGTTAATGCTTATTTATTTAAGGTCGATTTTGAAACAAGTTTTTTACACCGTACTAGGCGATGCCTTTGTACAGTATTGGTTTGAATCCAACTACAGATGCAAACCAATTATACTAATCACTCTCGACACATCATTCCTGATGGTACAAGGGTATGAAAGTCAGAAATTAGTCCTGGGTATGCAACCTTGCCTGCAGCACCCAAGTGGATGCTCTACCACTAGACTATCTAGGCTGCATTTAACAAAGATCAGTACTTATAAGCAACTTATAAGTAACTTTAATAAATCTGACATGATAGAAATAACAACTTGCCTCCCAGCATGTAATATGTACACACTTATAGTCAAGGCAACAACTTTGATAGATAAAGATTAAATTAGACAGATAATTAACAAATTACAAAATGTCCCATATGAGGTGCAAACCACAGATTGAGATGTTCAAGTCAACTTTGCAAAATGATAATATTTAAATAATATAAGATGGGCCTACTCAAACACGCTATTTACCTATTCCATGTAACTTGGCACGTCCCTCTAAGAACTTGGCATCATGAACTCTCTGAGCACCTGACATGATCTCTTCTCCTCGCATAAAGAAATCATATGAATTGGACCACTTCTCCTGAAAAATACTTTTACTGTTGAACAGTTGAAGCAGTTGCATTTGGTGGATCATGAAATAAAATACTTCTCAATTAACTCACTTCTGTTTTTACCAGATATTTCTGCATCATACAGCAGCATATCGAAAATATGGCAAATTATGAATTTCTGACATTAAGCATTCAGAAATTAGCCATTTTTTGTGGTTTTTTTTCAAATAAGCCATTTATGTTAAAGTCACATTGACCTTTGACATTACTCAAAATCCATAGGTGTCATCAACTGAAGATGACCAACCTCTATATATGAAGTTTGAATATCCTAGGCACAACCATTCAGAAACCATTTAGTCGACTGACCTACATTTGCAAAGCAACATACTCTACAATGGAATCCATACCAAGTATACAGCAATATGCAAGCCTATACCCTGTTTCAAACTAACATCATCAGGAAACAAGAAATATCACTGAATTTGATGAATACCCCCAGAAACTGCTTGACACAGTCAGCTATGCACAACTAGACCTTAAATTGATCTGACCAATGTATGCCGACGATATGCACATCTAGACTTGGTACTGATCATTTATACAAAGTTTCTTTAAAATCAGACCAATGGTTACAGAGAAATAGGGTGGACAAAACTTTAAAGTTTAAAAAATAAAGGGCCATAACTACGTTAGAATTTGTCCCACCAGCGTGTGCCGACGATATGCACAACTAGACTTGGTACTGATCACTCATGCAAAGTTTCGTTGAAATCAGACCAATGGTTACAGAGAAATAGCGTGGACAAAATTTGCACGGACCAACTGACGGACCATCAGACCAACCAACCAACCAACCTCAAGCATGACTCCAATAAAGCCCCCATATACTATGTATCTGGGGATATAATGAATCAATAAGAAATTTACCGGATTAGTTGGATCAGGCATCGTGTAGAACGGTCTTACAGCTAACGGGAACTTGTCCATCATGTAGAAATCTGTGTCATACTGAAAAACACCATATATTGTCAATTCTAAGACAGAAACATGGAAATTCCTAAACAATCTGGTCCAAACAGACACATGCTGTTTTGTCTTTACACAAGCTACATATACAGCCAAGTTCATCACAATATATCATCCCAAACTAAACTAAATATTGAACTTTATTCCTAACTAAAGTTATTGAGATGAAAGCCTGAAACAGATTTTCTATTTTTGAAATAGTGACATAGTTCCCATGGGACCTACTTTCAATCTCAAGGGGCATCTTCTCACAAACTACCTACACAGCATATTTCATCATAGTATCTAATTCCTAACTATTAACCCATTCCAAGTAATTCATCTTATAACAAGTGGTATAGCAATAATAGGAACCAGTGATTTCAAGCATAAGACATGTTACGATATGATGTACTATCCAAACAACAATGCAACATATATTCCATAAATCCTGTTATGTCATACTCAGTATTTTGAGCTTCTATGCAAAATCAAATAGTTACATACATTACAGCGGACATTAGAACACTTACTTTGGCTTTCACAAGTCGTCCCAGTAGTTTTTCATTTGGTGTACTTAAATCCTCGTCATCCTCCATCTCAACTCCTGCTTCACGAAGCATTGCCACACCCTCTTTGTACTCTAACCGCAAACTGTTATATAAAGTAATATATGTAAGACTAGATTGAAAGATAAGTTAAGTTATCATGGATCAAACAAAACAATATATTAGCATTCAAAGTATGAATAACGATTTCCTTAAAAGTTCAACAAGTTAACACTAGCATGTAACAAAACAGTTAAAATCGAAAGTATTATGCAGAATATATTACGGAAAACTACTACTTATATCTAAAATCAATTAGTTTAGTATATTTTGTATCAACACAATATTAGCTGAGAAGATAATGTATCATACTGGGTACACATTCAATATCTATTGGTCAAATACTTGTAAAACATGTTTTCATTGGCTGACCACTTAAATGTTTGCTACCAACTATTCTCACAATTAATTTTTTAAATTTTAATATAACATGCTGAATACTGGGGGCAACACACAGATAAGCATATCAATTATTGTACTCACCTGGGTTCCAAAAACTTGAAAGGTTCAGCAGGATATTGTTTACCTACAGTAGCTATTTCTTCAGCATATCTAGAAAGAGACAACAACATTCATAATAAGAACGTGTACAACTTATCAGACTCCTACAATAAAGAGTCACAAAGTGGATGAATGTAATAAAAGCTATGATAAGAGCAGTAGTGATGTGTCTGTTGCTGGGATTTGAACAGCACACACCATAGTCACATCTTCTTAAAAGTACAGAAAAAATGCAGGATATCCAAGCAGTGAGTTCAGTTGCACAGTTTTTTTTTTATTTACGTGTTTATGCTTTTATTTATCCTCTACAAAAGGTGACCCGTAAGGGTGAGGCCCCAAGAAGAGGATAAGTCATTTTAACTTCGGGGATATTGCATGATACAATATATGCCCCAGTCCAGAAGCATCATTGGTTCTTTTATATGTGACATAAAGCATCATACACGGGACATTGTTAGAAAGACTGTTAATAAATTACATCAAAGAAGTTAACCAAATGTTAGGGCTATGCCACATTCAAGAATAACACGAAACTCATGGACTGCCACATCTAAGCCCTGGTTCACAACCTACCTGTCTCTAAGTCCTTTAAATATGGAAACAAACAACTTGTCAAGGACATCTAGTACTTCATGATAATGATAATTGAAACACATTTCCATATCTGCTCCAACAAATTCAGTTAAATGTCGATGAGTGTTTGAGTCCTCTGCTCTAAATACTGAAATATTACAACAAATTCAGTTAAATGTCGATGAGTGTTTGAGTCCTCTGCTCTAAATACTGAAATATTACAACAAATTCAGTTAAATGTCGATGAGTGTTTGAGTCCTCTGCTCTAAATACTGAAATATTACAACAAATTCAGTTAAATGTCGATGAGTGTTTGAGTCCTCTGCTCTAAATACTGAAATATTACAACAAATTCAGTTAAATGTCGATGAGTGTTTGAGTCCTCTGCTCTAAATACTGAAATATTACAACAAATTCAGTTAAATATTGATGAGTGTTTGAGTCCTGTGCTCTAAATACTGAAATATTACATACAAATAAATCAGACTTTATAAACCATCATCTGCTAGTGTTTCAGATGCAGTATTGACTATTGAATAAAATATAACAAGAGATTCGTAAAACATGTATGACCCCATGGCAATCCAATAGTCAGAAATGGTGAAGATCACAAAGACCTTGACCTTTGACCTACTGAACTCAAAATCAATAGGGGCCATCTACTGTTAAGTGACAAATGGCCATGTGAAGTTTGAGGATCCTAGGGCAAAGCATTTTTGAGTTATTTAATGGAGACCATGTGGTCTACTGTCCGACCAGCCTACCGACCAACAGACCGACGGACATGTGCAAACAATATATCCCTTCATCAAAGATTGGGGCATAATTGTAAATTCTATTGGGGGGTGGAACTGACCATTGACATCAGGTAGCGGACTAAATGGTGACAGCTAACACAAGTTTTACTGGATTTAAATTGAGCTTCATCAAAGTTGACTAAGAAATGACTTTTCTAAGTTTTTCTAACACATGTTAATTTGAATTCCAAGCAAAGGGAATGACAAGAACAGCCGTCAACATTGTGTTCTTATACATATGTCTGGTAGAACAACTTCTGATAGAACTACGTCTGCTGAGGCTTAAAATTGTGACAAGACAAAGTATTCTAATGACAAATGCTCCAGACTAATAACATACAAAATAAAGTCAGTTTGTAAGGGAAAGGAACAGCATGATGGTAGTTTTGTTATACCTAGACAATTTTACTATGTATAATTAATACTTACCACCGCCAACAGTGTAGACTTTCTCAAAATCAGCTGATATACACATCTGTTTATACAATTGTGGAGACTGAGCTAAGTATGCGCTCCCTTTGAAGTACGACACTTTGAACACATTAGCGCCTCCTTCCGATGCAGCTACAAATACACATTTACAAGTTAAAACTTAATAATAGTCACAAGATAACTATTACATATTTGAATGTCAAATACTAGACAACTGGTAAGAAATGTCAAGTCAACTAATGGCTTAAATGAACAAGAACAAGTCACTAAGAATTGCAAGCAATACAAAAGTCCCCTACCAGTTTGAAGCCATGACCTTTAAATTATTTTCAATGTTTCTGTTGCTATAGCAACCTACCCACATACCAAGTTTCATAAACATAGCCTGGAAACTGTTTTGAGTTATGGCAGGATCCAGATTTGGACATATTTTCACTCTTTCTGACTCCATAGCAACCACAATATTTAGACATGCATTGTCCCCTTGTTGCCCCCTATCCACATACCAAGTTTCATAAAACCTAGATTGGAGACTGTTTGAGTTATGTCAGGCTCCAGATTTTTTGATGGACAGACAGACGGACGGCGGGCAAATCTATAGTTGAAAACCGGTAGGGGACTAATAAAACAGTACACTTAAAATATACAAGGCAACAAAAAAGGATTCCTAGAATTAGTTCTACATTAGTATACAAATAACACTGCGACCAATACATGACTAGCAATGTCGCACAAAACAAGACATAAATTACCTGAGATTATTTTTGGTGTGTGTATTTCTACAAATCCTTCGTTATCAAGAACTTCTCTAAACAGTTTGCACACCCCAGCCTCGAGTCTGAATATTGCTTGGTTAGTGGTAGTTCTAAGATCAATCACTCTGTTATCTAACCTTGTGTCCTGATTTACTGTAGCCAACCCCTGTAATGGTAGTTTAGGGATAAAATAAGTGAATACATGACATGGAAGATCATAATAACATATCAAAAGAAAGTAAAAATTCTTATAATGATTTGACCTTGATCATTGTGACCAAGTTTCATAAAGATTAGTTTTATGATTTGACCTTGTGACCTAGATTTTGACCCCTGATGACCCAATATCAAACTTGACCTAGATTTTGTTGAGATGTTCATTGTGACAGAGTTTCATAAATATTGGGTCGAAATTGTGACCTCTAGTGACTACACAAGGTTTTTCTATGACTTGACCTTGTGATCTAGTTTTTGACCCCAGATGACCCAAAAACAAACTTGACCTAGATTTTGATGAGATGATCATTTTGACCAAGTTTCATAAAGATAACTTAGTCAAGAGCTGGAAGTGAAAAAGATCAATTCTTGGATTTTGTCATCAAACGTTTATTTTGTGCAGAAGAGATAATTCTTTCTCATGTAGCAAATTCGGATTTCCAGATTTTTCCATAATAGTAGGACCTCTGAAAAGATGTAAGTGCATATAAATAAAGACAAACAGTCGTTGGAGTACTCACTTCCTCAGAGTCAGGTCTGGATGCATCTTCTATCAATAATGGTAACCTTGGTTCTGCAGAACTGACAATCCAAACCTGTTGTTGTAAAACGCTGGTGATAATACACAGGTACAAAAAAAACATGGCAATATATTCAAACTATTAAATAACATTAAGGGTAACAGAATACACAAATGTTTAACATTCTTTAAGACAAACTTAAAGAAGTGAATAGAACATGCAAAACATGTGATAATGTCTATGTTTTTCTTGTGATACTGTCTATCACCCTGGTTAAGGAAATCCACCTTATACGAAGAAGGTCAAAGGCTGAAAATCCAGAAGGGGTTGGTTTTGATAGGGTGAATTGGTGGATCTCCAGAAGGGGTTGGTTATGATAGGGTAAATTGGTGGATCTACAGAAGAGGTTGGTTATGATAGGGTAAATTGGTGGATCTACAGAAGTGAAATGGTGGATCTACAGAAGGGGTTGGTTATGATAGGGTAAATTGGTGGATCTACAGAAGTGAAATGGTGGATCTACAGAAGGGGTTGGTTATGATAGGGTAAATTGGTGGATCTCCAGAAGGGGTTGGTTATGATAGGGTAAATTGGTGGATCTACAGAAGTGAAATGGTGGATCTACAGAAGGGGTTGGTTATGATAGGGTAAATTGGTGGATCTACAGAAGGGGTTGGTTATGATAGGGTAAATTGGTGGATCTACAGAAGTGAAATGGTGGATCTACAGAAGGGGTTGGTTATAATAGGGTAAATTGGTGGATCTCCAGAATGGGTTGGTTATGACAGGGTAAATTGGTGTATCTACAGAAGGGGTTGGTTATGATAGGGTAAATTGGTGTATCTACAGAAGGGGTTGGTTATGATACGGTAAATTGGTGGACCTCCAGACAGGTATGTTGGTTTCTTGTTTGTTTGACAGACGAAAGTGCATGGTCATTCAGTATTTTCCCTCCAAGATAATGATTGGTCAATGACCCCCAACCCCTTGCTCTTGTTGAATGTTCAGCACCAATACATGTGGGACTACATCTGGGTAACCAACCAATTCATCTCCAGTAGGTTGGCAAGCAGTGAAAAGCATTTCAGAAATGATCAAGTTCCCTGGCCAAGAATCGAGCAAGAGACCTCTCAATTTGTACTAAAGAGCATTATCCACTCAAGCACAGTGCCGACCATAGATATAGTTATATAATGGCTACTGTAGTCTACTGGCCTAGTATTAAACAATAAGAATCATGGTGGAGATTTGTTTAGAATGTAGGTGTCTCATACGCCAGAAACAATAACAGAGTCCTTGAGTAACACTAAAATAAACAATCATTTCAATATTTTAATTGTAATATGAATGTTTTACCTGTTCAGCATGGAGTTCAACATCCTGTTGAGTACAAGATTCTACTTTTTGTGACACAGTACGAACATAACCTTCTACATCAATGATTGATTCTTTATTAACACTGAAAGTAAAAAAATGATAATTATGTGTAATGGGTAAGTTGGCTCAATTTCTTTTCCGACTAGAATATTGTTGTCATCACAGAATTCTACATTAACTTTGTTATAGTATTAATATATGTGTTACTGAATGATTTGGTCAAGATCCATCCAGCAGAAAAACTATGCTAGTATTCTTGGCAAGAATTTTTGTTTATAGCTATTTACATATATCGGGGGTGTCCCAGTGAATCGTGTACTTTGTTGATAAATTTCTTTTCTGAAGTCACAATAATTTTATTATAATGATATTTTCTAATTACCATCAGATGTTGTATTTCGGAAGGAAACTATACTTATATGCATATAATCTGTGTACAGGTACTCCGTGAGCGAGACAATCAATGTACCTCAGGATGCACATACAGGGCAACCCTTATAACACAACTTGTTTCAGCAGTTAAGAGTTCATTTTCTCGTTCAGTTGTGTGTTGGGCCCTGTTATTGTAGTATGTGATGTTTTGATGTGTTCTGTGCTCGGCTGTTTTAGTTGACTGCTGCCTTCCTTGTCTGATTTTCTATTGCATTTTGATCAATTCAATGTATTCTCAATAAAGTTGTAATTCTCAAACTTTATTTTAATCTATATTGTTTAAAGTTCATGTCTGCTATTCCAGACATCTTGATGACGTCATCACTGTTAATTTCAGTAAAAGGCATACCCTTAGGGTATATGTATGCAGAATTGTGCGGAAATTTTATGTGCTTCACAAGAATTTAATTGTTCATTAGACAGTAAAAGGTTATAAGTTTGCTGGCGTGTACTACAAATAAGTTTAATAGTATCGCTCACAATAGTGAATACAGTACAACTTCTATAGAATAACAACCTTAGGGTGCTGTAAATATTGGCTATTGTACAGAGGTTTTTGCTTTACAGAGATTAAATTTATAGTAAATATCAGTTTAGGGAAATTTTGAAGGTGCTGTTATAGAGAGGTTGTTGCTTCTGGAGAGGTTGTATTGTACTTGCAAAGTACAGGAAAATATCATGTTCTGTGTTGGTGTTGATGTTTAAGCCTTATTGAATTATGATGTCATTGTGTGTTGTATGAGCCTAAACAAAAGTTTTATTTAGAAACATATTTTCATGTAAATCTATGATGATGTTGTTCACAATGTGTGCACAATATGTAAATAAATATTTATAAAACTATATTTTTTGCAAGAAGCAATGTACACAATTGACTGAGACACCCCTTGTATCAAGTAATACTGCCTTGAAGACTTGAAAGTTTTTTGTTTACAAGTTTTTCTATTATCAAATTTACCAGTTGTTTTGCAAAAAGATCATTAAAGCCGGCCAGTCAAGAATAGTCCTCTGTCAAGAGATCCCTATACATCCTTAATTGAGACATTTGATGTACATTAGGTACTCGTTTAGGCCAGTTTTTTATTTTAAGGTTTACGGGAAATTTTGTCAGCAGGAGGGAATGGAACAAGTACCGTAAAACGAATGTTTTTCTGACAACAAAAAATCCCACAAAATCTTAAAATTAAACAGAGGGAGGCCTTACTAGTAGGGACAATTTGAAGTTAAGACAGGTCACACAACAGTTACAACTAACAAGAGACGTGGTATACTTACCCAGCTACAAATTTCACCATTTGTTTACTGATTTTATCACCTACGTAGATTAAGCCTTGTACAGTCCATTTCTGCTGACGTAACACAAAGAAACATTGCTTTCCTGCAAATAAACATTTTACATGAAGATCACAATGATATACATAATGTTCCAAACGGTAACAAACAAGCAAATATAAAATGTTTCCTATTTAAAGACGTAAGTGCCTTTGGTAATATAACACAATACAGCACAACGACATTCAACACATACGTACACACTCACATACAAGTAACATGCACAAATATTCATGAATACCGGTGTAACACCGGTACATACGGTTCATACAAAAGGAACGTGGAAACAATGTAAAAGTAAAATGTCACTGATGTATTTTAGTGCCAACATCCAATTTGTTTTTTGCTTATAATTTGATCTACTACAGCACTGGTTTTCTGTGAACAATGAACTTCTGAATCCTATCATTTATAGCCTAAAACCTGGCAGGTAGGTAGAAACACAGTAGCTGTTGTATCAGAAATTCAGCATGGACCAATAACAAAGATGTCTGGATGCTGTTTTAAATGTGTGACCCTATGAGACATATACTTTGTCCCACAGAAGCATTTAACAAAGTAGTACCATACTTATAACTTCATATAAACTTAACGTTTATCAAAATATTGATATCAAACCAGTAATCAACAATCATATTTAATGGTATAAAAATGTAAAATTCACAATACCAACCTTTACTTCTTGATGTTTGTAATCTTGCACGTACCCAGACCTTCTTGTCAGCAAGATCGCTGGTCAATTCTTTGAGAGCAAGCACCCTTCGATCAAGCCTCTCTTTTGATTGGATCATTTCTAGCTCACCATAACAACCCTCAGATACATCTTTTTCCAATTCCTTAGGCTCCTGAATTAAAATGATGATAACTGGTAAAGCAAACACAGGATGTTGAATAGTGAATTCTGACAAATGTGGTACATAATTATGCCACAAAAGTAATAATAAAACTTAATTATTAATGTACAGTAGTGCCTCGAACTGCCTTCAAACCATGAATATAGTATGAGCCATCTACCGGTTTGAGGCATCTACTGTATACTAGTACATCATGTCGCCATGACGAAAGAACGTGTTCAAGGTTTCCAGGGTGTTAGAGCCAAAACTGTAAAACAGTAAAAGGTGATTTTAGCAAAAATATGTTGTTTGTTATACTTACATTTTCTTTACCATCCTGTTTTTTATACTGAGCTTTCTTTGCTGCTTTTTCAGCATCTTTCTGTTGCTTTTTTAAAGCTTTCTTTGAAAGTTGACCATCCTCCCCACTGAAACAACAAGAGATGTGAGCTTGAAATACCTTGAATCATTGTCCAAAACAAATAAACAACACAAATAAACAGCATTGTTTGGTTGAATGCTGTTTCTCAACACTTTTTCTGTCATATACTGGTTGGCGAGTAGTTTCCGACAGCGAGCAGTATCCGACATTTTTTCGTATTTAGCGTAGCACTTCAATTAAATTGATCTGTGTAATTAAAGAACTACATCATAGCAACAAGTGTGTGGCAAAAAAATACAATTCACATAAATAAAAAAAACAATATCAAGAAATAAACGTAATACAATGATAATCTTCACCTCTTTTGCTGGGGGGTCAACTGTTTACGAAAAATGCGCATGCGCAATGAAACAAATTAGTTCATCTATTTATAGCCTTGGGATTGCCCGAGTTGAAGTTAAAGCTAATTTTAGCTTACAACAGGCATCAACAGAATCGGCGACCCAAAACGGAAGTCCGCAAAAGAATAATATTGACGAAATACGTCGTTATTGACGTCTAACTAATTGACGTCAGAGTTTTTTAATAATTGGAAAACGATATGACTATACGACTTCATTCGTCGTCTGCGTGTACTCTAAACTACAATAGACAACTCTAAAACGATATGTACAGTCAATATGAGTTAATTCCCCTTATTTTAGAGGCTCAATACGGGAAAAATAAAGCATTGTTAGTAAATAAATGCGAAATGTAGGCTACTGCTACTCTTCATCCAGTTAACGGCCTAAAATAGTGACCCTTTTGTTGCCTTAATTACAGTACACTGTGTTACATTAAAAATACAAAAAAGTGACAAATATTTCGGACTTGAGCCCAGGATTATTAAAAGGTAAATTATTTTCTTCAAAACCACATCGTATCCTAGAAAAAGGGAGAAAACATGCAAAAATTGTCGGATACTGCTCGCCAACCAGTACAGTGGCTGATCCGCAAAAACAGTTTTCCTGGCCTGCATCTTAACCAGTACTTACTTGCCCTTTTACAAGGCACCAGCAACTTCTCCAATATGGAGGACAGCAACCAGTCACATTGTTGTCACATTTTCATTGAAGGGCATGAGGCCAAAAAAAAAAAATTGTGTGTTTCGGGTAACCCGACCCTACCTAGCCGAAAGGCGCCGACCCTAACGATTTTTTAACGTTCCCACAACGATAATTTTATGCTTTGGTCCGGCAAAATTTGACTGAATGTCGGACGGTTGGTCCGACGGAGATTTTAAGTCTGGACGACGATATTCCCACATCGTAGTTGAAGATTATTGTAAAGAATGTAACACGAATGTATTTTCGTAAATCCTCGTCGAGATTCAATAAGATATCCCTCCGAAATCGTCAAAAATGTAAAATAATTCAGCGAAATGAAGGTCGCGAAAACTGATTATTATTTGGATGCGGATAAAACCCGTAGTACACGGTACGGATTCCGGAATGTTCGCGATTTTTTTTCTGAATATATTTTTATTTTGACGATTTCCGAGGGGGCTTTGCAACACGAAAAAACGTGATTTAGTTTAAAGATGTTTGATATTAAATGGTAAAATGAAAATAAAATTTCTCTTGACAGAAAGTCCTGTCTGATATATGCTCATTGCATGGGCTGAATGAGCCCATTGTGAAAAGGCAAACTATATAATTAGGCCTATTTGAAAACACTTGTTAAATGTGTGTTAAAGCTAACAATGCATTTCTAAATAATTTACCACTGAATAATTTAAGAAGAACATGCATTATCTATACATCTCTCTTCATTTTTTCGGACTGACAAATGTTCGTTCGGACTGACAATTTTTTTGTTTCTGTCAGTCTGAATGACTGACAGGTTTTTAAAGTTTTCGCGAAGCCTGATATGGTCCAATCAGGATACCGCATTGAAAATCGGGTAGGCTTCGTATGGAACATGGCGTCTATTGTGCAGATCATTCGTCCCAAATGCCAACATGCGACCGCATTACGAACCTTCCGCGTTCTATCGGATGAAGTCACTTTTTCTAAAGTCGCTTGAAGTTTCTTCATTCTGAAGATTTTCATTCATAAACTCTATCCAACATAAATGTTTGTGTCAAAAAATGTTTTCAGATGTTTCTAATACTATAAAGTACATTACTTTTGTCATCTGCAATTTGTGTCAACTTTCTTTAGGATCATACATGTATATGTTGGTTTGTCAACCCTTATGTTTTCTTGTCTGGTTGGAGCAAAATCATGAGAGTAGCATGTAACCATTTTTTATAGATACTTTTAGATTATTTGCATCATATTTACAGTAGAACCTCATTTGTTCAAACTCTTCAGTACTGAAAATGATTTGTAGATAAGAAAGTACATATGCGCCTGGTCACAAGAAAGTGTATTCTGACCTCCCCTTTCCGTGCCAATGAAGGCCTAACAGTAAAATTAAGACATAGCTATAATACTGAAATGAATTTTTTTGAAATAGCTCTTTCATTGCTATGAAGTAAATAGTTTGGACCCTGGTCTGGCTATGTGAAACTCATTTTGGTCGACTGGACCCATACTGGTTGCATAATACTGAAGATGTCATAAAGGCATATTTTCTTCTGACATGACATAGCTCATATATATTTTCATTTGTTGATATAAACTAGACTAGTGATAAAAATACTTTGTAAAAGACAGAAAGTCTGTATAAGTCTGACATTACTATTATAAAATGCAAAACCAGCATTAAATACTGAACATATTTAGTATATTCATGTTTGTGTTTCTTTAATACGCTCTAATCTGAGCACAGTGTTTTGACAGCATCCTGTCCGTCAATATTATGTCAACTAAACAGACCTGCAGTACTAAATTTCCAGAACAAATTCGAACAAAACCCTTGTACAGTTGAATGTATTTGTAAGTCAAAATATCAAATGTGCTTTCAGTCAGAATAACAGTCATCTAGAATGATCTGAAATCAAATATGAAGCTAGATATACATATCATTTACACAGATATATCATCTTAAGCCACCACAAATTCATGACTGGTTTCCCGGCAGGCAAAAAAAAAAAAAAAAAAAAAAAAACCCAAAGCCTACCCTACCTAACTTTTTTCAGACCGTTACCCTAAACACACAATTTTTTTTTTTTGGCCTGACCTGCTGAAAAAGGGAATTGAACATATATTATTAAAGTTTTAGCAAAGGCTACAATTATTTAGAATAACCTAAATTGGTATATATTTGTATTTGGGGGAGGGGGAATAGAATCACACCATTGATGTTTCACACATATTGAGACAACTCGGGTACATAATACATAATCCTGATACAAGGTCAATCAGTTCTTGAAGTACTAGAAAGGAGCTTTTAATGACTATGTTTTTGGGCAAAGATCAACCTCCGAACTACCATTCTCCTGTATGAAGATGCTGGTATCATAAAACCACCATGGACTGATTTCACATATTTAAGTACTACAGTGTATATATGAATCATAGAGACATCAGTTCAGCATGTACAATTCCCAACCAAGCAAACTACAGTAGACTACTTTCCTGTTCCATAGTCTACATCAAATACACATAAAAGAAACACTTCAGATCATAGATATTTAGACTAAGTAAAACATTTATGACCATATCATTGACTACATCAATAATGCAATAAGATCTTATGAAGTAAGATTGTTGATTTTATGACTGTCTCCCCACAGAGGGAATGTCACACTTACAGTCAATGACTCCCCACACAGGGAATGTCATACTTACAGTCAATGTCGCCCCACACAGGGAATGTCATACTTACAGTAAATGTCTCCCCACACAGGGAATGTCATACTTGCAATCAATGTCTCCCTGCACAGGGAATGTCATACTTACAGTCAATGTCTCCCCACACAGGGAATGCCATACTTACAGTAAATGTCTCCACACACAGGGAATGTCATACTTACAGTAAATGTCTCCCCACACAGGGAATGTCATACTTACAGTAAATGTCTCCCCACACAGGGAATACAGTCCAAGTCTCCCCACACATGGAATGTCATACTTATGGTCAAAGTCTCCCTGCACAGGGAATGTCATACTTACAGTCAAAGTCTCCCAATACAGGGAATGCCACACTTACAGTCAATGACTCCCCACACAGGGAATGTCACACTTACAGTCAATGACTCCCCACACAGGGAATGTCATACTTACAGTCAATGTCTCCCCACACAGGGAATGTCATACTTACAGTCAATGTCTCCCCACACAGGGAATGTCATACTTACAGTCAATGTTTTCCCACACAGGGAATGTCATACTTACAGTCAATGTCTTCCCACACAGGGAATGTCATACATGTACTTGCATGCTGGATATAAACATACTCAGCCTCAGGCTTTATTCCAATAATGCCCCATCTATCACTATATTTAAGCTTTGATGATGCAGGCTTTTATTTTTCATAAAGCCTTTGGCTTCACAGTTTATAATAGCATCTTTAAAGAAAGCAACAAAACAGGAAAAAACTTCAAAGAGCTTCATTGTAAATAAAACATAATAGCTCTGTAACCCACTTGTGGTTGGTAAGCAATTTGAGAAAAAATATATAAATTGCTGAAGAAGAAGAAGCCATAGAAAAACAGATGACAAAAAGTTTACGCTTTACCGTTCAGATTCCACATCCATTTTAATATTTTATCTTAATTCAGTAATTAAATTAGAAATCTATATAATTTTATAGATCTAAAGAATCAATATTGTACACAATATATTGATCGTAAGCAAAAGTGACACTCGACAATATGTTTCGGTTCTGCATGATGAAATGTTTCAATTTGTTTTCTAGTTTTATACTTTCTAGTTACATTACCATTGCATCATATTTGACAACTGAGAAAAGTGCACCCAAATATGTAAATTAGCATGGATTTCTTACATGATCTAAAACATGTGGTTAGATTCATCGCAAAACAATGACAACTCAAATTACCCCTTTGAATCCATTGGGACTGTGTATCCTGACAAGTGAATGCACGTGAATAACGAGAATAAATGCACGAACTATCCTAAAACAGTGCAAGTTTCTCGAACCGGCAGCATGTACTGTTTACTTCCGGTTTACACGTGCGAACGATCCCACAATGCAAAGCAAAATGGACGCTGCGGAAAACACGGCTGTGCGATGTTGACTGTTTACAAACCGAATTACCTCATGTATATCCATATTTCATTCACTTTTCGTTCCAATGATGCCAAGTTCTTCAAGACGAAAGCAGTCAAGGCCTCAGCATCTGAGCAGTAAGTAATTTTATGGGCGATAACCTCGCTTTTCACACGATTTCTCCGGACCGTTTGAAGGCGTTCGCTGCTTTGCATGCATGCATGAAATTACGCACGCGCATGCGGCTTATTGTTATTATTTGGCGACTCGACAGTCGAGATTGATTGAAGTTAAGTCAATTAACCTGTTAAAAATTCATTTGACAATTTCTGATGTGTGGTTATTTAGAATGGCGTTGCATTCCATCGCGCATTCTTTGCATGTCGTCAAAGTAAATTGGGTCAATAATGCATGCACGTCAAAGAATAGAACACGAAGTTTTATTGATTTTGACAAGACCGGACCCGTAGTTTTGATGTATTTAGTAGATATATTATATTAAAAGTCATTTTATAACATTTTATTGCAGATTGAATGAATAAAAGTGTTTATTTTATTAGTTGTTTCTTCTTGTTGACATAATTGTCACAGGGTTGTGTCCCTTTACTCATGTACACAGAAGTATTATATTCAGAGTACATTTGGTTACGGTTCTGTGGGTTTGTGGTGCAGTAATACATGTAGTTTCTGGATTTGGTAGTCAGGCATTTTTTGAAAGCAGTTTTTATTCAAAATTGCAATAGGTAGATAATAAAAATTAATTAATTAAAAAAGAAAATTTTGGAAAAGCCTTATATCATATAAATCTACCTGATTTAGCTGGCATATGCAGGGGCGTAGCCAGTAATACGAATGTACGCACATGCATTACATTCATTTAAAAAGTAGAAATTATCAAATATAAATATGGCCAAAAAGTCATTAAAGTCCCAAATTTCCACAATCCTGAGGACACCCAACCATAAACAGCAACTTCAAGGCTTGTGTGTGTTACATACTTTCAAGTCTGGCTAGACACCTGATTTTACACAAAAAATATATTTGACCATGGAGAATGATTTTGTTGAGGTAAACTTCAATTTTGGGGAAAATTGCATGATTTTGAAGATGTTCCAGGGGAAGGGGCCCTTGTTTTGTAACGAAAAAGGCATGTGAATATTACCTTTATAATTTAACATTGTTTAACTCTAATATTTACTCTTATCATGCAGATACAGTATATCACATGGAATTATGTTAAACATAATCATTATTGTTTAATTTACTAAGCATATCTATATTACTTAGTAACTTACTTGTCTATTATTAAAGAGACTTATAGGCCCATTGGTCAAGGTTCCTCTTTACTTGTGTATTATAGATATTTTGTCTGAGAATATGTATCATTGTATGCACAAGTCACCATAATAAACAATTTACTTACTTACTTATTTAAAACTTACTGTACTTATGATAAAAAAATTACACTGATTCTTGTGCTTTCCAGTAGAACAAAACATTTCATAAATTATTAATGAGCTTTGTTATTTATAGTATTTGAATCAAATTTATTTATTTTTGTTTAAAATGACGAGCATAGCCTTTATTTGCCTGTCAGCTTTTTGCTAAAATATGGCAGGCATATGAGTCAACTATTGCAGTGATTATTTGGGCTATATTTAATGCCCCTAGCAAGATAACCTCCATTTCCCCCCAAAAAGTCATCATTTTTCTCTAAAATGAATGCATACATTCTCCCGTTTGTTCCTGTTAGTATAAAAGCAACTTGTTGGTATAGCAAAACAATAGATTTTAAACAATCCTTTTTAATAATTCCCAATTTTGTGATTTGTTGCACTAAATTTTTCCAACTTTAAAGGCACAGGCAGATTAATTTCTTTCAAGAAAAATCACTGTATTGTTTACCTTCCATAGTTTAACTTATCAGAAATACAGAATTTTAAAATTCTGTATGTCTTCAAGGTGTGATAATAATGGTAAATGATTAAATTTAGAAAACACCTTTGTCTACACCAGCGGTCCACCCCTTCAGAATGAAGCTACATTCTGTGCAGTGCAAGTACAGAATAGATAAAGGGTTAAAGTGTCATAAAAGCAAGCAAATGAAAGATCAGAGTGTACTTTTTATTAAAAAGTACATTTATAAGTGAAAGATAAAAACAAGACACATATATTTATGACATTTGGGAAGGTACTGATGTGAAATGGTTCAAGTTTGTTTGCAGCTATGTATTGGCCTGCAGTCTGTTCCACTATATTAAGGCAAGGGGAGAAACAAGTTCATATAATTTAAGTGATTAGTTTGTTTTGGTATTCGCCTGAAGTAATAGTCACAAGGTCCTTGTATTGAAATTATTGCAGGATGTTGAGTATTTAATATAAGTAGGTGTAGGACTGCTACAAAATCATAGTTGCTGTAAATTTCCAGTGATTCAATGTTTATAGAAATATGCAACCTGTTCCATCAATTTTGGTTGCCATAGGCAAATGATGCAATCAATATTTTTATGCACAAATTTTGGCTTTTGCGAAACCCTGCAAGTCTATATTTTGTGTTTGAAACTCATAGTTATTCTACTGTATTATAAAGGCAGCTGCTATATTGTACTTGTAGACTATTATATAATATCTGAGTTTATATTATTGTTGTCAACATACCAAGCTAGTAGTTTTATATGAAATTTTCTTGCATATTCCATAGATGTTCATTTAAATATTCTAGTAAATTAATCTTATAATGCCGTTTATTACATTTCAAGTTTTTACGATTCATTTTGACAGTGGTTTCTATTGCACTGTCATTCAGTATTCTCAGGAAAATACTCAGTCAAAGCTTCTATCTCCCAAATGTTATATATTGTATGCACAAATTTTAATGCAGACATAAATTTGTATTTAGACTTAACGGCTCTATTCAGAGTGATGAACGTGATGTTTTATGTTCAGTCTCGAAGATGTTGAATTGAATTTGCCAAGTCAGAGATATTTCTCATTTATAGGCTCCATAGTGTTTGATATAACAGAGAAATGATTAACAATATACGACAACCAATCATAGTCTAAACAGTTTTTGTTAGAATCAATACAGTGTGGTAAAGTTTGGGATTTTCAATTAAAAAGGTTCTCCTTATATTTTTTAGAAGAATTTTGTTTTAAACGAATCTAGTTGTGTTGTGAAATGAAGCATATAAGCAGTGTGAGATAGTGCTGTATATATATGGTATTTGTTCCTCTTAAAACTGAATGCAAAGAACCAGGAGTATTCCCAGACATGTCTGAAGAAACATGGTTTGAAGTTAGATTAATTCAAAGTTGACTTTTTTCTCTCAGAAAACTTGTCTATATGTCAGAATTACCTGATTTGCTTTAATAGAGCAGTCTGGAACTATAATTTTATGATCAGCAGTCTGGCTGTCGGAAAATGAGAAAAAATTGACATATTCTGTTCATGTAAAAATTCTGTAAAATTGGAGGAAATTTTGTCCTCCGAGTTATTGTGAGCTTGGCTGTTGTGATGAACAATTTTGTCTGCATGTTATTGTGAACAGGAAAGTTTTGTGTTATTGTCTACTAGAAGGATCATTCTGTGAGTTGCATGCAAGTTCCAAGTTTTATTTTCGTATGAATCAATATTTAAATATCCTTCGTTTGTTTAGGAAATATATTTGCTAGATCTCACATCCAGTTTTACTCATAGGTTTGTGTTAGTAATCGTAATATATGAAGAATTCTCGTATTGAATAAAATTGTTTGTTGATAAATAATATTTCATTTTGCTTCCCTTTAGGATTGATGTTTTAGATAAAAGTACAAAAACTATCATTTTTCTGTTTCTTAAAGTCTGATAGAAAATCACAACTTGGATATTTTGTTTTATGATTTTGTATAATTTTATTATATTAAAAAATTTTTACTGGTATTTTATTTTTTATAAACATAACCGTTATATTTGACTGACTGATGCTGCTGTTATATTTGACCAACTGATGCTGCCGTTATATTTGACCAACTGATGCAGCCTTTATATTTGACTGACTGATGCTGCCGTTATATTTGACCGACTGATGCGGCCTTTATATTTGAAGGACTGATGCGGCTGTTATATTTGACCTACTGATGTGGCCGCTTGAAGTCGTGATTTTGTCACTACTTCTTTTTTGTCTGGCTGTTCATTTTTCTGCTCTGCTGTTTCTGCCTTGCGCTGCTTTCCCTGTCTGATATATTTTTATCTTTTTTAAAGATCAGTGTTTTCCACAATTTTGGGAACAGGTCTGTGACCAGTCATTCGGTGTCAAAGTGGATTAAAATGCTAATTTGTTTCTGTGTGTAAAATATTGTTTTGTATATTTTGTGAAATGTTACGCACTTATTGATTGATCATTTTTATCTGGAGAGATATTACTAATTAATTGTACAAATAAGAGATATTTATCTATATATCTTAAACTTCCTGAAATTGTGGAAACAATTTTATTGTTGTAACTCTTCTTAAACAAAGAGTTCCCAGCATCAAATGTCACAGTATAGTATGCAACAAGCCCAACCTCTTGGTGACATATCCTTCATACAATACTGATACTATTTGCATGTTTAACATTTAAGACTCCCATTATGATTTACCTACGATGTCGTTTACATTCTTTACTTGCCATGACGTAAAATTTCAAAAATGTTAAAACGTTCAGCATGAAATTACCCCCTTAAGGCTTTGTGTACTTTGTTGTGCCTATCTTTTATACTGTACATGCGTAATTGCGTTGACCTGTTTTAAGAATAGATTAATCAAGCATGCTTACACATGAGCGCTCTCGGGTGTATGGACAATTGCATGACCGTGATACACTGTGTAACTAGCTAGGTTACCTTTGATAAACAAAATCTAAATAATACCTGTGATACAGGTAGATTTACATAAATGGGTTTGTGTATTTTGTAATACTACTTCATTCATTTTACAGGTGCGTTATTACGTACTGTATGAAAAAAGGATAGGTTTTTCATGTCTTGTAACTTGAAAATATACAACTAAAATTAGTTTCCTGCATTAGCTTAAATAGCAAATGAGGTTGCTGGATGTCACTTGACAGTAACTGTTGTGCATCAATTTTTAAAAAAAAAAATCTCTTAAACCCTTGAATGAATTTTAACCGAAATTCCTCTCCAAACCCTCTCTAGATTACTGGTAGTATTTGTTCTGTTGCCTGTATGATATTTTATAAATTAGTAGCAATATGTGAAGCTGTTTTTAGAAAACAATAAAGACAATAATAGGTTTGTAGGTAACTAAATTTAATCGTTTAGTACCGCTGGGGTGGTGATTTTTCTTTATTTTTTCTGTGAAGTTGGCTATATTAAATATAATATAATGCTGAATTGCATGACAATATTAGTTAAAGGTAATCTAATGATACAGTAACATGTTTGTCTGTTTTCTGTGCTATTCTGAAAATCGATGGAGGGTGTGATTTATATCTATACAAATATATTTTATTAACATAACACTGTAATGCTGCTTTAATGCATCAGCCTTTTCCCCTGTACTTTTCATGTACTAAACCATATATCATTTCAGTAATCATAAGGTCTGACAAAGTTAAGTGTGTAAGACATCCAAGTTAAGACTACTAGATCACAATGTTTAAGGTGAACAATTTCATAATAATGATATTTTGCCCTTTGATTGTTTATACAAAGTCATTTTTTAAGTGAAAAACTTCTTCTATATGAATATTGTCCCTAATATTATATGATAGTACTGCACCTAAAAATTAGTTTACATTGGCCTTAGTGACCTACGCATACAGAAAAATGTACAGTCACGATTATCTGACCGTAATCACATTGTGTATGTAATCTTTAGAAATGTTTAAACGTGCAGAGACCAATAATAGAATGGGTTATATTGTACATTGTTATTGATAAAAGCCTGAAGCATTTTATAGATAGAGTGTAAAATGCGGTGTGTATGTGTGTACCTGACCTATTTACTAATCAATAACAATGCAAATAAAGGTAGAATGGTTGTCAGTGCGTGAAAGTACATTCCTTTTATGGTGTAAAATGCACCCCATGAAATTCAATAATCTACTGAAAAATTTTACCTGTTCTCTTTGTGACATGACTGGTTTATATTATATGACAGAATATATCATTGTCAATAGTTATTGGCATAATTGGTTGGAGTGGTTATATCGGTCGTTTTGTACATGCACATTTAGTGATGCATGGAATAGTCTATTGAACTCTTTGTTCTGATCTATAACAGATCTCAGGTCTGTAATGCATTACATTGCAGGAGTGAGTTTATAATCGGCCTTTTGTAATATAATAATAGTGCTGCGAGTTGGTGCTAACCTGTATATCTTATTTAGTTACATTTCAATGTAATTTGAGAACTTGTCCTGTCCTTTGACGTGTAACCTTGCAATGTGCTTTACATATTTTTTTTCATTTCAAAACTGGGGCAACCTTAACATTTAGATTATTACCCTTGAAATTTCTTTTCACTTAATAAGTGCACCAAAGTATGACTATTTTTAAAAAGATGACAAATCCCTCAGGGAAGGCAGCACTCAACAGAAACTGCAAGCAAAGCACAAAAGGTAAATAAAAGTTACCCTCGAAAAATCAAAATCGCAAGCACAAATCTTTATGAAACTTGGTCACAAAGATCATCTAAGCAAAATCTAGGTCAAGATCGATAAAATAGGTTGTCTTGGGTTTAAAACTAGGTATGTTGATCAAATGGTAGAAAAGTCTTATATTATAGAGGCTGTAATTTTCACTAGATCTTCAAGAAAGGTGGTCAGAATGTTTTTCTTGATGGAATCTCAATCAAGTTTCAATATGGGTCATCTGATATGTATATCAAGTGCACTGGTTTAGCCAATATGAAAATCTTGTACATGCATTAGAGTGATCATTTTCTTGAACCTAATAGTCAGACATTCTAATAGATTATAGGGTCTGCATGCACTACTACAAAAGATGAGCAACCTTTCTAAGGGCATTTTGGGCTCTCTGTTTATTTTGCTGAGTATATAATTATAAAGTGGATTTCTAAGAATCGATCTTTGTCTTTAACAAGGATTCTCTGTATCTTTACAAACTTATTTTTCTCTTTTAAATTCATCACTTTCATCAACATTTGTAAGAAAAAATATCATTTTAAAATTATGTATCGTTATGTGTAATGTAATATTAAGAAATTTTGAAATGATAAAATATCCATACATTTTAGCAACTAAACTATAAGTCTGGTGCCTTCTGTAATTCATCTTCTAGAACACATGGAGCCATACAGTGACAAGTACCATGTATATTTCCGGATGGCTGAAGCACAGCAGTTGGAAGCAATTCTTGGATTTATCACCATTAAAAAATGTTCGGTGCCGAAAAACTTGTCAATGCTAACTTTATCATGCAATATAGAACTGCCTGAAACAATTGCCGACAACATATCGTGTTTGTGTCAAGGAAACTGGGCTTCAGCTTGTAAAGAAACAGAGACATCCTTTGAAAGATTAAAAGCATATGTTCAAGATACAAAATTTATAAATTAAACTTTAGATATTGTTTTTAAGTGCTACAGGTTAAGACTAACATATTTCTGTCATATCATGATGACTACCCAGTAACACCAGGTAGAACCAGCAGTTACCTGGAACTGACTGCTGAGCATCAAGCAAGGGATATTTTAATGACTTTGATATGCCATGGCCTAGGATCGACACCGAGACCTTTCACATTCGAAACTGCCACTCTTGTAACCACTAACAAAATTTATTAATGTTTATCTCATTTTTGATATATGGCTAGCATTTTGAAAGCATTACATTACATTTTTGCGAAAGTAAGATATTGTGCATTATATGTATGACATAGAATTATCATGCACAGACGACATATATTGCACTAATTGGGACTTAAAGATCTGATAGTCAGTGAGAGTGTGTTGTACATTGCGTACTCCGTATGTGTCTTAGTCAGTCAGAATGTGTTGTACATTGTGTACTCCGTATGTGTCATAGTCAATCAGAATGGGTTGTACATTGTGTACTCCGTATGTGTCTTAGTCAGTCAAAGTGTGTTGTACATTGTGTACTCCGTATGTGTCTTAGTCAGAGTTACATTGTGTACTCCGTATGTGTCTTAGTCAGTCAAAGTGTGTCGTACATTGTGTACTCCGTATGTGTCTTAGTCAGTCAGAATGTGTTGTACATTGTGTACTAGTATGTGTCTTAGTCAGTCAAAGTGTGTTGTACATTGTGTACTCCGTATGTGTCTTAGTCAGTCAGAGTGAGTTGTACATTGTGTACTCAGTATGTGTCTTAGTCAGTCAGAGTGAGTTGTACATTGCGTACTCAGTATGTGTCTTAGTCAGTCAGAGTGTGTTGTACATTGTGTACTCAGTATGTGTCTTAGTCAGTCAGAGTGTGTTGTACATTGTGTACTCAGGATGTGTCTTAGTCAGTCAGAGTGTGTTGTACATTGTGTACTCAGTATGTGTCTTAGTCAGTCAGAGTGAGTTGTACATTGTGTACTCCGTATGTGTCTTAGTCAGTCAGAGTGTGTTGTACATTGTGTACTCAGTATGTGTCTTAGTCAGTCAGAGTGAGTTGTACATTGTGTACTCAGTATGTGTCTTAGTCAGTCAGAGTGTGTTGTACATTGTGTACTCAGTATGTGTCTTAGTCAGTCAGAGTGTGTTGTACATTGTGTACTCAGTATGTGTCTTAGTCAGTCAGAGTGAGTTGTACATTGTGTACTCAGTATGTATCTTAGTCAGTCAGAGTGTGTTGTACATTGTGTACTCAGTATGTGTCTTAGTCAGTCAGAGTGAGTTGTACATTGTGTACTCCGTATGTGTCTTAGTCAGTCAGAGTGAGTTGTACAATGTGTACTCAGTATATGTCTTAGTCAGTCAGAGTGAGTTGTACATTGTGTACTCAGCATGTGTCTTAGTCAGTCAGAGTGAGTTGTACATTGTGTACTCAGTATGTGTCTTAGTCAGTCAGAGTGTGTTGTACATTGTGTACTCAGTATGTGTCTTAGTCAGTCAGAGTGAGTTGTACATTGCGTACTCCGTATGTGTCTTAGTCTTCTTATCATTCATGTTGTTGTTGTTGTTACTTGTCATTGTCATCATTCGTGTGTACTATCAGTCAAAGTTTTATTGATTATCTAATAGTTTAATCATGAGGAGGTCATAACACTGATAGAAGTCGTGGACGTATTTTCAAATCTGTGAGAAAATGACGATATGGCACAAGTTTGTGACATGTGGTGCAAAATTCAGCATTTTAAGTTCAACACACCTCTGACCCACCTATATTTGACAACATGATAAAAGTGTATAAATGAAGATCTAGATTATGTACATGGTGGAAGTCAGTAGGTGCCGTGGTCACAAGATAAATATTGTCATAATTATTATAATATTTTGTCTAAGTGCAGTTCTACATTCTTTATATGTTTGTCAGACTCCATGTTCTATTTTAGCTCAATGCCCGGTCCTCGTAAAAGATTTTTTCATTGCGTTCATGTAATATTTGTCATATTTTCCATCATGATAAAAACTTAAAATGGGAAATTGTTTATTTGTTTCTGGGCAAAGAATGTTTTCATTTGCATACCGGTATAGTCACCAACGCAATGTGAAACACATCATTATATGTATATATTGGTACCTCAATGTTTCAATATACTCTCTCACTTTACTAAGTTTAGTCAGACTTCTTATTACAAACTGTGTGAAGTCTGGTAGTAATTCTATCTTAAGTCTATTTATGGGATGTGTTCAACTTTTCTTGATTGGTTTTAATCTGTATGGTGCCCGGTGCTCTAAATTTGGTACTTTTATTGACGTGACTATTGCCACACTTGTATGGAATGGCAAGTGGTGATGAAATTTGTTAACAGACACATTCATTGTCATTCCGTCTCCTTTTACATTCTGAAATTATACATAATGACTCCTAAAATTAAAAAAAAATAGTTTCAATCAATTGACCAGAGCATGAAATGTTCATGAACTGAGGTACAAGAACTTTGAAAACTATAATAAATTAAATTGGTTTTAGTTATAAAGAAAATGAGCCAGTCTCCAGGAAAACCTGCTATATTGACATTATGTAATTACTGCATGTAACAAACTTTTAAAAAAGCTTTCAAATAAGAAAAAATGACATATCCATAGATTCAATTTTAAGTCATTTATCCATATATTACTATATCTTAGCTTTAAAATTTCTTTATGAATAATGTCGAAATCATTTACTTCGTTGCTATGGTGACCAATTTCAGAAAAGTACTCTGATTGAGAAAAACAAGGAGTTAGTTGTTTAAAACAGTAGTAGTCTTTCTCTAAATGTGAATATTTACAATTTGGATGTATATTTTAAAACTTAAAACATTATTCTAAAACTTGATATCATTTTGACCAGTTTACGTCATGAATTGATCAAATACAGTATTTATAAAGTACATGTTACAACGACGTTGAATAACGTTTGAATGACGCTTGCGACGTCACGCAAAAAGGATCTGAATAGGGCCTCAACTAAACAGCTGTAACTTCCTTAAAAATCATGATATTAACAAAATTTCTTTTGCATTTTGCTTCATTAAGATTACTCTTTTAGATAATAAAAAATCTCAAAATCAAATGTTTTGTCCAAAAAGCAGGTTTTCCTGGAGACTGCATGGCTCAAATATGTTCATTTAATAATTTTGTAACCATGGTGCTGCAAATGAGTGAAATTGTGACCAAAGATAAATCATGAGGTGATGAAGTTTCAAATAAGCAACTTTGGCCGTGTTAATAATTTGATATGAAAATTCGAATTACTTAGTATTTGGTGTGAATTTGAAATCTAATTGAATTGGCACTGCAAAATTAGTCCCCAGCTTGAGGTACAGTGGGTGACTGGGAGCTTCATCTGGCCCTGGCGATATGTTCATGAAACAGTTCATGAGTAGTCCATTTCCAGAATTTCTGAAAAATTGTATATAAGTCCTTGGAATGGCAAACTTTATCAGAATGATTCTTGAAATGTTTATGAAATGTTGTTCATAAATTGTCTGTGAAATATGAACTGCCCATTCAAGAACATAATGTTTCATATTGCACAACTAATAACCAACTGGTAAACTGTCCATAAACATCATGTTTATGAAAAGTTCATGAACCTTTTCTCTACTTTTTATATAGATTCCCATGACTGTGTACTTGGGGGTACTTAACTTGCCCTTGACATGAATGTCTTCAACTTTCATTCAATTGAACAGTTCAGGAATCAGTTTGCAAGGAAGTTGGAAGACATTGTTGATAGAACTTGAAGAAAATGGTAAAATGTTTAGTTTGAACTAATTTTAAATAAATATTCATTATATGTTCTTTATTGTTCATACATGCCTTGAAAAGTCCTTGAATTAGGTTTCAACCTTGATAAGTACTTGTATTTGAAAAGTACTTGAATTTAATGCTACCTTGAAAAAATGTCAAAATGGTACTTGAATTTAACTGAACATCCTTGAAATCAGGCAAACAGCCTTGAATTATAATATCCATAAAAGCTCAAGATGGCACATTTAATATCTGCTTAAAAAAGAAATACAAAAATGCTCTATTTCCCAAAAATTAAAGTATGTTAATGTACGAGTGCCAATGTCACTGTTATTTGATGAATTGAGCACTTTAGGGTATGACTAGAAATAGAGTATAAAGTGGCAGTGAATTATTGCATTTTCGTACAATTTAACCATAGTGAATGTTTGGAAAAATGCCTTGAAAAAGCATTTTCTACCTTGAAAAGTCCTTGAATAGTCCTTGAATATTGGTGTGAGAATTTTGTATGAACCATGTATGATGTAAAAATCTTATTGTAAAAGCTTGCTGATGAAATGATCTTTTTTATGAATATTTAAAGAACACAATATTTTTCTGAAGTACATGAACTAAATGTATCAATCTATGAACATGTTTCACTGACGGTTCATATCCTAAAGTCAATGAAAATACTTTTAAGCACTAACAAACGGTTCATTAAAGTTGTTGACTTGCTTGAAAGGGTCATGATTTCCAGTACATTTGGCGCATGAAATACATTTTATTTAGTACATGAAGTACATTTAGCGTGCGGGGGGGGGGGGAAAGCACAGCAGATGCCTCACAAACTTATCAAACAGTTTATAGATTCATATATTGATAAATCGTGGTTGCAGTATAGATTATATACCTATATTCAAATGCCATTGAAGCAATACTAGTACCAATTCAAAACAAAATATCTGGGAACTGCTGGTATACAGCTGGAATAATTGCATTTAATACATTTTTGATGTGAAATGATAGATCGAAATCCAAAGAAAGAACTATTTATATTGATTCTGGCTACATATACATCATACAATAAAAAAAAAATCTCTTTTTTTTTGACAATGTCATTGAGGCAGTGTCTTTGAATCAGGTGTTCTTACAGTCTGTAGCAAAAATTAATTACTTCTTTACAGAACATCCTGAATAATTATTGCATTTTCTCTTGTTAAATCTGGTCGTAAATATTCCTTCTTAGCATTTCTACTGTTGTTCTTTTTTTGCTCAGATTCAGAGTCTCCTGTTAATACATTCATTAAATTTATTTATTTGTCTTCAGTCTGACACCGGTTTAGGTCACCATGGTGACTGGATCCGGTTTGCTTTTCTATTTAGCACTCTTTTATTTGGAGCTTGTCTTTAATTGGTATGAATGAAGATCAATTCTGATCAAATTTTTACTGCATGATCTTAAGTCTAACCGACTTAATTCTCAAAATGGTGTGACTTATAGTTTTACCTTTTACGTTATTTTATTTGTACGAAGGAATATATTAAAGAATTAGAAATTTCCTCCGTCTGTGAATTTGATTATTGTTGCAATATGTAATACTATATATATTAATGACTTGTTTTATGAACATCACAGGCGTTGGCATGAAAACTAAGCAAGGTCTGTCATACATTTGGATAAGTTGGTTGAAAAACTGCTTAAAACTAAGGGAAAAACTGACACCCGAATGATGTATATGTTTAAATACGAAATTCAGACGCAAATTTATTCTCTATTTAATAGACGGAACTGTCTTACCAACATTATGTATGGTTCACATATTGTAAGTAAATCTATAAACTTTGCATGCTGATGTCTACAGACTTAGAATTTGAAATTCAAATAATGATTCTCGTTGAATAGACTTGTAAATTCTTGTTAAATCCAATACTCGCGGTACTTGCTAAGGCATCTTTTGTGAGTGTACATGACTGGAATACGTAGACAGTCCATGGTGTCGTGGTTGTGGTGTGATGTAATGTGTCAGTAAACAAAACTTTCTATCCAATGCGTGTGACAGTTTCTTTCACTATCTAGGTAAATTGTTGTTGTTCCTTATTTTACTTCTTATCTACAGTATTTTTGTAAAAATCATTCAAACTTGGTGTTGTGTGGCAAGCATGTGAACCTTGCCATGTGATATATACTCTTATAGTATGATAGTTTTAAGATCTCTTATTATGTTGCAAGGAATCTAGGATATCATAGTGTTTACTACATGTGCATACTAAGTGACCTATTTGCCAACCATGTTTTTCATGGGCTGGTTATTACATGCATACCGACTTTCGAGATAGTGTTATCAAATATACATAAATGGGCTTGAATTTCAAATTAGGTTGACAGCAGTTGAATAAAGTTTAACTGTATGCACGTTAATCTAGTTTAAGGGTGGATTTTTCAGATATGTTGAGCGCTTGTTTAGTGGATCATGTATGCACTTTTGTTAAACGTGATTTTTTGTGTGCTATTTTCATATTTCCTGTTGGAATAAGGCTTGTTAAAATTTTCTTTAATATCTAAGTTAAATGTAATAATTTGGTTTAATTTATTTTGTCAGTTGTTTAACTGGTCGATATGTCACATGTTTACTGCATATAACCAGCGTTAAATTTATATTCACTGTATTATATTTAAATAATGTAATCTATTCTTTACTGTACATGTATATGTACCGTGCATTGAATCAGTTATTTTAAATGTAGGATGAGAGCACTCTATTCAAGATAAGTCATGCAGGAAAAAAATGGTATAATATGATGCAAAATGTTGTAATGTTTTGTCTGATCTTGTTTTTAACATTGGTTTTGTAGGCCGGGCATTCATACAAAACCGGTTAGATAATCTATTGTGTGGTGCGTGTAACTTTACTTTACTTACCCGAGGAGAGTATTAATGGTAGTTGTTGTTTTTCGCACACGACTATTACAGTAAGTGTCATATTTGTGACTGTGTTGAAGTTTTGAGTTATGTAAAATGCACGACCAGTCACATGCGTTGGATTTATGCAAGAGACACAAGGGTAGGTTACATTAAACATATGTATATGATAAATTAAATAACTATGACGTTATACATGTACAACTTTCGTTTGATGTGTATTTTTGATGAATCATGTACATGTTTTTGATAGTATTATTGTAAAATGTAATTTGACACATCTGTTAATTTTAACCACATTAAATATTCAACAATTGTGAAGCTCAAATTGACATGCTTGACAATATGCTCATGAATGTTTAAATAGTCTTACAATAGATGCATTAAATTATATGATTATATTAATGTTACATTTTAGATATTGACACGGTTTCATTTCTGTGCAGTGTGCATGCATTTTCAAATCTAGTTAAAGTACGAACAAATTGACTTGGTCCTCTTTTTGTATGCATGAATATATTACAAGCTTCTTGCAAAGAATATATCAATTTGGTGCCTTCGTTGATGGTGATTTAGATAAGTGATATTAATTGGTGAGTTATTTTGTTCGCTGTCTGTCAGTTGTTAACAAACATTTACCGAATCAGCAGCTTCTAAACTGCTTGACCAATTTTAACAAAAGCAAGGGTGATATCCTCTCCTAAATGTTGATTTGCTAAAAAAAACATTGCTACTAGGTGTCCCTTCAGAAAATACTTGGTGGAATACCACCTGGACTTTCAATGGAAAACCACTGGTTACCAGCGGTAAAATTGTCAGGTATTTCATTGAAACCCAGTGGAAAAGCACTGTAATTCCACTGGAGACCAGCTGTAAAATGGTCAGGTATTTCACCGGAATCCAGTGGAAAAGCATGATGTATGAAAATATAATATCTTTGATAATAAAAAATACTTGAAAAGATTTGCCTAGTTAATTTTATGATGTTTAATATGCTTTAACATGATTTCGTCTATTTCTCGTTGTTTTCTTGGGTAATGAAAATTGAAGGTGTGTAGTTAACTGAAGGTGAAGAATGGGACCTTCGTGCTCAAGCAGTTATCTGACCTTGCCCCTGACCATGCAATCCAGGTTGAAATCCTACCCAGGATACACAATGGCAAGTCTGAAAGCTGCATGCCAAGTGGTTCAGTACAGGACTGGTGTTCAAGGACTCTTTCAACATTAAACAGCTTAAAATTAGTAGTGCTATATAGTCCTTGGCTATTTATGTAACTTCATCCTAATTACAATAAAAATGTATATTTTTTCATTGCATAACCAGTAGGTCGTCATGTCATGCAATTGTATTCCATTGAGACGAATTTATTTGTGACATTTTGCTATAGAATCATTGTAATAGATATCTCAGTAAAGTAGGCCTATATTCATGTTGGTGACATACATATTTTATTTCCTGTCCATTTTCGACAATTGTTATTATGCCCCCTTCCACCAATCTTTGATGAGGGGGTATATTGCTTTGCATGTGTCAATCAGTTTGTTGGTTTTTCGATCTGACAAGTGTCTATTGATGGATGGTAAGAAAAAAGTTTTTCTTTCAATAATGCTACAACCAAAGGACCTAGGTTCCTTAAACTTTAAATGGAGGATGATCAGAAACAAGTAGATGACCCCTATTGATTTAGAGGTCGGTAGATCAAAGGTCAAGGTCTCTGTGACCTTTAACATGAATAAATAGACCAGATGGTTTGGTCTAAGTTCTTCAAACTTATTAAGGGTCTTCCTCATTAGATAGCTCCTATTGATTTTGAGGTCAGTAGGTCAAGGACCTCATAACTTTTGATATTTATATCTAGGACTGTTTTAAATGACAATGACTGCTATGGGGGTATACATGTTTCATAAACATTTCTTGTATTGTACTAATGTTTGGCATCATGTACTTATTTAAGCCAAATGATGTAGTTCAACCAAACTGAAATGTGAAATGCAGACTATTCGCTATTAGTATCAAAATAATGTGTATTTTATATTACTAGCATCCTGTTTTGTCTGTAATAATATATGGTTTCTCGTTCGAACGCACTCACCATTTAGGTGCTACGCATTTAAGTTTGTGTGACCCTACGCGATTATATGATAAAACGCAGCAACATATTTATTATTCTTCAAATCATGTTGTACATGTTTATCATTTATATGGTTATGATATAATATAATAACCTACATGTATGTAATATATGTCAAGATACCTGCCTGGTTAGTGTTATATGCATGACTGTACTTCATTGTCACTTCAGTCATTGTGTACGAAGCGAGATAATGATCATGTAGGCCGTTAATTTAGCTGCTAGACTAGTTATTTCCAAAAAGTCACTGCTATTGAATTAATTATGTGTGGCAGTATATAACATGCTGAGATGAGAAAAGTAAGTTTTATCACCCGAAGCCAGAGACTTAAAATCGATTGGGTAGAGTATTTGTGTCTGCATATTACACTGTAGAAAGCAGTTATTTAATATACCTTGTCATATTTGAAGCCCTCACTGAAAGTTTTATTTGTTTCGTTGGACAGAAATCTATATTTCCGAACTGAGAGAGCTTCTTGCGGGCTTTATTGCTTATATGTATAAGTGTTCTAAAGCACTCGATGGTACTGGAACAAATTTAGTATTGATGCTTTAGTTAAATGAGAGAACCAATACGATAGGCAGGCCGTAAAGTTGTGTCTTGAGGACACTTTCTAGGTGCTAGTATACTATTTATAGTGCCTGACAAACCCTGAAGATAAATTAACACTTCTGTATTTTCAAGCATAATTTGTTTGGCTGTTTTTAATTGCTTCATAAATAGGTAATGCTTATTTTTGCATGGCACATTTTTAGCCTCCTTTACTTATACGTTTTATAGTCAGCAGTCAAATGATCGTGTATCCCATTGGGCCCTCTTGAAAAAATTATTGTTTATGCTGAATCATTTAACCAACATTGTAGTCAAAACTGTAATTTACAAATAAATATGTTAATTATGTAGTTATATAAATCTTATCAGATGATAGTACCCGTAAATTATGAAAGGTGTTTGCACTGAATTACAAAATGCATTCTGTCAAAATCATTGAAGTGTTTAGTCATGTTACAACATTAATTTATTATGTGGAAAAAAGGATGGTTTAACTTACAGGTAATTAGACATGCATACCAGTGCCTAAGACATTAAAATAGCTGTGCAATAACATATAGCCATACTGTATAATGAATGATCCTTAATTCTAAAAAAAAGACGTTTCTATAATGTGATATACAAATTATAATGCATTCTTCAAATTTCATGTAAATATTGGTTTGTTTTGATTGTATCATGTTGTATGGGTGTCAATATGAAACATAAAACTGCCATAGTGTTCCTTTGTTATAGAATGCACCACTGCACATGTATGTTTATGTTACACTACCCATACCATGGATCTTTGATCAAGCGTAATGTTTCTATGTGTTTGTCAGATCAACATGAACTAGTTTGTATGCACATTGATGATAAGAAGTTATCAAATTCAGACAATGAACAATTATTTGACAATTTTTGGTGCAAATTGTTAAAATAAAGAAGTCAATTAACTGAACATTGAATAATAAAGCTTATGGGGCCCATGTTAAATCCTTTAGACTATAATAGTTCAATGAGCTGCAGCCATGGTCCAATGGAGTTGTAACCCGGTGATGCGGGTTCGATTCTCAGTCGCAGCAGAATATCCCCTTCTATAAAATTTGTCCATAAGTTTCTGATGCTATGTGGAAGGATAAGTTAGTACTGGTTAGGATACAGTCCAGATAAACTGGTTAGGATACAGTCCAGATAAACTGGTTATGATACAGTCCAGGTAAACTGGTTAGGATACAGTCCAGGTAAACTGGTTAGGATACAGTCCAGGTAAACTGGTTTAGGATACAGTCCAGGTAAACTGGTTAGGATACAGTCCAGGTAAACTGGTTAGGATACAGTCCAGGTAAACTGGTTAGGATACAGTCCAGATAAACTGGTTAGGATACAGTCCAGGTAAACTGGTTAGGATACAGTCCAGATAAACTGGTTAGGATACAGTCAAGATAAACTGGTTAGGATACAGTCCAGATAAACTGGTTAGGATACAGTCCAGGTAAACTGGTTAGGATACAGTCCAGGTAAACTGGTTAGGATACAGTCCAGGTAAACTGGTTAGGTGAATCTGCTGTCGTTACTTAACTAAAAAGTTATGAGAAATGTTGTTTAATCTGAATGAACATATACTGTATTGCTATGCTCAGTAGCTCGTGTTGAGTGTTGGAAGTTTCAAATATATTTGAGTACCATGTTTTCTCAGATGATAGCAGCCAGACATCAATGTTCTTTATGACACTTGTTTCTCAAAAACTATTTTCAAAGATAGTTTATGGGAATTTTCATCACCATGCAAAGTTCAGCACCTGCTGTTTTGTTTATGCTGCAGTCCAATTCTACTGAGTTACGGGCCTTAGTTATAAATTATTACCTTGTTGTGGAAACTTCGTGTTTTATGTTGAGATTAGTTATTTATTTTCAATTTTGTTTGGTATCTTAGATATGTGAGCATATAGTATTTTTTCGAGAAGTCAGTGGCTGCTGTGATAGAAATGATTGAATAAAACGCCTTCAAACCCCATTGTTTAGGACACTTATTTCTGGTATAACTCAGTTGGTATAATCATCACTCCTGTAATTGTATTTATCCACACCAGCAATGCTGGCAGAGCGTCTGTCTTTTCTGTCTGGTGGAGATATACTGCTGGTATCTTATTGAATTGTCTGTAACCTAGCCTTAGAACTCTAGCGGAACCGCTTAGATTTGAATTAAACTTTGTGAAAAAATCTACTAGACATGTTGTATGGATGAGGTGGCATTTCACTATTGATTTTAATGTCAATTTTCTGAAAATGTTCGGCAGTGTGTACCCATTTCTGACAGACATTAGCTGCTGGGCTAATGAGAAAAGTGTATACACCAGACAAGACCTGTCTTTGTTCATAAAACTGTTCTACGTTGGCTTGTTGTCGAAACTTATTGTTGTTTACATGAATCATTTTCATTGGTCTTTCTAGAGAATCCACTCTGATTTTCAACTTAAAGTGAACAGCCTTTTATATGGTTTTAAGTCGATTATTACTTAGAAAAATAGGGAAGAAATTTGCTGGATTTATAACATCCACTGTAGTAGAAAAACCATTGTCAGGTACAAGTGTACTTTGAAAGCATTGTTTAATCCCATTAAAATGCCGTTGCCATTTTCCCATTTAGAATTTTTTTTGTGCATGAATAATTAGTTGTTAAAACTGCCTACCGGGTAATGTTTATTTAATTAGTCAAACACGTTTCTAGTATTTACTGCAATTTCTGTAAAGTTTTAATTAGTAAAAAATGTGTGCACTTTTTTTTGAACTAATTAACATAGATGTCATTTATTTGAATTAAGCGTATATAGAAACATCTTTGTTCTTCAATTTCATTTTATTTAAGTTGCTTACTGTTTCTTGCTTTTCTGTGAAAAGGCTGAGAATCAATATGTTACACTGTCATAGTATAAACTTTAATGTAACGAGTCATAAATTGATGGACAAAATTTTACCGCATAATTTTTAAGTCTTATTATTTTCACCAGTTTGCTTTTTTCAGCTGCAATATTTAGACCAACTCTTTAAGAAGACCAGTTTTCATGACATTGATCCAAATTAAAGAATGGTCTTACTATTGAGGTTTAACAGTTAAATTCATTTATATGTGATGCCCTTCGTATTTAGATTGAAGTTATTAATGTTACATAGTCATACAATGGTTATAATCTGTATCACTTATCTATGTTTGTGTAAACTTAACACTGTCCTATCATTTCATGTGTGTGTGATGTTTCTTCAGCTATCAAAATTATTGATTATCTGTTAGGTCTATCTAAATGTCATTTTACGAATGTCTCTGGACAAAATCTTCCTGTTCAGATAAAACATTCATTAAATATTTTAGCCGTTGTGACATCCGTTAGTCTTGCTGTCTGTGTCTAGTTTATTCCATTATGTTAGTTGATTGACATTGTTCCATTTTTGCTTTAATCTATTGCTAGTATAGCGTCAATTTTACAAATGTAGAAATGGTTTTATAGTCACACAAACTAGATGTATGCCAATTTTTTATGTGAGCTGTATGAAATAATATTCTCTCAGGGGCGATTTTTTTTATTTCTTGGAATTTTTTAAAAATTGAAAATTTGAAATGTCTATTTTGAGAGTAATGCTATTAATTTTGTTAGATTATGTTGTTGTTGAGGACAATATCCACTGTCACTGTGTAGAATGAGGTTGTTGTGAAATTTCAAAATTTCAGTTTGAAGTATAAAAATCGATTTTGTTTAAAAACTGCAAAATTCAAATTAGTGATTCTTTTGAACTATGAATGCAAACAAATGGAGTTTTAAGGTAGTTTAAAACAATAATAAAATGTTGGCAGATTAGCTGCACAGCCTCTGTGTGTAAATGATTGTAATGGAAGTTGTTATTATAAGTTTGTTTTAATGTAATTGTCCATTTCACATAACATGCCATTGATACAGAAAATAATATATACACATAGATGATTTCATTATGTTTCAGGTTCTATATGACCTATTCTGCAGGGTACTGCTTTATCAAGGTACTTACAGAAATCGTAAACTTACGATCAAATTTAAATTTGTTATCATTTGTTTACAATGATAAAGTGTGGAAAATGGAGCTGCAATACTAATAATGATTCAGTTAATGAACACCTACAAACCATATCCGTAACTAGTTTGCAGTTGTTAAAGAATTACAAAGAATTCAAATTCGAGCGTAACTTTAAGATTTTCGTAAGTGCTTTGATAAAACAGTACCCTGGTCTCTTAGTGTTATTTATTATAAAACAGTCATCAGATATTTAAAGGACAATTTTCTTGTGTATTTTCAGATGACCAAGAAGACAATGTCAAGAAAGCCACTTGCCCCTCAGTAGTTTCGTCGGGGGGAGCTACCTCACAGGATGCTTCACTCGAGGTGAAGGTCATTCGACAAGATAACCAAATCCTGAATTCAGAGTTAAATGGCCTTGACTCGATAGATGATCCCCATATTGATGTTGATGCTGAAAACAGTGAATCATATTTAAGCGAGACAGAAGTTGATAATGCTGTTGAACTTGGCACCGAAGAACCTCATGACCTCAGTTCAAAGGTAAAGGTCAACCATAACGACCTTAACCCTTTAGAGTCAAGTGTGAAAAACAATAGTGTTGAGCTCGAGTCGCAGAAGGAATTTGAAGAAATGGAGCATACACCTCTAGTTCTTACCAATGAGACCAGCTTTCAGTGTCCTGTAGGTTCATTTATCTAGCTCTTATATTAATTTGTTGATATATAGATTTTCTTTCTGTGCCTAAGAAGACTTTAAATTGGTTCTTTTTAGCTCACCTGTCACAAAGTGACAGAGTGAGCTTTTGTGATCACTCTTCGTCCGTCGTCCGTCCGTCGTCCGTCCGTCGTCCGTCCGTCCGTCAACAATTGGCTTGTGTAGACACTAGAGGTCACAATTTTAGCCTAATCTTTATGAAACTTGGTCACAATGATCATCTCAACAAAATCTAGGCCAAGTTCGATAGGTCATCCGGGGTCAAAAACTAGGTCACTAGGTCAAATCATAGAAAAACCTTGTGTAGTCACTAGAGGTCACAATTTTGACTTAATCTTTATGAAACTTGGTCACAATGATCATCTCAATAAAATCTAGGTCAAGTTCGATATTGGGTCATCTGGGGTCAAAAACTAGGTCACTAGGTCAAATCATAGAAAAACCTTGTGTAGTCACTAGAGGTCACAATTTTGACTTAATCTTTATGAAACTTGGTCACAATGATCATCTCGACAAAATCTAGGTCAAGTTCGATATTGGGTCATCCCGGGTCAAAAACTAGGTCACAAGGTCAAATCATAGAAAAACCTTGTGTAGTCACTAGAGGTCACAATTTTTACTTAATCTTAATGAAACTTTGTCACAATGATCATCTCGACAAAATCTAGGTCAAGTTCGATATTGGGTCATAATGGGTTAAAAACTAGGTCACAAGGTCAAATCATAGAAAAACCTTGTGTAGTCACTAGAGGTCACAATTTTGGTCTAATCTTTATGAAACTTAGTCACAATGATCATCTCAACGAAATCTAGGCCAAGTTTGATATGGGGTCATCTGGGGTCAAAAACTAGGTCACTAGGTCAAATCATAGAAAAACCTTGTGTAGTCACTAGAGGTCACAATTTTGACTCAATCTTTATGAAACTTGGTCACAATGGTCATTTCAACAAAATCTAGGTCAAGTTCGATATTGGGTCATCTGGGGTCAAAAACTAGGTCACATGGTTAAATCATAGAAAAGCCTTGTGTAGTCACTAGAGGTCACAATGTCGACCTTATCTTTATGAAACTTGGTCACAATGATCATTTAAACAAAATCTAGGCCAAGTTTGATATTGGTTTATCTTGGGTCAAAAACTAGGTCATTAAGTCAAATCATATAAAAACCTTGTGTAGTCACTAGAGGTCAAAATATTGGCCTTATCTGTATGAAACTTGGTCACAATGATCATCTCTACAAAATCTAGGTCAAGTTCGACAGGTGAGCGACCTAGGGCCCTTTGGGCCCTCTTGTTATAAAAATAACATTTAAATGAAAATGGTTTTATTCCGCTCTTAAAAAACTGGGTCAATTTTACTGAAATGTCTTCAACATCGTGGAGCAGTTCCTTTCCTCACAGCTGAGCCCTGTAGTAACATATTAATTTGTTTTGTCTATAATTCTGAAAGAATTTGAAAAACATTTGTTTTGTGGTGTTAAAATTAAAAAAATATATATATTTATATATCTATAGCAGAAACAAAAATTTCAAATTTCTTCTCATATGATGGTTGCCTTCTTGGTCCCTCTTAGGGAGCTCCTCCATGGACCATAAAGGGACTAGCATTCAAGTATTTTAAAAAATGTGGCCCAATTTCTAAACAAGATATCCTTTGGGCATTAACTGCCTTGTTTAAAGCCTTGCAAAAACTGTATGAGGTAAACATTCGCTTATTTGCGTAATGAAGTATTTGTTTCAATAGATTTCTCTCATATTATTTTACTTTAAATGCATCCAGGATCCATATTCAATTAACAATTCTATGTATGATTGATGGCTCTATTGAGTTTAGGAACTGTACATTTCAAATCAATTTGTTTCTGTGTGCTGTGTGTTTAATTTCAGTTTGTGTTAATATAAACATTGTACTATTAGTTTCAAAAACTTTCAGAATTTGCCCAATTATTGCATGCATATCATTAATTATATGATTTAATGTGCTGTTACTTGTTCTGAATGTTTTCAAACATGCGCTAAATTTGACTGATTTGTATTATGTAGCAATTTATTATTGCAAATAATGCCACTGATCATGGCTTGTTTTGCGTTCCCAGGGACAACTCCAGGCTTTCAGTTGACTCACAAAACTGCATTTTTACTCTCAAATTTGACAAAAGTTTGAAAATTCCAGCTGAACAGTCAAAATTGCTTTAATTATAATATTCATCTTCTTGCAATATTTTTATGAATCTTGAAAATTAAGAATCAGGAGTCGATTTGAGTCTCTTGTGGAGGCTATTGACATCCTATGATGACCATGTGTGGACCTGGACCATAATTCAGATAGTTAAATTTTACTAGTATTTTAACTTTTGTATGATTTCCATGTTTTCTTCTTTTTCAGGAATGTAAAAACTCCTTTAAATCAAGGGAGGTCTTGGAACACCATATTGCCATAACTCATGACACTGGAACTGGGGATGTCAGCATCGCACAGCAATCTTGTTTCAACCGCAAAAGGCCACTAGATGAGAATCACATTTACTCTGAAGACAATATGTCAATCAGTTCTAGCCCCACCCATCTGGACATAAACTCCACCCATTCTGATACACATTCCACCCATCATGATACAGAAGCTGCCAGTAAGCGTCGAAGATTGGATGATCATTCTCCTCTACCATATTATCGCAGTGCAATCCCACCTCATTTAGCCGTCTTGGCCGAGTCCAGTTATGATATCCAGATGAAGGCTTACGAGGCTTCATTAAAGTCAGCATCTTTAAGTGAAACGTCCGATCTCCATGTGTGTCAAGTATGCTCCAAGATGTTTCCAAAACCAAGTGATTTGAAACGGCATATGATGTGCCATACGGGTGAGAAGCCCTTTAGGTGTGAGGTAAGCTTAGGAGTTATCTTTCACAATTACCTCCCTTTATGGTTTATTATGCACTGAGGTTGAAGTCCACAGTGTGTCATTCATCGTGGAGTGAGTATATAGGCTTGCTTGAAATATCCTTTTTTGGTGATTTGGATGGTTCGTTCTATGTCTGACTCTTGCATGGATGGCTAGGCGCTGCCGTCGTTTCTGTGTGGCTTTGGATTGTCTGTGCGCTACAGTATTTACCATGTTCACATATAATGTTAAAATGTTGGTCATTGATCTGGGAAAAAAATCTGAAATATTTCACTTTGTATTACTTGTCCCTTTCAGTGTTTGGTACATTGTGTTGTAATTAGGATAAAGATATCTTAGTGCTTTTGTCCGATTTCTTTGGATCCTAAGTATGTCCTGGAATAAACTAACAACTGGTTCTAAACATGCTTTTCTGCAAACGACTGATAATATCTCCATATCAGGAGCACACCATTGTTGCTAAGGTCATGGAGAAAGATTAACCTACCCAACCCAGGATCCGAACTAAAAGACTAGCACACTACCAACTCAGCTAGCTGCTTCCGCTGGCTTAAACAATTTTTGCACAAGTTTCTAATTTATTTACACTGTAAACATTGTCAAAAGAATTAGTTATTCTGTGAATCGGTCTTATCAAATTTATGCCAAGCATTTATTGGGTACTAGTATAAGCCTCATACATATATCAGTGTATGAAATATTGCTGAAGCACAGGCTTTCTGTTGATATTCATTCTTTGTATCACAATCTGGTATGCAGTACCTGGTCCAAATCATGTGAAATATACAATTTCCAAACGTACATACTTCTTAAATGGTTTTTGCTAGATATTTTGCCTGTGGCTATAGTGCAAATTATGTCACCTTTCTGAGATGAATGTACAAAGTAAACAGACTGCAACCCTGTTGTCTTTATTTTTCAATTTTGTTTGATTTATAGGATTGATAAAACATTTGTAAATTACTTCTAAATGTTTTAAATAGGTTATATTGTAAATTGTTGGGCTCTTGTTTGTGTAAACTATCAAGATTTACTCTCTGTTTGGTTACAATCAATTGCATCTTTGTTGAGACATTGATAAATTACTTGCCAAAAACAGCACAGGCACCTAGCCGTATTTGACCCAAAAGACACACGATAGTCTGTTTCTTGTCTACACTGATTGTCTGGATTTTACATCGACTTTACTGTGACCATTGTCTGTCTGATTATCAGGCTGTTAAATAATGCAGATGTGCCAGGCTTTCCCCTTTATACAGAGTTTGTAACTTTGGATATGCTTTTATAAGGTGATCGGCCTCTGTGAAATTAAATAAGAATCAAATAGTTCAGTCTTGTGGTTGTTGATTTAAAACATTTTATGTTCTCAACTTTCACCCTGACAATCTGCGCTCATGTTCCAATACTGGGTTGGGTAGTTCATGTTCCATTTCTGGGTTGGGTAGTTCATGTTCCATTACTGGGTTGGGTAGTTCATGTTCCATTACTGGGTTGGGTAGTTCATGTTCCATTACTGGGTTGGGTAGTTCATGTTCCATTACTGAGTTGGGTAGTTCATGTTCCATTACTGGGTTGGGTAGTTCATGTTCCATTACTGAGTTGGGTAGTTCATGTTCCATTACTGGGTTGGGTAGTTCATGTTCCATTACTGAGTTGGGTAGTTCATGTTCCATTACTGGGTTGGGTAGTTCATGTTATATTACTAGGTTGGGTAGTTCATGTTCCATTACTGGGTTGGGTAGTTCATGTTCCATTACTGGGTTGGGTAGTTCATGTTCCATTACTGGGTTGGGTAGTTCATGTTCCATTACTGGGTTGGGTAGTTCATGTTCCATTACTGGGTTGGGTAGTTCATGTTCCATTACTGGGTTGGGTAGTTCATGTCCCATTACTGAGTTGGGTAGTTCATGTTTCATTACTGGGTTGGGTAGTTCATGTTCCAGTACTGGGTTGGGTAGTTCATGTTCCATTACTGGGTTTGGTAGTTCATGTTATATTACTAGGTTGGGTAGTTAATTTCCCATTACTGGGTTGGGTAGTTCATGTTCCATTACTGGGTTGGGTAGTTCATGTTCCATTACTGGGTTGGGTAGTTCATGTTCCATTACTGGGTTGGGTAGTTCATGTTTCATTACTGGGTTGGGTAGTTCATGTTCCAGTACTGGGTTGGGTAGTTCATGTTCCATTACTGGGTTGGGTAGTTCATGTTCCATTACTGGGTTGGGTAGTTCATGTTCCATTACTGGGTTGGGTAGTTCATGTTTCATTACTGGGTTGGGTAGTTCATGTTCCATTTCTGGGTTGGGTAGTTCATGTTCCATTACTGGGTTGGGTAGTTCATGTTCCATTACTGGGTTGGGTAGTTCATGTTCCATTACTGGGTTGGGTAGTTCATGTTCCATTACTGGGTTGGGTAGTTCATGTTCCATTACTGGGTTGGGTAGGTTTATCTGTGACATAGGGCTGCGGTCCTATCATACACAGGTTGGTGGGTAACTTAAGGTGTCAGTTGTTTGCCAGAGAAAAAGTTTTACTGGTTGATAAATATTCCAGGAATGGTTAGGTGTCCATCAAAGAATACTGAGTAAGAACATCAATTGCTATGTCAAATGAAACAACAAAAATATTTAATTCTTGGCATGAAATCATTATAGTAATTGGGTATGATTTATTTCAGGTTGCTTTGTGTAATCTTGAGTATATTACTTCAGATTGCTTTAGGTTTTTAACACTAACAACTCCAATATACATGTATGTATCAATGTACTGTTAAGGAACCTTAAATACATTCAACTTTCTTGAGGCAACCTGCTATGATGTACCTCTGGGGATGATTCTGTGATAATCCAAGTTCTTACAGCTGGGAACTGTGTAAAACTGATTTGATCTCTTGCAAAATTGTCATTTTAATATTAAATATAAAGCTTGTGTGTAATACACCATTTTGAGAATTGATCTTTTAAAAATTGTAAGTCTTAGTCTGGAATGTGAAATTTCTGGCAATAGGAACAGACTGAATTCCAAATATAGCGATACTGTATGAATTCTGGTAAATAAAGTGTGTAGTTCTCAATCTCATTGAAATGTATAGACTTCAATAGTGCATTTATGCAAAATGTTCTTATATTGTCGTGTTTATATTTACAGCTATGTAGTAAACCATTTCGAGCAAAGAGTAGCATGCATTATCACCTAAAGGCCACACATGGGTTGGACATTGAGCTCAGTCCGGGTCTAGAAGAACGCTACCTCCGCATGAAAACTCGTGCACAGATGAATCTCCTACAAAGAGGTCATATTTCCAGCTATCCTCCGCACCTTGCAGGCTCAGAATCGGCTAACTACCGCAGGGATCATTTAGACTTAGATGAACTGGAGGAGGAAACTAAGTCAACAGATTCTTTTTATCAAAATTCGGGTAATGGATCTGATTTTAATTCAGAAACTGTATCTCAGGGTTCTATTGGTCAAACGGGTAACGACTCAAAATCTGCTTTAGATTTGAGTATTGCGGGTAAAAATAAAGTGTTTACTGGCAATACTCTTAATACAGCTAACGGAGAAGTGATAACATACAGAACTGATCCCTTTAAGAAGAGTAAAATGTCTGTAAAGAATGAAACTATTCTTGTGACTCGTCTTGATGGATTGGACTTGATAAGTGGAGATAACGCTTCAGTATTTAAATGTTACCTGTGCACCAGCATGTTCTCTTCACTTAGCGAATTACAGTGTCATTTATCGATCCACTTCAAGAAGCAGGTTGTCACATATCAGTGTTGTTTTTGTGACAAATTGTTTTATTATAAGATGCAAATGCAGAATCACTTAAGATGTCACCATTCATCGGAGATATCTAGCTTGCATCCTACCAAAGACTCATCATATATTAAAAATGGCCAGTCTATCAAGAATGGCATGTTTTCATGCAGATTCTGTCTAAAAAGGTTTGACAACAAGATCTCACTTCATAAACATGCAAGACATCATTTATGGAACAGGAACTGTTTCTGTCGAATTTGTGGAAAAAATTTTAACCAGTACACAAGTCTTCAGATCCACATATCTAGATTCCATTGGAAGACCATGGGGAAGGCAAAAGATGGTACCTCATGGATTAGGCGCAATATTGGCCGAATGAAAAAGCAACTTATGAAGCCAAAGAATTATAACACACATTTCTCTACAGCAATGGATGAGCCATTGAACCTTATCCGTAAGGCCAAAAATCAAAATGCAACTTTGCCAAATCAAAATGTAACAGTTGTTATGCCACAGTCTCCCCCATTGATGAACGGAAACACTTCTGATACAGCATACTCTCAGCATTCATCGGACCACAACTGGTCAGAAACCATGTCTGACAACCCAGCACTAGAATTTGATGACGGAGATGTTGAAATTCGGTCAGCACCAAAACGTTCCCTGCTTCCATTGAAGCGAGATACCTCCCCTAGGGGACGAACATCAAGAAAATCTACCCCAGTACATTCAGCATATCATAACCATGCGACCTCAGACAATGATTTACCTCTTAATTTTTCAAAATCTGATGGCAACCCTCAAGACAGAAATAACAATGAGTCATCTGAAGCTGTTGCAAGTCGATCTTCTCCAGAGCTCATGTTGCCAATCACTGCCGCAAATCCCGAGGCAATTCTGCCAGGGTATGCCCTTAATGCAACCAACCAAATGCTGATGGCCAATGCTCTTGCAGCTCACCAGTCTTTAACTCATCACCTCAACAATACCTCACAACCAATGATATTTCCTCCTAACCACCTACCTCCAAGTCTGGCTGCCATGACTCAGATGATGTCACTTCCTGGTGTGGGCACGCCCCTTCTACCTGATTCACGTGCTGGTACCAGTAAGTCACCATCACCGGCCAGTCATTCCTCATCCAAATCAGATACCTCTCCAGAAGATCGTGATAGTAAGGAAGGCATTCGTGATGGCCTGCTGGCATATCCACGGGTCCAGTGGGGTCAAGAGAAGGCCTCTCCATTGTGGTCATTCAATATGTACAGTCCACCAGACACGGGTCATACAGACGGTCGAAAGGTCACATCGTTATCAAGGACTCATTCTCGGTAAGTTTTTCAGTTAATATGGTGAAGAATTTGTTGTGAATTCTAGCTTAATTTCATTATAACTTTTATACCTTGTGGGCAATAAATTATTATTATTTGATGTTCATGAATCTCTTCATACTGTATGTAGTTGTCAAGTTAGCGTTGTGAAAATATTAACGATTTCATGGAATTATATATTAAACTGATTTTGCTAATATTTCATCTAACATACCATTTGGCCAACATAATATCGCTAATATTCTTGCACGCCAAATGTCTGTTATTCTTACTCAGAATTCGGTAAACTTTTTGACCTGCGGAGGTATCTACTTATATAGATTTGCTTAAACTTTAAGCCTGAACAGTCTCCTACAGAACGTCTAGATGTGAAACTTTCGTTCTCGTGATGTGTTGATCGATATATAATTTCAATAGTTAAAATTTTCATGAGGACAAATGGAGAATATTTGAAGATCGTCAGGCAACTCTTGTCTGAATTTGTTTCAAAGTAATGACTTTATTACCACTTAATATGCATAGGCATGTTTGCATAACAAATTTCCAGTCTGGTATTTACAGAAACTCTAGAATATCTATTGACATTTGTCTATTTGTTATAAAGCTATGGTTCTTTGTATGTAATATTTTGCATGTAAAGTAAGTCTAGATTATTATAGATGATGTATATACTGTCTACATGATTTCCCTTGCAGGCTTGGTATTGTGCAATCGCCGATCAACCGTGAGTCTATGTGTAAACCAACCACCCTCACAGACGGACGTACGGTATATAAATGTCCTTTTTGTTCGAAAGAGTTTGTATCTTTCTCCGATATCAATAGGCACATGGACTTCCATGAAGGTAAGATAAAAGGTAATGCTATCTCACGCCAGGTACACGTATGTAACTTGCTTTTATCATCCCATTCTGTTCCAATACATCAAGTCTGTTCATCATCATTACTGTATTAGCCAAATAAAAAAAGTACCCATTTAAAGTCTATTTTCAGACATGTGTCCTTTCAACCAACTGAACTTTAACCCCCAAATCATTGAGTCGCGAGGTGAATGATAAATCATTAAAGTTTTTGTAGTCAAGTACTGTATAAGACCTTGAGTTAGTGATATAATGCCGAATTTCGTGAATTTTCAAATTTGACTAAAATTTCTCTAGCATAAATTTTGGCCTATGAAGAACTTTAAATTTAAAAAGCGCTAATATTTCTGTCTCAAATTCAAAGTATGTTGATACTCTTGACCTGCAGAAATATCCACTTATTTGGAACTAAGTGTAATTTGGAAGCATGTGGAATTTACTATGTGATATACCTGCAATGCAGTTTCGGCTAACAGTAGTGATCTGACTTACGAGACATATTACATGTGCCTTGGAACAGAATGGGTATATTAATTGGTGTTGTGCTTAGCTTTGTACAAGCAGTAGTATTAGTGAGTACACACATTATATTAGCATCTTTCAGAATATATCTATAGCTAGCAGTACTGCCTGTATACAACACACAGTTGTGGGTCCTTGCACTTGTGGGTCCTTACTCGCAAACAATTAAATAAGGACTGACTCCGACTTAAGACTTTTCAATGTTAAATGTTCTTTTAACTCTTATGATTGTATAAATATACTGATGTTTATATTATGGGGGTGTCAATTTTCCTGATTAATCTGGATTTTTGGATTAATCATCCCTGAAAGAGCAATGTCTTCTGACCAAAATTAAATGAAATGGCAAAGTTATGGTAATTTTATTCTGCTCTAAAGGATTTTACTTAATACAAACTGGGTTAATTATGGAAACAATCTCATTGTAGGCCTCTTGTTTGGCCACGTTAGATTTTCCTGATTTTTAATTTGGCCCTGTTGACACCCCTAATATTAGTTGCCATATACTCGTAGTAAGTAACAATACTTTCATGTATATAGAAAAGCATTTCATTGATTGAGATATGTACTGTAACAGAAATTCTAATCAATTTAAATTTTCCGAATTTTAAGTTGTAGTCTGAATTTCAGTGTTTATGAATAAATACCCTGCATGAGTTTGTTTTTTTGCGTTTGACTGAGACAGTTGTAGTATGTGGCCATTTGGTTATATACCTGCCTAATTGGTCAATGACATCTGGCTTCAAGGAAAAATGTCTAAGCAAAGGTCTTCAATGTCATTACAGTACATATGTGCCCCCACCGCATTGTGGAAATATAGTTCAATGATCTATGATAGAGCCATTTTTATTGATATTTTATTAATAAAAATTATATCATACAAGTTCATTTATGTGATAATTTACAATTAACGTGGATTTATGGTTAAAATATTGTCATATTTCTACTACATCTGTTGTCCTGGCAGTTCATTCGAAATATTTCAGTTAGTGAAATTTACTTGAAGTATGTCTGTCTATTTGATGTTAGGGTTACAATGTATGTGACTGGTAGGTTTGGTTTTATATATCTATGTACGGTGATCAATAGTTAGCTCGGAAAACAAGTCTTAGTGTGCAATTTGTTTCATTAAGACTTTAATTGAATCTTCGTTAATCTATCATTCTGATGGATATTTTATGGTACATTACTACAGCATGTTATTGCATTACATTGAAGTCATTCTGCTTCCACAAGTAATTATAGCAATTACATTCAATTACACTTTATACTTACTGTAATATATATACTTGTTTACACGTATACCTAGAAATGTTTGTCTTTTTTCTCGTTCTTTTGTTATCTTTCTTTGGAAATTAGTCTTGATGTACTTTTAAAGGTGCTGCCTCACAGATTGGGCTCAAAATTTTGTATATCATGATTGTCCAACCTAACCTAGTATTGATGTAATAGAAAGCCACTGAAGGTTGTTTTATGAAAGATTTGGTTTAAATAAGTAGTTTTAACCACTCTCGATATCGCCTGCTGAGTATCTTTTTCTTGAAAAAAAGCACTAAGTTTCCTTCCAACATGCTTTGTGAATTGTGTAATTCACACATGATCGAACTGTAACCTCAACAAATTACAGGGTAAACATCAGTGAGGTATTTGGTTCGTTTTTCGATTCGTTTTCATCAAATGCGAACAAATTTCAGGCAATTTAAGTAATAGTAGTGTTAATTCTATAGGGTATTAATACCCTATAGAATTTTTGACGTAAAAATACTAAATAACTACAAAATGCTATACCAAAATATACCAAAATTACGCAAATATTTAACATTTTATTTTATTTTTGCAATACACCAATATGTGAGGCAGTCCCTTTAAAGGATGTTTTTAGAAGACCGAACTTTCTAGTTTTAAATAAGAAATGCTAAATTTTTTGCTGTCTAGAAAAGTTGTGTTTTTTGTCTGGAAATGGTTTGATCAAAACCAGCAGTGTGCGTCTGCTGCTGCTGTCTGCTGCGTGCTAACAGAATTTATATCTGATGTTTTGCTTTGCTTCAGACCGTGTACAGTATGTATTCAATTCTCTATACATGGTTATTTGAGAGTGTTGTAATTATGCGTACCTGCAGTCAGACGTATACTGGTACTAGTGTGATTAGCTATAATTGCTCAATTACATATAACATTCTGTAGAACTTTGTATCTATGCATATAGGACGGTGAATCTATATTAAAGGACAGACTTGATGTTTTAGCTTGACTAATATATATACATGTTTATTGTTAATAGTGAGTATGATGCACAGATGCATGTAGCTTTGATCATTATTTGCCCAAATTCAAGTAAATTGGCCTACTTCTTGGACATAATGGTTAGAGGTGCCATACCAGAGAGAGATCAAATGAAATGTACATATGTCTAGTTAATTTTGACTGGTTGGTTCTATAATACATACACTACTGGTGTATATTAGTTTGCCCCAATCTCCTGAAGTACAAAACTCAAAGTAAAACAACTCTCAAGTTGGAACTCAGATGTTTTACTGTAGTAAGCTTACGATGTTGCTGTTTGTGATTCTGAGTCTAGTCTGGTCTCACATAGAAATTACGTCAAAGATAGGCTTGCTTTCCAAATTTCCCAGATTGTCCGGATTCACCTGCCCTGCACATTAGAAGTCTTACGGACGAATGTTGAAATAGCATGGAGAAAAGTCCGAACTCTGCCTGATTGATAGCCCATCAAATAAGTTGGAAAGCATGAAGATGAGTGACAAAATCACAACACTTAAACTGAGATTTAGCTCTGATTGTGATGCTTGAGAAGATCAGGGCCGGACCAGTTTTGTTGTATTACAAACCAGTACTTACACATTCTTCCTCATGCAACTGACAATTTTGCCATATAAAAAAGATAAGCCAAATATTTGACATAGTACATATTACACTGTATTCAAACTTCCAATCTCCAGGTTTCTCGTCTTTAACTCTGCTAACAAGTCAGGCTTTTCTTAACCTAAAGCTCTTCTAAAATTTAATGCATATACATTTTCATGTGATTTGATTTTTGTTAGCATGTACTTGAATTATTTTATTTATATATCTGCATTAATGTTGAAAATGACTGAGTTCTGACACATATTTCTGTTTTATTTTCATAATGATTAATACATAAATGAGTCACTATTGTAATCTATTGAATATTTGTGGTCTTGTGATCATTCATTTAAACCTTAATATAAAGCAGCTCTTGCTTTAAAAATCTGTTTTAATCATGTTCATCCGTAATAATACTATTCAGTATTGTCTTTGCCATTCATACATTGTCTGAAATTCTTAGCGCCTGTTATATTTCAAAATACATATACAAAGGTAATAGTTTTCAATTAAGTTCACCTGACCACAAAGAGCTTACTGATGAGCTATGAGGGTTAATGGTGTTTCTGTTGCTTTTCTAAAACACCTTAATGAGGTTTTACAGTACAAAATACTTCTTCTGAAACAAAAAGGTTTCAGCTTTGATATTTTGCATGAAGGTTCATATAGAAGTCCTCTACCAATTTTGTTTAAATTAATGATGTCCCTTGGTTGAAAACTGGCCCAGGCCATGAGTCACCTGTTTCTTCAAGAATTAATTATGTAGGACAATTTTTAACTCAACTCCTCTGAAACCTGAAGACTGGCTTTAAAACTATGCATGGAGCATCATCTTGAGGTCCTCATCTGTGAGTGTTCAAATTATGCCCTTGGGGTGAGGCCCTGCCCCTAGGGTCACTTGTTTGTTCCAAGTTAGGTTAGAAAAACCTGGAAAAAATCTGGAACCTCGAGGCCTACAACTTCAATATTTTGTATAGAGCGTCATCTAAAAAGAGTTTCTCTACAAAGATTGTTTGAATAAAAGCTTGGGGATCAGGATTAACATGACCCTCGGGTCAAAACTAATTTTGATGAGTCATTTACAAGCTTAAAGTATTAATTTTACATCATTAAAATGTACTTTTCACTCCGATGAGCCATACAATTCCATATGATCTTTGATTGTTTAATAAGGTTGTTTATATGCTTGGAAATATTCTGTAGTGTTTTGTTGTCTGTGGTTTGTATGTCTCCATGGTAACTTATTGTTTTTGCGCTATGCATAGGATAATTGGCAAAAACAGAAACTCGGAGAGAAATTTTGATTTTATGAAAATAATTCTCTTACAAACTGCTGACATCATTTGTCTTGTTATTCTAGATGGAAAATTATGCATTTTGCTTGAATTTAATAATGTTGTTGTCTGAAAAGGTTTTTCCCTACAGACTTTGAATTATTTCACTTTTTTTCTTGAGAATACTAGTCTTGTATAATGGAATTAGCTTTTATAAGCACATGAACTTTAAAAATACTTTAAATAATAAAACATTACATACGAGTCACAGAAATGTTGCTGTTATTGTCATGCTTTAGATCGAAAACAAGTATTGAGCAGTGCACTTATAGCCAATTGCACTAGTATTCTACATAGTTATTATTACTACCATGCAGATCTTGTCACAATGCTTCCCCAATGTTTCTACGAATAAGCCGATCTTAATACGATTTTACTGCATTCTTACAATGATTCATTTTAGCTACGATCCCTATGCGCTTGTTTGATCATGTCCAAATAAGATTCCCCATCTACATAATTTCACCACAACTCTTCCACATTCAAGAAGACCCTCTCCAGATTGGCTGTGACTGCCCCCATGACTGGTCACATTTTGAATTGATTTCAGATGGCAATAGATGTAGCATGCCAGTGTGAATGCAGTTTCAGCTGCACAATCATGTAGTTTCAGAGTTGTGCTAATACACTCAACAACTCTTCTAACTCCATAGTCTCTGAAGTTTTAACAAATTTCCACAAATTCAAAATGAACTGAATTCTAATTATCATGTTAATAGTTACAATCACAAATTGATTGGTTGGTTGGTCGCACGCTTGCTCGATTGATTGATTGATTGATTGGCCTAGCTGTAACACATAGAAAGTCCATCAAATTCTATTTCCAAGTTATGACTTTATGACTTAGTTGTCTCATTTAATCACTACTTTGAACCATTCCCCAGCATGTATCATCTATCATAATCTGATACTTGTTAGAATATAACCTACATTATGAGCCAATGAAATGTCAAATTTTGGCGATTAAATGAAAATTTAATAATTAAAATTTTGCTCTTAACAGACTAGACGTCATGCGTTGGCCAATCTAAATACAGGATGTTATATTCTAAGCCAGTTAGCACATATCAAGTAAATTTTAATGACCAGAAAGGACTTGCTTCGCTACGCTAGCTCCACACTTTTTAATCATTTACAATTTACTTAATATGTTCTAACTATAACAAATTATGGAACATTAAAGTCTATGTTACCAATAGATTAATACCAAACCTGATTTATTATGTTCCACTTTTATTTACATCATTAAATACATGCCTATTACTAGAGATTTAATTTATGTTGATTAAATAAAACTATCTGATTGGAAATGCATCAAATATGATATATCACATATCATGCACAAAACTAATGCGATAAAAGTTGATGATAAAGAATGATGTCAATAGTTGTGTTTTTAATGAAGTTAAACTATAATAATAAGTGTAATAGGAGAAAAAAGTATGTCTAATGAATGATACAAAAATATTTCAAAATTGTGGAGTTAAAAAAGTTAGCTAATTAACAGTGTCAATCAGCTAGATTTGTCATCATACTTATCATTATTTCAGGTAGAAATATCTAAATCATGTACTTTACTTATGACCAGGATGATGTTCATTTAGAGCTCTCAACGTTGGCGTACATGGTAGTTTCAGTTTGTGTCTCCACTATATGTATATCACATTTTAAAATGATTTGGGGATTTTCAGGAGCCTGGGATCTCTACGTGAAGAGATGTCTCATGCACATTGTTAGGTCTGTAAATAAAAGGTGGCTATCAGTACCTTCCAGTCTTCATTGTTTGAGTATTTTCACTACCAGTTGCATTCCATGTTGCATTCAATACAGCTTTTTTCTTGTAACTTAGACATTTATTTTCAAGACTGGTTATGTTTTGTATATTTCAGACATACGGCCGTACAAGTGTCACTATTGTGATTATTATGCGAGGACTAACAGTCAGTTGAAAGTTCACATGATGCGACATCAAGGTAGGTCATTGTAGGGGACAGTGATTACCAGTACCCTAGTTATATCTCCTACATATATAGTGGGGGAGATATATTGATTTTGTGCTTGATGTCTGGATGGATTTCATAAAAGTTTTGTCTGTGCTTGTTCTCCTTAACCACTGATCTAATTCCAATGCAATTTCACCTGAAGACTTGGTACCAAGTCTAGTTTTGCATATTATCAGGAATGTTAATTATGATTTTTGACACTTTAGTGTTAAAAACCCTTCCAACTTGTGTACTGTATGGTGATAAGCCTAAATGTGAATATTGAAAGCACATTAATGCTTGGTCAATTTTCTCTTGAGTAACTGCCCATTGAGTTCCTTTGGGTTGACTAGTGGGTTTCTTGGGTTGACTATCGAGTTTCTTGGGTTGACTATCGAGTTTCTTGGGTTGACTAGTGGGTTTCTTGGGTTGACTATCGAGTTTCTTGGGTTGACTAGTGGGTTTCTTGGGTTGACTATCGAGTTTCTTGGGTTGACTATCGAGTTTCTTGGGTTGACTATTGGGTTTCTTGGGTTGGTTATTGGGTTTGCTATTGGGTTTCTTGGGTTGACTATTGAGTTTCTTGGGTTGACTATTGGGTTTCTTGGGTTGGTTATTGGGTTTGCTATTGGGTTTCTTGGGTTGACTATTGAGTTTCTTGGGTTGACTATTGAGTTTCTTGGGTTGACTATTGAGTTTCTTGGGTTGACTATCGAGTTTCTTGGGTTGACTATTGGGTTTCTTGGGTTGGTTATTGGGTTTGCTATTGGGTTTCTTGGGTTGACTATTGAGTTTCTTGGGTTGACTATTGGGTTTCTTGGATTGACTATTGGGCTTCTTGTGTTGACTATTAGGTTTCTTGGGTTGACTATTGGGTTTCTTGGGTTGACTATTGGGTTTCTTGGGTTGACTATTGGGTTTCTTGGGTTGACTATTGGGTTTCTTGGGTTGACTATTGAGTTTCTTGGGTTGACTATTGGGTTTCTTGGGTTGACTATTGGGTTTCTTGGGTTGACTATTGGGTTTCTTGGATTGACTATTGGGCTTCTTGGGTTAATTATTGGGTTTCTTTGGTTGACGATTGGGTTTTTTGGGTTGACTTTTGGGGTTTCTTTGGATAACTTTTGGGTTTCTTTGGAAGAATATTGGGTTTCTTTGAATGGCTATTGGGGTTTTCTAATAATTTGTGTTACAAAGCAGCAATGCAGAGATAATACTAGTATTCAGTTGTTGTTGTTTGTGGTCTACTGGGATTGTCTTCAGTGCAAGATCAATTGGATTACTCCTTGCCAGATCAGCCATTGACCTGACTTGTAGGGAATCATATTCAGAGATAGAGTTCTATATTTATGTTTAATGGGATGGGTAATACACACAAATGTTGCCTGCTATAACAATATGTTATTTTAATCGTTTTGGTTATAGACTTCATTATAGATTAAATTTAGTTTATTCTGCAACAATTTTCATTGCAAAACCTTCAGACTTTTTATTATTAAATGACACAAGATTCAAACTTTGCGGTGTTGAAGGTTTTGCTCATTTATTTCTGAAGACAAATCCTTGCTTTTAATTTAGCATTCATGCTGCATACAGTCATTTGGTTTCTGTTTTTGTTCTCCTGACATCATGTGGTAAGAAGATGTATTGATATTGTGATGTTTATGTGTCTGGCTGTCACATAGTTTTTTGCTTTTTTTGAGTCTTAAACTTCTGGGTCCTGTTTTATCAAAGCACTTACGGAAAGTTTAAACTTGCGCTCCAATTTAAATTTTTATAGTACTTTTACAACTACAAATGGGATACTAGTACGGCTTGTAGGAGTTTATTAGCTGAGTCATTGTTAATATTGCAGATCTCTAACACACTTTTTAGTTGTTAAAAAATTATCAAGAATTTAAATCTGGATTAAAATTTTAGTAAGTGGTTTGATAAAACAGCTCTTGTTCTATTTTATCTAGGCACTGACAAAGTCTAATTAAACTGTAAACAAAAATTCAAATTGCTTATTAAGAAATAAAATATGATTAACCTTAGTGTAGCGGCTGAATTAATCATGAAGGCCTACCAATTGGGGACAAGGCGATGCATTGTTTGTAGAGGTAATATTGGAACATTGTTCACATCCCTTAACCACAAATTGCAGTTGTTCAAAAAATACAAAATGTACAAGAATTATTCTATTTACTAACTGGACTGTACTTTATGTTTTAGGTATCCGGGAGTTCTGCTGCAAGTTGTGTAACTACAAGGGTGTAACACAGTCTGATTTGAATCGACACATGAAATCCCAAATTCATATGTTGAAGTCCCGTAATGCTTGCACATATTGTGGTGAGGGTTTTGTGACAAGCAAAAACCTAGAGAAGCATTTGGATGGTAACTGTATCGTGAAAATGCAGAAATTGAATGGTGGACTAGATATACCTTTACAAGAGAGGGTAGCTTAGTTTAAAAATTAACACACCTCTGTATGGAAGAGTTGCTGTTACGGAAGAAAGTTGGGTGTTTTATTGGAGAAAGGTGTTCAAAATTGTCTCCATTTGTTGAAGAGTTTGTTATTGATATAAAGCATTCTGGGTGATGGCTGTATCTATCTCCGTGGTGCGTGAGATGGGATGTTTTGAATAACTATTGTATAGTAAATGTTGACCATTGACCTATTAATAATGTTGTATTTTGATTGTGAACTGACTACCTCTGTGTGGTGGGTGGTTTTTCATTATACAGATTTGATCTTGTTTCCTCATATGATACTACCTCTACTGTATGGTGAACTACTATGTTCTAAGGGTTATTAACTACCTCTATGTTTGGAGAGTAGCCTTAGCCTGCATTATAATATTCCCCCCAGTTATGGGTAATAACCGTTCTGTGAAATTCTGAAATTGGTATTCCCTGATATTTTTGTGTTCAATTTCTGTGACAATTTTCTTGGATCCTTTTACCTGGGTTCTATTAAAAGAAATATTGTGCTGATTGTGCAAAATAAATTAAATAACAACAAATACAGCTGAGGTGATGATCTATGTAATAGTTTTTTTTCCCATTTAATCTATGATTACTTGAAGCACGAATTTTGCTGGTTTATGCAATAGATGAGATTTATCGTGTCGTTCAAACGTAAATATTGAATCTAGAAGTTCCAGAATGCAATTTCTCTTGATCTCAAGGGAAAATATGAGTATGAATTGTAACAGATTTATTTTAATAGTATTGATTTAGTGGAAATGAAGTTAATATTTTGATGTAAAAACTGGTGGCGTATCTTAATTATCCGATTGACAATCTATTATGTTTAAGACTGCCTGTAGACTTGTTTCAATTTATTGGAATAAATTCCGAGTAGTCGTTTACCGTCATCATTATATTTTAGATAAATGCATAAATTGAACACATTTATACCAGTGAATATGAAATTTTGTAGATATTTAGAATTATATGTTGTACTGTTACATAATGATGTGTATCATTTATATGGTCTTTAATCACTTATTGATATAGTGTATACTTACCTATATAACTTACATTCCATGTTTACTTCATTTATTGTGCACGGCACATCAAAGCTCCGATGATGTCACGGCACATCAAACCTCTGATGATGACATGGCACATCAAACCTCTGATGATGTCACGGCACATCAAACCTCTGATGATGACACAGCACATCAAAGCTCCGATGATGTCACGGCACATCAAACCTCTGATGATGACATGGCACATCAAACCTCTGATGATGTCACGGCACATCAAACCTCTGATGATGACACAGCACATCAAACCTCTGATGATGACAGGGCACATCAAACCTCTGATGATGTCATGGCACATCAAACCTCTGATGATGTTACGGCACATCAAACCTCTGATTATGTCGTGGTACGTCAAACCTCCGATGATATATTCTGTGTTGAAAGATTTTATATACTTTTTTGTGATATTTTTGATGAAATCAAAGTAATTAATCCCAGAAATCCATAAGCAGGGCATTCCAATTTTTTGTTGATTTTGTAATTACTTTTGTTCATAAAATATTTTTGGGCGTATAGAATTGTTTACCTATTTTTGTTTTTATGGAGAAAGAATGATAACAGAATATATTATATATTTACTATAGCATTATTATTTAATGATGTTTATCTGAGTGAACTATTTCAGTATTATTGTAATTTGGACTTTGTTTATGTGGTCAGTTGTGTTATTTAGTTTGGAAGTATCTGATTTATAAGGCAGTTCCTGCATGGTATAAGGTGTGTATTCTAAGCATCTTGCCTGTTTTACACATCTGATAAGAAAGTTCCTGTATAGTGTTAGGTGTGTAAAGCATCTTTCCTATTTCTCACATTATGCCATTTTTCAAAATTCCTTGTAGTTTTCATTAACTTGTTATTGTCAGACAATCGTCCTGACAGAGACTGAAAATCTCTTGGCCTGAAAGCAGATCTGTCCGATGGAAACTGAGATAAATCAACAAAATATTGCAGGTACAAAACATTCTGACTGATAGACAAATTGTTAAACTGACCAGATTTACAGAATTCTGATCCTTAACCCTTTACTCCATATATATACCTCTAATCTATTTACCAGAACTATTCTTTTATAAAGAGAACACATGCAGTAGTACAATCTCCATTGTGGTTATTCAAGATAATCGAAGATAATGGCATCTGCATAGAAAAGTTATTATCCAATCAAAATGCATTTGCATTCAGATATCATACACTAGTCTAGTTGTGTAAAATTGTGTATCTTTGGAGTAAAGGGTTAAGCCAGCATTTTCTGTTAATTGTACTTCTCAGTTAACCATTCAAACCTTGTATTGTTTTGTCTGAATGTTATGTAACTAGCATTATAATTTACCTAATATGGTACATTAAATTGTTCAACATCCCATCATACTCACATGTCATAAACAATTTCTGAATTGCAATAATATAAGTTGTAAATAACATGAGACCAAAAAACTTTCATCTGTTTTTAGATAAAGATTTACTGCCGCTCAGCACTGTACTATTGTAACTGTTAACAGTAACTCTTTATGTTGATCACCTTCTTACTCAAAAGGGGAACATGTGAATCAGAAATCCGTATAATCTAAGGTAGTAACTGTATCAGATATCTAGGTTGTTGATTCCTCACAAACTTGCCATCTTTCAACTATTGTACATGTATATACCCAATATTAACGACTCTATCATACTTACTTACTCGTTACTTGACCATTGTCATGGAAATTGTATTTTTCTGATAATGTTTCATAATGCCTATATGTTATCTAATTGTGACCTGTTGATATATGAAATTTCAAAAAGCCTTGTTTTGACATTCAATGTTTTTCTTCTTTAGATTTTGAGTATTTAATGGTAAAATTGTTCAAAAAGTTAACCTTGCGATTCTATGGAAGGAGATATCCACTTATACATGCACACTGCCAAATTGAAGTGAGATGCCTAATTAACCTTTGATAGTTTAGTCATTGTATGCATCACTATTTTATCTTTTTATAAAACTTTGAGACTTGATTTGGATTAATGGTTAATCAAATATATATGAGCTTATGTCAAAAAGAAAGTCTTTAATTCCACCTACGAAAAAGAGCCACAAATGAAAATGCAGACTAGTCAGAAAATAGTATGACAGGTATATATACATGTATCTTGAAGAAAGATGCAATTAGTTCTTACCTTGGGTGGGTACTTGCTATTATAGTGTCTTTTACACATTGATGCAACATGTTTTTGAAACATGATTCATAATATAACTTTGATACATATTGATGAAAAAACCAGAGTTTTAAGTTTTAACGATCAGATGCAATGGTACTGTGCTGAGTGGAAGATTTGTTACTGATTTTGTGATAGATGTTACCATATTTGTAGAGTTTATGTAGTAACAGTATTGTATAGAATATTTAGATAATATCCATTTGGGGACCATGTGACTTACATGAAGTATTATTTGTGTATGTTTTGCTTCATTTTGTATTTGTTTTACATTCCTGCCTCCTATTTGAGATGAAGAGTCATCGTATGTGAATGTATGTTTATTAATTGTTCATCATTGTTATGGACAGTTTTTGCTAGTGGATTCTTTAGATAAACATAAATAAGCAGCCCCTTCTTAACCTTGGGTAAATTCCAGGGGTTATGCTGTCAGTCGTTTACTGATTCTGTACTACATACATACATTATCTAGAAAATGACATAAATACAGTAAACTTCCAGAACACTGAACCCTATCAGGACCTTGTCAAAAGTCTAGTTTTATAAGAATTCTGGTTTTCAGGGAATTTTCAAATATCTTGCCTTTTTCAGGCTCATTCTTTTTTTTTAAAGTAATTCTGTTTTCAAGACACAAGTCTACTCTTCTACACTTCAGTAACTGTTGAGGTTCAGACATGGTTTCAAAATTTCAGATATAATTTAGGACTTAGCAGACTAAGAATGATTTCAAACGCAATTCTACCTATCTCAGAAATACTCTTCTGATTGGTTATTCAAATTGAGTTATTAATTTAAATTAATTTTGCTGATTGTGGTCATCAAAGTGTTTTCGCGACTTCATGGAGTCCAGTATTGCAAGTTTTATACATTAACTAAATAAAGGAAATTACGGGACTTCAGAAGTCATCTGGTTTTTTGAGGATTCCCGTATTTAGAGTGTCCCGTTTTCATAGGATTTCAATTTTTCTGAGTGTCCTGTTTTCAGGGAGTTTACTGTATTATGTTTGTTTGAACTTTGACCTTTTTCCTACTTGACTTTATCAAACCTGTTGTTACATCTATGTGTATATTGATAATTGATATTAATGTATATTTAATGATAATTTTGTAATCATACAATTCAGTTAGAATTTTTGCAACCATATAAATTTAGAATTTTGATTTGAAGTCGAGAAGAGGCTTCCTTTGATATTTACCGTACGTTTTAAAATGGAGTTGTGACTTTTTCATACATTTTTTATTTACTATTGTTGTGTTTTATTTGATACGAAATCCGGTGTATATAAAGATATATATATATATATACATATTTGAATTTACCAGTTATTCATAACACTAAAATTATCAATACCATTATGTATTTAGTTATTTACCTTACCTGATGTTACGGTGAACAGAATCACTACATATAAACCATATCATTAATAAGTTGTTGCACATTATGATGATAATATGATAATAAATTGTTTATGTGTTATTGTTGCAGATTGCTAGATTCTATTATTGAAAGTAATTTTTGTAGTGAATGTTTATAGCATTTAATCAAATTGGTGTATTTTCTAGATACTGTACCTGTATTTTTTGCTCGTATTAACTCGTGATATCATGTTCTTGTTCGTTAGTGTGTGATAGTTTGTTGTGTTTTACTCTCTCGCCTCCTGTTGTCCTGTATATAAAACATTGTTTGTGAATTATTATAGAAACTTCGTGTTTACCTCAATATATTATATCATACTTTTTTTTAAAAATGCGAATTGTTGCCGATAGATTGAGTGAAGATGTCTGCAATTGGCTTATATCTTTGTTTTTATATACCTCATTATTTTATATTCACTTAAGTAATTTACGTCTAAAATCAATGTTACCTCTAATAATACTATTTCTGAACAGAACTAATGTTCTTTACTAGATGTTTAACAAAATAGAATAATAAGCTAGCCATTCAGTTATTGTTGCTAGGATTGTATTCGTATGTATGGGAATTGAAGTAATTACACCATATACTGTTGTACCAGTTACCAGTGCCTCAAAATTTGTTTCTGAACATAGCTTTTAAAATCCACTTATATGTTGGTATTTTTACAAGGTTAACACTGTAGCAATATGTGATTTTGCTCAGCCTTTGTCTTATACAGTGTCAGCTGTGTGGTTTAAGACAATTGTGAATAAACTTGAGACTGTTTTTGATTACCAGTAAGAATCAAGTCAAATCTACTGTTTACTTTAAATATATGAAATTTAGAACTATATTGGTGACTTTGATGTCACAGTAAGAATCAGGGTTTATGTCTCCAGTACTTTAACCAGAGATTCCCAACAGCAACTCCTTATAGCACATCCTACATGTAATTGTGTGCCTGTGTTTTGCTATGTCCCGACTCCCATCGGTGGATGGGGCTAAATAATACATGATTCACTTTGTTTTTGAGGGAACAAAGTTTTAACAAGAGATGTGTGACCCATTTTTGTGGAAATCCTGTGTTTCTCGCTAATACTGAATTAAACTCTGGTAAATAGCTGGAGTTTATCTTTTGCCATAATTATCCCATTATTTTACATTTATAATACGGGTATGTACTTAGATCAGTAAGCGACTAATACACAACTTTTTTGATCTTGATATTTTGATTTTAAATGTAGATTGGGTAATACAGGTTCAAAATGGCATTATCATTGTCAGGTGAAATCCATAAGGTCAGTTTGAGTGATACAGCCTTTGCCTTGTTCATCAAATTGTTCATCCTTCAGTATCATGTGAGTGTTTTATTCTTGGGACGAATGTACTGAAATATCTTACTGTACTTGTTATACTCTATATGTGCATCTTAAGCCTAGGTCCCACTGAGCATTTGTTGCCTCGGCGATGTACTCCCGATGGAAATTAATGAGCTACCAGGACATCGGGAACAGATTCCTCGTGGTCTAGGGAAGCTTCCGTGAAGTCATGAGACAGTTTGTGATATCAGAAGGAATTGTGATGAATCGGGTGGTATTGGAAGAAATCTGGAGAACATCGCCCATGTGGAATTCCTCAGTGAGACATAGGCTTTACTTTATGCCATTTGAAGAATGGTGAAAGGGCTCATTGTGTAACTTCTGTCTATCAGTCTGGCTGTGTGAAAAACATGATTTTTTATCAATGACTCATGAAAGGTGGACACATTTAATCTTTTATTATACACTAGAAATCCATGTATGAAGTTAATGATAGGTGACTGTCTTTCGTTGTCAGTTTCTAAAAATGACTTCTTCTCCTGAGCCAATTGATGGAATTTGATTTCTCTGGTGAGCGATCCAGGGCTCTCTTGTTTTTGCGCGTGTGATACATATTGTGGCAGAATTATTTTCATTTCACCTAGAAATCCATTAGCACTGTGTTTTTGACTTTACTATTTCAGTTGCCATAAAATAGACAGCAAATATGTAAGATATGAATTCACCATGCTTTGTTATTGATTTATTTCTATGCTTTATGTTTAAGAAATCCTTAAGTTCATCTATCCATATACTATGGTAGTATCTGTATATATACTTCATGCTAGAAATCCAACTTTGCCTGCAACGTAATACAGTTATAAATACTTTGCTCCAGGAAATGGAGGGGTCTTGAAAAATAGGGGTATTTGTAATATCAAAGACTTTGAATTGAGAATATTTATACAAAATATTAGTATTGTTGGCCACTCGGGTGGAGAATGTTGACTTGTAAAAGACTATTTCTCTGCTTCAGCCCCAAATCCTACTTTCAAATATTGATAAGCGCTTATTTGCATTAAATGATAGTTCCATAATTCCAGTTAAATTTATTGTTTATATAGCAAAATCAATATCAGACTGTCATTTTAGTCTGCTTTATATTAATTAATGGAACATATTCCCAGTTTTATGTTTGTATAAATCCTTATTTTGCTCAAATTCTTGTGTTTATTTTTCCCAGTTTTGTCCTGAATGAACTTACACCGATATACCAGGTATTACTGATTGATATTAGTTCTTTTCTCTGACTTGTGTTTTATTCCATACCATCTGTTCATGATTTGTACAAGAAAGGAGTATACCTCCACATGTGTTGGCTTTTGTGTCAGGAGTAATAACGAAACGATAACTACCTGATTATGATGTGACATTATTTGCCAGGCACTCGTTTATCTTGGGTAGAATGTGAGAGTGTTTTCATATTATGTGTGATAAAATATAACAGATTTGTTGTTGTTATAACAAAACCTATTAGTTTGGACACCGAATACCATTTACTTACAACTATTTACATGACGGGCATTAGTTTCAGGTGCATAATGTAGCATCATAACTGACATTCCTAGATTGATCATCATGCAAATAAGGGGTGTTATAATTTACATTATATTTACAACAATAGATTTCAGTATATTTGCATTATAATTATGATGATCTACCACAATTACTCTGCTATAGGGTCTGTCTTCACTTTAGTCTCTTCAAATAAAAGAACCATCAGTTTTTGAAGCAGGTGAAGATACTCATTTTATACTTGAAATATAGTGATGAATTAATTAAACAATAGTGCACCCCAGATAATAGGATGTTTACAAACATGAATCGGTTTGATCAACTGTTGCGAAATTGGTTTTACTGATTACTAAAGTAAACAGATATGGTCAGGTTTGTACTAAAAACATCACTGATAAATCTTGCACGTTTACTTAATCCACCTTTGTGGAATATACCAAATTGTCCAGCCTTTCTCATTATCATGGGTGCACTATAGTCATGTATATTTCAAGTTACTGTTAAATGCAGTTGAGCAGTAAGTCTTGGGTCTATATTCATATGTTAGTGTATTGTGACACCCCTTAATATGCATGATATTTTGTTCTGATACATTCCCAAATTTGCAAACACATGTATAGTCTCTAATGTGATTGTTGAAGTTTCTGTAGATATAGCTTTATATTGATTTATTGAGGCCTAATAGTAATAGTTTATGTTTTTGTGAAGAGCTTGTCGGATGTAGGGATAGATTATGTGTGATGTTATGAATGTTTTACTTGTGTTTATGATTCTGTTCATGGAGGAGATAGATTTAAATTTCACTGTTGAGCCTATACTGATAGGTATAGTGCGCCCAGGATAATGTGATGTTTTATAAACATGAATCGGTTTGGTCAACTTGAAAACAGATATGGTCAGTTTTGTACTAAAACATCACTGATAAATCATGCACACCTGATTAATCCACCTATGTGGATTATACCAAAATTTCCCGCCTTTCTTATTATTGTTGGCGCACTGTATATATTTAATTCTCGAGTTGATTTCATTGTTTTGTATACTTAATGTTGGATTTTAGATGGTGTTTACAGATGTTGCTTTGTTAATGATTTAAGGCTGCATATGCAGTATATGTCAAGATTTTCAACCAGGTTTGTCCACAGAGAAAAGAGTGTAGATTAGGGAATTCAATAGGTGGGGGTTCAGCCAAGGGCTTCAAAATGTTTGGTCATACATATCTTGTATATCAAGTATTATAGCTATGGTCATTGAACGTTTACAGGAATATTCATATTTCATGTTTATTATTAAAAAGTTTTACACACCCTATACTGTTCATCGGTAGATATGTATACAAAAATGCTTTATTTCTAAGACCATTTAAACCCACATTGCATAATACAAAGTATGCCTGTACTTACCTAGGTATCAGTTGTCTGTTTCGTGTACACTGATGAATTACTGTTGATGATTCAGCTTTCCCTGCAATTACTATTTTTGGTACCAGTATTTGATGGCTTATTCAATTCCATTAGGATGAAATGGTATAAATTGTCATTACAGACTATTAATAGACAAATTTTCATTCGGTAGAATACTTACATTTTATGATAAATGTGCCTGCGAATGTGCCATTATTTGTTTTGACATTTCTGTTTTTATTTGTCTGAGCTGCATTTAGTGGTTCTAAATGTCTGCAAAAAACCCCAAGAGTTTGTTATAGCTTTAGATGCACATCTGCTTCTTTATCAACTGCTGGCCTCATATTGTGTTTGGAGGAGAAAAGATCATTCATGTTGAATTAAATGTGTCTGTCTTTATGTAGTTTTTGCTTTGGTCACTTGAGTCACATTAATGTATATCATTCATTCAGGAACTTCATTTACTGGTACATCACTAATTGTTGTTTACACATGAGTATCCAGTTCAGTATGGGATTCTATATTGGCAATGTCCTTGCTTTATTTAAAATCTTAGCTGAGATTTTATGGAAATTCCTTAAATACTTTCATTTTGACAGTCCCACCTATCAACTTATTTTATATTTTCTTTACATTGTTTCATTATACCACTATACTTGCATTGTGTCTATATCACTGGCTTAGATGAGAAGGTCGTAAGTACAAATGATATTTTGAGAGAACAAGAATAAACTGTCTGAAAACCACTCTTTACTTATAAATGGGAAACAAGCTTTTTAAACTTCGGTTTGGTCAACATAACCAGTTCCGATTTTCATGAAAATAGGCTCATAAGAAGCGCCTTGAGATGCAGATTTCAATATGTATGACTCTTATAAGCTACTTACGACCTTCTCATTCTAAGTCAACTTTATGTCTGTCTGTGTGTTAGTTACTGAATGAGGGACTTAAGTGAGTTACCTCCCTTTTAATAAAACCAAGTTGGTCCTATCATTTGGATTACTCAACTTTTATCACAGTTCTGTTTGTTTTGCATGGTGGACATAATAATGCTCTAATATTTGAGTTTGTATTATGCATACTTTCAGTCAAAAGCCAGTTTTATGAAATAAGGGGAAATTATTTTTCAGTGCCAGTTATACTTCATTTTAAGTCCATGCAACCTTCTATTCTTGTACACAAGTAATGATGTAACATTGTATAGTTGTGTTTATATCTATGTAATAAACATTATGTTATAGTTCCATCACTCTTCATTGTGTCACTACACCAAATTGCATGCTCATTAGAGTTTTGCCACATTTTTGAAAACTACAAAATCCTTTAGTGTTACATTAAATCTTCAATTTCGTGTTACATCTCGGATTTCTTGGTAGTTGTTGTATGTTGTGATAGTGATTATTGTAACTAATTGTTTCATTGTGAGCTTTAGTGATTGATAGCTTATTTTCATCCTGTATAATGTCATTATTTTCTATAGAAATACAGACACTGGTGATTTCAATCTATTCATTTATGTTATATAATATTACAAAGGACTTGGAAGTCGGGTATTTGCAACATTCCAATAAATCATAAATGTATATTGTATTCTGCTTACAGATAGTATATAAATATAATAAAAACTAACATGTTTTTTTCTTCACACATAATTATATGCATACATTGGCTGATCATTGAATGTGTTTTATTAAACAGACTAATCTTCTACCTCTGTGACTGATTGTAATACATATATAGCTTTACTTTCAAATATGGTGAAATTAAAATGTATCTTTTATGTTGTTTGTTATTTGTTTGTATTTTACTATTTATAACATTTGAAACCAAACTAGCCTGCCTGTCTGGAACAGTCATTACAGTTGTTTAATACCTGGAGTTATTGACGACCTCAATTAGCGATATTGTATCAAAGATATACAATTTAGCTATAGTTCGCCGGGGATAACTCTTAGACTTATCAATAAACAAACATGCATAATATGCACAATGCATGGTTGTTATCAGAGTAGATTAAAAGAGTAGATCATTAAAAGTGAATATGTACAAGATTGAAAAAAATGGGACATCAGAAATGGATTTAATTTTCATTGTTATTTGTAAACAAAGGCTAGTGTTATCTCCGGCGCATTATAATACCATTTGACTAAGTGTTTGTGAAGGAGACATGAAGGGCATGTACAATTGTACATGCATTGATACAGACCTAAGGGTGGGGTTCGTAACGAAGAAATGGTATAGGTTATGCCTAAGTAACAGAACACATAACTTTGTGTGAGGGCTGTTAATTTAATGGACGGCCAATCAATATTGCTGAAAAACTATTTGATGGATTCTAGTGAAAACACTAGTACATTCACATCATTCCTGTAGTCACAAATAAAATTTGAACTTGCTACGAGAAAAGGTTTGCACGAAAATATACATTATTTTACGGTAGGCAAGGTTGGGGTTAAGGGGGTGCAAAAGATGGCTAATGCCCTCCAAAATTGCTGGAACATGAATTAGTTTTCTCGAGAAAGGAGAAGATTACTAATCTATACTGTGTGGCTACCGTGTAATGATGTATTTTTGAGAGGTCAATAAAACTTCAATGATGTGAGCTGGCCCAAGTTGAAAATATTGTGAAGATGCATCATTATTGCATAGATCCAAAACATCACTCTGATTGATCATTGTTTTATGGTACTAAGAGCTGAGAGATCTAGCGAGCACACGCCTTCACCATTTTAAAAATCATAGGGTAAATCTTATCACTACTAGTATATTATATAGTCAGGGGTATGGTTCTTCCTCCTTTAGGCTGATTTCCTCCTTTTATGCCCCACCAAATAATTAGAGAGACATGTAGATTTGCTCTTTGTCCGTCCATCAGTCTGTCAATACTAAAATGTTGTATTGGTCTGTAACTGAAAAAGTAATTGTGCTTCAGTCATCAAACTTCATAGGAATATTTATAAATAGTCTGCTTGAATTGTTGCATGTCTATATATTTTTGTTCAGTTTTGACCAGTACATGTATTTTCAAAGTTGTAGCCCTTGAAATTAGGACCGGGACGATTACTCGGTTAATCGGATGTGATTCGATTACTAGGCGAAACCGGTTTCAATTTTGCAAAACCGCTAATTGTTCTAAAACAATACACATCCATAAATGCCAGTAAAATGCATGTTACTGCGTCTAAACATAATATCTTTTACAGCAACATACATGCATGTGTTTATCGACACATAAACAGGTACATTAAGCTGCATGTGTTGGGGTAACTGGTATATACGAATCCATTATTTATCGTAATTAAGGATGTTTAGGACCTTTCTCCGACGTCATCGGTAAAAAATCGACTTTTGGCCGAATCTAATGAAAATCTCCAGAAATATGCTTTAACATTCTGTCCTTATTGTGCAGTTTTTATTTTTTCAAAATATCCAATTACTCGGTCAATTCAAGTTTGATCTTGCTGAAAACTTTTAAAATAATTATGTAGCTTGCATATGAGTTATTACAATTCAATTAATTTTATTACAATCTGATAACAATTTTTACAAACAGAATGAACAAATGATGAGATTAGTGGTCTTTTCTTGAGTTTAAGACCCAAAATGACATACATTTCCAGTATATTTTTGGAAGGATGTATGGTTTTGGTCTGTATTGCAAATAAACAATGTTCAAAGTAAAATTTGGTGCTTTTAGAACTCGAAAGGTATGCTGTACCCATATTTGTTGTTATTTTCTTATGTCACTTTATTTCTCAAATATCGTAATCCCACAAATTTGTAAAATGAAATTTTAACTTCAATTTTTTTTTGTAAAGAGCACGGGCATCCATGTTAACACCATGTAACTTGATTAAAATGTCCTACACACAGTCAAACACAGGAAATGGTGTCCAGAAGGATGTAACTTTCTTATTAAGAAAAACTGAAAAAACTAGTCAAAATCTGAAATAATATGTTTTGAAAATTTTGTTAATATTAACTGTCATTGATATTTTCGGCATTCCCAAGTCAAGTTGGTGACAGATCAGACTATGCAGATGCCATGAATGATTCTTACATGACAGTAATAGATGATTTAACACTTGTTTGGACATCTTCAAGTTGTCTTGGTGACTCAAAAAGTATAATGGCAATTAGTAACCAGTGCAATTCTGTCTCGATACTAATTATTGATTTATTATCTAAGAAGAAGTATACAAAGTAAGCTAACTATTATATAAAAATGGACTATATAGCCATAAAATAAAATTGGAAACAACTAAATCATGAATCCTTTTATTTTTTTACCACTAGGGACCTACAGGATAGGTGCGCCATTTCATATCACGCGGACCTGACATAATAAGCTGAGCGTGTCTTTCATTGTAATGGTCATACAACATGCATTGATGGAATTGACTATTGATATTTAGTGTCAACATGTTCCCATTGAATTGCCCTATCATTGCTCAATCACTTTAATTATGAACGTTTTATATTTATAACAAAATAACGACGTAAACTGTTAAGTGCGCCATTTCCAATACCACGGGGATATCTAAAATTCTAATTGACCATAGCAAAGACCGAAATATACACAGACTGGACACTTAATTGAAAACAGAGAGAAAATGCAAATTAGCATGCAGCAGATTCTGATATTTTGCATGAACACTTTTGTTCATCATCCTTTTTTAATGACCAATATCTCATTTTGAAGAGCAAAGCTTCTACTGCATGATGTAACTTATATTTTTCTATCTCTTGTAGAATTCAAAAAAATATTGTTTGAATGAGGCAGATCGGTATTTTATGATAAATTTGAAATTTCCATTAAAATGAGAGTAGGTTCTGTAAATATTTCAAAATTTTGTAGGAATGGTAGTCAGCATGTGTTACTTTAGTTGAGTTATAGCCTTTAACAGTGTCATATGGAAAGTGAGGTCAACTGTGTCCTGTGTAGGCAATTGTAATTGTCTATTTACTAGGTTCATTTGCCTAACAGACTTTCATGCCATTAAAAAGTCAATTATAATATTATATATCACTCTTTAAATAGGGCCTAATAGTGGTTATGTGAATTATAGGATCTACTGACACCAAGCCAAGGGAAGTTACTAATGTATTGAAAGCTATTCTCACAACTGTGAATTCTCACGCTGCACCGGGTAATGTCCGGTAAAGAAAAACAACAAAAACAATGAATTTAGAACTTTTGGGTATGTATACCGTGACAAATGTTTCTCCTAGAATTTGATAATAAAATGTCTACAATAATAATGTATTTATGTGTATCTTCTTTGGACATGTCATCATAAATCAGTCCCATATTATTGCACACCCTTTGTATTTTGGTGGGTGGGGTAACAAACCGACAAAATCGCGCTTTTTGCGAGTGATCATCGTATTTCGTGCTCTACCGAGTTATGCTTATAGTTACATGCATTGTCAGAAGAGGTTTTTAACTATTCAGTTTTTTTCATGTCAGTGATTATGTGTAAAACATGATAACCGGCATGTTTTGAATAGGGTTTCCAAATTTCAGTCCGACAACGGGTGGATTTGGGTTTGTTGTGTTTGGAATACCCTGAAATTTCTGTGATTTGAGAAATCAATCGCTTCTCGTTTGTCTGTCAGAGACTCGGAGAATGTGGACATACATGATAGAATCTAGGATAAATGAGCTGTAGCCTGGCCCTGGGTAGGCTTTCATAATTCGACTGAGGGTTCCGAATGGGAAATACTTGGAAAACCCGGGTTTAACTGGGTAATATGTTGATAATTGTATAATTGTAAAACCTTGTTATCTCAGGACCCATCGGGACAAGCCAAATGCTCAAGATAAACTAGGTGCTCAGGGCTCTTGCTGTCAGTCGACAATACCGCCATTTGAAATAATTTTTATCAAAGTGGCGATTTTTATTATTTCTAATTGGAGATGAAAAATGGCAATAATTTTATCAAGCTACAAAAATATATCTGTATAACTTCTTATTTTATCTATCAGCAACGTATCAAGTGTCATAAATTTTCACCTTCACATTTCAAACTGGACCCTGCCCATATAATCTTCATTGTTAATTACCTTTAGCCCCAGGACATTGAACCACTAATCCCATTAGAGGTCTAATTACTGATAATTGTTATAATAACATCTTTTATTCCCTATTTAATTGCCGTAATCAAATGTCAACAACATGCGTGAAACAGGTCTAAAACTGTGACGAATCGTGTTGTGCACATAGAATTGTGGTATGCAGAGCAAATTAATTGCAGTTTATTGTTAGTATAGGTGATTTGATTTAATAATACTCGTATCTGCAGAAGAATGACTGCATCCCACTCCAAAAGCCTGCCACTTCAGTCAGTCCAACAGTTCTGGAGCAAGAGCCTGGGGACAAGAACATATCAAATGGATGACAAGCTTTTAAAATCTGTTGGTCCAAAGAACAATTACTCTCTGTCACTGTATTGGCAGTTAACATACTAAACCCGCCTTGATTTGAATTGTCAGTCTATGAAATAAAAACACCACTAGTTATACAAAGAAACATAATTTAAGTCAATACCGATGGTTTTCCAGAAGTCTGCCACGCCATAGCAGTGAGACAAACTTGAGATAACTTGAGATGAACACGTTCTTGTATACTATCGGTACAGCACAAATGATATGTTTAAGAACCAATGAGTTTATTCGGAAAGAATACTGGATTCCTTACAAAAACTGTCTTCTTATTGCGATAATGCCTCAGAGAGTGCCCTGCAAATTGATGGAAGATAGTAAAAAAGGTTGAAGACGAATAATTCCATGACATAAATATTTTTGATTGTCTGTCCCTCAAGTCCTATTTTGAAGATTTTTTATCTATTTTGTTCTTTTAACTTGTAGAGTCGTTTGGCCAGAACTTTCCAGAGGTAAGTTTTTAGAATCTTGTCCCCTTGAATGTTTTTGTTGGTGTTTAGGCAATTTGTTTACATGTCTGTCTTGTCAAGTAGACCAAATGGTTTCCCAGTGATAGCTCAAGAAAATATAGAACCTGAAACTGCATCTGTTTGAAGGGGTGTATTTCATGTTCTTAAAGCTTTTGTTTGTATTGAGAATGATGATTACAGTACATTTTGGTAATGGTATTATCATAGGCCAAATCAAAATGATATTGCTTGGGTAAAAGTTTTCAGTCTACATACTAATACTACAGTATTTTTAGCTCATCTGATTTTTGAAAAAAAAGATGAGTAAGTTATTGTCATCACTTGATCGGCATCAGCGTTGCATGGTTAAGTTTTGTGTTTAGGTAATTTTTTTTCATAAACTATCAAAGCTATTGCTTTGAAACTTGCAACACTTGTTCACAATCAATACCTGAGCCTGTAAAGCAAGACCCATAACTCTGATCTGCATTTTGTAAGAATTATTGCCCCTTTTTGGACTTAGGAAATAAAATAGCCTTGGTTAAGTTTTGCGTTTAGGTCCACTTTTCTCTTCAACATTAGTTCACCATCAATACCTGACCATGTCAAGCAAGACTCATAACTCTGATCTGCATTTTGCATGAGTTATTGCTCCTTTTTCGTCTTAGTAAATTTCTTGGTTAAGTTTTGTGTTTAGGTCCACTTTTCTCATACACTATGTGGGCTATTGCTTTGAAACTTTCAACACTTGTTCACCATCAACACCTGACCATGTCAAGCAAGACTCATAAGTTCTCTGATCTGCATTTTGCATGAGTTATTACCCCTTTTTCGACTTAGAACTTTCCTTGGTTAAGTTTTGTGTTTAGGTTCACTTTTCCCATACACTATGTGGGCTATTGCTTTGAAACGGTTAGCACTTATACACCATCAATACCTGACCATGTCAAGCATGGCCCATAACTCTGATCAGCATTTTGCAAGAGTTATTGCCCCTTATTTTCACCATCAATACCTCACTTCTTAAACAAGACTCATATCACTACCCTACTTAATGCAAGGGTAATGTGCCTTTTTTTACAATGACAATGATCAGATGAGCGTCTGCACCCCCAAGGCGGTGCTCTTGTTAGAAATAGTTGCACTATGTAATTTATATGAAAAACGTCTAGTTCAGTACATTGCATGACCAGCAGTTTTCTGTATTTTGCAAATTTTGGACTTGAACCCATCATGATATTGCGGTTCTGGTGAACCTACCTATGCTTTTGTTTGCCTCATCTTAAACATTTTTTGGCATTTGCTGGAATTCATTGCAGCTTGCTGATATTTTTCAGTAAAATAATTTATAAAAATGCTATATCATGTAAAATTGTTTTTCCTACCTACCCTATTGTTTTCAGCCTGATAGTAATATCATACTTTTTAGCTAGGCTTGCAATGCTAGTACAAGTTATAAAGACTACTCTTAAGACTATAGAGTATGTAAACCTCTTGTATTTGTTGCAGGATTTTGATGGTACATTAGATTGTGTGAGTATTGCTATCACCTGTGCATTCAACAGACATGGAACCCTTCTAGCTGTGGGATGTAATGACGGACGTCTTGTTTTGTGGGATTTTCTTACTCGAGGAATTGCTAAAATTATAAATGCTCATGTACATCCTGTTTGTACTTTAAGGTAAGTGGAATGAAAAGTGATTTAATAATAAATTCAGGGTGCATACAGATCTGGAAATATCAGGGAAAATGGAAATTTTGGGGAAGATCAGGGAATATCAGGAAATGTGGAATTGGGACAAAAATCAGGGAACTATCAGGGAATTTCTTAAAATATTTCTGAAATTCAATGTTTAAGACATAATCAAAATTCACTTCGGAAAAAGAAATAAAAAAAATTAATGAAAAAATGAAAAGCGTATGCGGCCGAATTCCTTGTATCATACAACTGTCTCTGCCTTCAAATTCTGAGGTCATTGTTTGTCGGGGAAAAAGACAAATGACCATGCACTTATATCTGTCTCAACCAAACGAAAATAACAAAAACGTTGGGGAGTCTCCTTTATTGTTTGTACTCATGCTTTGTCACGTAACATACAGCATGTTGTTATTCCTATATTTTACAGTTGGAGTAGAAATGGACATAAGTTGTTAAGTGCAGCCACAGATAATACAGTCTCATTATGGGACATCCTTACAGGAGACGTGGAGAAAACATTCAGATTTCCATCCCCCATACTTAAAGTGCAGTTTCATCCTAGAATAAGGTAAGATATATAAATAATATTCTAACATAACCAGCAGTTTCACCTATATACACATAGAGGAAACCATATGTGCATGAATTACCAATAAAGCACACCTATGGCAAATTACTTAATAGCGCTCAGAGGAAGAAAATAGTGCAGCGGTTATTATTGCTTAATGTGTTGTCAAATGTGGAATATTGGCTATGTTAGAACCGGAATAATGAATACATACCTGTGTCTTATCTATAATAAAGCACGGTCACTTGTTCGGGTGTGTACATTAAGTACCTCGTGTTCGGCACTTGTGATTCAAATATTATGCATCCAAAAATTGTAACCGTGCTTTATTCTATGATAAAACATATTCATTATTTCCTAAATAATATTTACTGATATAGGCTGATATAAAACTGGTCCTTTTTGTCTATGGGTCGGAATTTCTGTCTCAGCAGGGGTCCTACAATTTCTGATCTATATGGAAATTCAGATTTACTGCACTAGAATCAACTACAATTAACCTTTCTCCAGAAAATAGAAGTTACTTGATGAAAATATTCAAAGTATTGACTATGTTATGGTCACTTTAATTTCATGAGCTAAATTAAACAATAGAACAATAATCAAAACAATTGTAAGGATGTGTACTAGGATGGCTCCCTAAACAAGAAGTCTCATTGGTACTGGTTATTTGTACAACCCTCTTTTGGTGTTGTTGTGATAGAAGATTGGTCTAATGTGTTCATACTTCACATTGCTAAGAGATAGCACCATTTAGAATCGGTTGGAATCTCACTCTAGGTGCAAACTATTGTGTATTCTTTTGAATTCCTTGATTAGCAACGCCTATAATGATGAAAGTTCACAGGAATGTGTATCAGCTAGTGAAGGCATTCAGCTAGATTTTTTTTCAAAAATCACTGTTTATAATTGTATCTTTGTAGTTAATACAATATTCTAAAATAATAAAAGGTTTTGATTGGTCCATGATGACAAATTCAACCAATCAATGCGCTTCTTTGTTATGTTGAAACATGAGTAGAAGAATGATGATTTATGTTACAGTGAGAAGTTCCTTGTGTGTCCTATGAAACATGCTGCTGTTACTATGGATATGGAAGGCTGTCATAAACTCGTCCCTCTTGATGAAGATGTATGTAGGACTGCAATATTGTTTTTCTTTGGAAGCCAGGAAATTATTTTGTCAAAAGTTACTAGAGTTATTAATAGACATAAGAATAAGGCATAAGAAGGCATATGAATCTTCTTCTTCTGATTGACTATTGTAGCTATATTTATTGAAATCAACCATTTTGAACTTTTGTGGATTCAAAATATCTTTTCTCAATCTCCTTGAAGGGGGCGAGTCATTTTCAGCTTTTGGTTGTCAAGTTTTCTGTTAATCTGTCAAACTATGTTAAAATCATCGGGTAAATAAAAGTTTATTATCAGTATATATAGAGCATGATATATACAAGTTTCTCATCTAAAAGATTGAAAAAATATTCAACAAAGTTTAAATCATTTTGAACATCTATTGGCTTACAGTATTTGTCTATTTACAGTCTGATATGAATATTGTGGCATCTTACAACCGAAGAGGAAACTTCATATACACAGGAAATGCTAAGGGAAAGGTAAGAATAGATCTTATTGATATTTTGTGATCCAGAATTATGTGGACTTTTGCTCTATTTCAAAACCCATTGTACTTACAGTTACAAATCTGTGGACAATGTCATATTGATACTTATTGCACACGTATACCAAATTTCATTCAGATCTGATCATTAATAACGAAAATACAGCGTCTGTAAGAGGGTATAGTTATAAATCGCGGGGCAGCCCAGAAATGACGTATTATTATGCATATTTATTCGTCCTGTCAATATTTACTGAACTGTACCATTACAAGCTATGCAAGATCATATTTTTCCACTAATGTCAATGTGGTTGATTCAGACCAACGTAAGTACTTATTCAGTCAACGTCGGGTTTTTACCTCTACCCTCATTGTCTGTTACACCATCCAGAGGGACTTTAAAATGTTTATGCCATATAAAAACAAGTGGCCGTGATACTAAGGTCTTATACTTGATTTCTCCAACATTTCTTTTGTCTGCGTTAGGGTTTTTCACAGCTGTACACCTAATCATAGGGTTATGAGACTGTAAATGAAATCTTGTGACGACATTATTTACGTTAATTATAACATGACAACAGTAACACATATATTCATAACATGGCGATTATAACAAATTTAACCTTGAAAGTTCACCCAGTCGATACAATATTAGACAACATGATGCCATATTTCAGAAATTTTAAATGAAGAAACACAGTAACAATCAGCAATAATGTAAAACGCTTTATGGAAAAAAAATTGTTTTGATCTGCGAAAGCATTTTTGTGTTGCTTTGGTTGCTTATAACTTTTGATGCAAATAATTGTTTTAGACATGTGTTGTGATTTTTGTCAATAATAGATAAAAGCCGCTTTTGTGTAAATTTCATACCAATCTGACCTAAAATAAACTTTTTAGAGCAAAAGTCCACGTAATTCTGTATCACCCCTCGTACATGTAGTGAACACCTCTCCCTTGCTTGATACTCAGTGTAGTTAGATCCAGATAACTGCTGGTTTGCTCAGGATCAGGATTATATAACTGGGTAGTCTCTGTATTACAGAAATACTGGTGACCAGTGGGACATATATTAAATACAGTAGAACTTCGATGCCTCGAACTACCTTCGGACCGGGAAAATAGTTCGAGGCATCTAGGGTGTTCGAGGCATCTATGGTATCCAAGAATATGCATGGTTATAAGTTCGAACTGATGTCGGTACGTGTAAATTTACAAATCGTGTGTGTATATTGCATAATTTATGTGTATAAATAACATAGGTCTATAATTTTTTGTAATTGTATTCATAACAATAATGAAACAATATAGGTTGACCAAATTGACATGAAATCTGACTTATCTCCTACATGCTCTTCGAGTGTTCACGTGTGTAAGGTTTCTCGTTAAACAGCATATTTATATACGAGTATAAAAATTAAGCTGCGAGCCACATAACATCATCATGTCCTGGGTTGAGTTCGACTACAAATCAATAAATGGACGGCCTTCATTAACCATTTAATGGATGTATAAATGTTTAAAAACGTGTTATACAATGAAGTCGAACACAAACAATTGTTTGGTACAGTAATTATCACAACTTGTCACCGACTACCCGCGTTCGGACAATGGATTTCAACTGTCAATGAAAGGTGCGAAAACTTGTATTATTCGACTCATCTACGGGTTAATCATAGCAAGGGACCGTCCTATCAGTTCGAGTGTTCGACCTAGATACTGTTCGAGTCATCTACTGTTTACCATATGAATAAAGAAGGAATTTTGACGGGACCGAAGAACTAGTTCGAGGTATCTAGGGTGTTCGAGGCAAGTACTGTTCGAGGCATCGAAGTTCTACTGTATTAAAAAAGTGAATTCAATGAATGTTTGTATGATTCCAGGTATGTGTTTTCACTGAAGAGGATCACAAATTAAAAGCATCATTCCGAGTTACCACCGGCAACTTAAATACAACAGCCATTAAATCCATAGAATTTGCTCGACGTGGAGAGTAAGTATCTGGTTTCACAATTTAAATTGTGTAAATTGTGTTATTGTTTCGTTTCATTTGCGCCAGATTTTATGCTGTTTTTATCCGTTTTTTTACTCCTGAGGTCTATCTTATAGCAATATCCTGTTTGTTCTGTAATTTTTGAAGCCTGGAAGGATTTCAAAGAAACCTGACACTAATATTCAATACATCCTGTCGATGTGCAAAGTGCATGTTTGGGGCGACTGCTGTCAAGGTCACTCTTGGGGGTTGAAGTTCATATGATTAATACTGTATTACTTCTTAACCCTTGAACTAACGATCTTATGACACATACATATTCCAAATCAAGACACATATGGTGAACTTATTGTATGAATGAAATACACAGCAATGATGGCCAGTGATATGAAGGCATAATTTCTGTTCTCTCAATGTTAATTTAATGAATCATTATGATCATATTACAGTTGTTTCCTGGTGAACTCGGCAGATCGTGTGATCAGAGTATATGAGAGTGGTGAAGTTCTAGCTTGTGGTAAAGATGGGGAACCAGAACCTATACAGAAACTACAGGATCTGGTCAACAAGTAAGCATATTCTTAACCATGTTTTCACAGTGGTAATCGGGTCTCAAAATTGACCAGCAGTAGGGTACCACAGTGAGCTTTTAGGATTGGTCTGTGTCCATCGTGCTTGTCAACAATTTATTTAAACAACACCTTCTAAACCATTGAGTCAATTTGAACAAAACTTCATAGGGGTGTTCCTTGCTTAAAGCTGTAATAAAGTCGTTCAAAGAATTCCATTTCGTGCAGAACTCTTAAAAATCTTCTTAAAATAAATCAATAAATCAATGTTTACCAAGTTTGTTCTAATCAAGATCTTGGGTCACTTGATTTTACATAGAATTCTATAGAAAAAGCTTCAAAAATATTCTTCTCAAAAACCAGAAGGTGAAGAGCTTAGATATTTGATGGAGAAAATGTAACATGTGTTTTTCTTTATGTACTAAGTGAGTGTTGTGTTTACCTTATAGAACTATGTGGAAGAAGTGTTGTTTCTCTGGTGATGGAGAGTTTATTGTTGCTGGTTCAGCTAAACAACACTCACTGTATATATGGGAGAAAAGTGTAGGAAACCTTGTGAAAATCTTACATGGAACAAAAGGGGAACTACTCTTAGATGTCGCTGTGAGTATTATATAGACTGTAAAAGTAACTCTTGGCTGCTTTTGCTAAGTTGTTAAAATTGATAGATAACAAATATGACAGGTATTTTATGCCCATTTCGATCAGCTCACCCGTTCACCACAAAAATGTTCTGATCAATTATTTTGTATATCTTATTATCTACAATATTGTTAAACATACATAATCAAAGGATAAACGACCCATGTATACCAGAAATAATACTTGGTTTCATAAAACCTTCTTAAATGTGGGAATTTGTTCAGCTTTATATTTATTTCCTCTGCTACTGTACCTGCATTTCCTCACTGGATATTAGTATTTATACACTGAACAACGAGTTGTAAGGGGAGATAAACTAGATTGATAGACACATTCTTATTGATACAGAACTTCTTCAGTTTGGCAGGATTACCTTCAAACTTTCACATATGACCAGCTTATACATGTACAAACACACATGTGCATAAAGGAAAGATGATTTTTGTCAGAACTAGAACTAAGGTCCTTTGCAGGTGGATGGTATATTAGTCTGCTGAATGGTGACTGCTCTAGTTGATGTCCTGTAACAAGTGATGGAAGTCTAACAAATGTATCTGTGTATTTATTTTTATGGGTATTATATATATGTTACAGTGGCATCCAGTGCGGCCTATAATTGCATCTATATCAAGTGGAGTTGTATCAATATGGGCTCAGAATCAAGTGGTAAGTACAGAAATCATTATAATTTTTGGAGAGGGTATAACAAATATTTAGCACCTATAGTGGGCATTTGAACCTGCACTGTACCACACGATCCCCTAGCAATGCTAGAAGTTGTTCCCCTCTTCAAAAACATGTTGGAAAATTTTCTGTTGTTTTCACCATGGCTGGGTTTCACATTCTTCACCCAGTTGTGGTTAACATTTTCGGATAGTGGGGTTTTTACTCTGGGTAAATATATTTAGGGTTTTTCACAGGGTACTTACCTTTAGGTTTTTTTCACAGGGTACTTACCTTTAGGGTTTTTCCACAGGGTACTTACCTTTAGTTTTTTTTCACAGGGTACATACCTTTAGGGTTTTTTCATGTGGGAATATATCTTTAGGAGTTTAACACAGGGTATTGATTCTTATTCTAGGAAAACTGGAGTGCATTTGCTCCTGATTTCAAGGAGTTGGATGAGAATGTGGAGTATGAGGAAAGAGAATCCGAGTTTGATGTTGAAGAAGAAGGCAAGGCTAAAGAAGATTTTAAAGGTACTGAGGACATTAAAAATGAATTGCTAGAAATATCATTTATCCAATCGCCTCTCAACCACCGAGGTCCATTTTGTCTTAATTGTATAAAAAATATTTTGTAGAGAATGAATTAATTGTTTATTATGTAGTCAGCCCAGTTTGTGTTTTACAAGCATACCATCGCATTGTCTATCATCATGTCCTTCATGTGCTGACAAGTCGGTAGGCTGCTGTAGAGCAAGTGAGTACTGGTCGATACAATGTAAAAATTCCAGGCAAATAAGTTAGGTTAACTGTGTGTAATTGTATGTTTATGCCCCCCCCATCTTTGATGAGGGGGTATATTGCTATTCACATGTTGGTCGGTAGACCAAATGGTTTCTTCTCAATAACTTGCACCCATGATCCTCAAACTTCACATGGATGTTGGTCAGCAATAGTAGATGACCCCTATTGATTTTGACGTCAAATGTTTCTAGGTGGCCTTGAACATAAATTACTATATGGCTGCCATGGGGGTATACATGTTTTACAAACATCTCTTTTTTGTTGTGTCTTACAGAGGAAGAAGAAGACGTCGAGGTTGATGTTACAACTGTTGAAGCAATTCAAGTATTTGTTAGCAGGTAATCAATTACTTTGTCATCTTTTCATTTTAGAGTGATCTCCCTTTAAATACATTATATTGAACAGTACATAACCTGTACAGAGTAGTATATTAATAACTTTTGATCTTTTCAAGTATTTAGCAGAATCGAACATATATCTTTATAAAACAGCATCTTTATGTAAAGTTATTGGAACCTAACTTGTTTATATATGTATCAATTTTGTGACACTGGAGGGGTAAATTTATCAGTTCCATTTGTCTGCCTGTCCTGACCAACATCAGTGTGTGTATGCTTACAAACATTAGTGTTAGGAGCTTATGTTGTTCTGGCACATGGGACCATAGTACTAGCTGTTATTTTGGTACATGAGGACATTTTCTAGCTGTTGTTTTGGTACATGAGGACATTTTCTAGCTGTTGTTTTGGTACATGATGATATATTTCTAGCTGTTGTTTTGACACATTGGTACATATTTGTAGCTGTTGTTTAGCTGTTATATTGACGTGAACTGTTATTGTTATAATTCAGTGATGAGGAGGATGAAGATGATGATGCCTTGATGTATTTACCTGTAGCTCCAGAGATAGATGAACCAGAGGAAAGCTGGCCTCTTCTCTCTGAAACTGTATGTTCTATTCTTTATATCCTCACTTTATAACCTTTTATCTCTCATTGATACATACATGTAAAATGGCAGTTGCTGCTGTTTATTGTTTGCAACATGGAGCTAAAAAATCCCTAAAATAGAATCCGTTAAAACTTTGTATATGTATAAACAGAGTATCATGTTAAAAACAGAAAAATACAAAAATGATCATAGATCACCAAACTGGTTCAGGTGTTATCTGCCCTTGAAACTATATAGTTTTTCTCCTAGTTTGCTTATTCAAGGGCAGATAAGTCATAAACAAGCACGCTGATCTATGATTATTTTTGGCATTTTTTCGTTTCGAATATGATACACAGTCCATATACAAAGTTTGAACAAATTCTTATTATTTGGAAATACTTCCCCATATCTCATAAGAAACTGCCGCAAGCGCCCTGAATGGCTTTAAAATTTGTCTGTTACTAAAAACACTTGCAGGATTGAACTAGTTTGCAGATAAGCAGGCCTGTATCTAGATGTGGTGAAATTACTACTTACTTAGATTTATCTTTATATGTCAAATGAAGAACACATTAGGTTTAAAAATGCAGTACCCTTGCCTTTGTATGACTACTGTAAATCACTTAATTTTCGCGTAACCTTTATTTCGCGATTTTTCGGAAAAAATCAAAATTTTATTTTTCGCGAGATTGTTGAATTCGCGTCATTGGAAATGTCCAATTCGCGAATTTGTAGAGCCGAAAATATTTAATTATTATTTAATTTACAGACACTATATGCTTTAGGCATATTTATCAACATTTGCTTACGTTTGTTTACTGGAAATCAAATTAACATGGTGTCATTTGGACATCAAACAATGCGACAAACTACCCAGCCGCCGTGTTGTCCGCCAATTAGCAGTTTTATCGAGTAACACATATTATATACGTACCGCGCTTGTACGAACAACTATTATTAACCGATATAGAGTGTCAAAATTAAGCCCCATCGATAAAACTTGCTACTTAATTATTAAAATAATAGCTTACATTGCGAGCTTGCGTTGATGTCCAAATCAGTCACACACATTTATAGACGTCACGATCTGTAAAAAGGCATTTTAAACGGCAATCCAGAGGCCTGAATATAATGTTAAATTGCATCAATGCATGTCTTTTGCGGTAAAAATAAATTAAAAACACAATGCATATTCGACTTGCTAGAATATATGCAGATAAGTATTACCCGTCACGTGAAGAGGCATGTTCTGTAAATATGTTGTCGAGTTTTTACGAATGCAACATGTTTTCCAAGGATAGCTCTGGTATACTTCAGGCTTTTAAGACGTTCCAAGACCAATCTTTATTGAACAAAAGCACTATGCACTAACATGAACGCGGATACGAATGATATCGACTTTTAAATAATGTAAGTAGGCCCCTACAATCATTGTACGTACAATGAAGTGAACGTATTTTCGGAAGTACTTGATATCGGATACGCGAAAATAAAATAATTTTGTTACTAATTTTTCGCGAGAATCATGATTTCGCGAGTCAACAACCCTCGCGAATATTAGCGAAAATAAAACTCTCGCGAAAAAATAGTGATTTACAGTATATGTTTCTTAATCTAGCTTGGTTGTTTTGAATATAACAATTCCTGCACTACTGTATAGCGGGTATATTTCACGGGGTCCATTATTCGCGTTATCTGGATCCTTGTGAATTCACGGTGTCTTGATTTCGCGCAAACGACCTCTACCGCGAATTTAAAACCTTGTTGGTAAACATGAAATGGGAGGTCAATCTTACGTAAAAAAACGGAAATTGATTGCTGAACACGGCGATTTATAAAGCTTTAAACTTGCATGCAATATCGTAAGAAAACCAGGCGTAATGACAATTCAATTGTTCATTAAGTGTTGATTAATTGCGAACATACGTACGTTTTCACAAGTCCCATATTGCTATCATAGTCCATAATTAATAATTAATCAAACAAGTCTGACAATTTAGAACTGCCGATACGCTATGTTATTACGCACGCAAAATCAAACCAATGCTTCCGATATGCCGGAATTTATTACGTCATTTTCTCAACACAGTGTGTACACATGTCTGCGTCTGAGTTATTTAATGCGTTTGATCTTGTTGGGGCTCACAGGGAAAATCTTTTGTATACAGATCCTAATAAGAAGTCAGCCGTATTTATAAGACTATTTAACCCCCCTGTCCAGGATTTATTTATGCTCCCCACCAGTATAACATATAAGGGCGTGTGCTTCTGTCCTTCCAAATTTGATGATTTATAAACGATTTTCGGGATTTACAAATTACACAGTAAGCTTATTTATTTTGTTCATAAATCGCTTGTTGCGTTTCGACTGTTATTTTGAACGTTTTGTTATAATACAATACAGGTGTTCAATGGCCGAGTTGACTATCATTAGAAAATGGACACAAACAAATACTTTTTCGGCAAACATTTACACGTTGTGCAAATAAAATCGTTGAATTTAACACGTTTGATGCATCAGCTTATAATTAACACCTTTTAACGTTGTGAAAACATGATGCACGTATGATATTTGATGCACATGCATATAGTTTACACACCTTTTACAAAGATCTAATTTCGAATTATATTTTGTAATTTAATATAAGTCTAAGTCTTATTGTCGTATTTTACTTAACCGACATACTTCTTGCAAAGTCATTGGGTCAACGTTGGTTTTAATCATGAATCGTCTCCCTTTGTAAAATTTGTATATTTACGAGGTGAATATTTCACTGGGTTTAGATTTCGCGCTATCGATGTTGACCGCGAATATAGCGAAAATTAGACCCCCGTGAAATATACCCGCTATACAGTATGTGGTTTCACTACTTTTTCAAAGGATATAAATTTACATAACTAGTGCTTTATCGGCTAGTGTCAATTATTACAGCAACAACAATCAGAAGAAATTCCACAGAGATCTGAAAAACGAAAAGGCAATCAGCTAACACCAGATTCGGCGAAGAAAGCGAAGTCAAAACCTTTGGATGTTGATTTAGAAAATGCACCACTTGATGGTTAGTATAAAAGTTAAAATAGTTGTACAAGACGATAACACTTCTAAGTATTTTTCAGTCAAGTTGAACTGTAAGCTTTACAAGCCTGGTAGCCTATAGGCCTGGTGAATTTCAGGATAAGTAATCTTCCAGTACATAATCTGCCCCTACTGTCCAAGATTACTTTCATGACATATTCCACAATGGGGTATAATTATAGGAAAATAAATTATGAACAAATTAAAACAATAGTGAGACATTTTCCTGCATAAACTTCCCTTGTTTGCTTCTACTTACTATGTTTCATCTTGAAAAACAATTAATTTGTCAGACTATGTAACCTCTAATGTCAGGATCCTGCAGTAAAATTTTCGTGTTTTTATGCCCCCGTATCGATAGATCGGGAGGCATAAAAATTATAGTGATTCACCTGTCCATCCGTTCGTCCTTCTGTCCGTCCTGGTTAACCCAAATTGACCGTTTCTTCTAGTATTAATATGGCTTGCTACAAAGCTTTCATACTTGCATGGATGTTGTATATGAACACTCTCCACATGCCTGTATCACCTGACCCCATTTTGACCTTCACCTTGACCTAATTTTGGATTTATTTATGGACAAGGCTTCCACAGGGGGCATAAGCGTTTATTGAACGCAGTCTTGTTTTTTCATGAAAAAGACCATTTCGTGTGGATGTAATTTCAAAGTTGCAGATTTCATGAAAACTGGCAAGGTCAAAATTTACACAAATTGTCAGAAATCATTCGAAAATCAAACAGATATAATAATGCTTTTATTACATGTTGATATATGCAAGTACACTACCTCAAAACCCAGCCTTATTCCTGACTACTTGAAAGCAAGTATGGCAGACACTGTAAACTTAAAATACGTATTGGTATAATTATTCATTGGGGATTTAATTCATCCACAAAATTGAATCTCCCGCAAATATTACTGATTTTACAGTAGATAGGTACATGACTGGCACAAACCACATTTATATGTACTGTCACTTTGACTTGTCTTTCAGAGATTCATCCGTATTTGAATGTTAAGAAACCAAATGAGAAAGTACACAAGAAGCCAAGCACTAAAACCAAACAGAAATCTGGTAAATCAGACAGATCAAAACATAAAGGTAGTGAACTTTTTAAGTAATTATTGTATTTTGTTTCAGTAGATTGATAATAGTCTGACATATAGTAAGTACATGCCTGTATTATTTCGGGGGAGACATGTCCATTTTGTGGCTGCACTTGTTCTCCTTAATATAACCAATTAATATGATGTCTATAAAACTTCACATGAATGCTTGTGTGTGAATATTATCAGGAATATAAGGTAGGATAATTTTTGCCAGAATTATGGCCACTTGTTGGAGACATACAGTTTTGCGTCAAAAAACATGCTAGTTTCTTAATATAATTATGTTATAGTGTGAATGATTCATTATTAATCAAAATATTTTGAGAAAGATGTGTATTTTGACAGCACTCAATTATGTATACGACTTTCATTCTGTTAGATAGTATATATTTTCAAGAAATACAACTAAATAAATTATAAACAGGTTGCCATTATGACACAGATTAGGTACTTATTGTTTAATGTCTACATTTTCTAGTACTTGACATTTTCCCTCTATCTATAGTCTTGCTTTGTTACTGTGTATCCGTATTTGAATATGTGAAATGAAAAATATATTTGACCTTTCAGGTGATTGAGAGAAATAGGATTGTTGTGAAACAGACAATAGTTACAATGATCAAACTGGTGGAGCTAACAGGTGTCCTGGCTGTGAATAAAATACACTAGTGCTGGACAACATACAGCCAATAACTGCCATAGTGTTAACCTCTAGCAGGACTTGGACATGAATTAGCATGTGATATATAGTATATGGAGTACTAGAAGTGTTTTATTAACCAATCTATGATCATTCTGGTTGATGTTATGGTTACAGAAAGAAGATAAAACTTAGGATTGTTACTCAGTGAAAACCTTGAAATCTGGAAAACCGGTAGAATTATATCTGTTTGTGCTCTTCCTTAGTGTTGTGTGGGCATCAATGGTTCAGAGCCATGAAGTTGTGTTAGTATTTGAATTTATTGTATCTCATGGTTTGATTACTCACCACTTGTGTTCATCGTTTTGACATACCGTATTTTGTGTTTATTATTTTAATGTCTTGCGCCATAAATGTATGTTTTTAGCTCCACTATTCGAAGAATAAGGGGAGCTATTGCAGTCACCTGAGCATTGGCGTTGGTGTTGGTGTCGCTTTACTGCAACCTCTACACAGCAGAGGGTAATGCTGCAGCTATGAAGCATTTTGTTTTGAACATATAATGATTGTACTATCCTAGCATGGCACTGAGAACAGTGGAGCATGCTGTTCGTGGATAGCTCTTGTTTTTGTATCATGAAAATCTTTTATCTAGGTTATTCATATAAAATGAAATTCTCTCTAATGAAAACAATTTTATTTTATTTCTTGAAATTTTATTTTGAGAGAAATCGATGGTTGAGTGAGATGTCCTCACAGACATGTCTTCTGTCATAGTGACATCACTGAACTTCCAAACTTTCTGTTTGCTGTCTAAAAATACATCAGCAGATTTCATTTTAATATCACTAGTATCAAACTTACCACACTGTTTTGAAGGCAAAACAATGCCATTTAGGTGGTATAAAACAATATGTATAGTCATTAGAGAATAGAAAAATGTAAGTGTTGCTTTAAATTGCCCAGAACAGTCCATATGGGATTGCCCAGAAAGAGCCCGCATGGGACCTATGTTGCCATGTTTGCTGGGAATACGATTAACGTTTGGTACAAAACTTATATATATTATAGTAACTCTTCTATTAGGGGAAACAGAGATCAACTTTCATTGCCACTCCCCAGGATTATTAGTGTTTGAATATGTGGGAAGTGAGTCACACTATTAGCCTGGGACCTATGTTGCCATGTTTGCTGGGAATACGATTAACGTTTGGTACAAAACTTATATATATTATAGTAACTCTTCTATTAGGGGAAACAGAGATCAACTTTCATTGCCACTCCCCAGGATTATTAGTTTTTGAATATGTGGGAAGTGAGTCACACTATTAGTATTAGGTATTCAATATTAGGAGGCTAACTGTATGTTAGTGTATATTCTGCAGAGATTCAAGCAGGTGTACTGGATATGTCTGGTTAGTGTCCAGATAATAGGAAAGTGGTTAATAAAAAGTGATACCTGTAAATATTGCCTGACATGTTGTTAATTGAAGTAATTAAATTACCAGGTGCCAGTTTTCAAACTGGTATACATGTATGAGACCTGTTGTGATGTTGAGCATTTCCAGATATTTCGCATTATCCTATATGCATTCTTTTGAATTAAAAGTGAAGCCTATGTGCATATACTGTTTATGTATTTAGTCATATTTCTAATACATCTGTGTCGCGTTCAAATCTGTAGGAATCATGGTCACAATGTTTGTCTTGTAAAATCAAGGTGACTTCCAATACGCGGTCACATGGAATCAAATACTAGGTTACAAACTAAAATTTTATTAATTGTGCTGACATTACAAAATACTCAGATGAACGCTTTAGGGCCATTTGCCCTCATCTTATGTGCAAATGTCTTCAATATACTTTTGTCTATCTGTTTATTATCTACATGACCATTTGTATATTATGTAGTAAATCATATACGACTGTATGTTTGTTTATGTTTTTACATTTTTGTCTACCCAACTTATGTTCTCTTTGAACTGATCATTTAAATTACATACAAAATAAAAATCGAAGTATTTTTCGTATTGCTCTGTGCTGGCACCCTATTAAGGAGGTACGCGCATCTTTGATCTAACAATCAAATTTTCCTTGAAACATCTTAAAATGACAGAACAATAGTCTAGAACAACATTGAAATCATAAAAATGATATGTCACCAGGCTCGTTTTCGACATACATGGCTTTCTAATGACCTACCAATGTATTTTGTTCATTGTCGTGCCCGCTTGCAGTGAGCGAGACTTAGTCGCCACTTTTGGTGTATGTGCGTCCGTGCGTGCGTCCGTCCGATTTTGTCCGGACACTTACTTTGTCATGCTTTGACCAATGTTGCTTATATTTGGCATGAATGTTAACCTCCATGAGGAGGAGTGTCATGCCCAACCCCAGGTTCCTATCTCAAAGGTCAAGGTCACAGTTTGAGGTCAAAGGTCAAATTGAAGCTTGTCCGGACCATTACTTTGTCATGCTTTGACCAATGTTGCTTATATTTGGCATGAATGATAACCTCCATGAGGCGGAGTGTCATGCCCAACCCCCAGGTTCCTATCTCAAAGGTCAAGGTCACAGTTGGAGGTCAAAAGGTCAAAGTTAGCTTGTCCGGACCATAACTTTGTCATACATTGACCAATCTTTCTTATATCTAGCATGAATGTTAACCACCATGAGGCGGAGTGTCATGCCCAACCCTCAGGTTCCTATCTCAAAGGTCAAGGTCACAGTTGGAGGTCAAAGGTCAAATTGAGCTTGTCCAGACCATAACTTTGTCATACATTGACCAATCTTTCTTATATTTGGCATAAATGTTAACCTCCATGAGGTGGATTGTCATGCCCAACCCCCAGGTTCCTATCTCAAAGTTGAAGGTCACAGTTGGAGGTCAAAAGGTCAAATTGAGCTTGTCCAGACAATTACTTTGTCATACATTGACCAATCTTTCTTATATTTGGCATGAATATTAACCTCCATGAGGCGGAGTGTCATGCCCCACCCCAAGGTTCCTATCTCAAAGGTCAAGGTCACAGTTGAAGGTCAAAGGTCAAATTGAGCTAGTCTGGGCCATAACTTTGTCATACATTGACCAATCTTTCTTATATTTAGCATGAATATTAACCTCCATGAGGAGGAGTGTCATGCCCCACCCCAGGTTCCTATCTCAAAGGTCAAGGTCACAGTTGGAGGTCAAAGGTCAAATTGAGCTTGTCCAGACCATAACTTTGTCATACATTGACCAATCTTTCTTATATTTGGCATAAATGTTATGCCCAACCCCCAGGTTCCTATCTCAAAGGTCGCAGTTGCAGGTCAAAGGTCATATTGAAGTTTTTACGGATCATTTCTTCTTTATGCATGGTGGGATGAGATGTAAATTGGCACATTTAAGTTGGTGCTTTTTTCAACGTGCGCCGAGGCTCGACATAATTTGCCTGAGGGCACGAATTTCTAGTTTTATCTACTTCCTGCATTTATGGCACCATTATGTTCTTTTTAAGATTTTTACTATATGAAACCACTTTTAAGCAATGCATGATATTTATGTGTTCAAAGGTCATTCTTATTGACATTTGCCACAATTCCGGCTACCTGATGAACAAATTCAGTATTTGAGCATAATAAATAGTTACCCCACCCACTTGTAAAAAAGTGTGATTTTCAAATGAACGTCAAAAAATATCTAACGATCGAAAATAATTTAGAATTGGCCATAAGTTGAGTATTAAATAGAACACCAGTTTAGTCAAATAAAAAATTGGGATCACCAGCCTTTTTTGGGAGCTATTCATCAAAAAGTACTAATTATGAATAAATTTGCATAAAATTAACCTAATTTGCATATTGTAATGAAATAAAATTTTATTAAAAATATTTCAAAGTGTGGCTACTTCATATAACTAAACCATGCACTACATATTATAAATAAGCATATGCATTTGAACAATTGTAGGGACTTATTGTGAACCCATATTATTCACCATTTTACCGTTCCCCACCCACTTTTCATACATGCGAAAAATGAAAAGTTAAAAAATATCTATTTTGTGCAATTGTATTATATTTATTGTCATTAATCAACATTCATATGCGATCATTGAAACTAAAATTCATGTTTGTTCTCATCTAATACGATATTGAAATTTCGCGCATGCGCACAAGGTAGCTCGGACCTCCTTAAATATGTGTAAAATACGCTTTTATATTGCACTAGAATTGTTAATCAGCACATTTTTAGCTGCAGCACACAAGTTACAACAACAACGTAATTCAAGCCATATGTATAATCAATCCACTTCATGCATATACATATAACAACATATCATCACTTATATACTCATGTAAGCACCAGAATCAGGACAGCATTAAAACTGAAACAAAACATGTATGTCTCTACCACTGTGCCCCCAGTGTGACTTCCATCATTGGCATTTATTAACACCAAGTCGTTTCAATAACACTTCGAGTGCACTACCAACATTCACTTGGATTTCTGTCTGTTTCTCAGTTGTTTGCTGTATTACATGGCTTGACAATAATACCACGGTGCACGAGAAACAGGTGAAGACTTAAAGGAGAACACGAAAAGGTAAGATAGAAGTGATCCAGTAATACACCGAGTACATATAGAAACGCACATAATTATTACATTTTCTCCATAGGGCAATCTCAATATCAGACTCTAACATTTAGCTACACTGTTAGTGAAGCGTTATATGGATTTGGTTTAAATGAGATTGTCCATAGGGTTACATGTTTTACCGGACATTTTGGTGTGCCTGCCATTTTCTTTCTGTACTTTGTATGAGATCGTGCGAAAATAATGATTTCTCTTCTTTATCGAAGGCCGTTTTCTAGTTTCTGTCTGTGTAGGATTATGTCGTCAAACCGTGTTTTTAGAACATAAAAGCTGCAAAAACGATTTTAATGCAAAATTGACAAACATCTTCGCAAGGGGGGGGGGGGGCACATTTTTAAAGTTCATGTGTCTAGCGTTGAATATTTTTTTTATTTTTTAAAAGTTACAGAGCGGAAATTTCATGATTTTTTATTAAAATGTTACAAAAATCGATCTGAACCTGTGGAAACTTTCAGTTAAATATCTTACATTGTTTATTTCATGGGTTATGTATTTTGATTTGTAGCAGTAGACCTACACTTTCAATAATTTAACGTCTAAGACTCTAACTCAAAAATTAAAGTTCTTATTTGAAAAAATCTTCAATGGGGTAAACGTTTGTTTAAATAATTGCTTAAGAAATTCCGATGTCTGATTATGTAGCGTGAATTTTAATCATTTGACGCCTGGTTTGTAAATTTTACGGAATTGAAAGAAATTGTTTTTAAATAATTGTTAAACTTATCGTATTTTCTGTTGATGTAGCAGTACAATTTTAGTACCTTTACTTCTGATTTTAAAATCTTAAAATGCAGGAAATTGCATGATTTTAAGTCGAAAAGTGAAAAATCTTCGCCGGGAGGGGACATCACTCCCGCACCCACCCCACCCCACCCCACCATATCATCCCAATAGCTAGCTGTGCCCCCACTCGAAAATTTCTGGATCCGGGCCTGAAAACAGCGTCTCTGAACTTACCTTGATGTACACTTGAAGGTCGAGAAAATGGATAATGTTGCTCACCTTAATAGCAATATCCGGTGTACGGTATACCGCAGTGATATTGTCTTGAAGTGTGCTGTGCAAACTAAATGATTGCATTCGGCTTGTTTAGAATATTGGACATAATGTTGAGTTGGGTATATGAGGGCCCGTCATAAACTCAGATTCCTGTCTTAGATATTCATAGTATAGATGTGAAAGATATTTTTATCGGCTTGAATCCCTTTGGTTGTAGTAGGTCTATGTATGCCACATCTTCGGGTGTTACTGGTTCTTTTAAGTGTCCAAATATACTTGTTGTTATACTACGTATATGTACATGTGTAGCCATGTAATGTATGTATATTGTATATATGTAGTCCAATGTGGATGCAGCTATAGCTGTACTTTTAACAGTATACACTTGTAGACATTAGGGGAAGTGATTATTGAACTGTGAATTGTCGGTAATTAATTACAAGCACGCTTCATGTAAGTACTCGACCAACTTACCGGTAATTTTCGACAATGTCTCAGAATTGTGATCACAAAATCACTAAATTTTTCTTTTATGCCAATCGATCAACGATCATAATTATGTCTCATTTATAGCTATGTTGTATATGGTGAGTTTTTGTTTCATACTTATGATCAACGATGCGGACAGACAAATGAATTAATTTTTTTGTCTGATACGAACATTTTTGTTATTATTAAGGAGGTACGAGCTGCCTTGTGCGCATGCGCGAAATTTCAAAATCATATTAGATAAGAACAAACATGAATTTTAGTTTCAATGATTGCATATGAATGTTGATTAATGAAAATAAACAAAATATTATCGCACAAATTAGATATTTTTAACTTTTTATGTTTTGCCTGTATGAAAAAGTGGGTGGGGAACGGCAAAATTGAGAATAATATGGGTTCACAATAAGTCCCTACAATTGTTCAAATGCATATGCTTATATATAATATGTAGTGCATGGTTTAGTTATAAGAAGTAGCCACACTTTGAAATATTTTTAAGAAAAAATCATTTCATTACAATATGCAAATTAGGTTAATTTTATGCAAATTTATTCATAATTAGTGCTTTTTTATGCACAGCTCCCAAAAAAGGCTGGTGACCCCTATTTTTTATTTGACTAAACTGGCGTTCTATTTGATACTAAACTTAGGGCCAATTTTAAATCATTTTCGATCGTTGGGTATTTTTTGACGTTCATTTGAAATCATTTGAAAATCACACTTTTTAGCAAGTGGGTGGGGTAACTATTTATCATGTTCAAATACTAAATTTGTTCACTGGGCAGCTGGAATAGTGACTAATGTCAATAGGAATGACCATTGAACACACAAAATATCATGCATTGCTTAAAAGTGGTTTCATACAGTAATAATCTTAAAAAGAACATAATGGTGCCATAAATGCAGGAAATAGATAAAATGATCAAAATACAATGGTAGATCATTAGAAAGCCATGTAGGTCGAAAACGAGCCTGGTGACATATCATTTTTATGATTTCAATGTTGTTCTAGAAGACTGGTCTGTCATTTTAAGATGTTTCAAGGAAAATTCGATCGTTAGATAAAAGGTGCGCGTACCTCCTTAAGTGCAAACGTGATATTTAACGTCATAATGTCGAACATCTTTTGTTCACCGTTTACACTTTTATGCTGATCCATCAACGGATATGCTCCAGTCAATATCATCAGTTTGTCCGCCCGAGGAAGCGGCGGGCGACCCAGGGGGAATTAGAGATTTTTAATTTTTTGATGTCTAAATTCCAACCCTGGAGCCAATGCTTACTATATCCCCACCATGGGGCATTGTTTTTTTATCCGGGTAATTTAATAAAAACACGAATAAAAGTATCACTGTCGTCTTTCGCGGTGTAGATATTCCCGGACCAAAGTCTATTCCCCGGGACTCGGAGTCGATAAGGTCGACTAATTCCCGCCTGTCGAGAAGATTCGTCTGTCTAATTCCCCCTGTATCCCCGCTGCCATACCCCGGTGGGCATAATATTGACTGGTGCAAATCTTGGAGTATGATTTATCGACAGAGATTTTGCAGGTGGTGGGGTTTGGTGTGATACGAGTATAAACAAACATACGTACATGTAAGTTGTATTTTAAACAAGTATGATGTTTGTGGAGGCCTGTTTAAGTCTAGGTCCCACTGAGGAATTCCACATCGGCGATGTTCTCCCGATTTCTTTCGATACCACCCGATTCATCACAATTCCTTCCGATATCACAAACCGTCTCCCGATGACTCCCCAAAACAACGAGGAACCTGTTCCCGGTGTCCAGATAGCTCATTAATACGGGAGTACAATCGCCGAGGCAAAAAATGCTCTGTGGGACCTAGGCTTTAGCAGACACTGTTCTGTTATGTTACCATGCATTATATGGTATGTTTTAGGTCAACAATATTTCAGTTACGTTCCGTGGTTTGCTGACTGAATCAGAGTTGACTATATAATTAACCAACTACCTAGTACCTTATTTACAAACAATTTCGGATCGGATCTCAGACTTAGACTTATATATGCGTTCCTTTCATTCAACGTATTGCAGACAACATTTCATTGGTTTAGAAATGAAGTAGAAAAGAAATTGTTGTCAAGTTAATATTTGCAAATAATAAGTCTTAAGTCTGAGTTCAGTCTTAAACTGTTGGTGAATAAAGACCGAGTACAGTTTTGTAATGTTCTTCTCTTGCGCAGACAAGGAAAACTTGGAACATTTTTGAAGTACGCATGTCCTCCATCCAATTGGTTCGAAGAATATTCGAGGTACATGTATATGTTGGTTTGGTGCAGTAGGCAGCTGAATTGGTTTTATTTGTTATAACTGTTATTGCATTCTTACGAATGATATAAATTTTCATCTTGTTTTCGTGGTAATGGCTAGTATTCCATCTCGTTTGTGTGATAATGGCTAGTATTCCATCTTGTTTCCGTGGTAATGGCTATTATTCCATCTTGTTTCCGTGGTAATGGCTATTATTCCATCTTGTTTCCGTGGTAATGGTTAGTATTCCGTCTTGTTTCCGTGGTAATGGCTAGTATTCAATCTTGTTTTCGTTGTGATGGCTAGTGTTTTGTAACAATAACACATGCACTATGCATTCACGTCTTATCATTGTTATTACGTGCACACTCCATTTTTTATGTTTTTAAATAGGAAATAATGAAAGTTCTGAAATAATTACCAAAGTTTGCTTTATGTCTTTGCGCAACACTCTTAATGAAATGTTATCACAATAATAAGACGTGAAATACAGCATTTTATAATAACAATAAACACACATATGAAACATGTAAAACAACAAAAACAGCTTTTCTTTAAATCTTTATTTATCATATGTCAGAGCCCGAATCGTACATACTTATATTTTTATTGTTAATAAATAGTTTTTAGAAATACTCAAATGTTTTTGATGAGCATGTTACACATGTATTATCCATTTGATTGCACTTTTCACTCAATTATACTGTAATTACACACGAGGATATATCTTCAGTTATTCAATCTACTATTAATAGCGTTAACTCTATGACCGTCACCGAATCTCCAACAACACAAAACAAACTGAAAAGGTCCAGTTAATGTCCGTTTACACAACACGAAAATAGTTTAAACAAACAACTTAAGTTTTAACTTAAATTGTGACCATGCCGATCATTGTATGTTGTTTCTATGGTTACTCGGCAGGTTCATCCTGGAACTCGTCGTCGTCACATTCTTCGTAAAGTTCACGAACTCTTATGTCTGGACCGTGTCTGACTGCTCCGTAGGAGGTCATACCTGAAAAATACATACGATAGAATTTTATATACTCATTTTAGTTCATTGAACTTTACCTTGAATATCGCATCTTCTCAATCGATATTCTGTTAACATGGGTATCAGCATGAATGTTCGCAATTCCAAAAATCCGGAAAATTTGTCAAATTGCATAGGAAAAAATAAGAAAACAGACCATTTTTTGATACCATAACCCCTAAAATTCAGGATTTATCCTTAAACTTTCACCTATGTGCTAATATATAAGCAGATATTTAGTACATGTATCTGAATGGATTATAAAAAATGATAGTTTTTTTAGTCATGACAAAAGTATAGACATAAGGCGAACTATGGCGGTTTTAAAGATACAAGCAAATACAGTGAACTATTATTCTTAATGGTGTTCTAAATTGTGATAACATGACGATGACCTTGGACGTTATTTATACCTTTTTGGGAGTCGTAAATGTTTGTAAGCGTCTGCTGAGTGAGAAGACTCTCACTGTCCTTGTTAACATCGTCTGCTCTTATATCGGGACCATGACGTACAGCACCATAGGCAGTCATCCCTGTGTAAGGTCAACGCTTGATTATTTACAGAATTCAAGTCGAAATAAATAAGTGGACAAGTATTATTACATTGACTACTTTTATGTTCCTTTGTCCACATGAAATTATTTCACAAAGTAAGCAAAACGTGATGAGTTAACACGAGCTTTTCCCAGACTGTCTCTAATTCGTATAATTAATATATACATTAAACTATTATACCAAATACGTGTTGTTTAAAAATGTAAGTCACCTTTTTAGAAACTATTTAAACTATATAGAAAGAGATTTTTTTTAGATATGTACAGATCATCAACGACAATTTGGAACAATGAAAACCAAAAACATAAATAAAGTACAATATACATAAATTTAAGCAGACATATTTTGCAAAGCAATATATACGATAAGAATTTTGCGAGCAGTCTTCTGAAGTTCAAACTGAAAAAGAATTAACGTCACAGAAACAAAGAGCACGTTTAGAGCATTGGGAATAAGCGTACGTGTTAGAACACCACGTTGTACACAGATTACATTCATGTTGTACTGACCCTTTTGAGAATCGTAAATATTTGTCAATGTCTGCTGCGTCAACAGACCCTGTGCCTCCTTGATTGTGTCGTCTGATCTTATATCAGGTCCATGACGAACTGAACCGAAGCCGGTCATTCCAGTTTGAGAAGCATAGATGTTGGTTTTAGCTTGCTGAGTAAGCAAACCCTGACTTGCACGAAGTTGCTTCTTTGACCACCTCTTCTTTTTTCCTTGACCAGACGACATTTCCTACAATATCAAATTAACACACGTCGTTATTTCCAAGTTGATGGAAATTAATTTCAAAGATTCTCTTTTGCGCTCATCGCCAGCTCTGCTGCTTTGCGAAATAGCATCATGCATAATTCAGTCTAGTTAAATCTTTGAAACAAACATTAATACACATGTTTTACCAGCTTAAGCATGAAAGTTGTTAACATTTAGAAACATAGGGTGAGCTGAGCGAAACAAACATTTACAGAAACAATGTTCTTTACAAGAGTAGTTTAACATTGTAGAAATACACTTACCCAAAATCCCATAATTTCTCGCGAGATTTCATCGTGTGTCACGTGTGCTAGTTGAATGTGTTTTTGTGTGATTCAGAGAGAGCAAATTGGTCACATGTCTTACCATGATAAAATGAATGGTTACCTAGAATAAGTATGGCTGCAATATAGGTATAGGTGTGAACTTAAAAAGAGCTTGTACCAGGGTATGTCAGAACTAAATCTGTGGTAAAAATAACAAACCCAGTGTAGAACATTTAAATACTAGTAGTACAATGATAAACAGGAAAACACATAAAAACTGTGAAAACAGAATTAATAGGTATATTGCATAAAATAAACGTGGTAAGTATTGCTACGAAATATGCATTTTGGTATGTGTCTTTGGTAGTGTCGTACTTAGTGCATAGATAGTCATCATGTTTTATATATACTGTATTTAAGTTTCTACTTATCAACTTTTAAATTGAGCATTGTTTTGTACAATTGAAATCAGTCATAGTTTAAATATCACTGTTGTTCGTCCTCATTTGATGGCGTCGCTTCTTCTTGACGACCACCCCTGGATTTAGTCTTTGGTTTGACTTCCTCTTCCTCATCAGTTGGATATTCATCATCTTCACCTTCCTCGTATAACTCCCGTACCCTGATATCAGCACCGTGTCTTACCGCACCAAATGTTGTCATACCAGTTTGGTTGGCGTATATGTTCGTGTGCGCTTGCTGTGTCAACAAACCCTGGCTAGCACGAAGCTGCTTTCTTGTAAACTTTTTCTTCTTTTTCTCAGTCTCCATCTCCTGTTTGAAAGGTTTAGTATATTACCTTATGATTTGTCAGCATTTTGGGTTCACGTTTTATCTTACTCAGACAAGACACAAAAACGGAACATTCAAAACACATCAACATGTAAACCAGTGTTGCATTTCCGTCCATTTCGGTAATTAGTATTAAATATAATAAATGAACGTAACATTACGTTCGAATTGGAATAGTTAAACAACTAATAACAAAAATGAATGGATTTGCAACAATGAAATTATCGTGCGTTTAACATTTACTGGCACGCCTAGCGGATGTTAGAGCGTTTGTAGTATGTGTAACATTCAAGTCTCACTTCCGCTATGATGCTTTGAGCAAGTGGCATGCAATGTGAAACGTAAGTGTCTTTCATTGTTCTTTTGACATTTATGCTGTCAACATTTTGGACAACTGGGTTCCGGAAAAGCCGTATTTCTCCCAAGTAGAATTTATTGTAGTGTCATGCATGTCACTAATATGTTGAGTACGTACATGGCGTATATTTACGACCGATCTACTGCTGAACTATATTCATATCCGTAATCAAACCATCCATTCCTATAACTGCGCATTATAACGCATTTATCCGATTGCATGGTGTCGACGATCAATGTCGAGGTTAATAGCTGAATAAGCTAAATAAAATATAAACAACATTTCCTATGTAAATATATGTATTTTTAAAAAAAGGTAGATCATCTACAAAGTAAATATTAACTAATATTATATAAGAGTTGAAGTTCCAATATTGTTCGTTCACGATCAGCTAAGGGAAATGTCTGATACTTAATTACCACATTGAGTACTTGTTTGTCCATTCTATCAACAGTTCACGTTTGAAACAGTTATTTGCATATTAGATAAGTCTAGTGGACACTATTTGTATATTGTTTGATTATTCTTCATCTGGATTTAACTCCTCATTTTTATTTTCAGTTTCCTCGATATTTGCAGTTTCTTCAATAACTTCGTCTTGTTCAGCATTAGTTTCATCAATAGTTTCCTCGGCAACTTCGTCAACGACATCTTCATCCGCAATTTGTTCATCTATAGTTTCTTGGACCATTTCAGGTTCAGGTTCGGGTGTGGGTTCACGTGCTGGTTTTTGCACCGGTGTTTCAGGTACAGTCACTGGTGTTTCGGCTTTGGGTTGCTCAATGATGTCATCGCGGACTTTTCTTCCAAGTTTCGTCGGCATTGGTTCGTCTTCATCAGTTGGATATTCGTTATCTGGGCCTTCTTCGTACAGTTCGAAAACACGTATGTCGGAACCATGGCGAACTGCACCAAACGCGCTCATTCCGGACTGTGATGCAAACTGGTTAGTGCCAGTTTGTAGACTAAGTGTTGCGAAACCCTCCGAACTAGCGTCGTCTGCTCGGATGTCAGAACCATGTCGTACGGCACCAAAACACGTCATTCCTTTCTGAGAGGCATATATGTTTGTCTTGGCTTGCTGAGTCATCTCGCCTTGTCCTGCTTGGCAAAGGTCATCTGCTCGAATGTCTGAAACGTGACGTACAGCTCCGAAACAAGTCATTCCTGTTTGACTGGAATATACGTTCGTTTTCGCCTGCATGGTAAGCAAACCTTGACTAGCCCTCAGTTGTTTCCGAGAAAATCGGCGTTTTGGCTTCTTTTCAGCATCCATATCCTACAAATGTCATAAATATGGAAATGTATAAACATTTACAAATAGGTTTTCTTCAAGTTTAAAAATAAAAGCTTAAGATAAAATTATTGTATTACTGATGAATGAGTGAAGCATTACTTGTATTATGTATCATTTACTGAAAAGGAACGTTTAACAAAATGTGATGTTTTATTAATTAAAAAGTAAAAGAATATCAGTGAATATAAAGTACTTATATATTTTGTTAAAAATAAATTCATTATCTAGAAACATTGAAAACAACATATACACACCACATAATAACAATTAAACACAAAATAACGGAATAAAAATTAAATGAATGGAAAAACTAAACTAAACGTAACGAAATTTTGAAACAAAATATAATAAAAGAGATAGAAACGATATCGACGATTTAAATAACGGACAGATGCGTTCTAAGTCTACACTAGAGACACAAAACTAAAACCTAAATATATGTAGAACCAAAACATCAACCGAAAATTCACAAACACAAAAACGTAAGACAGACTAACAAAACAGCTAACAAGACAGTAAATTACTTACCGAAATGATCCATCAAAAATAAAGGTGACTACCATTGTTGACATGAAAGTTTTTATATGTCAAATACCATTGACACGAATCTGTACCAAAATCCTTGCTGTTCAATTGCATAATTTCGTGTGGGGGTTTTCTCAAAACACTCAATTTGGTAGGTATAGGATTGATATGTGATTGGATGACTGGATGGATGGGTGATGGATAAATAGTCTATACGACATTCGGAACTCCACGGTTATTTACGAAATATGATTTTAGAAGAGAAATTGTACGAGGTGTTCCGAACGTCTGAAAGAACGGTTGCTAATAGAAGAGCTAGAAAACGATTTGCAAAGAATGGTATACCATGCGATTCGAGTAAAGTTCAAACTGGATAGAGACAGATCACACTGATTATAAAAGAGAGATGTGATCATGGCGTGGTACTGAAAAGGAATAAAGTGATTAAGTGTTATACATCAGCAAAAATGGTTAATACGAAGAGAGGGTGAAGTAAAACAGGATGTAGATCTATGGTGGTGTGTATCCGAGCAAAACAGGATAGTTGTGTAGATACTGTTGTTTATCCAATATGACTATGTCGTTGTTTATCCGAGCAAACAGGTTAGTTGTGTAGATGTCGTTGTTTATCCAAATAACAGAATCGTTCTATAGGTTTCTTGTATTCTGATAGCTTCAAAGGCTTCACCAACATTTTATTAATTTATTTTAATATTAACAATAATAGTAGTACAATTACAAATCGGTCACGTGCATAAAAATAAAATTTTAATCGAAACTGTCAACTATTTTTCACTTTTGAAACGCGAGAACAACAAACGACCTCGCTAGCTATTTTTGAGCACGATTCATTCGTTTGATTTACCATAAATGAAACGAAAAGTTCATTGGAAAAAAAATGCAAAATGTGAAATAAAATGGTTTCAAATGCGCGAGAAATATGAAAAATACAGTCATTAAATGAGGAAAAAGGACACCATAAGGCCAATTAATCTAGCGTACTTATTTTTGCGACGACTCACAATCAAGCTTATAAGATGCGAAAATTTCTTATTTTAGTAATTATGCATTGTCATCAAAATTTCGTATTTAACATATGAACACACATCACGAAAATGATTTTCCGTATAAATTGTCGCCACATTAAATAAATTATCGTTTTTAGTCATTTGTTTTTAATTAATTTTCGGTCTTCATATGTTATTGTCACTGACAGTCTACCAATTGAAACCACCTTCGTCATCATCTTGGGCAGGCTCGGGTTCTGGTTCTGGCTCAGGTTCTGGTTCCGGCTCGTAGGCTGGTTCCTCTACAGCTGGTTCTGGCGCAGGTGTTGGTTCAGGCGCTGGTACATTCTCTTTTGCGCTTTCTGTAGCTCTGGCTTCTCGGCGTTTTTGAGATTCAGACTTAACTTGTTCGTCCTCTTCATCTGTTGGATAGTCACCGTCATCTTCGTCCCACAACTCGGTAACCTTGATATCACCACCATGTCTCACCGATCCAAATCCAGTCATACCCTTTTGGGAGGCATAGATATTTGTTTCGGCGACCTTGGTAAGAACACCATTGCTTCTTGCATCAATATCATCAGCCTTTATGTCTCTGCCGTGTCGGACTGCACCGAAAGATGTCATTCCCTTCTGTGATGCGTAGATGTTGGTTTCAGCAACCTTTGTAAGGATACCTTGACCTTGTTGGTCGGAATCATCAGCTTTAATGTCTTTACCATGGCGAACAGCTCCAAATGGAGTCATACCCTTTTGGGAAGCGAAGATGTTTGTCTCGGCTACTTTGGTAAGCACACCCTGTCCTCTCTGGTCAGAGTCATCAGCAACGATATCCTTTCCGTGTCTTACCGCACCAAATGCGGACATACCTTTCTGAGAGGCGTATATGTGTGTGGCTGCAACCTTTGTCAACACTCCATTTCCAGTTTGATCGGCGTCGTCAGCAGCAATATCACGACCATGTCTTACAGCACCAAAGCATGCCATACCACTCTGTGTGGCGTACTTGTTTGTGGCAGCCATCTGATGAAGGAATCCATTACCAGCACGGAGCTGTTTCTTTGAGAACTTCTTCTTTGGTTTGTCAGACATCTGGAGTTAAAGATTGCATGACACATGAAGCAAGCAATATCAAAGCTTTGAATGATACAAATGAGCAGAAATGGTTAATTGAAAGCAATAGAACGGTGAAAATGACCTGCAAAAAGAAGATGACTTTATATTTGTATATATTGAGTGTACGTGGTGTAACATGTTCAGTGTGGACCGATAGGATAAACACTGCCGCTTTTCGCAGACGCTTTTAAAAAAAGGGAAATGAACAGTAACTGAACACGATAGCTCCGACTTAAGCCCAATTTATTAATAAATACATTTACATTGATCGGAAAAATGGTCGTCCCGAACGGGGATATCATTATTTGCGAAACAACATTTCGAAATGGTAAGTATATTGCACGGTTGTGAACAAATGGTTGTGCACTGGAGCACCAATAATAATATAACAATATAATAAATATACAATTTAAAAAACGCGGATATCCAGCCCCAGATTATCCGCCTAACATCTTTTAGATTTTTGGTAGAAGAACCAGCAAAGAACCAATTATTCACAATTATGGCATCAGCTACACATATCGATTAAATTACTCGTGTGGTTTCATACAGTCTTTTAAACCTTACTATTAAAGTCAGTAGAATAAATATTCGTAACGTAACTCTCGATAAAGTTTGTCTTAACACACATATAACAATTTATGAAAATGTTATTCAGAGGGAGGAAGCTTTAGTATGCTTGGCGTAACATTTCACTCTTCTTCTTCTTCCTCTTCCTGTTGCTGTGGCTCCTCTTGTTTCTGTTGTGGAGGTGCAGGCTCATCTGGATCTGAGAGACAATCATCATCGTCTTCGTACAATTCCTTGACAGCAATGTCTTTGCCGTGTCTCACAGCACCGAAACATGTCATGCCCTTTTGTGAATCGTAAATATTTGTTTCGGCTTGTTGGGTTAAGAATGCCTTGCCTTCTTGGTTTTCGTCATCAGCACGAATGTCGGCACCATGGCGAACGGCACCATAGCCAGTCATGCCCTTCTGGGAAGCATAAATATTTGTCTCAGCTACCTGGGTGAGTTGACCATTACTTTCTGCGCGAATATCATCAGCTCTTATGTCGGGTCCGTGGCGGACAGCACCATAGCCGGTCATACCCTTCTGAGAGGCATAGATGTTGGTAGCAGCCTGTTGAGTAAGCACACCCTGGCCTTCGGCGTTGGCGTCATCAGCTCTTATGTCGGGACCGTGACGTACAGCGCCGTATGCGGTCATTCCCTTCTGAGAGGCATAGATATGAGTGGCAGCGACTTGTGTCAGTAAGGCTTCACCTTCTTTGTTCTGGTCATCAGCGCGGATATCAGCACCGTGTCTGACGGCACCATAGCCAGTCATACCCGCCTGGGAGGCATAGATGTTGGTTTTAGCTTGTTGGGTAAGAAGCCCTTGACTAGCTCGGAGTTGCTTCTTTGTCCATCTCTTCTTCTTCCCGGTTTGCTGATCCTGTGAAACAACATGAAACATAATTATAGGTGACTAAACTATCATAACATTGGAATGAATTGATCAATTAGTACGTTACAATAAAATGGTATTATTTCAAGTTATGGTTTAGTCAGTTATATGTTTAGAACATTTTTTCCTGATGGAAATGTAGAAAGATATCTTTCATGTTTATGAATTTTCCATTTTGGCCTAAAACAGTCGAAAACATTTGTTCATGTAAGGTATATTCTATTGCAAAACTGAATTGAGTCAGTCGTGTACTGTCTCTTACTCTTCTCATAAAATCACCACCAATTAAATTCCGATAACCATTCTAATAACAAAGATAATAGACATTATTCATAGACATATTCTATAAGGCTGGAAGTAGGGTATTTTCGGATCTACAAATACTACATACGATGTCTAAAAAATAACAACAAAAGACAAGAAAAGTGAAGTATAGATAGAGATAATTTCTTAGATAAAATGAATGATTAGTGAAATTGTCTATCGGCGGTATTAGAGAGGCATTCAATTAGTGAACTATCAAGTTGGATATTAAAGAAAAGGGTCAAACAGTTAAGTATAATTGAATATGAGTTAGAATGCAAGTAGGTTTGAAGGTACAGGGTGCAGCTAGAAAAACACTTACCAGATTTGTTACGTATATGCACATTCCTTGTAACAGCGAGACAACGGCAGATAACACAAAAAAAGTTATGAAATATAAGCTGTTAAAAACCAGCCATTTTAACAAACGCACGAAAATGCCAAGGGGACGCCGCACAAAGACAAAATAACAAATACAAAGGAACAATTCACAAAGAACAATAAAATGTACTTGGATGTAATCATCAAAGCCTTTAATTGATATAATTATATATTCTCAAAGATCTATATTCACCCATCATAAACATCAGTCTATATTAGTGAAATGTAATACTTTAAATGTCACTTGATGGAAACATGAACCATTGTCTATAAGTTTAGTTCTTTCGCGAAATAATTATTTCATACTAAGTTGTTTGTATAGGAAAGTTAAATACTTTATCATAGCCACATTTTAAGTCACGTAAACTGAACAGTCAACATTCACTTATTAGAATATTTATCTGGTAATCCAGTAGCCGTGCACGTAGATGCTTCATCCTTCTGTTTATCAGTTTGTTCGTCATCATCATCTTCCCACAGCTCATGGACTTTGATATCAGCTATATGCCGTCCGGCACCGAAAGAGGTCATACCTGCTTGCGAGGCACCTTTATTAGTTCCTGCTTGCAGACCGACAAATCCTTGGCCTGCACGCAACTGTTCTTTAGTAAACTTCGGCCTCTTTTTCTGCCCGGAGGCACTACCAGAAGTATTGGCCTGCAAACGCAAGTGAACTAAAGAAATCAAAGTTTAAGTCCTTGTTCCACGAATGATCAGTTATTGTGTGAGTTTGATGTTCTTAAATGAAACACTGAAGCAAGCAGCCCGAGACGTCACTGTTCAGTTTACCACTTAGCCAGTTAATTATTCACAAACATTCCATGCTACAGACTCCTTATAAACATAAAGAAAACTAAAAATGTCTAGGTGCAAGTTCTTAATGATCAGTCAAATTTTATCATTTCTAATATATATAGATAATATTGCAGAGATTCAATACATTTCGTCTCTTTCACAAAAGAAATTAATTAAGGTAAAATTTAAATAAGTGGAATTAATTTATTCATCATCCTCCTCTGCTGCCTGTTCTGGTTCCTCGTTAACTTCTGGTTCAGGTTCAGGCTCTGGTACCACTTCTGGTTGTTGTTCTACTCGTGGACTTCTCCTTGGTGGTGGACGTTTTTCCTCTTCATCGTCGGTTAGATATTCGTCATCGTCACCTTCATCGTAAAGCTCTCTTATTCTAATATCAGCACCGTGTCTCACAGCACCGTAACCACGCATACCCTTTTGTGATGCGTAGATATTTGTTTCAGCCTGTTGCGTCAACATACCATGGCCTTCCTGAACACAATCATCTGACCGAATATCAGCACCGTGTCTAACAGAACCGAACCCCGTCTGACCTTTCTGCGATGCATAAATGTGAGTGGCTGCCTGTTGTGTCAAAACACCTTCGCCATCTTTGTTTGTATCATCGGCTCTGATATCAGCACCGTGTCGTACGGCACCATAAGCGGTCATACCACATTGAGAAGCATATACATTAGTTTTGGCTTGTTGAGTAAGAATTCCCTGACTAGCGCGGAGCTGCTTTTTGGTCCACCTTTTCTTTTTCTTTTCTCCTGTCTGGTCCATCTGTTAAAAGTATTACTGACATGTACATATACAAACATAGAAAGCATAGGCAGAGCGATAAACAATAAAACAGAAGTTTATTTTAGCTGTTATATGTAATTCAGGCAAAATCTGTTAGAAAACGTCATGAACAAATTGAATAGTTTCAAGTTTTGTAAGTAATATCTAAAATGCGAAAGCAAGACAATGCAAGTAAGGTTAGTAAATTCTAGCCTAAACAAATACACAAAATTGAAGTAAAATATAGAAACATGACTAGGAATCTTACCTAGATATCCAAACAAAATGCGTGCTACCATTCCCCAATAAGGTAAAACCGTTGCATTATATTTCAGAAGAAATATCATCGTAGATGTTGAGTATTGGTTGCAGAAAAAACTGAGGTCTAATTCACTAACAAACTCATTGTCGGTTAAACAAACTTGAATTACAATTTTGAATCGTAAACGCAACATTTAGGCACACGCAAAGACAAGATGAGTACTATTTGTGTTGAATATGACCCACATATGTTAACTACATAACACAAAAATAAGTGCAGTGTTTAGTACAGAACGGAACCTTCACCAATCTAATAGTGATTCTCCAGCATACTTTTGTATAATTTCAAACACCAATTCAAAGAATTTCATCTAAAGAACACTGATTAAGTTTGCAGCTAGACAATGGTTGTTACATTTGTTTGGGGATAAAACAGATGGATATGGTTCTAATGAAAATGGAAATCTTTGAATTGGTGATCAAAATACAACATAAACCGTCAACAAAAAGCACGCACCATTTAGTTCTTGTATTAGCAAAACGAATGGCAGCCCAGAACATGACGATGATAAAAACATTGCAATACAGATCAAAATACAGTCATACTGACTGTACGAGTGACACACAATCAGCCAAATGCACAAAGTACTATCAACATTCATTAAAAGCTGAAGCGAGACTTGAATGATTCAATGTACATATAGTTCATTTTAAATGTTCTAAATTGAGAATGTAGCACATTATAACTCTACCTATTGCCGAATACACATAAGAAAGAAAAACTGGAACTGAAACTTTGGTTTTGTTGTGTTTTCTGTGTATGTAAGATTCGTGTTTCTCCCAGATATTGTAGGATTTAAAGGTATACAAAAACATAATTAGGATAATTTTTAATAAAGTGCACTTTATTTCAAACGACAACTCACATGTTATATAAATTACATAAAGCCAATGGATCCAAAGACAAATTAAATATATTGACCACGTGATCATCTATCACAAAATAACCCCCGATGATGAATATGTACAGTCTTGAGACAAGAATTAATAATTAATACATACAGAAAAACGACGCACGATGAAAGGAAGGGTAACAACTCTTTGGTAAACAGGTAAACGAATTTGAACATTCCGAAGTTGAACTGGAAAAGTAGTCCGGTCAGGAATGCATTGATTAGAAATCAAATAAAATGTTACGAGGAGAAATAGTACAATATTTAAAATGACGAATGAATTTCATTTCCAAATGAAATAACAATGATATAGTGATGAATGAGTAAAAACAAACTATTGCACATAGCGTCCCATCGCCTTTCCCATTTTAAACGGGATTTTCACAAAACATCTATGATAAGATAAATCGAAAATGATACTAGTATACGGCAGCCCAAAAGTCCGCTTAAAGAGTATATAAATGGTAACAAACGTATTTAAACCCAACATCTTTAAATGATGACATGGTTTGATAGTCATAATAATAATATTAAGTTACTTAAAACTGTTTCACATAGTCAATGTTCTATTCTAAGCTTAAAAGCTTATTCTATTGTTACTTGTTTATCTGCTTAATCAAATGAAAACCCTCCTTCATCGTCGTCATCATTTTGCTCAACAGGTTCCTCTTCCTTTATCGTTGTTTGCGGTTCAGGCTCAGCGGCCTTCGGAAGCTCTTGGCGGCTTATCATTGAAGACCTTTTACGGACTGGTTCTGGTTTAGGTTCGTCCTCTTCATCGGTAGGATACTCATCAGAGTCACCCTCTTCGTATAGTGGTTTGACTCTACGATCAGCAATTCCACGAATTGCCCCGATGGCTGTCATTCCCTTCTGAGAGGCATACTTATTGGTACCGGTTTGAAGTGTAAGAACAGACTGACCTGCTAGTGTAGCATCGTCAGCCCGGATATCTGACACATGGCGGACAGATCCAAAACCAGTCATACCCTTCTGGGAAGCATATATATTAGTTTCTGCCTGTTGGGAAAGTTGTCCTTTTCCGCGGTCATCGGTTTCGTCGCATTTTATATCGGCACCGTGTCTGGTAGACCCGAACCCAGTCATGCCCCTCTGTGAAGCATATATGTGAGTTGCTGACGACTGTGTTAGCACCCCCTTGCCTTGTTCATCTTGGTCATCACATCGAATATCAGATACCATACGAAGAGCACCCATACCACGCATACCTTTCTGGCTATCAAACTGGTTCGAACCGGATTGGGAGCCAACGGTCGCATTACTCTCAAGACACGGCTCGTCGACGTTAATATCTTTAGCATGACGTACACTTCCAAAACTTGTCATCCCCCTTTGTGAAGCGAACTGGTTCGAACCGAGCTGAGATCCAACGGTTGCATTGCTCTCCAAGCATATATCGCCACAATCTATATCTTTAGCGTGCCTTACAGCTCCGAAACCTGTCATTCCCTTCTGGGAGGCAAATTCGTTTGATCCCATCTGAGCCATTATGCATGCATTACCTGCTTGGCAGACATCATCAGCTCGTATATCCGCAGCGTGTCTGACTGATCCGAAACTCATACCCTTCTGAGTGGCGAACCTGTTGGTTGCTGCCTGCATGCTCAGCTCCTGCATGCCTTGTGGATCTATGTCATCAGATCGAATGTCCGCACCGTGCCGAACACCACCGAATCGCATTCCACTTTGGTTCGCGAATCTGTTGGTAGCAGCCTGCTGTGTGAGCTCTGCATTACCGGATGGATCCAAATCATCTGATCTTATGTCAGCTCCATGGCGGACACCGCCAATGCGCATACCCTTTTGCGTCGCATATAAATTGGTTCCCGTCTGTGGAGTAAGCAGGCCATCGCTCTGTCTTAACTGCTTTTTGGAGAATTTCTTTTTTTGTTTGTCGGTCTTGTCTGTGGTTCCGTTCATCATGTTTGTCATCTGAAAGAATTGCAGGAGTCACCAGATTTGTTCACATTTTATACATAATCAATATTTTGGTTATAACGATGCATTAATAGTGTGTCATATAAAGCTATTCTAACACAGGCCAAATATATACATCTATTCTACCTAAAAAGCTAGTAATTTTAGTAATTTAAAATAATAGCTAAATTGCTTAACATATCAGTTCCAATTTAACGTACATTGACATCATGCAAATAATTGACTTTCCAGACAGACGAAATTTTACCAACAAACTCAAGAAATAGCAGACAGACATAGAAAACAAACACGTTTAATATACAAAGCTAAAGCGTATAAGCAAGGTAGATCTGTTTGAAACTCAATTACCATCTTTACTATTTTAAAGAATCTTTTACTTTTCTAGTTCTATAGTTTGGTATGTAACACCACAAAACAAACACTTCAGAATATATGGGAGTGAACAGTATACTTAATGGGCTGGAAGAATTGAAAATAGGAATATCGAATACAAATGTAACTTAGGAATCGGGAGCAAAGAAAATAAAAACTTATTGAAAGAAATAGAGTAGCGTCAAACATGGAAGGAACTGAAATGTTTAAATGAAAGAATGGGGATCTTAAAAAGAGGTGAGTAATGCAGGTGTTATAGGTTGAAGAGAATGGCGGCAAGTGCATCCAAGGCAAAAATGTTAATTTAAGTTTGGCAACTTGGGTTAACTTAAATTTGACAATGTAGCACACTTATACTTACCGAAGTAAGTAGTAGAATAGACGATGGCTGACGACATAAATTCGTATACAATATCCCGATATTGTGAATCTATTGCGATGCAACAACAACTACAAAATCTATGACAAAGCATCGTTATAGCAGCGTGGAACGGATGTTCAGAACTATCAGTAGTTTAAACTAAACTTTGTTTATAACATGTAGACTTTTGCACTGCATATAATGATCACTGTGTGAATTCATTTGTTGCGGCGAAAGTTCAAACACATAGTGTAGCCTGTACATCCCTGTTTTACTCTAGCAAGTCCAAATCAGTTACAATGAAAGAAATAAAATACTTATTCAAATCAAAACACTTTATTACTGATCTTACAAAAGTATTACATAGATCTATTGAAATGCGCGTCTGTATCTTACAAATCGTTTATCATAAATGCAATTTTAAAATAACATTCCTAGACAAATACAGTTAAAAACTGACAGATATTACATTTAATTGATTTTAAAAGCAAAGTAGCTGGGAGGTATAGCCCTGTTTAGCAAATTAGTATCCTCGAAAATACAAACAAAAAAACGCAGCACAAGAAAATGAAACTGAATATCCAATTATTGCACAAATGTCCACGGCTTACCACAATCATACAAAATTGTCATAAATATTTACACCTCATTCGTATTAAAAATTTGATCCAAAACATTAAATAAACTCCTATATTCTACAAATAATTCAACAGCGTACGAAAATATCAGCCGAGAAATTTGGCTGCTTACTCGAAAATGGCAACTTAAATAAAACAGTGCATAGTAGATCGAAAGTTTGTTTCATCCTCGAAATGGCACGTTTGTTATGCAAAAGTATATGCTTTGCCATATCAGTGAACCGTTTGAGTGCCTTACAAAGTGCCTTTTATATGTCAAGTTCAGATGAAAATTATATATTTTTCGATTGAGTTCTTCACGTCACTTAATCCATCATATATGTAAGTAATCCATCGTTTATGGTTCGCGTTTTAGAATGTTGTCATGACGTTACATATCCGATGTTCCTTTAGACGGGTCAGCGTATTCAAGGTCATCATACTCGTATAGATCCTCGTCATCGAACAACTCGCGGACTCGGATATCTGAGGCGTGACGTACAGCTCCAAAACCACCTCTTATGCCCTTCTGAGAGTCTCCCTGGTTCCATCCGGATTGGTAGTTGATTGTCGCGTTACTTTCTTGGTTGAATTCGTCAGCTCTGATATCAGCACCATGACGGACTGGACCAAAGCCACGAGTACCTTTCTGCGAATCAAATTTGTTCGTTCCCGATTGCAGCCATACCTGGCCTTCGCTTTCTTTCGATTGATCGTCAGCTCTGATATCAGCACCATGGCGGACAGGACCAAAGCCACGGGTTCCTTTCTGCGAATCGAATTTGTTTGTACCAGCTTGTAAGATAACAATGCCCTGGCCGTCTAGCAATTCGTCATCAGCTCTTATGTCTGGACCATGACGGACAGCACCAAAGCCTCGAGTACCTTTTTGCGAATCGAATCTATTTGTGCCAGACTGCAAAATGTTGATGGCATTACTTTCTTGGAGTAAATCATCAGCGCGAATATCAGCACCATGTCGTACGGCACCAGGAGCAGTCATACCTCGCTGCGAAGCAAATTTGTTGGAACCCGATTGTAACCATACTTGGGCTTCGCTTTCTTTTGATTGATCATCAGCTCTGATATCAGCACCATGACGGACAGGACCAAAGCCGCGAGTTCCTTTCTGCGAATCGAATTTGTTCGTTCCAGATTGCAGCCATACCTGGGCTTCGCTTTCTTTCGATTGATCGTCAGCCCTTATATCAGCACCATGGCGGACAGGACCAAAGCCACGAGTTCCCTTCTGCGAATCGAATTTGTTCGTTCCCGATTGCAAAATGTTGATGGCATTGCTTTCTTGGAGTAAGTCATCAGCGCGAATATCAGCACCATGTCGTACGGCACCAGGGGCAGTCATACCTCGCTGCGATTCAAATTTGTTGGAACCCGATTGTAACCATACTTCGGCTTCGCTTTCTTTTGATTGATCATCAGCCCTTATATCAGGACCATGGCGGACAGAACCAAAGCCGCGTGTGCCCTTCTGAGAATCGAATTTGTTGGTGCCGTTCTGAAGAATGGTGATTGCGTTGCTGTCCTGGTTCACATCATCGGCTCTAATATCGGCACAATGCCGTTGGGTGCCTATACGCATACCTTTCTGTGTCTCATATTTGTTTGTACCGGACTGAAGAATGACCTCGCGATTGCTTTCGTCAGTAAGATCGTCGGCTCGGATATCAGCACCGTGTCGTACAGCACCAGGACATGTCATACCCTTTTGGGATGCAAATTTATTTGTCCCATTCTGCAATATCAGAATAGACTGGCCCGCTTTTAACTGCTTTCGGGTGAACTTCCTCTTTTTCTTTTGGGCTGGTGGCGGGCCGCCCGAAGTTGGTCCATTGAAATCGTTTCTTTGTGCCTGAAGCGGAAGGGAGCACTCGTTAAAATGCAGGTCAGGCGACCGTTGTCACACAGATAAATACAGGAATGTTAAACTTAAAACAATGACACGGAGGAAACAGATGAATTTATGTGAGTAGGTGAACATTATTAAAAACACACTAATGTGTTAATTAGGAAAACTCTGCAATGCAAAATGTAGAACAATAAGCAGTCTTAAACAGCATCAAACACGGCATTCAATTCAACACACAAACAACATATATCAAAGGTAACACTTACACAAACTACGAGAAATCGCCGCCAAGTATATAGTCTTCTCTATGCTAATTACATTCAACACATAAATGTAACTAAAAGACCAGGATTTGTCAAAGATAGCCCTTCGTTCGCATTTCATATACGTAAGTCATGCGCGGTACTACACAGAAGCAATATTCTACGCGCCTTATGCGAAATAGTCCTTTGTTAAATGAAACAGAGAGGATGTTGTATTAAAATATTTATTTTAAAATAATATAACAAAGCAAAATGTCTAATGTCTAACAATGAGACAAGTTGAGAGGAGAAGAATTGTAATCAAATGTTTGTAGATATGCTTAAATAATATTGTTGAACACATCTGATAATTATTGTGAAATAATAAATAGGATAATTAATCATATAATTATATATACATTAATTTAAATAGATCTGTCCATTTTTCTGCTGTTAAGGCATCTGGGTGATAATAACCATAATCGACTCATAAGTTTGTTACATTTCTGGTACAAAACAGTAAGCAGCACACGCCAACATGTATTCTCTTAAGTTATTGAAGTATTGTTTTCCAATTTAGCAGACACACAGTCAGTTTAACACATACAGACGAGGGTACTGAACCCCCGCCGTGTAATATTCATTATTTAAGTTGGCCTTTAAAGTTTAAAAGTCACAATACGAATCTTCAAGGTTAGGAATATTCATATCAGCTGGATGCCTCATACCGCCGAACATCATTCCAGATTGGCTAGCACCTTTGTTGCTCCCAGCTTGTAAACCAATATAACCCTGTCCATCTTGGTTCATCTCATCGGCACGAATATCCGCAACATGTCTAGGAGCACCGAAGCTCATTCCGGCTTGGCTTGCGCCTTGGTTGTAACCATATTGACCGCCAATGATTCCTTCACTACTTCTATCTGCCTCCATAATCCTACCATCAGCCACTTGACGTGGTGCACCATAACTCATACCGGCTTGGGAAGCTCCTCTATTATAACCTGACTGTCCACCAATAAAACCGTCACTTGCACGATCGCCTTCAATCAATCTTTGATCTGACACCTGTCTTGGGGCACCGTAACTCATACCTGCCTGACTCGCGCCTCTGTTAAAGCCGGCTTGCCCACCAACAAAAGCTTGCCCAGCTCTATCTAACTCGTCGACATTAGTATCAGCGATATGCCTTGGTGCACCGAACGACATACCAGCTTGTGAAGCACCCTTGTTGAACCCAGCTTGGCCACCTACGATACCATGAGAGTCAGTACTCATATCCTGCATCGTTGGTTCAGACACCTGTCGTGGGGCTCCAAATGACATGCCAGCTTGAGATGCCTTCTTATTGGTTCCAGCTTGTAGACCAATGATTCCCTTTCCTTCTGTGCTCATATCATCGGCTTTGATGTCAGCAATATGTCTTGTAGCGCCAATACTCATACCCGCTTGACTAGCGCCTTTATTGTAACCAGCTTGTCCACCGATAATTCCTTGGCCACGCCTGTCAAAGTCGTCAGCTTTTATATCAGCAATATGACGGGAACCACCAATGCGCATGCCTGCTTGCGATGCCAGTTTGTTGGTACCAGCTTGTAGTCCAATGATGGCTTTCCCAGCATTAAGTTGGTCTTCAGTGAAATGTCGAATATTTTTCGTCGTCGGCTTCGCGCCACATGTTGGTCCGTTAAATTGATGGCGTTGAGCCTAAAAGACAGATAAATAACAAAAAAATTAAAACAAATACTTTGGTATACTGTCAGTTTACATGTACATTCGAAGTACCAAATGTTAAAAACAAAATATGACACAGCTGTACGCTCATTTACTTTGATATCAGAATGTAATAAGAAGTGTTTGGCTGTATTACACATAGTGACAATAGACTAGACGTGTCACTATAACACTAGACGTGTCACGATATTTTCTCTACATTTATTCTAGTGAGTGATTGAATGATATCTTACCTTACATACGAACCCGATTCAAACAAAACACATGTTTCTTTAAGCAGTATCGTTTAGCTTTTGTAATTTACCGGTAATTATTAATGAACCATTCAATGAAGCAAAATAATTTTATTTTCGAAAAGGAATACGTTTTACACACACACGCGAATAAACTTTTAATAAAAACAAACACATTGAAAGCGCGGAAAAATAATTTGCGAAATAAGTTCAACTTATTTTCAGTTCGTTTCTGTTTTTCAGTAATTGAGTTAAGATATAATAAAATGTTATTCGTAAGCATAGCTTTCCTCATCGCTCTCAATGAAATCACCTTCATCGCACAATTCAGTCACTTTAATATCCGAAATGTGGCGTTGAGCGCCAAACGACGTCATACCACTTTGCGTCGCGTAGCGATTCGTCCCAGACTGCAAACTCAACGTGGCCATGCCTTCGATAGTAACGTCATCAGCTTTGATATCAGCAACATGGCGGACCGCACCAAACGACATTCCTTTTTGTGAAGCGAACTGATTACTCCCCATCTGAATATTAATGATAGATTTGCCTTCGTTCGAAATATCCTCGGATTTTATATCGGATATATGCCTCACAGCACCGAATCCCCGACTTCCGGCCTGGGAGGCAAACCGGTTTGTTGCCGCTTGCTGTGTCAGTATACCGTTTCCATCAGGAGCTATGTCATCACATTTTATGTCGGAAATATGACGTACTGCACCGAAACTCATTCCTTTCTGACTAGCAAATCTATTGGTACCCGACTGTAAACCTATCATAGATTGTCCCGCCCTAAGCTGAGATCGTGTGAATAAGCGTTTCTTTTTCTGTGCTGGCTTTGGACCAACCACTGGTCCATGAAATTTATTTCTTTGAGCCTGTAAGGAATTGCACCTTGTTATTTATTTATTTGTTGATGAATTATCTATGCTTGTTTTAAACTTAATAAATATAAACATCTACTTTTTATAATTTCAAATTCAAGAATATTGTTAAATGAACTATCATTATAAGGTAGATTTTAAATGCATAATACACTGAAAGCCCTTAATTGAAAATAAATAATTTTAAAAAGAAATTCTGAAAACTATTAAAAATGTACAAATTAAATTATCCTTATTAAATCTAATAGAATATTGTAATAAATACCTATATTATACGTCACATGCGTGATCTCATCCATCTAGATAAATGCCTGTATGTGTCGATTGGTACATTGATATATAGAATACATGTGTGTGTATATACTGGTGTGCTAATGATTATATTGGTATGTATCCGTATAAATGTTTACATCAAGCCACTAAATATAATATAGCATTCCTTATTAAACAAAGCATCTACAGTATACATTAAAGTTTATATCAATATATAATCGACTTGCTGTTATTTTTATGCAAATATACTAATTCTTAGTCTTTATGTCTAACCGCCCTATGTTTCGGAATTTAAAACGAATATTCTTTGAAGTTTATGACATTTATTTTGACATACGTATCATACATTTACATATACAGTGTAATTAATTTCAAGCATATCCAAAATTTGTTCCATTCGAACGTGTGTAATAGTTTAAGTCTGTTAAGTCACGGGACACGGCACGGTAAACTTTCCATCAATGTCAAGTGAAAATGATAATTCAATTCGTAATAAAAGGGTAATGTAAAAACGTCGATAATCCGCTCGACAAATTAAACCACAACACGACGAAATTGGTCAAAACTGCTGGAATTAGAGTCAGGTAAATGTTAAATTCTTGATTTAAATAAATTAAGCTAAGTCAAGTTAAAATCCATGGTAATTCACTTATTTCGATTTACATTCCACAAAGTTTATTGATATCCGGTTGCGTCCTGCGTATCCTGGCAACCAGCCTCGTCTTCATACCCTTCTTCTCCCTCTTCCGGTTCATATTCGTCACATAACTCCGTAACCTTGATGTCAGATACGTGTCGAGCGGCACCGAATCCCCTCATGCCACTTTGACTAGCTCCCTTATTCCAACCCGTTTGTGGAGTTATGTAACCGGAACTTTCTTGGTTCATGTCGTCTGCGCGAATATCAGCAACATGGCGAACTGCCCCGAATGACATTCCCTTCTGTGATGCATATTTATTAGACCCCATTTGTAAACCAACGTCTCCGGAACTTTCTTGGTTCATGTCGTCTGCGCGAATGTCAGCAACATGGCGGACTGCTCCAAACGACATTCCCTTCTGTGATGCATATTTATTGGACCCCATTTGTAAACCAACGTCTCCGGAACTGTCCTGGTTCATGTCGTCTGCGCGAATGTCCGCACAATGCCGTACGGCACCAAACGACATGCCCTTCTGGCTAGCAAACTTATTGGTTCCACCCTGCAGCGTTAACTCGCCCATTCCCTCGGTCACCATGTCGTCTGATTTGATATCGGATATGTGTCGGATTGCTCCTATGCGCATACCCTTCTGACTGGCGAATTTATTCGTTCCACTTTGAAGAGTAACTTCCGCTTGGCCCTCTTGGTTAAGATCGTCTGCTCTTATGTCAGCACAATGTCGAACTGCGCCAAATGACATGCCTTTTTGAGAAGCATATTTATTAGTACCGCTTTGTGGGGTCAGGATAGAATGACTTTCTCTGATTTGTTGCCTGGTAAACTTCTTCTTTGGCCCACGTGGGAGTGGCTTATTTCCGATTGTTGGACCATCGAACTTATTTCTCTGGGCCTGCAAACACCCAAATTGAAATGTGTCATCCACATTGTTCATTAAACTACTTAGATTTTTTCTGTTATTAACAATTTAGTAATTTTAATAATTTATAATTATGCTTTTCTTTGTAAGTAAAATATAAATTATAAAAGATTAACGTTATACAACGTTTTATTCATTATATAAGAATATTGTATTAAAAATAATGACTATACTTTCAAGCAGTCGCAGTTGGTTGTTAAAACAAAATGCAGTATACATATATTTTGTTGTGCATGACACATATATAGAGGCCTACAACGACACAAGTGCATTAGAAGAAAGGTATACACCTAAAGCAGCAGACAGTCACACTACGCTGATAAACAGAGCTTTCATTCTATACATAGATCTTTTTCAGAGACTTTTACTAAGCGTTATGCATTGACAATATAGATAACATCGAAGCGCTATAATGTATTCTGAGCTAATAATTCAGTTCCGATTAACAAAATGTTGGAATCACTTCCGGTCTAGATTATTTCCGGTCCTGATGACATCCATTAACATTCTGTGAGAATTTGCATTGCATACATCAAGCTTTTTGACATCTTTATATCGGTCTCATTCCAAGTACATGCAGACGTTTTTGAGAACAAACATGAAGCGATTATTGAGGTACAAGTACAAAGCTTTGGTGAACAAAACACTTGGAATCGGAACTGAACATGGACTATTGGTTCATTTCTGCGAGTATTTCCTGAGAATGAATATGTTGACACGATATACATACCTCCACCAAGAATAATCCATCAAGATATCCAATCCTTTATTCAAACGACAACATTGCACATCTAACCAAATACTTTACACAAGTAGATCCATCCGTGCATGTATTCCAATTATTTTGTCATTTAGATATTTCTCCTCCGTTGTTATCCATTTTCATATTCATACGCGTTGTCATATTCATACGCGTATTCATTCTAACCTAACAGTGGTTTCGATCGTTTCGTTTTTTCAAATAGCTCACATAATTAATTCATGTGTAGATAGAAAACACTGTTTACAGCGGCAAACAATTATATTAATTCACAAACACTCACTTGGAACTATTTGCTTGATGCACGATACATCACGCGGAAGAATACACGTTCATAATGCGCATAGCCAAACACTTCTTAAGACACCATGTATCACAGAAAATAACTTAGAAGAAATAAAAGTAGTTGCATTTATCAACTAAACTATTTACATGTATGTATTAACAATCATAAATGCATTTCTTTGTTAGAATAAAAAGTATCACACAGCACTTGAAAGCATGTTATTTAAAGAAGACAAACGCTTAATCCGATATCATTGTGCTAATTTCACTAACGTATTTTTTCAATAAATTTAAGTGAATACTATTCTAGGCGATACCAATGATAAAACGAAGAGCAAGCTACCAAACAGCAGTAAATTATATGTAGTCTCCAAATTATCAGTCAAGAACAATCCATGTTTTACAAATCAGAGTACAAGTTACTAGTTAACAAAGCACAAAGACGTTTGATATGTACCGTACAAATTGAGGCACTGGGCACCAGAATTCACTATCTAGCATGGTAGAATTCACTTATTAAGCATATGGAGGCTTGCTCTTCATTTTATTTAATTTATCACATTGAAAGCATGCATTGTACATCATGGATGGATATAGATAATAGTGTATACATTAAGTACAATATGTGCAAGCATTGAAACTAATGATGAAGATTGGCTATGATGTGCAAATGTACCATAGTGTTGGGAAGTACTTCGAACAAGAAATAGTGCAGTGTGCGTACAACTGGTAAAGGTTTGTTTATAGACACGATTACTTTCAATGATATATATATACTATTCCATACATGATGATGTATATAAACTATCTATTTTGCATTCATTACAAAACTAAGCATTGCTCGCAGTTGGTTACATGAATAAAGCTGCAATTATATAGCCACGTGGTTTCCCTTTATGACATTTCCCGAATTTTATTATATTGAATTCTAATGGTAATGTAATTAAATGAGATTTATTCATGTAACCGTCCGTTTCTGATCCTATCATATGTTATGTTGTAAGTTATACAATATATCCTATAAAAGCTGTGCGTACAACTAAACTACACTTCGCTATGAAATCACCACAAACAAGCATTTGCACCCCAAACTGTAATATATATTCAGTATACACATAACGGAAGCATTGTCCATCTCTATTGAGCGGAATAAATATCAAATTTTGTTTAAGGTAAAGTGTTACAAAATAAATGAAATTGTTGCCGACAGACGTTGAAGATGGATGGTTTTGGCGTTTGACAATTAGTTAGCCAGTCGGACAATCAAACTAGTATTGCAGACATTTAAAGGTCAGTCGTATTATCAACATCACTTATCCATAATCAATATTCGTGTATTAGCAAGTTTGTAATGATTTCATTTAACAATCATTGAGTATCATGCATTAAACGACCGCGTGGCCGTCAGACAGCATGCATGCTTCCTTTACGCAATTTGCTCAGGTAACCTGATTAAATATGGTTAAGTGCTAAGTCGAGCAGCGAACGCAATCTATATCTAATGCATTGTGTTCTATAGCTAAAAAGCATGTCGTATACATGTCAAACCAAACCTACCTCGGATCCAACTTGCAAGATAGTAGCCATCACCATTGGCATGTTTTTGCCTTCAAATAAGTCATTACAGGCAAACAGTCCGCTCTCTGGTACACCATAGGCAGCCGCAGCCTTAGTGAATATCTCAACATTTCCCATCTGAAAAGTGATTTATGTTTCTTATAAATAATTGTCAATGACGGAAGTTCATGTATACTAAAGAAGAAAATACAACTTTTTAACATATTCTTATCATTAATTAGATCTTATTCCTTTGCCTTGATCGTAGTAATCAAAATGCTTTCACACCTCGGATTGTGTTGAGTGTTGAAACATACTGCCTAAGTGTATTATTATTTTATTGATAGAGATCTGTTGATACTAATCATATTCATTTTAAATTTCATACAAGTCTCGTCACTTATTGTGGGGCATATTCATAGTTATATTACAAGTACATTGTATTATGTTACATAGAATAATGTCTAGATACGGGGAGCCATTGTTGACTAATATATATGTTGACCTACCTGAACGGCTGCCCGGTCACTTTTACGGACTTTCAGGATGACATGTCGGCATGCTGGAGGCAACAAGTCAGCTGGGGTACCATCATAAATACGTTTCATCAACCTGACAAAGGAAGCAACATATTATAACCTGAATACAGCTACACGTGTTTTGATATTATTATAATTGGTAGGAAGTATATAATTGTGTGAACTATAATTATGATGCGGACTTGAATAGAAAAAATATGCTTAAAACAAAATGTTTTACAAAATGTCTTGACTGCGTGTTGTAAAGAGCGCCATGTATTAAAGTGTATGTGTTATTTCCAAGCATCGCAGACATAAAATTTAAGGTTTAATAACACTTTTAAACAAAGTTACAGTGTAAGGTCTACCGGAATGTTTTTAGATCAAGTTGGAATACAAACTTACTGGCCAAGGATTACTCCATCTTTTAATCGAGATTCAAGTTCATATTCATTTATAACCTCCCCTGTTAGTTGTTGGATCCAGTTTCGAACTTCGGCTTCCACCTGCAGATCGTATTTTCCGGCAACCTGGTAACCAAAAGGTGAGGTGAAGAGATGTAGACGTGCGATTGGGGCATACTAATAGTTGAGATAGAATTATAGTCCTCCTGATCTGTCCCTTGAAGATAAACCTGCGTCCGGTGAAGTTCGTATATATATTTTATACGAGTTTCATACTTTCAATTAACTACGCGTCCACTCCATTGCCACGTGCGGAGTCGCGCTTGAAACGACAGGCTTTTTGACAAATTTGCGTTTTTTATTACATTTAAAAATTATTATAACGTATTAGTTTGAATAGAAAATAAAAAAATAAAAGCACACGTCATTCTTCAAGCTTTAACTTACACATAAAAGCATGTCGACCTCCTGAGTGGGAAAAGACCAAGAGGACTCGGATAAAAAACTGACGAATGCCACTATAAAACAAGTCATCACACGCATGCGCATAACATAGACTGGTATTAGTTGCGAAGTAGTATTTTATTAGATTTGTCCAAGTAAAACCAAAAGTGAAACATATGAACCCTTCATTCGTCTTTCTTTCATTTCTTATTCTTGTTTGTAGTCGGATAGTGTTGTCATGTCCGCATGCAACTATGCTTTATAGTAACATTGCATACAAAACAGAGATTCAAATCAGCAAAGTTATTTAATTAACATATGAAAATATACATCTCTTATACTGAAATATTTGTTAACACGTCATGAAATAATGATAGTATCCAATAATAAATGAAGATCAGAAAAGAATATAATATTCAAACATCTAAAATATAAGTTAAGTAAAGGTGACAAAGTCGGGTGTAACACAAGTTCGGATAATTGTTTTCTAAATGTAATGCAGTTATTAAAAGTGTTTTTGTTTTTGTTCTGGGTAACGATGAACAAGATGCAGGGGGTTAAATAAACATTTTAGTTTATAGGAAGGAGTCAAAACGAAAAATGAACTAAACAATGATGGCGCATAACTATATTACATTTCTGGAAAAGTTTAACGGAGACACAAACGAACATTTGCTATCATATAACTATTAATTTACCAAATATTGATTAATTAACTGTGTGACTCTAGTCTAATAACATTATATTATCTCAATATTGCGAATCTAAAACAATTACATGAACTATAATTTAAAATGAGTTACATTTAAATAGTTATCTCCCCTCTCAGTGTTTATTCCAGGTCATTCACCTGTCACTTCTAATGACGTCATAGAAGCTACGCAACCTGTTCTTGAACGTTCCGCTATGTAAAATAGTCCGGAAGTACTAAAAACGAAATACCGAAGTCTAACAAAATATGCCAAATTAATTTTTTTTACTAACGATAATTTTGTGCTTAAACTGTAAAGTAAATGCTAGTCGGACATGTAGTTATCCAACTTCCGGTATCGGCGACATTTTCATTGGCCATATTTATGGAACAATTTGCCTTAATGGAAACTGAGTTGAAATAGATACGTAGCTATTTTAATAGATATTCATTTACATCCGAATGCCTAACGAAAACACCAATTTAAATTATAAACTTTCAAATAAGAATACTAACTTTAGAATATTAAAACATGTTATTAAAATTTAATCTTATATCATATTCATCAAACTTACCATATTTTTATGAAAGTATCAATATGTATAATATTATATCCACGAATGAACAAACTATATATATCTCTGAACGCACTTATTTGTTTAACTATATTTATTTAAAACCAGCTTTTATATCTAAACAAGCTTCCGAAAGTTCTAGAGAGAATCTTAAGATCGTCTTAAAGGTGCGTTGTTTACGCCAATACTTAAAACATCGTCTGTGTGATTCATGAGAAAACTTCTTGGCAAGAAATCAAAACCTTCTGAGAGAAAACATGTTGATGCCCGGCAGTGAATATCATCAAAATCCTATCTAGAAACCGGTTAGATTCGGTTTTATAGACTTGCTAAGTCGTCAGTTCACCTGATTATACATTTAAGAAAATAAATTTATAGAACTTTTAACTTATTTTATGAAACATTAATGGAAGTTTGTCGGATTATTATTATTAAAAGTTGAGAGATATTAATACAAGCATGCGATTATTGTAAACGTTTGTAGTTTAAGTGAATCAGTACCTTTATCAAAACAGCAAAAGAACATAATCTCTGTGAGTAGCAAATACATTATTGAAGAATTCAAGTTCGAAATATAAAAGAAATATTTGCTTTAAAAAACATAACACGCAAAAATTAATATTATCAAAAGATATAGGACGATACTAGAAGATTATAAAATCCTATCTATTAATCAAAAGTCGGTTCTGTTTTTGCCCATGTAAGAATTTTGCAAAGCGGACATAAATTATTTACATGAAAAGCATTGTCATAAGTGCTACTACATGTACACATAACCATCTTATTAGTGCCCCCTCCCCCCTCCAAAAACCCAGAGCATAACACAAACGGCAACGCCGAAAGCACCAACATTTATTTTTCTAGAATGACATATCTTTTTACCATCTTGTTTTAGTGAGTTAATGCTAGATTCTATATTTTATTTCTCCTATCAGCTGATGTGTGGTTTCGATATTAAACATATGGTACATGTATGCACTACCGTTTCCACAGAAATACGTAGTAAAAAGTGTAGAATGCGTGCGGATTAAGTCTGCTTATCTTCGCAGAAATGTGATGAAACAGACAAGATCTGATAACCTCAAGATAGCGTATAAATTAAATGATAAAAACATTCTTCAATACACTACTACTGATAGCAACAAATTCGGAAGAGTTTCTGAATATGATGATTCATCCAGGACAAATCAACAGGACAAGAATCGTCGCCATCTTGTATTCAATAAATATAAATAAACATTTTTACTGTCCGAAGATACTATCGATATAAATATAGATTTCTATGTTTTTAAACTATGGTATTTTTTATTAAATTACACGTAATTTGTATAGGGGGCGTAGAAATCAGTAATAATCGAAAAGTGTATCGTAATAATATTGTTCAGTACATGATAAGCCCCACAACAAGCCTCAAATCACACCTGTGCTAGTACCTATCCATGTTCTATAAATAGATCAGCCAGGTATCACATTACTGCTCACTTACATCTTAGCGTATATACCTATGCCAGCTTCTACAGAAATATACAACCCATAAACTGATGACGTCATCACATTCTTACAGAATCATTCTGCAGACTTGAGATAGCCTTGCAATTTATCGTCTAATCTGGCTTTTATCAGTTAATGAAAGTTTATCTAAATTTATCAACAATTCTTGTAAATGCTTTTGATATGCAGTTTTTGTTAAGTTTTATTCACGAATACGCGCTCTGTGATCCGCTTTGATAAAGACATTCTCAACGCACGAAGTCAAATCCCAACGTTAAGTTTTATTAAGTTTCAGACGAACACAATCTAATGTTACGAATGCACAAAAATAATTCGAATACATTTTCTTTCTAAGATCATACCAAAGCAGATAGATAGTTAAGTAAAGAACTATTTTCTTTCAAAGATATAGTCAGTGCGCCTCGCGTGACATAAAGCGACAACTAGGTGCAAAGCGGTTTAAAGCTAAACACAACATAAAGAATAAGTATGTGAAAGAGAATTCAAAGAATAAAAAATAAAACACTCATCTGATAATATAAGTAAATTATATTTACCATATCTGCGTGCGTTCTTTAAGTCCAAGATGGCGAAAATGTCAGATTATCTAGAACCCGGAAACCAGATTGTGAGCATGCGCAGTGACGCAGTCAGGTGATATACAACACCAATGCAAAGGTGAAGGCAACTACTCAGTAACAATGGCGGACTGGTTTAAAAATTCCAATATGCAAAGTTATTTTCTCTTCTGAATCGAGTTTAATTATTTTCAACCGTTCAACTAAGAATCCAAAACACTGTATCCCTAATCAAGACTGGAATGTCGCTACGTCTTATCTGTATGAGTCAGTATTCTATCCACAGCCAAATGCTTATCAGTTTTTCACAAGTAACAGCTGTATAATACAATCTCTTTCAGAATATTAAACTATTAAATCTTCCTGATAAATATTTACGGTAAATAATGAAAGAAGGGAAACTAAATTAGCATAAGCTTATGCCAATGTGTTTCTTACAATTATTTTTTCAAAGTATTTTTTAAAATTATTTCACAATTAAATAAACTATCAGACACGATAAGGTAACATTAAAGTTTTAATAAAGGGAATTATCACAGGGAGGAGTATTTGTTAAAGGTATTATGCACAATATGGATGTGTGATTACATCAGCAAAACTACAATATCTAAATAAAGGTACACTATTAATATACATCTGACCCCATGTGACCTTACGTCACGACTCAATGAATCAATAATGTATGCATACATCGTGTTGAAGATATCATATTAAGTTTAAGTTAAAATGTTCTTTTTTAAAATATTAAACAACTCACACAGACACGTCTACATAAAATGTAAGACTTACCTTCGACCCATAAGATTTGTCCATCCTTTTTTATGATTGGTCCAAATTTATAAAACCAATCAATGTTTATTCTGGTGTTCTAATTATTTATTCACAATGGCGAATGTTTCCCCTCTATGTAGTTGTATTATTGCCAACACACTTGTTGGTTGAAGGTTGAAAAAGTTTCTAAGTTGCAGACGATAACCGTCATAGAATTCCACGAAGGAATGTATATGCTTGCTTGATTAAATAAAGGTAAGGCTTTGAGAGGTTACCAGTGGGGATAAATCATCGTTGCTTCCACACGCGAGCAAGGATCGTGTTGCTGGCTATAAAATGCTTCAACCATATATAGACAGTGCCGTCATCTAATTATGCGCTGCTGTTGTAGCGTTGCCTAGCAACGCTAATATAATTCAGCTTCGGTTGGTGAATACGTCAGGCAGGGATATTACTCGCTTATCCAATTATACTGCGTGTACATACATTGTCTGAACAGGTAAACTATGCATATGCCACTCAGAAAACACTATACATGAATAATACCATTGAACATACAATGACATGGAAATGATAAAATAACATGACTCGAATTTTATATGCAATGTTACTAAATTGCAAGTTTATAACATGCGTTTTATGTTTATGATGTGTAGAATGATATGGAACAATTCCTTGTACCAATAACTCTACCTGGGAGAAATACGAATGTTTGGTTTACACAATATAGTGTGTTTGACGCAAAAAATATAACGGAACAAGCTTTGGGGTGTTTCCAGAAAATGGCTTTTAGCTGATAAAGCAAGAATTAGATTTCGCTGAAAGCGCAAAAACTGCCCGCCTTGTGGAAACACCCATTCCGTGATGTGTTGATTGTGTACGTTTCTGAATTTGTTTCTATGAGACACAGTTGGTTTCACGAGAGAAATAAGCATGCAACTCGTACGAACAAATAACAACTGTCAAGTAAGAATTGGTTAAAGAAAAAATGTATGTTACAAAAGAGTATAATCTATATGACTGTGGTGATACGTTTATAATATTACATTGCTTTCCTGCAATCCCCCCTCCCTAAAGTGTTTAGTATCAAGTTTCTATGTTAATCATTTGTACTGATAGATAATATACCAGAATATATTCTAAGTAAGAAATATAACTTGATTTTGAGCAGAATATCGTAATGTGCTACATTGTCAAATCATGGAGAATATATTCGTTACAAAGCAACGACTTACTTCGAAACATTTTAATAACCATCTCGACGATCAGCCTTCAATGAATGTCGCAAGGAGTTTATAATAAGCACTACATGTATTTTTTCTACACACTCTAGCCTCCTATTTTATATACGTATATATGAATATATAGATATATAAATATAATTAAAACATAAGATGCATATGTTAAATCAATGAAGTGTGCATGCAACTGTATTCGGCAATCATATAAAGAATGCATTAGAAATATTTTCGAGCTCAGCTCAATATGTTCTACACAGTGTTAAGCTTATAAAATTCTTAAAATTGCAATATTCTTGTTCTTGAAAATTGTATTAAAACTACAATATATTAGTCAATTAGACAAATCTATGTAAAATAATAAAAAAATGTTATTTGTGTTAAAGAATCGACACTAACCTTGCTCATAGTATATATCCAATCCTCTCTTACTTAGACCGATAAGCCCTGATAACGTACGCAAGTGACTAAAATATGCTACTGACTTTATATACCAGTGGCGCTATCCCAATATACCCGTGTTTCAGACAATCGGAATACTCAGGTACGATCGTTAGAAACCAGAAAAGTCAGAGGGGTATCCGATTTTTACGTAAAATGCTTCGATGCTGCATGAGATTAGCTCCATGCCGACATATTAGACTCGTGTGTAAACAATTAACGTAAATCTTACACCCTGGTGTGAGCGGAACAGATTCAAACCTATGCAGGTTTATGATGGCGATTCTCTTATAGATAATAATGACCACGGGCCAGTTTCAATCGAATCAGATAATTGCTAATCATGATAATAACATAATAATCATTTATCGGACGATGTAATTTATTATGAACATGGTACTAGTTTTGAGGCAGATGTTAGGGCTCAGATCGGATTATGATAGTTTGGTGATGTAAACAACATTGCCCCTCCGGACAGTTAAAACAACATGCTAGGATTATGATTAAAGAAGAGCAAATACACCATATACAGACACAACATACGTACATTTACACACATGTACAGATTAAGACAATTCCATATACTTGAATGCAGGTACTGTAAATATAATTATAATAAACTAATATCGTTTAAAATCATAACCTACTTCACATTTTGTTATTATGACTATTGAAGTTAACATAGATAGTAAGCTTACAACCAGACATTCCAGTATACATGTATATATATACAACTTCAACAGGAGAGTGTTACTGACGACCTAACCTCTCCATAGCATGACACTCTAGAGCGACAACCTCACTATAACAACAACTCATATAGAGCGACAACCTGTTTAGAGGGAATAACTCACCGTCTAGAAAGTCAACCTCACTATAGCAACATACTCTAAATCGAAAACCTCACTATAGCAACATACTCTAAATCGACAACCTCACTATAGCAACATACTCTAAATCGACAACCTCACTATAGCAATTAAAGATAATAACAACTCGGACAGCGAGAAAAAGAACACACAAACAAGAAAAACAAAGCACAGGTTTTAGGTCATAAGGACAAGGCCTTCGTAGCTCAGTGGTTAGGGCGCTTGTCATCTAATCTTGCGACCGGGTTCAAATCCGGGTGGAGGCACACATATGCCTGCCATATTTCAGCAGAAAGCTGACTGGCAAATAAAGGCTATGCTCGGCATTTAAAAAAATCGTTTGCACCTATGGTAGGATTCGAGCACATACTGTAAGTACGAAAGCATTAGGCCACTCGGCTAAGGCAACAACTCCCAAAAAGTTGCACAAATAACCAGTATCAATGTCACTACATCACATCACACCACAGCAGTTATGCGCTGCATTATATGTATGGGAATACTTTTAATGGCCGTCTCTAGAGCGACAACCTCACGATAGCAACAAGGCATTCAGAGCGTCAACCTGTCTAGAACGACATCTCAATATATAGCAATAAAACGTTAATGACAAATCGAACAGGGAAGACAACACTCAACAGAAACGTCAGAGCACGAAACGGGCAAACAAAACACATAATAAAAGTACATGTCACAAGGACCAATAAACAAATGAACAAAAGAGAATGAACCTGAACAGCAACAAAAACACGACATCCTACTCAGACAGCCTGCTGGACATAACCGGTGTAAGAACCAGCAGACAAGAACGAATCACAAGGACGACAGCACTTCACAAAGACGACTCACATAGCAACACTTAACAGCAACACTCAACAGCAACACTCAACAGCAACACTCAACAGCAACACTCAACAGCAACGCTCAACAGCAACACTCATCAGCAACGCTCAACAGCAACACTCAACAGCAACACTCAACAGCAACACTCAACAGCAACACTCAACAGCAACACTCAACAGCAACACTCAACAGCAACACTCATCAGCAACGCTCAACAGCAACACTCATCAGCAACACTCAACAGCAACACTCAACAGCAACACTCAACAGCAACACTCAACAGCAACACAGGAGCTTAAACTACTTATAGTGTGAACTAAACATCAAACGCTGCAGAAATTCTTATCAACAAAACAGGACAGTATCAATAAAAGTTTCCCGTCATGTAATACTAGTACATCTTCACTAAAAGGCCACACGTGATATACTACAAAGTAAAAATACATGTAAAACATGAGACATACTATACAACATATTAACTGGACCCACCATTAAAGTACTCACTGACCTATCAGTGGCCAGAACAGCCAGAGAGTGAGACATGTTTTAAAGGCATGACAAAAGCATCAACACTAATAATATATTTAAAAAGCTTTTGGTTAGATATAACCAGAGTCTATATACTATCCGGTCATCGCAAAATGAAATAGGAATAATAATGGCGGGCTGTAAAGGGACCCAACACCAAGCATACAGTTCGCTGCAAAATTGAAGGATCATAAACCCTATTCGGAAAGTGTGTTATAGTCTTAAAAAACATATCATAGAAATGACTTTAATCACAGATAGCTGTATCATTAATAAAGAATAAACAAAACATACTTTTTTTATAAAATTTATAATATCTTAGAAAGGTTCATAACACGGGAAATTGACCACACAGTTACTGAGGTGCAGTTTGTTTTTAATAAGCATTAAATAAATACAGGTTTTATTTTAAATATATTTACATAATAAGAACCTAGAGAGCTTCGTCTTTAATTTGATATTAATATTTTAAAAATCCGTCCAAAGATAAGAAAAAAACCCATAGGGCGTGAAATCACTTTCTTTTTTCTTGTTTAGAATAGCATTGGCGTTTCTATTGAATGCACCTCAGTTGACTGGACACCGTGGTATACATTTCATGGTATAACCTTTTAACTAGTTGATTAATTTTGATGGGATTTTGCATGGAGGTAGTTCTAACAATGTTGTCTATGGATGTAATTACTTTATGAAGATATCGAAAGCCAATTCTTGTTTTAATACCATGAACATCTGACCACTTTAGTACAAATACACCTTTCTAAAATAACATACATTTAAAAAAAAATTGTTTACTCTTTATCAATGATACAGTTACAGTTACTATGATCAATGTATTTCGAAATTTGTAAATGGCATCGCCTTAAAATTCAGCTTCATAGAGGGACAACCACGCTGCATAACAATAAGCTGTATAGGGCGACAACATCACTATATCAACTACATCGCTATAGCAATACTAGTAACCCTTCAGAAATAGCCAATGAAGTGGTAGCTATAGAGAGGTTTCAGTGTCATGTTTCAGTTGTTACAGAGAGACTGTTGTTCCACAAGGGTTCTGTAGAAGTTGTAGAATGAGTGCATGTGTAGTAATAACGAGGTATGAGAATTAATTGATTGTAATCATTACGATAATACGACCACCCGTCTAGCGCAGTTGGAAGACACCAAGGTTCGTATCTGTAACATCCGGGTGTTCCTTTATATTATGTGTTTATACCAAGGGCTATGATCATATCAGTTGCTTGCGGAAGAGCAAGTCTGTACTGGTTAATACTAGTAATGAAGCATGCTAACTAGTTAGGAAAGGGCCACCGTATGAAACCGAAAGGGTTGAAAATGCGATGTAAACCCTAGTGAAAACGCATGAAAAGCTACATGTATTTTAATACATGTATATATGTGCAAATATTATAAAATTTATAGATACATTCTGGAAATAAAACTGTCATTAGAAATCTTGCTATGCATACTTACAAATCCTTTGAATTGAGAAACAAAACATTTTATACAAATTAATACACTCTTATGCAACTTCCACCCCAAGTGTAACGATTTTGTGTGGAATCAGTATACTACAAACATTCTAATAGGTATTGTATTGTACTTACTATAACTTTGGAAGTTTATTTTGTTTCGTGTTTTCATACACAATTTTATTCACTATTAACGTTGTAATTGTACGTGTTTCAATTTATAATGTATTTTCAATAATGTTGACTTGAGTCAGTGACTATACATAATTATGTACATGTATTATTACTGGTGCCATTGACCATTGTATGTTTAAATTTGTATTGTAAATATTTGTAATGCTCATAGACTGTAAAGTCTCATGTATTGGAAATAAACTTATATCAAAACTATATATTATAACCAGATTCTATATAATTGACTATATTGAAGCTTCACTATACACTAGAAAAGCGTAAGATAATGTGCTGGTTGGAGATCAGCAATTAACGAACTAGTCAACTACATCAACTAGGGCATTCAGATTTGTTATAGCTGATGCTAGGTCGTTCAGACAGCGGGGACTTGGACTTTCGATGTTTTGACAGCTCAGGCTTGGTCTTTCAGCGGCTAAGTTCATTTTCTCTTTCAATTATGTGTTAGGCATGGTGTAGTGTAATTGTGGTGTGTGATGTTTTTGTGTTTTCTGTGCTCGGCTGGTTAAGTTAAGTGCTGCCTTCCATGTCCGATCTTCTATTACCTGTTTGATTACGTTAACTTATGGGTCGACCAAGACGTTTCAGTTTGGACAGTTCAAATACAATTAATTTGACACACTAGATGAACACTTGTTATTCGTTCGTACTAGTTTTGTGCTACACGTGCATCTTCGTTCTATTAGTCATAATTTTATGTACGTATATTTGAGTTCATGAGTATACGCTTCTACGTTGTGGTAAAACTGTTATGTTTGCGCTAAAATACGACAACTACAAGACTTTCTCGTACAACAGTATATATGCATGCTACCAGTCAGATTTTAGTGTGCCTGTCTACACGTACCTGTGTAAAATGATTATCTGGTAAAATACTTTTCCTATAGCATCCGTGTACATGTATATCACTCGAAATAGTTACATACAATTGTCGACAAACATTTTATTCATTTATAAGTAATGGAAATGTGTTAAGACATACATGATATCGCTGAACTTTCCCTTTCCACTGGTTTTATACACATATAACTGTATCATTGATAAAGAATAATAACAATAATAATTTTTTAAAAATACATAAATTTATTATTATGTTCGATAGATAAAATACATTAAAAACAAATTTATATTATTTTTATCAATGCCGAATGCAGTAGCATGTGTGTTCATACAGCTACAAGTTGGACGCAACTCCTTTATCACAATGTCCCTTTAGAAGGCATGATTTTGGGTTTGCTGTTGAGGGAATAATGCTAGTTTTACTGGACATATAATGACTACTAGAAACGTTGCTGCTAAGTTGTAGAGTTTGCATTTTTCCCACACATTACACTACGTTACCATTTTGCATCATGCCAGTAATTGTACTTTCGGTTTACATATATGTTACATGCACATACAATTTGGGAGGGTTAAATGACTACGATTTCTCAAATACTTGATATGGCATCACTTAATATTGTGCTTGTGCATAATTATAGTTTAATTTCGAAATTGTCTGAGGTAAATGAGTTAACATATAACCCCACCCAACTGACAAAATAGGGATCGTTAACCAAACAAAGATGTGTTAGTAGATATGTTAGTTCTGTAATTCGATCCTCTCAAGAACATCTGACTTCCGGGTTAACACGTGCTGAGATCCCTCTTATGATTGTAATAATAATTCATTCATTGATATACATATGTGAATATTCACTAACAGGCAATGATTTAACGATAATTACCGAGCACCCTGAAACGCTCCCGTTAGCTAGACTGGCCCCGTGTCGTCGGTTCATCTAAATTCGCTGATATACATTGTATATAAAATTCAAATTGCATGTTCGTTAACACAATAAATTGTTTTTAAATACGTGTATGTTTGAAATTGCTGACAACACATTGTATAGATCAAACTAACGTTAAAATACATTTGCAACATTATTACAAAACAAATTGTCCACTGTTTTTGGAGACCATGCATCAAAATAGATTTGGATTTTATGTTGGCATCTTTTACATTTTTCGTATATTTAAAATTATCATGTGTATTACTTCGATCTTGTTTCAGAGGCTCACAAGCCAAACTACCTTGTTCTTAAAGCATCTTCTGTATAATGTAATTAATATCGAGTTTCAAAGAGTTTTACTGCGACGTTTACAAGCAAAATCGCCACATATGTGTCTATTCCCATAAACAACATTTGTTATGACAAACTAATAAAAAAACAAAGAAATAAATACACACATTTAGAACAGACAGAAATAACAAAATCATTTAGACAAAGCACATGGCTAATTTCATTTTTACGTAAAGAAACAGTTTTGTAGCATATCATACCGAGGTTTCGTTGCAGTTGAATATATTTGAAAGCACTTAATAATACTGGCTAATAATCGTTGGGAACATTATGTTCGTATTCACAAAAATACTAAACGAATGAGTTATAATGTTGAATGAAGATTTCTACAATCGAGGTGTTGGTGAAGTTCTTTTTATCAAGCATGTGCATTGTGAACCGAAAAGTAAAACCCAGTGCATAAATGGAAGATAATTTATATTTATTTACTGGTAGCATATGATACTTTTCTATTGTTTGGTGCATTATCATAATTGTTTGTGACGAGCGGTGGCCTAAAGGTGGACTAAAGGTAAGGCGCGCGTTTTGGGTTCGATGGTAACAATCGACTTGCGACTCAATAATCGTGAGTTAATGTACAGTCGGTTGGACGGACGCATGTCTGAAAATAACTTATGTGCTTTTACTTTTTATCGCCAAAATCATGTCTGCTTACTACAGATGTATTTGGGTAAATCACTTAAACATCAAATATATTAAATTTTAATAGTTTTCCAGTAGTATGTAAATGAATTTAAAGCATGATTTCTCTTGTAGGATAAAGAATACCGTAGACCTATCAGCATAATGGCCTAGTTTAGTCGGAAGCCAAATATCTGGGTTTAGAAGATATACCAGGCAAACATAGAAACGTTTACATCATAGTCGAGTGTTTATTTTGCAACTGGTGGAACTCATTAACTACACCTTATTCTCAATTCATTTTTTGCTGGCAAATAGTAACACCATTTATTACTCTCTTAGTATATCTTAAAGAGTAATGACAACATGAATAAATGAATCTTGCAATTCGCTGGCTTAGAAGGTCGTAGGTACAAAATCGATATTTTGAGAAACAAGAAAAAACTGTCTGAAATCTACTCTTTACGTATTGAAAAACAAACTTTTCCAACTTTAGTTTGGTCAACATGACCATTTCCGATTTTCATGAAAATAGGCTCGTAAGAAGCGCATTGTGATGCAGACTTCAAATATGTATCAGTCTTATAACGTCGTAAGTACGTAGCACTTATGACCTTCTAATTCTAAGCTAGCGAATTGTCGTCAACCGTCAACCGTAGACATGTAACCCTTGTTTGTTTTGGGATAAGGCTGATTGAGAAGTAATCACAGGAAACATGCATGCCCTTGATGGCAATTATGAGCTTCAACTAACAGTTATATCATTATTTATTATTATACTCGGGAACAAAAGGTGTTTCTGTTCGTCAGCATAATATATATATATACGTATAGTATTTAAATAATATCAGGGGTTTTGGTCTTGATAATATCTAGTTATAGAGATCTAGAGGCCACCATATTAATGCCATATACATCATATGTTTTAATGTAGACGTTACTTTTTTTGCCTGGTATATTAAATGGGCGAAAACCCAATAAAGTCCCTCTTTCGTTATAAAAACGTTTATGCAGACAGTTCCTGGAAACAGATGTGTTATGTTTATACTGACTTTATCATCGATGCCTGCCGAACTAGCTACATATAACATTCCTGGTTGAAACATATGGTGAACATTCCAGATTGTGCTAACTGTGATAGTGCAGAGATTGGTAGAGTCACGTGATCAGGGCCATGAAAGAACTTGTTATTGGTCTTATATCATCTTAACCAGGAACTATCAAATATATCGCTGGCTTAGAATTAGAAGGTCGTAAGTACAAAATCAATATTTTGAGAAGTCAAGAAAAAACTGTATACTTATGGAAAATCAGCTTTTTTTAACTTCAGCCTGTTTGGTCAACGCGACAACTTTCGATTTTCATGAAAATAGGCTCATAAGAAGTGCCTTGAAATGCAGATTTCAATTATGCATGTGTCTTATAAGGACGTTAGTAGTACTTACGACCTTCTAATTCTAAGCCAGCGATAAGATGGAGTATAACGATATATAACGATACCTTAGGATAGGTTATGATGTATTACAACCTATATGTTTCATATCAGAAGATGCTTTGATGAGCGTTCGTCAATTTGACAAACATAATAGAACTTCAGTCGAACTTCAAGATAATTTCATTGACGGGGGTATGGCGGGTGTTCGAATAGTTTGTTTCGTATAACACACATTCTATGTTATATAGAGGGAAGTGAAATCGGGGACTTATATTTATTTCGAATGATACCTTGTATTGGTTGTTCGTGAGCACTTGGTGCTTTACCTTTTTTAAAACAGCTCGGTAGCTGTATATATTACCTGACAACAGACATCTCTTGAAGTCTCAGCAGAATAATAATTATGTCAAATTGCTTTTCACAGAGTTTGTCTGTAAGAAATAAAATTTACAAAAGTAGACAGACCAGACTGAATGCATTCTTACTGCCATGGAATACCCTCACGTTGAGTTGATGTTGCCAAGAAGGAATATTTCTCATACTGGCATTAAACAAACTGAATCCTAGAGATTTTGGCTAATACATTCCACTGATGAGTACATCACTGGTTCATGCTTCTGGTATCATACATACTCGTAAACATCTGATGGTTAGATATCATACATGTATCATTTCAATCTCTCACTTCCAACTTTCATGTTAGTGAAGGACAAACTTGTTCGACGATGCCACAGAGAGGGATATTGTACGCTATCGACAGAAGAATAAGACTTATAGTTTCAACAGTTAACAGTTAACATGCAAGTGTATAAACATGATCTAAGTTAAAACTATTTTCTTTTTTTATCGCGAAAGACACTGAAAGTCTGTCATATCATGACATCAATGCACCTTTTAGTGGTAATTTGGGTTTGAAAAACATTTTTCGATATATTAGCGCTATTTAATGGATAAAATGTGCAAAAACCTGAACATTTAGTTTTTGTTCTCATATAAAACTAAATTACACACCGTATAAACATAATCACTGTATGACTTATTGGTAGCAAATACATCTGTGATTTCCGGTCACTGTATGACTTATTGGGAAACTATACAATTCAAAGCGATTACCGGAAGTTTCTCGTTTATACACGGTGCATTATTGTAGATCCCTCGTGTACTTATCATTACCTACACGCTTTTCCTACTTCTTCTATCACGTACTTGTATCTATAAAAGGGGCTTCACAGCGAAACAAGGCAACTTTGAGTAGTTGTGGTTTCTGTGGTTTGAGTGAGAGATGTTGTATGTATTCTGTTGTTTGCCATGAAACATGCTGCATTTGTATGATAATAACAAAGATTGTGTGTGTGATAATGATAATTGTGAGGGAGTGCACACGATGAGATTATCCCCCGTTTGAAGTAGTGATAAATGTTGATTGAATGTATGTATAATGTGGTCTGTCCCTTTAGATGTAAGAAATGGGATCTAAAGGGAGTCAAGGGGATGCTAGGGAAGGAGCATCACAAATAAACACATTGGACGAGGAAACATTTCACATGGTAAAGTGTAAAACAAATCATGCATTGTTTGAGGTGTATATAAATCATTTTATAGCTTTCTAGGACGGAACAAAAACCTAAATATACATATTTAGGTCTTTGGACGGAACAAATATATTTTTGCCCAAGAAAAACAAATGTTTGTCTTAATTGAATAATATTCAAAGCTTTTCACAGAACATCTTAGCTGTTTGTGTCAGTGTATTTCACTGTGAAGATGTTTAGAATGTCAAAGGTCTAAATTGAGATTTTTCATTTCTAAGTGAAATATTTTTCGTCTGATAAAAATTCTTTGGAAACAATCTAGGGTGCTTTGCGGACCAGAGGTTGTGTCTGGTGGCTTATATTATAAGAAGTCATTAGGAATAGTAATAATGTGATCTGTTGGCAAACGTGTTAATTGTTACCCTGCTGCGTTAGTATCAAAGTATCTCGGTGAATGGAAAAATATTATATATGCCAACATAACAGTAGGTTTATGTGTATTATTATTAAACACAATGTGTGTGTAGACATTGGTTGCCTGGCAACAGATTATATACACCGAGTATAACACTCCACAGACTAACTCAAAACTTACCTGTGGAATAAGCAAAACGATCAAGTATTGTACCTATATACATAAATATAAATATACACGAAACGCTTGGGCATGCGTTCCAGTATGATGTTAGGCTGATAGTTAATAGACGGAAAACGGTAGTAATGATCATCTATAACCGTTCATGTATACACCCTACTGCCACTCTCTCTGTCTTAGCCATCTTATAATTGTTTTATTATAATGGCATTTAATGCTGTGATTTATTAAGATAAAGATAACTGTGGTTCCTGAAACAACATAATCCGTCATTGTAAAATATATAAATAGTTGGTACAGTCTAGATAATGGATATCTAAGCATCTAAATAAATGTAGGAAGTTAATAATGTTGTAAATATACGTAATAAAGTCAGTAATAACACTCATTTGTGGGTTGTTATTGTGCCGAATTGCCAATAAACTTTGAAACTCTTGTTCAATCGCAATTGTATTAACAAGTCAGACTTGTTCTTTATGATTTTTATACATGAAGTGTTAAGTTATTAGAATTATAGGACATATTTATATTAACAGGCATTTTTTAAAAGGGCAAAAAATAAGCCATTTATCAACATCGTGCGTACGTTTTCAGGTATTTAGTATTCCAGATCATTGGGTCAGAATAGTCAGTTGATTTTCGAGCCAACTCTAGATTTGTTTTCTGTTCATAGAGATTGTGTTTAAAATCTGAAGATCTAAGATCTCATGAATTTTCTGGAATTTATCTTTAAAATATCCTGGGCACATGTCAGTTAATGATTTGTATACAATAATAAATTTTCTGTATTTAAGTTGTTCAGGTTAGTGAACCTAAATCTGTTTTTCTCATGGTGCACATAAATCGCTGGTTTAGAATGAGAAGGTACAAAATCGCTATTTTGAGAAAACAAGAAAAAAATCTCTGAAAACTACTCTTTACTTCCGGATAAACACGCGTTTTTAACTTCAGTTTGGTCAACATGACTTGTTCCGATTTTCATGAAAATAGGTTCATAAGAAGCGCCTTGTGATGCATATTTTAAATATGTCTTATAAGGTCGTAAGTAGCACTTAAGACCTTCTCATTCTAAGCCAGCGAAATGACATTATTATTGCTCAGAAACAGCGGTGTTTATGTCTCATGTCAATCTCTCTAACAGACACATTGTATCCAAAATGTTATGATGCGAACTCGTGCGTTTGTTCAAACAGCTATTAATGTCACTATGTAAGTTATACCAGAAACACCATATAATAGCAACATTGTTGCCACATAGAACACATAGTTTCGAAAACTCATTAACCGTTCAAATTAATAGTTTACTCGAGACAAATTCATGTTTCATAGTAGACAATTTGAAAGTTGTTTAGTTTAGACTGGTTGATTCAACCAAACGTCGCACCCTTACATAGGGTGCTGGTTCACGTATCGTATCGAACACCGGTATATAGGGTTCGGTTGATATACCGTATCGAACGTTTTCCTATTGAACACATATCGATCAAAACTAAAGTTTTAAAAGCATGTTTTGTTCGTTTTTGTATGTTTTTATCAATGATTTCAGATTCTGTTTCACAGTCGGTAATACCGGCCCAATTACGCCGGGCCTTACAATAGATGTATAAAATACATGTTCATGTATGTATTTCGCTCGATCCCTGGTATTAGATTCGTTTTATGTGTTCGTGTGTCAAAGTTTTGTTTATGATATGCAACATTATAATAACATATCGGACAGGAAAGGCAACACTTAACAGAGGCAGCTGAGTATGACAGACTCAAAAGGAACTAAATAGTGTAAGTCAACTGTTATTAATCTAGTGGATTAAAAAAGCCCGGCTGGGGAGTTACAGAAAAGTGAGATCACAATCACATACGTTAAAGGCAATGTATGTTCAAGACAAATCGATTTCATTTAGCGTTTTGGTAACTATTCCATTGTATTATCCAGTTTCTTCCTGGTCTCATATCATTACACAAGCCACACAATGAATAAAACAGAGAAAGGTAGATATACATATAGCATGAATATTATGATGTGGTATACATATTTATGCATCCCAACACTTGATTTCCTGCAAAGTTATATCTAATACACTGTGGAATTATTTCGATGCTTATCTGTCGTAACAGAGCATAAATAGCTTTCAGACTGCGCAATGTGTTATAATTGTTGCCCAATTTTCGTACAAAATGAGAGATGTTTCCATGATGAGTCTCAACATATGATATCAACATTAATTAGTATGTGAAACGAGGTGCATTCCTTCTTGATTGAAATGTCTTTTAATAAATGTCGGGAAATGCAATTGTAGTAGTGTTGAATGATATTTTAACTAGAAAATCGAAACGAATATTGTGTTCATAGATTGACATTTCCTTATGAAATGATGATCACATTGGGTTGTGAAATCCATGCTTATCTCATTAAAACCGTGTACAAGTACATTGTATTTCCAAATGAAAAAACTAACATTTAATCAGCTATTTGTTTGTATATTTAGGAGAAACATTTTCGTAACTTCTATTTTGAAGAGTTGCAATTAAAACCAAACCGCATAAATAAATACTCCATAGTGAAGAGTTCATTTATTTTTGGCGCATGCTTCAAGCGTTTGGCAGACTGAGAGTTCCGTTCATGAAGAGCATTCCATTCTATTCTGCGAGCATAATCTGCCTTGGCATCGTTATCCAGGTAGTGTCTTTGGAAATAAGTATGGTATGTGAACGAGAGAGAATCTTCAGTAACACGTGTTCGCTTCTGGAATGAGTCAATGGTATAACTATAATAATTAACCGTAAGATAGAGTGCTTGAGCGCGTGTTCACGAGCGCCTGTGAACGCGTGTTAGTGCGGGGGCTTTCTATCTATGATTATATTATAAGTGCAGAGATTTCCATCTGTTTTATATTACAACATACATAATATCGAGTGTCATGATCGATATACTTATAACTTGTATAATTATGTATATACTCTAGTATCATGAGATTTTTGAAGATATCACGCAAATTTGTCTTCGGCGATAAAAAATTCGGGGTGGAAAATAACCAGCTCCAAGCAGGTTCTACCAGACGCATGCGTATTGTTTTAAATATTTCCAAGAAATCTTTATCTTAATTGTATTTAATAGCAATTTTCCACTGTAAATACCCATTCTCAGTGCACGACTCAGACCTGAACAAATAATGTATTATAAATGTATCTGGAACAGATTCCAGATTGAATAACCAGTCCAATTATTCCTGATATTATACAGTTGCTTAAGAATCGCTGCATCAGGAAATTTGTTTTTTCAGACATGATGGTTTCCGTGTCCTGGATTAATATTAAAGCAATTGCGATCATGTATATGATAGAAAATGTTCTATTGTTACATCATGTACACACTTATGCTAAGATCTTCATGCAAGCATACATTCTCACCTCAATTCCAGAATGTTCTAACTCATCTTTTTTGGGGAAAAAACGAGTTGTTTTGGTACCGTTGAAAAGCCCTTTTCAAGGTCTATAATTTTATTGAAAAGACTTAGAACACTGAGATATTGTGACATCAAAGATAAACAACATAATTTTATTTACTGTGCAATTTTGTTCTATCTCTAGTTGCTGCGATAGAGAGGTCAAAATCTTTAAAGTCGATTTTCTCAAAACGAACTATTGTAGACTTTGAATATTCTGGAATTAAGGTGACACAATGTTATAGATACTTTAAACAAATGAATGAGATATATTCTATCTCAACACTACTGATCGTTTGCTATATACCAGTTGTATATTGTAGAAAACATAGTACTACACACCATTAATGTTATAATACAACATGACAAAATTGTTTGCAACGTGTTCCCGGTAAACATCTTTATAAAATGTTTGCAGGAGGCCATACCCTCGTGGCGACTGATAACATCAGTAATGAGGGGTTGAGAGTGACCAGTATAAGTTGTAAGGACCGGTGTAACAATCGACCTTAAAGACATTAGTATATAAAGTATAGTATGTTCAATCTGGCGAATAATGTCAGTACCATGTTTTCTGATTTCTGAAGTTAACTACCATTACTGTGTTCACTTTAAAGGATACAATATAGAATTCTCCTTTAATTGGTAGTTTTAACTCTCCCCCACGTGTCAATTTATATTTTATAATTTAGATACCGGAGTCACACTGTTCTAACAAACAACCACTCACAGATAAAACGCATTAAATGAGGTCAGATGGGATTTCAGAAAACGTGGCGTCGTCGTTATTTAAGCCTAGGTCCCACTGAGGAATTACACACCAGCGATGTTCTCCAGATTTCTTCCGATACCACCCGATTCATCACAATTCCATCCGATATCACAAACTGTCTCATGACTTCCCCGGAGCTTTCACTAGACAATAAGGAACATGTTCCTGATGTCCTGATAGCTGCATAATTAAATCGGGAGTACATCGCCGAGGCAAAAATGCTCAGTGGGACCTAGGCTTAACCAAAATGGACATCATATATAAACATATTTTAAAGATTTATACTAAAAGCACAATTTTCAAATAAAGTGGTAACAGCATGTAAATCAAACAACAATGAATAACTTATTTTCAATGAGGCATTAAAAATAATATAATTATTTCTTTTTGAACAAATAGAAACAAAGACAGACATCAGGAGCTATTCTATTTTTGTTATATAGGCCCTGCAGACATCAAATACATATACATGCAATAGTTCTAAGTTTTGACTTAGCTACAGAATGACACAACATGGTTTATTATTTATCATATCAATACCAAAGATCTAAAATGTGTTTAGATCATTGTCAATACCTTGTCGGTCAAATAAACAAAATAAACAAATATATTTGTTTGATTTAGACACGGCAATCTTCTTACGTTCGCGTGTTTTCGCTATCATAAACCGATCATGTTCGGTAATGTTCGACGGCGGAAATTAATTAACGAATAAATACGGAATATTTATAAGTGCCAGCTGGTCAAATACAAGCGCGTTTTAGATCTATGGTACAGATAATATATGTTTACTCGACTAATCAGGTAAACATTCCGGTATATTGCACATATGTACAGCATATGTATAAAAGCACGTGAGCACGAGCGTTGTGTAATAATTATTTGTAATAAACTATAACACGCTTATCCACATTACATTAATGTGGGATTGGCCATTAATTATTTGATTAATAGATTATGATATTATTAATAAATCTATCATGTAATCATGTTTAGCAATCTCATAAAATAAAACACATATTTGCCAGAACACGAATGTATCATAACTGACACAGTAAATGATAAGTTGTAATTCGAGTAGCAGATTTGAAAATTACTGACCATGTTGATAATAAATTTGTAAATATAGAAAGAAATACACCGGCGAATAAGTCGTTTCGGTATCCGCCGTGACAACGGGAAGCTAGGTATCCAATCCCAGGCCCGACATACGAGTGTAACGTTACATACAAATGATTACTACGTATATTTGTTACTGGGAATGATTATTTATTGGAAGGATGAGACCTATTGAATTTGTTTACCCGCGCCTTCGGGATAACCCATCTAGACGAACTTTCACTACGTTCAATTACCGCAGTAACTTTACTATTTTATTTCATGACTTCAATGAAAACCGGTGTTATGAATTATCATAGGATCTACCACTGTGGTTAGACCAGAGACTATAGTCTCTGATTAGACCGCCATTTATTTCGGTACGCACAAACAACGTATATAATGTTCCACGTTATTGCAACGTTCAAGTAGATTCGTCATCACATTTCTGAGCATTAACATTCATTCAATGCAAGTACCTTATATTTTGACTAATTCAAACGACATGGCATGAAAAAGTAACCATTTGATGCTTACAAATGTTATAATGAGTTACGTACATTATTTATTGAATCAACACAAGTAACAGTTTATCAATGTTTATTGTGGTTTGTAGATATCCACCCAAAATATTGGCAAAGGGTTCTTGATAAGAATGAAAAATGTGAAACGTTCTTAGAATGTTAATTGCTTAAGTAGGATTGTTGCTAAGCAACAGTTTGGTATTAACATGCTTATCCTGTAATTGAATATTCAACTTCTATGATATTATACGGAAAATAATCATGGCGTTCGATTCCGGCCGCGACATGTACATACCAGTTCATGAAAATTTGACAACAATGTCGATATTCTTGCTGATGTGGAAGTCGGTTCCTTGTGGAAAGTTGGCATAAGTTAGGACTGGTTAAGATACACTTCAAGAAAACTGGTTAGCTGAATCGGCCGCCGTAAATAACTGAAATATTGTTCAGAAACGAAATAGGTTTGCATGGCTAAATCAACAACTGTTTGTCTATTTTTTCATTTGGTTGAGTTGTTTACTGAAGTTAAATCGAGGAAGAACCTATCGTCGAGCTGTACATACGACAGTAAAACATATTTTTCGAGATTGACTACTTTACAACATTCACAGTCGGATGGGTTATGGACAACCCAGCGTTGCGGCAAAAACTAACACATTCGTAACTTAGAATCAAGCATTATATTTATAGCTTTACTCCTTGGTGTGTGTTTGTCATGTTTCGTGTTTGTTCACTTTGATAAATGCTTACACAATCCCTGTGTCCTTTCAAGCATCGGTAACGCAAACGTCCTTCCAAGCATCGGTAACACAAACGTCCTTCCAAGCATCGGTAACACAAACGTCCTTCCAAGCATCGGTAACGCAAACGTCCTTCCAAGCATCGGTAACGCAAACGTCCTTCCAAGCATCGGTAACGCAAACGTCCTTCCAAGCATCGGTAACACAAACGTCCTTCCAAGCATCGGTAACACAAACGTCCTTCCAAGCATCGGTAACGCAAACGTCCTTCCAAGCATCGGTAACGCAAACGTCCTTCCAAGAAGTTCCATTTGATTGTATTCATATGTATTTGATACTAAATCAGGAAAATTTCAAAAGCTCACCCGAATAACCTTGAATCTTCGATATAAAACAGCCTCAACAACTGCGCACATACAAAAACATATAAGCATTGATGTTGTGCAACCTAGAAAATTGCCTAAGGCAATCTGGCGTAATTGCAAATTTTGCAACGTAATATCGCAGGATCTGGCCCTCCCGGAGTTGCATTAACTCTTAGTTTATAAACAGCTAACGGCTGTTTTAAAATATGAAGCTCTATAAAACAAATATGGGATATTTATGTTATTTGTGAAATGTACACGGGGACTTTGGCGAGTTGTAAAACGGTTTCCAGACATATTTTGTAACTGTATTATTTTGCAAAATTTATTTATACACTTATACGTGTAGACTTACTTAATTTTTGAGTTGTCGTTTTAGGCTAACTGCACGCCTTGCACTTAAAGCGTAAATAAAAACAATTCTAATATGTGATCAATAACATACTAGACAATGCTTGAAGAGCGTAAGGCAGTTCTCATACTTTGCTGCTCTGTTTATTTTAAAAAAGATAGGTAGTCATATAATATTGACCTTAGGAACGATAATATAAGTTCTAAGTTTACAATTTTCAAGACTACAATAAGTGGCAGACATGGTTTCAGATAAGGTAGATTATGACACAAGTTGTACAATTTATACTGATCACTTTGTCACTTCCTAGTAGCATCAATCGTCATGTTTCCATGTGAGTGTCAGGTAAATGCTGGAATACTTTAAGAATCGTCTCAATACCTTTCGGTATGAGAAGGCCGGGGAACAAATAAGCACCTGACGTCCATTACTTTATTTAAAGCGGTCGCGTTGTGACTAAGTATTTGACATGTTATTAGCCTTACATTATATACGAGATAATAATATATAATATTAGATATAGAAATATGCACTATTGATGTATACATTTATAATTACTGCAATTATTCTCTTAGTGTTAGTGGGTGATCTGTTTATTATTTAGTGTACGGACATTCACGATACTATTTCTACAATATTATTCTACATCATGTCTTCGACACGTGTAAGTCTGAGAGTATATGCACGTGTTCTCCCGAGTACACGATGAAACATCATACCACAGGTAAAATAATACCTTTCACTATCTACATACTACAAACATTTCTAACATCTAGAATCTATCTCTTTTCCTACCTCCAAGATTTCTATAATTAGTAACAGCGCTTCAGGAAACATTAACGTGTTGGCTAAAACGAAACAAAACTGCAACAGGCAGCAAAATATGTTTGTTGTAAATCGTAGACTAGCTCTTGAAATATGGCGATTACGTACTTTATATTTTGACTAATCTACAACCTGAATTGATATTCCACACCCATCTTCCGTATACAGTACTACCTCTCCAAAGCGACCGTCTGTAGACAACAAATTGTCTAAAACCTTCCAAATTTCCTGTAGATAATATTTACTCTAAATTTAACCTCTGTAGAGCAACAACCTCAACACAACGACCAATATTTGCAGATTCCAAAGGTTGTTACTGTAACAGAGGTTGTACTGTACATGCACACCAATATCACCGTCAGTCATTACTTTCCTGAGGAAGAATAGTCACAAACACCATGGAACCGAAACACATCTCGAATTCTTTGAATATTTGTGCTCGAATGTTCTTTCAATCTGAAAGGAACCTTTGAATTGTTTATTATAATATATATATAGGGGTTTCAGTCTGACCTGTTTACGATTGAAGCAATTGAACTTATTGTTTCTGCTGTTTAATAACTATATTGTAAGAGTAAAATGTCTGACAACTAAGATTTCCTTCAAATTTGTGAACCATTGTAATAAGAACACGAGGGTTGCCCGCAAAACTGTCGTAACTGCTTAATATAAAAGAAGGATATACTGCAGTCTTGCAGGCAACCCTCGAAATTTACAATAGCATTCAAATCGTCACCGTTCCCTGAATACGAGGGAACTTCAAAAATAATGTAGACCTTTGCTGTAAAACGGTTCATGTTGTAGACAAATATCATATGAACGTGATATTTTAATTCGGAATTATTTGGCCATCAGATGGTACATTTTTCAAAAAGAAATTATGGACATTTAAGCTAAACCGACTTCTTTAAAACTTTGTGTCATTACTTTGACTACTGGTATTATCATTTCAAACAAGAAATATCACTGAATGTGATGAATATCCCCAGATACTGCTTGACACAGTCACCCCAAAGTGCTCTGACAATATGCACAACTAGACTTCGTAATGATAAATAACGCAAACTTTCATTAAAATTCAACAAATTGTTACAGAGAAAAAGTGCAGACAAAACTTATAACTGTAAAAAGACCAAGGGCTATATCTCCCTTATAACCGATCCAAATATCTTCCGCCAAAGATATGCACATCAAGCTTTGGTCCTGATCGGGCGTGCAGCGTTTCGATGAAATCAGAAATATGCGTACAAAATTCTTAAGTGTAAAAAAGGGCTATAACTCCCTTAAAATTGATCCGACCAACGTGTGCCGTCGATGTGCACAACAAGACCTGGTACAGATCAGTCGTGCAGAGTTACATTGAAATCCGATCATTGGTTACAGACATATGGCGCAGACAAAATTAATGATTGTAAAAAACAAAGGGTTATAACTCCCTTAAAGTATAATTGAACTATGTGTGTCGATGATATGAACAACTAGACTTGGTACTGATAAGTCATACAAAGTTTTATCAAAATCCGACTAATGGTTACAGAGAAATAGCGCGGATAAATTTTGCACGGAACAACCCAACAGACCAACCAACCAGCCTCAAGCATGACTCCAGTATAATACCACTTTATGTTTAAAACTCCACCGATGTACACTGACGTTTTGATGAAATTTGAAAGTTATGGAAGGGAGTGGTGAACGTTCTTCATTCCATAACGTACGCCTTCTTCTTCTTAAAATTGTCCAAAACAGAGTTAAAGCCATATACATAGCACTGACATTGCTCCTGCAGGCGGGTCTTGAATGCGTTTTAACTCGGCACCGAGACCGTCGAAGCTGGAAGGAGGTTCCATTCTGGGACAGTTCTCACAAAGAATGTGCTAGCAAGGGTCTGGTCATGGACCCTTTCCTGTGTCTATTTTGTCTTCGACGACTCTCAAGGGACTCATTCAGGTCTTTAAGCATATTGGAGAAGCATCCTGGTGTCGTTGTGGAGAAGGCGTTGTGGACAAAACGGGCTGCACTGCGTTGAACTTGCTCTAGCGTCTTGATGTTGATAGCTTTGGTAGGATCCCAGACTGCAGCAGCATTCTCAATGATGGGACGAGCCATGGCCTTGTAGGAGGCTTCCTTGACTTGTGGCGTGCACCCCTTGATGTTTCGTCTCAGGAAACCTAGAGTCCTGTGAGTATTTGAGGTAATATTGCTGATATGTGGGTCCAATGAAAGATTGTTAGTCAGTGTCACTCTGAGATACTTGCTGGCATCAACAGTTTCAAGGGACTGGCCTTGTGGTATGAGTGTTGAGTGTTGATCGTAGCACGTCCTCTTGGTACAATCCGTATGACGGAGCATTTGGAAGCGTTATTTTAAGCTGAACTACCACTGGCGTTCCCACTCTTTTAACGCAGAGAGGTCTTTCTGGAGGCTTGCTCTGTCGTTGTTCATCTGTACTACCCTCAATAGCATGCTGTCGTCAGCAAATAGCTTGGATGAGGAGGACGTAATCATGTCGGGCAAGTCATTGATATATGCTAGAAATAGCAAAGAACTAAGGACAGTACCTTGAGGAACTCCAGATAGTATGTCTGCTGTTTCTGACTTAGTGCCACCCAGAACTACCTGCTGTGTCCTGTTGGATATGAATGACTGTACCCATGTTTTGATGTGTTCTCTGACTCCATAGAAGTCTAGCTTGTGTAGTAGCCAAGAGTGTGGTACTTTGTCGGATGCCTTCGCAAAGTCTAGCAGCATCACATCAACCTGTTGTTTCTTCGCCAGACCAGAAGCAATTTTATGGAGTGTTCTGACGTCATTGGGTCATACGAACAATCACAAAGTGATAAAATCATAAAAGGGTTTAGGGGGACCCCATTGGAGTCTACAATATGATGAATAATACGCATAAGAAGTTCTGTCAGACGTACTATGGGGTTAACATGATATAAAAAACGTAATCGATGAAAGAGAATGGCGGTCGAGTTCGAACCCCAATACGACGGGTGTTCAACTTATATTTGAACAAAACTGAACATTATTTTTAAAGACAAATTTTCCCTATAGAAGCATCAAAAACGTGTTGTTAGATTAAGAATTACACGTGTCTGTGATGACAATCAGTTATATTTGTCATAGGAAGGGGGCTATGTGTTCAGCTGTTCGTTTTGTCGAAACCTGCAGTCGCCAAGACCATTGGTTCCGTGATAGCTAGGACAAAGCAATTGACCCAAAATCGAATTGCAACGAAGTTGTAAACATCAGTGGCAACTTTCAATGGAATTAATTCGAAAATTTTATTTGCAGAGTTCCAGAAAAAAGCGCTGTTCGTCAGTTTAATGACAAACAAAACAAAAAGCGCAGACAAAGGTCTTGGAGGCTGTATATGTCACTACGGAACTATAAGGAAAATGTTTGGCCTCAGATGAGTGAATGGTATATCTTAGAGGAAGTCTGCTATTTTAGAACCGGTCACGATGTGTGTTTGCGACCACTTTCATGGCATTGTCTTGTGTTTGATATTATGGTAAAGCGGAACTCATAATTATTGAAAAGGGGACAAAAGTGAACGCATATTTTATTTGTGCAAAACGTTTTTTTCGACAAAATGTAACACGTCTTTTTCCTGGTGACAGCGCCAAAGCCAAAAACCACCAAGTGATGACGCTTACAATTCACACCACTAATCGACGTAACAATATTCTCCGGATTTAAAATTCATTACATGAACAGGAGACTTCGGTATCTACTGTTTGGGCATTACATACATTCCAGTCTAGTTTATAAGGTACTTCATGGCATGTTTTGTGGGGCGACATGAAGTTGAGTTTTTTGGTGAACCGCTTTGGCCTTAAAAAAGGAAAAAACAACACTCTCTATACAATAATATTGTTGACTTTGTATATACATTCTACAATAGTTGTTTATATCACTTGATACACTACTATACACGATTGAATGGACACAATTCGAGTTGGTTGAGAATTCATGAAAATACCTGTATGTTCAATTTTGTTCAAATATAAGTAGTCACAGCGTTGATGTTGATGTTGACGTCAATACCTGGTGCGCTGCTTAGAAAGAAGTAGAAGATTCATGTTCACAATTGGCATAAATGCATTTTTGAGAAGTGTATTGGTGTCAAGTGGTATATTCAAGACTAAGTGAGGTGATCGTTTAGGTTATTTCATCAACACATGCAGAAACTGTCGTCATTTTCGTTGCCCCGGGTTCATGGTGGTGACTGTTTTTGAGGAGCTATAACAATTATGATAGGTTTGTTACAGATATACCTTATTTGATCGCATAAAGATTCCGATTTATGATGGTGCATTTATTATTTTTGTACTATAACAAATGCGAACTCTAGAGCCTTAGTCTACGTTAGTTTTTATCACACCTCGTATTACAAACAATACAACTCTTTTCCACTAATGTTTGGGGTAGCACAGAACATTCTATGAATAGCTCAAGCGAAATAATCCCTTCCATCAATATGTCGGGTTGGAAATGTTAAGATAATCACTTTTTCGAAAATTTCAGACGGGACAGTCCATCCGAAGAATATTTCTTGTGGGCAATTTGGCTTTACATGAATATTTTACGTTAGGCAGCATCATTTCATGAATGCGTCAGGTAAGACAACCCTTTACTTTGAGAATTGTAATTTTGAAACGCCTCATCAATGCATATTGCAGTTGTAAGACAACTTCTCAAATTGGAAACACCCCACGTATATTGCAGTTCTTAGACAACTTCTCAAATTGGGAACACCCCACGTATATTGCAGTTCTTAGACAACTTCTCAAATTGGAAACACCCCACGTATATTGCAGTTCTTAGACAACTTCTCAAATTGGAAACACCCCACGTATATTGCAGTTCTTGGACAACTTCTCAAATTGGAAACACCTCACGTATATTGCAGTTCTTAGACAACTTCTCAAATTGGAAACACCCCACGTATATTGCAGTTCTTAGACAACTTCTCAAATTGGAAACACCCCACGTATATTGCAGTTCTTAGACAACTTCTCAAATTGGAAACACCCCACGTATATTGCAGTTCTTAGACAACTTCTCAAATTGGAAACACCCCACGTATATTGCAGTTCTTAGACAACTTCTCAAATTGGAAACACCCCCGTATATTGCAGTTCTTAGACAACTTCTCAAATTGGAAACACCCCATGGGTATTGCAGTTCTAAGACAACTTCTCAAATTGGAAACACCCCACGTATATTGCAGTTCTTAGACAACTTCTCAAACTGGAAACACCCCACGTATATTGCAGTTCTAAGACAACTTCTCACTATGCATATTTCAAACTGGAAACACCCCACGTATATTGCAGTTCTAAGACAACTTCTCACTATGCATATTTCAAATTGGAAACACCCACGGGGTTTGCAGTTTAATATACGACACCCCTGTACTTTGAATATTACAAACGGGAAATTCCCTTCTCATGTATACTGTATGGCAGTTATTTGGAAACGCCCTCCGTGTATATTGCAGCTATACGAGAACTTCCTACTATGCATATTTCAAACTGGAAACGCCCCTTACACGTACATTTCGGGTAAGACACGCCCCTACGTACGATGAATGTTTTAATGGTATTCACAAACATGACCTTTCCTTGTACGGAACCTTCCATGTATATTGCGGATACGATAATCTAGATTACTAGTCATGGTTGAATAAACACTAACTATAAACTTGAAATTAAATCTGATGGACATTCTAATTGTCTAATTTTGGGCAAGTCTATATTAATTTATTCATGGGTACATTTTTCAAGGAAGTATCATACCCGCCATAAAACCTCAAATATATATCCAGTCGTAGTTTGCGCATAAAAACTCTATTAAGATTAACCGCATTCTTAAGATTTCTTAGAGTTATTCCTTTATCAAGACTACCTTTGTTGTGTAAGTTTTGTACAGCGTGACTCATCAGATAATCGCAATGAACATGGCGGCATTAAAATTATTGAAAATAACGTTATAACGTGAATCATCGTGTTTTACAGCCTCTCTTCTAATCGTAAGCTTTAGGAATGGCGAGGGGGTACAACACAAAACCACTTATTCAACCATCAAGTATTTCAGAGGTATGCTAGTAATGAAACAACACTCATACCAGATAATATTTTTTATCTGAACCTCTTCCAAATGCAAATTAATCAAGTGGCTTTATTCTCAGACAAATTGTATATGTTTTTGTTCAGGAACGTGTTTTGGAAAGTTTTCCTCTTCACACCGAATGGGTAGTTATTAAGAAATGTGGGATAGGGTGGCACATTGAAACTGTGTAACGTTTAATGGGAGGAAACTCGTATAAATGTACAGGAAAATGCATTGAAGTTATCTCTGAAAGATGTGTCGGGTTTCATTATTGACGTCGGATCATTACACAGGGTTAACGTTTAACCGATTCTAGGACGATCAGCAGCATTACCCGTAGCCAAAAAATACTGACGGAGGTGATAAATCACTAGTAGTCGACAGTTGTACACAAAAACGCCATGTACGTTTCCTTTCAAGTGACCGTTGCCTGTTTTCAAAAGAAGTTACAAACTACGTTTTGACATTGTTTTAAAAATCAGTAGAAAACACATTTCCACTGGTAAAAGTATAGCTTAGAACATTTGACCTGACGCTGATTAACTCTCGTGTGTTTTCGTTATGGTACCTCAAGAATGTTTTGATAAGTTAAAATAACAACTCTGATTGGACAACTCATAAGCACGGACATTCAATGATACCATAGTCAATGTTCTTAGCTATTTGTTTATCTGACTATCTAAAATGAAAAGTTAAACATAAAAACCTTGTTTGGCGTTAATAAGCATGTTTTCAATTGCTGTACGTGCGCATCGTACAGAATACCACATGTCGTCGACTGGTTGTGCGAAATGTCGCTGACAATGACGAGGTAAGAGTTATACTGTTACCTTACAGGGTGATTTTCTGACTACAGTATATACGTACTTACCATTTAAAGAAAATTATTTGAAGAAATAAGTGATGCGTTCTAACGTATTTCAGTATACTTAACATTATGTTTCAGATTAAACAAATACGAATCATTTTATTATAGGCACATGATTTCAAATTTTCAAGTTTAGCCGCAACGGATATGACGTCACACGAACTGGTGTCCGTGTTTGCTTTGACAACTGTAGAAAAACTGGGCACCCGCTTTCGTAACGTCATATCCGAGGCGGCTAAACATGGCCACTACACAACCTTCTCTATACATAAAGTACACTCAGATAATTTGATATACATAGGGTACATTCAGAAAAATTGAAACCAAGTGCCTATGCCTTTTATCTTTTTAAAGTGTTAGCAGTATTAAATGGTTAAATATGAATTACTGTGTGATGAAAAGTGTTATTAGTTGCAAATAAAGTTAGTACGTCATATTCATGTATTTGTTCAGTCAGATGTCCAACGCGTCGTACTATGTAACTATGTAAGTTTATTTGACGACATAATAAAAACCATACTCCAGTTTCGCGACTAACATTATAAACTACAGTGAAACATAACATGGCACAATAAAATCACAATACACCACCCATGTACTAGTTTGATTTAAAAAACTGTTTGTCTAAAATGACTACAAAATTCCCAAACAATGAAGAACAATATACGCTCTTCATTTACTAAATTTATCGTACAATTGTATTTTTGTATACACGTTTATCTGATATAACTTGTAGCAAAGTTTGGCGTTCATTTATCCACACTTATAATCCAGATAACTGATAATGTTCAAAACAATAAGGTTCGTATTATCATAGAATCTGCATCTAATACCGTAGTTGGTATAAATATTGCCCCCACTCCAAATCCTAAACAATATAGATTTGATATTACATGTATTTGGCCACATCTCGTCAAACAATATCACGAGAATTGGGGCAAGTCACATCAAAATAGTTATCAAAACGTCCAACCACGTATTGAACACTTCTTGTCTTTGGTGCTTAGTATTAAAAGTGTGAAGCCTCGATCTGTTTGTCGTATTTGGAACGACGCCGCCAAAATAGTAAGCGGGCGCTCAACAACCCTAGGCTATCGAGGAGTTGTTAATAGGTGAATTACAGTACATGTATAAATTTGTGTTTAACATTTTTTAATCATTTTTTTCAATAGTCACCAAGATTCTTTCATTGACCATACACAAGACAACAGACGGTTATGACTTCTGTTTAAAATACAATATGTGCTATTTAAATACCGTTATATTGTTAAGGTGACATACACTTTAAATCAGTGTCGATGAATTTCTGCCAACAAATAAGATGATATATAACAACTGCTGTGATCGGACTTAATAATATGTATATTGTGGATGTGCTACATGTTGGAGTATTGTTATTTAGAAAGTGACCGTGGAACGAAGTGATGATTGCTTTAAAGTGAACTTGACGATGCTTACGCACTATCAGTTCTAAATGCCCATCGACGTAATAACAATGGATCTAAAATTGTTCTAAAACATTATTTGATGAATATATTTAAAATACCAAACTGTCGATTATCGGACACGGAGTTTTAACTTTGTGATCTGTACTTTATCTATCATTATCATATGGTAATTTTTGTCGTGAAGCTGTGCAATAGATATCCATAATGTCGCACGTGACGTCAGAGTTGTCAACAACTCCAGTACCGGAAAGAAAAGGTGAGTCTATATTTGCCTGCAGTTATACCTTAACACACCGTGCAACCTGTTGCATTGTAGGCAGCTTTGTGTTCCACTGCCTTTATATAGGGGTTGGCTAAGTTAGAAATTATAGCACAGTTATAGTTAATAATCATTTAAGCCTTCGACTAATAACTCTACAGAGCAGTCTCAGCAAAAAAACTCCCACTCTGTTTTGCAAAAAACAAGTTGTTCTTCAACATCGTTCGTATGCACTTTGACGATATTTTCACACCTTGACATGTCTGCCTCAATACTTTAAAACTGCATCATCCGAGCGATCCGGGTTCGACATATGAGATTTTGTCAGTTACTAGTCAAAGAAAATTTCAATATTACATGTAGTTGATAATAACTTCCAGGAAAACTCGTCATGTCTAAATTCAGAAAAATTATACGATTAATACGATCAAAACCAACCAATATTGCTGCATGTATGCCTCTTACGTACTTTAAATATATAGATATTGTATCATCTATATTGCTCACCGGAACATTTGTGTTTATTTTTTTAAAATCTTTTAGCGAATGTGATTACTCTTTTTTCAAACAAAATGTGCAGCTGACATTATGTATCTTTAACCATCATTTAGAAATATGAATATGTGTCCCTGGCACTATACTAGATTCATGTATTCATAAGTACATGCAGTATGGCATGCAGTTTCAAGGGTCCGTACTGTCACCCTGTTTATGTTGAAATAGCCTCTACACGATGTGTTTGTCTTTCTTCTAATGATACGAGGCATATATCTATGATTTAGGTACACAATCTGAGAGAGCCGGAAGTAGGTCCATGTTTGTGTCACCCAGGAGCTTCCATACTGATTTCCATCCCTTCAGAAATTCTGGTAAGTGACTGTATATGCATCGAACAATGAATTACTAAACATTGTTTTGTATTTAGAGTGTATTTCATATATGGGCATGGGCTTTTCAGCTTAAACCAGACTGTTGTAATTATATATGTGGGATTGAATAAATAAACATAAACAATATACCAAGGGTTCATTACGCACTTTCATAGTTTAAGTCTAACAATACATGTATGACTCTATACAATCGTATTCATAAACGTGCAACCTATATGAATTTAGACATTGTTGGTTGACTTCCGGTCCTTACTTATGGCAGTTCCACTGTTTTAAGTGTCGCTGAAACCTTTACAAACCTTGGGTATGTCTGATTAATTGGTTCAGTCTTATTTTCTACTCCTAGGCGCGGGGCATGGTGGAGAACGACGTATTGTGTTGATGGGACGTGCTGGGGCGGGGAAGAGCGCTAGTGCGAACACGTTGTGTGGACGACACGTGTTTCTAGAAGCAAGATGGGGCCGCTTTCATACAGCAGAATGCCAGAGAGCTATAATCACACGTTATGGTAGAAAAATAGAAATCCTTGACACCCCTGGATTTCTTCTGGATGCCGATGTGAACTCACCAAAGGTGAAACGAGAATTGGCTAAAGCTATTGGCATATCCTCACCAGGGCCTCATATATTTGTGTTCGTATTCCCAACACCACACATGCATAAATGTGACGTAGAAATTTTCCAAAAGTTCATACACGTGTTTGGATCCGACGTATTAAACCACACTGTTTTATTATTTTCTAAAGCGGATGATTTGGACTATTTCTCTCTGACGAAGCAAGCGTTCATATTGTCCGCGCCGCCAGAATGGAAGGCTATCATGAAAGCGTGTAACTATAGATGTGTTTGGTTCCAAAATAGATCCCCACCGATAGATAAGGAACTCATGGTACGGACATTTATTGAAACAATGGAAACGACTATAAATCAGAATTATGGTCAATATTTCTGTAATGACTTGTATTGGACTGTTGAAAAAACAATAATTGAACGGGACATTACACGAAGTGACCAAAATGCAAAATTAAGCAAATTACGTAGAAAGTTACGAATGAATCTAGATGTAGGAATAAGCCAAAGGTATGGCGACACAAGAAAAGATCCACATCGAACTCGAGAAGATTATAGGAAAGATCTTGAAAACAATAACTTGAAATTGATAGATACAATCTGGGGAACTGTTAAATACTTCAATTGTATCAAAATTCTGCGTCGACCAAAACATCTGACAGGTCACCAACATGACGTCATCACCGAGGGATACGACCTTGACGTTCAAAACGAGGCTCAACATCGAGAAGAAGAGATCAAACGTCACTTGACAACAGCCCGACCCCAAGAAATCACCAAACGGGGAAGACTCCCTAGAATAGACCAAGCCCCCAAATTGTTATCTAGACAAAAGATAGAGCCGCCACATACGGACAGGGGACCGAATAGGTTACCCCATCTTGTTACCAGATATTGAGTATTCATTAACGTGAACATCATATAATTGTGTGTCGTCTCATTGGTCAATTTTCGTTGATGAACTCAAAACACGAATTTAAATCCCAACGAACTATTAATATACTCCATAATAGATAGATTTCACTTTCAATGTTTTAAATTCACGTATAAATTTACTACATGTCCAAACGAAATTGCAGTTTGATCCACGAAATGAAGTACCAACGGAAATGTTTATACTATGATCTGAGCTATAACTTAACATACATCTGTGTTTTCCTGTAGTACAAATGAATACAGTTTTATAGCACTTTGCTTATTATAAGGGTTGTTTACAAAACCAGTGTTTTTTACTCACGCAAAGAAACCACTTGTTCAAAGTCATTCGGGATTTTCTGCAAGTACCCTTGCTATATGTATGGTATTTTTGGTAGCATAACATTTCGCAGTACTGCACTGCCCATTGCTTATGCAATAGGCTTCTGCTTTTCCTACTGGAGTTGTTACCCATGATTTCGATGTGCCTCTCAACAAAATATGTGCCATATTCAATGTACATGTGTAATACCAATTTGACACATTTATTCTTATAGAAGTATTGTAAACTGTATAGCATGTATTGTTTACTGTATATCATGTATTATCTGTGATAATGTATAACCATTATATAGCCTATCAATCAACTGATTGAATGGAACGATTGATGACCAGATAATTGTCAGGTAGTTACATAAAAATATGTTTTTATGTTGATCTTATTTTAAAACAATGCTGTTATTCTAGTTATTATTACGTACCTGGGTACCATACAATACAACCTGTATATTGACTGTGATGTATCCTTACAAACTGGACAAGAATGTTTACTAAAGATACTAGTGTTGCTAAGTTTTATTCCAATATCCTGTCCAAATCTTTTAACAGAGAAAGAAATAAATGTGCCAAATAATTGTTGACGTTTTTGCAGTATGATTCATGTATACATTGAAGCATGATATATCTAACAGTATATTTGTTTTGCAGTATGACACATGAATAATAATGTATATTTCGTCGAGTCACATATTTGACAGTGAACAGTATATGGTTAGCGCGCTTGTCATCTTATTTGGCGGCCTGGGTTCAAAACGGTTTGAGGCACTCATATGCCCGCCAAGTTTCAGCAGAAAGCTGACTGGCAAATAAAGGCTATGCTCGGCACAACATTTCTATTCAAAACTATGTACAGTTATACTCAGGATACAGTTTTATCAAAGCACTTAGGAAATTTTATATTTACGCTCAAATTTGAATTATGTTAAGTTGAAACCACTAAAATTGTATTACACGCCTGGTAATCACTGGCACCACAACAGTCGCGTTATGTGTACAAAATGTTCCAATGCGATTTCCGTTATAGTGCCAATCGGCAAAAATTGTTAAAAACGGTGAGTGAAATAATTTGTTTTTCTTCACTAAAGACATCTAAGCCTGAATTTTAAAAATCGGAGAATGTAGTGCTATGCAGGTATGTACAGGCTTTGTTGTAAACGCACAATTGTCAGAATAAAATCCGAATCTGATCTTTTAGAGCTCGCACAAAATGTGCAGTCAGAGTGTTGAGCAGACCAAAATCTGGATTTTATGACAAATTTTGCTGATTATGCATGTTATAGCTACTAGTAATTAACACATACGATAGATATTGACAATTTGATGTTTTTCTGTAAAAATCGGCATTTTAAAGGTCATGTTTGATGGCATATGTCTATTTTTTAAACCGTTGTGGTTCCAATCACTACGATGTAGTCCCAATACTGTGTTGTGATTCTCAGCAAAATATAGAGATATCTAATGTACGTGTATTGATGTTTTCATTATACTTAAACCGTATATATTTGATATTATTTTCCATGTATTTATACTTGGGAAAGCAACATTAACCACAACGCTCAAATACTAACGGATATTCTGTCATTTTTGTAAACATGGCCCTTAATTGTCAATTTGAACATTACTTTATATATCTATCTAAAACGCAACATGTAAGTGAATAATCCACTGAAATTAATGGAACTTGAACTTAAACATTAGTGCTAATGTGTGTACTATTATTGTAAAAAGCACTTCAAATCCGGGTGGAGACACACATATTCCTGGCCTGCCATATTGCAGCATCATTATATACAAATGTACATCAACACCATGCAGATCTTTTTAAGGCGGCTCGTGACGTATTTATTTTACTGAAAGAATCGGCTTCAAGTTGAGACAACTGCAAACATAGTGAAGTAACAATACCTTGTCTTGTTACATGTTTAAATAACTCCAAATGAACACTGAACAGCTTATACATGTACATTGGAAAAGTTTAAATACGATCTTATATCTCTAAAGGATCAAATATACGTTATTTTCTTACAACCTTGTAACACTACATGTGTATAATTTTTACACTTATGTGTACCTGAACAAGTGGCAAGTGCATGAGAAACGCTGGCATAATTATTTGTTACTTGGTCGATCCTACCATGATTATGCCTAATGCACATGGTCATACAAATTACACTAAAGTACGTATAACCACGTGCGTAGCGCCCATGACAATGCGAAACTTATACACAACACTAGTCGAACTTATGTCTAACTGAAAAGCAACACCTCGGCATTCGCTGTAACTACCTGTTTGTGTACACAGAAACATATCCCATCGCATTTCTGGCTGGTTGTAACTTTTGTTAAACTAACCCTAGACGTACATTTGTATTCGATGTGCACCAACGTATAGTTTCTAAACACTAACTAGTACATTCGGCAATCATTGACCAGTGTTAATTAAACTTTGTCGTGATACTGGTCAATTACATAAATAAAATTATTTGCATACTTTAGTAAGATTGTTAGATCAAGTTTGGAAGAAATTCGTAGCATTCGACATTTCCAGTACTAGAACCGTGACATATGTTTTTATTTCTTCCAGGTCGTATAATGGAGCGTATATCAAAACACTACAAAGCTTAACAGCTAACATATTACGGCATTGTAGCATTTGTTTTCACTTTTCAGTAATAGTGTAACAATAAAATTATCCTAAAAAACACTCGTTACGAGATTAGCTTGTTAATATTCGTCGTAAGTTTTTCCAGAGTATTTTAGGTTCACTTTCGAATAATTGACATGCATTTATCTAACTACATGTATCTATCTTCCTCGTTATTTACTCTATTTTGCTGGGAACCACAACGCCGTATTGGGACTACAACGAAGTGATTGGAACCACAACGGTTAAACAAGAGGGCCCAAAGGGCCCTAGGTCGCTCACCTGTCGTACTAGTGCATGCACACACCTATGGTGACCCTACACATTTTCTGAATAAGATTTAAGGAAATTCAGCCTCTATTGCAAGTTTATGATTTGACGATGTTACCTAGCTTTTGACCCCAGATGACTTAATTAATATCAAACTTATACTAGATTGTGTTGAGATGATCATTAGGACCAAATTTCATAAAGATTAAGTCGAAATTGTGACCTCTGGTGACTACACAGTTTTTCTATGATCTGACCTATAATTTAAACAAAATATATTGGAAAAAAATTATTTTCCTCCATATAACTGTACAAATAAATGGTATAAAGACAAAACAATACCTAAATACTTACAAAAATAAAAATTATGGTTCCAGTGGGGTTTGAACCCACGACCCTCAGGAAAATGTCAATTGACATTGTGACCTTGTTTTTGACCCCAGATGACCCAAAATCGAACTTGGCCTAGATTTTGTTGACATGATCATTGTGACAAAGTTTCGTTAAGATTAAAATGAAATTGTAACCTCTGGTGACTACACAAGGTTTTTCTATGATTTGACCTATAATTTAAACAAAATATTTTGGAAAAAATATTTTTTTCCATATTACTGTACAAATACATGCTATAAAGACAAAACAATACCTAAACAGTTAAAAAAAAAAAAAAAAAAGTTATGGTTCCAGTGGGGGTTGAACCCACGGCCCTCAGGAAAATGTCGGTTGAAATTGTGATTTTTATAGTTGACATTGTGACCTTGTTTTTGATCCCAGATGACCCAAAATCGCACTGGACCTAGATTTTGTTGACATGATCATTGTGACAAAGTTTCATTAAAATTAAGTTGAAATTGTAACCTCTGGTGACTACACAAGGTTTTTCTATATTTTGACCTAGTGACCTAGTTTTTGACCTCAGATGACCCAATATCGAACTTGACCTTGATTTTGTTGAGATGATCATTGTGACCAAGTTTCATAAAGATTAGGCCAAAATTGTGACCTCTAGAGAGGACACAACCCAATTGTTGACGGACGGACAGACGGACGGACAGACGACGGACGAAGAGTGATCACAAAAGCTCACTCTGTCACTTTGTGACAGGTGAGCTAAAAATAGGACATACGTCATCACAATTAACCTTACAAATGTCTACATTTAGCATAAAGCATTCAAATATCAATACTTATCGTATACTATTATAACTAGTAGCTATAATAGGCATAATCAGGAAAACTTGTCATAAAATTCACATTTTGGTCTGATCAACACTCTGACTGCACATTTTGTGCGAGCTCTAAAAGATCAGATTCTGCTTTTATTCTGAATATTGTGCTTTTACAAGAAAGCGTGGACATATCTGCATAGCACTACATTCCCCGATTTATAAAATTCGAGTTAAGATGTCTTTAGTAAAGAAAAACACTCACCATTGTCAACAATTTGTGCCGATTGGCACTATAACGGAAGTCGCATTGGAACATTTTGTACACATAACGAAACGTGGTGGTGCCAGTGATTACCAGGCGTGTATTAATAAGACTTTAATAAGCTTCAGTTAATGAACTATGTCAAGCCGTATCTGTCCCCCTTTTTAGTTATGAAGAATTTAAATTTGAGTGAAAGGTTTCCTTAAGTCCTTTAATAAAACAGTACACAGGTGTTTGCATGTGGCTATTTACAACAAGTCTAATCTAGCAGCAACTTTAAACAAGATTTCTCCATTGGCATTCTGATTGACGATCTAACAACATCATATATAAGAGACAATTAGAAGTCTCAGGACTTCACATTGACACATTCGTTCAATTCAATTTTGTTTGGCATTGAATAAACTACAAATTTAGCCCGATGAAAGAAGTTCTACAACTCTATAATTTTCTAGACACCTCATTCTTGGCAGTATGAGAGAAACCAACCCCCCTCTGTGAACTGCTGAGAGTCAATTAAGGGAAACTCTCTGATGTACCTTTTTATTTCGTGGTTGGTATGATGTGGACATAGAGGAAATAATGACCTCTGTAGTCAAAGAAGTAATAATGGAAGTAGGCAGGTTAGGCTCTGGCATGGTGGCTTGCTTGAAATATTCATTTTTGGTGATATAGAAGGTTCGTACTATGTATGACTAGGATGGCTAGGCACTGCCGTCGTTTCTGTGTGACTAGTCTATGTGCTACAGTATTTACTTAGCACTACAGCAGGTGTTAAGTGCTGTGTGGCGGCTATAAAGTATTCACGTTCTTCACTTCAGTGTAGTTATCATTCATAATTACTTCCATTTACAGTTAATCATGCACAGAGTTTGAATTCCAGTGTGTCATCATTACGGGGTGAATATATGGGCTTGCTTGAAATATCAATTTTTTGGTGATATGGATGGTTCGTTCTATGTCTGACTCTTGCGTTGATGGCTAGATGCTGCCGTCGTTTCTGTGTTGGATTGTCTGCGCAACAGTATTGACACAAATGTATACAAGACAGCAGGAAAACAGACACATTAATGTATATTTTATATCAAATAATTTATTGTGTAAAAACAGAACCCATTACATGTAAACTAGATGACACAAATGACTCAGATGAACATACATGTTTTTTCAACCACACTATTGGTATTCAACCTCAATCAATATCCATTAAGAGATCTCCAATAAGTATCCAATCAGAATGTTTTCTCCAATTAATATCCAATCAGAGATCTCAAATTAGCATCCAACACAAATGTTTCCTCCAATTATTATCCAATCAGAGTGTTTTCTAGCTACCTAATTATCATAATCATACAAATACATAGCCAAAAATTTACTAAATGCTTGGTTGTTATAGTTTACATATGTTGGAGGTTTTAATTTCTTGTCTGGTTCTAACCAAGGCTGGTTCAGAACTCTTTTAAACAATTTTTCAGAGGAAAACCACGCAAAGTTCTTAATGCCTTCATCATTATCATAGTCCATGGTATTCAACTGGAACACAATAAAGTTAAGTCTATTAAAGGACACATTGATATTCAACACTGTTATAGGAACTTCCAGTTGTCCCTTCTCAGCCTGAAACAAGAGAATAAAAACCAATACATATATGTTCTATGTGTACAAGAGGACAATAAAACCAAGGATAGAACATATCAACATGCAAAAACTTCACATGGATAGTATTTGGTGTATACACGCAGGATATATATTTTAAAGAACATTTAATAACATCAAATCATTAAAATTAGGCCGAATAAGTATATTTCTAGACTTATCATTCCTTTCTCAATCTTTAACAACTAATGTTACCACAGATATATACTGAATTTTATCTATCTCTTTCAATCTTTCTATGTGACCTTGACATTTGAGGCAATACTCTTCCATGGGGCAGACCTTTTTATTTACATTTACTAAAATTTTCAGACTTGATATGAAGCACATAGTCATGAGTATCCAAGCTTATCCAGCTGAATGTATATCATCACATAAAATCACTAGAATGCTAGAAACATTGTGCAATTTTGTGACTTCTATGAACATAGCAGAAGATGACATATGCCCTCAATCTATGGGTATTCTTTCCTTATGAAATATCATTATACAAGTACAAATAAATTTAACGAAATAGAGATATTTTGTGCCTCTTGACAGTCAAATAGTAATTAAATGTTCACAATCTAGGTGACCTTGACCTTTCGCTGACCCAGTCAAAATCAATAGGGGTCAAATACTTGTCATTACCAAACACCCGAGAAAGTTTGACAATTCTAAGCCAAATCTATCCTCAGTTGTTAACCTGAAATGTTTTGTCTGCTGAAAAATGATGTCAAAAACATTCGTTGTTTTTTCGCAGATTTTCCAATTATTATCAGATCTTTTGAAGATAATCTGTTTGTAAAACTTACTCCATATCGACATCTAGCTTCGGTGAGAGCTACACCAAATGTTGTCATCAAGTTAAAGGCTTGATTTGCACCAGCACTTCGTCTACCATTGTTGATACGGAACATAATTTGTGGATGAGAAGATGGAGCTTCAAATACGTTCTTCATGGCTGTAAAACATACCACATTACGTAGTATACAGGGTGTTAAAAAAGTTTGTTCTCAATGTTTTAGTTTCCATAGTTTATTTTTCTGACAAAAGAAGAATGTAAAATGTTCAGGTTGCATTCCAGAGGGATCTATCATTGTTGTTATCTTTCTGGCATTAAATGAAGCTATTAGAGTAATAAATTAAAAAAAGAACAGTGCGTACATAGCTCAGATAAATGTTAGAATGAATCCAAATTTTAAGTACACCCTATACATAGAACTGCACATGTCAGCATCCTTACAGTAGACTTGCTTGTGTTAAAAATCTTCTATATTACAAAAGTCTTGATATGTTACTTCTTTGCATGAGACATACAAACATATTTTGGCTATTACAAGATTTTTCATGATGATGAAGAAATTTGAGAGCTTTGCTTGACAAGTTTGCACCTCTATTCTTTAACTGGACATATGTTTTCATGAGACAACACACACAATACTAAGTATATCATTATACGGCACCCCTAGTGTTTAAAGATTAATATAAAGATTTATAAATATATTGCAATCAAGGACCTTGTCACAATATGTATTTCTTATGAAATGTACACAGCAGTTGTAAGGCACCAGTATGTTTCATTAAGTACTGTGAGAACTTTCAGCATCTTGAACTACGGCAGTTCAAGTAGAATTTTCTATTACACTATTTCCACTTCCCTGAAAACGATTGACTTTAAACGGTCAAATGCTTTCTTCAAATACTTCAAAGATTTTTAGTATTTAAATACTGTGTTCAACTGACGTGTTGCAATATGTCGGTGGAGATATAGTAATTACAGACTTACCTCCCCTGGCAGTGGAGATATAGTAATTACACACTTACCTCCCCTGGCAGTGAAGATATAGTCATTACAAACTTACCTCCCCTGGCAGTGTCCTTATCTCCGTGTTCTTCATACTGATCAAGTTGTACAAGATCTACAACAGGCAGCACAGGATACATGTCTAACAGTTGATGTTCTACAGATTCTTCCAGCAGTTTATCATTTCCAATTAATGCCAGTGGTCGTTTGTCAGTCACCATGAACTCATTGATCGCAAGTATTTGTATCATTTCATCTGCAATAAAACATAGTGTTCTTTTATTGTTGCGTCACCCCCATTGATAGTTCTAGCCAATTTGAATTAAGAGATGTTTATTTTCTAATCACAGTTAGTACCTCCCAATTTCTTAGAAAATCATTCTAAACTGTAGGAGCTGATTCACTAGAATTTTTCGCTATACGTTACCAAGAACCTAGATAGGTTCCTGATGTTATAGAGTAAGAAAGGGCCAGAATTCAGATCGACAATTAATTTAATCATGTTGTTCATCTGTGAATGTTTGAAGAGTTGCGTCTACAAGAATGTGTCTAAGGAAGGATAGACTGACTGACAGAAATGCTGAATCCTTACAGTTTGTATGAGGTATAGACAGGTATTAATACTAGACTGTAATTATGGGATTGATCGCAGTGGTCAATTGTTCCTCGAAATTTATATCTTTAATAGTTTTTGACCCCAGATGACCCAGATGCAAACTTGATATAGATTTTTCAGATGAAAGCATTGTGATCAGGTTTCATTAAGATTCAGTAAAAATTGTGATCTTTATTTAAACAATTTTTTAACAGTTTTTATTCATTATCATGTATAATGTAGTTATTTAAGAATTCAATTCCTTCATGCCAATAGCTGCTCAGTGGTAACAGACTTGGCTGTCAATCAAGAGGTTGTGGGTTCAATCACTGGTACGGGAACTGGACATTTCTAAATTCTATTTGTAGTATGTTTCGCTATGTATGACCATGTAGACTATAAAGTATCTGGTTAAAGGTGCCAGGAAGCTGTGTATCAGTGCTATACTGTGCACATTAAAATACCAGGCTGTCTATTTGAAATAAAAACTAGGCGCACTCAAGCAGCGCCAGATATTTCTGTATCTTAATCTCTCTCTCCCTTTCGTGGGGCTATCTTTAAGTCTGTCCCTCTGGTCAGATTATGCAGAACTGGTAGAGGATGCACCTGCGCCCTTGTGGCTGCAACACTATGTTAAGAGCCTTTGAATGTGTGTCACAAGAAAAGGGCGCTATCTAATTCTAGTATTTGTAATATGTGATTATTGAGTAAATCAACAGGATATAAAACTTACTATGATATGCATATGAAGTTTCTATAGATGGTTTGAACAATATTCGTCTACTTCTTGTTAAATCAGGAAATCTTCCACCAAACGACTGTGACATCCGCATAAAATTCTCCATAATTATACTTCTGTAATATAAATTAAATGAACAAATGAACTGCAGTCCACGAACGTCATTAGCTATGTACCACTTGTCATTAGCTTAGCTGTGTACCACTTGTCATTAGCTGTGTACCACTTGTCATCGCTTGTTTCACTCCTTTAAACCCAGGACAAACTCCAAGTGGAGGAGCAGTAGTTTTTGGCCAAACACTACCCTTAGTGGTGTGTTTCTAGCTCATATCGTTCCGCTTTAACCAGCGTGTACTGGAGCTTCTTTTTGCTGTCCTTTAGATCTTCCAGACCTCCATGTTCCTCGTAGGTAATAATTTACATGCTTTAACTTGTGTAGTAGACAATTTATCTTAAAACTAGCAACCTCATTGCATAGACAGCAGTGTTAATGCACAACAGTCTTAGATTGTAAGCATTTTTGTCAGTTAGAAGGCCATGTGAAAGGTGATGACAGCCTTTAATGTAGATATAAATAAATGACTTTTACAACAAATTGGTGTAATATCTGTTTAACCTTAGTGATTCATACATGGTGATAAATCTGGTGAATTACCTTTCATAGAAAGGAAGCAAGCCCAACTGAAACCAATGGACCACTTTGTGGTTTACAAGTTTATATGCTTTATTATCCTTGTTGAACAATTTAAATCAAATAAAGGGTACTTTATCAGTGATCACCAGTGTACCCAAAATTATAAACATAGGGTCACATTCAAACAGCTTGCCCAATCACCAGATTTTTACTGATGACACAATAAGACTTACTCGTATTCTGGTATATATCACTTACAGATCTTCAATAAATGAAAAGGGACCTCAAGGCGGTAAAAAATATAGTGCCATTTGTTTGAAATGGAAAAATAAGGAGCAAGAACATAGATAATAGCTAAACTATAAGTATTTTAAACAAGAGATGTTTGTAAAACATGTATGCCCCCATGGCAGCCCAATAATCAGAAATAGTAAAGGTCACAGTGACCTTGACCTTTGACCTACTGACCTCAAAACCAATAGGGGTCATCTACTGTTGGTGACCAACCTCCATGTAAAGTTTGAAGATCCTAGGGCAAAGTGTGCTTGAGTTGTTGAACAGAAATCATTAGGTCTACCGACAGACAGACCGACCGACCGACAGACATGTGCAAAGCAATATACCCCTTATCAAAGATGGGGGGGGGGGGGGCATAACAATGATGTGTGTTTATGAAATATCAAATACTTACGCTGACTTGGTTTCTGGAATACCATATTCACGATCAAAATGCCATCCTAATTTATTTAAATCAAATCTTTTAGGGAGTTTAGTTTTAGTGTTGTTCCAAGTCATTGCATGTCTGATTACATCTTTAACTTTCTCATCCTGCAAAGTATAAGTCAACATTGAAACACAAAATGTTTGTAAAACATGAATGCCCTCCAAAACAACCAACTAGTCACCATTGTTCACAGTAATATGAACATTTGATCAACTGACCTCAAAATCAAGGGAAGGTGGTCATCTGCATGTCAAAAACATTCAAACAATCCACACATGAAGTTTGAAATCCTAAGTCAAAGATTTGTTATGCTTCTGATCAGAAATTGTTTTTCATGGCAAGGTCACTGTTACATTGACTTTGAATATAGTGACCTGAAAATCAACAGGGGTTGAAGACCAATCAACATGTAGTTTGAAGGGTTCTTGGGTTATTGATCAGAAACCATTTCCATTTCAAGGTCACTTTAAGTATAGTTTGTGCCGAGTTTTCTGCATCGACCAACTACTAATACAGTAATGGAATGAGTGTAAACTAAGAACAGAACTTACCTGATCCTCAAGTGAATATTTATCTACCAGTTCTTCAATCTGTGGAGGTAGACCATTAAATCTCTGAGACTTTGTTAGAAGACAAGCTTGGTTAATTCCTACAAATCAATATAAAATGGTTACATGACAATACATGCTATGCAGTTTAGATCACAGTTATTTAGGCAAGAATACATTAATTCTTAGATTATGATCATTGATATCAACTCCACTTGCGTCATTTATTTTCACACTCCTAACCTTCAATTGCTTTATAATAAGAAGATGCAACACAAGTCAAATTTAACCATGTCAAACTACACTGGATGAATCTGAAGCCAAATACCTAGGTGCACAAATATACATATTGACTAACATTAGGGTTTCCAATTGACCCGGGAGTTTGTGTCTGATTTTGTCACATTTTGATCCTCAATATATTAGTTTGATGGGTCATTTTCTCTAAAAAATATTTGGTATTTTGCCTATAAAATCGTAAAATGAAGTCAAAAGTATCAAAATGACACTTCAGACTCAGAAGCTAGTGGAATCCCTGAATGTTTGTATGATGTTTCATGACCATAGCTCAAACACACTGTTCAATTCAAGTTATGTGCAACACAACAGACAGACGACAAATCTTTACACCGGGGAGGGGTGGGCATAAAAAACTTTTGATACAAATGCACTAACCTTCTGTAAAACTGATGGAGCTTGATAAATGCCAGATAGGTTTATCTTGTACAGTTCTTTGTTGTGGTGTGTATGGTACACGGAAATCTGGTAACATCTCCTCCGGAGGGATCCATTCTGCTGGAGGAGGGTGAATCTCAGTTAACGGGTCAACAATCGGTACTCCGGATTCTGCAATACATTAGATCTACATATAAAATCATCAAAATGTTAAACTTTAACAGTACAAACAGGTAGGCTCAGTTATAATGTTTTCAGAGGATAAGTTTCCATGATGAATAGTGTTACACCTACTAGCTTGTAATAACATGTAAAGCTAGTACTTAATAAATCTGAAATTATATAAACTAATTTGCAAAAAATACCCAGAAAATCACAATTAATGAATTATGTTTGTTTTATGGATTCAGATTCAGCCAGGCAAGTGCTTACAAATTTCTGCTAGTTGGTTTTCCAGCTAGTGGGTTTACAGTGGAGACTTGCTGCCTTCCCTGTCCAACTTTTTTTTCAACATTCAGCAAATTGAAGATATTGAATAAGATTTTATTGAATTTATGGAACAAGTTGAAAAAAATATATGAAGCCAACCTTGGCATGCTTCATATTCATTCAGTTCGTAACTTAAATAATAAATCAACACAAATTAAATATTCTATTAATCACATACCCGACAAAATAAGACAAAGAAGAAAAGTTTAAGACATAAGTGTGAGTGAGCACTATTGAATGGATATAAGTTGTAACATTGGTAACAGAAGAAATTTATTGAATGAATTAAACACAAACCATCTAAAATTCCTTTTGCAACTTTTGGTGGAGGATTCACTTTGTAGACGCCTTTTCTTTTATATGCATCTCGCTGTCTCAAAGCATATCTTACTCTACACAACACAGAAGTTGTTCGGACCATTATGAACCCACAGGATCAACTTTATTACTATAATATATACACTGGATCATAAAGTCTGCAAAAGAAATAATTTGATTAATACTTGTAACTAATACATACATTCTATACATTGCTTAATTTAAAATGGATTTTGTTTGGTTTGAAAGCAAATTATTAATTTTGTTTATTTCCGATTATTGAATATAACTTTAAATAGCACAGACTTACTTATAAACGGTAGGTATTTAAATCCAAGCCCTATTACAACGTCTACCCCTGGTTTTAACTCATTAACTGGGGTAGAGTCAGCCTTCTATATAATGGTTTAGCTCTCTTTACAAGTTTACATTCATTTATACACTTTTGTACAACTAATTTCTGGATTGCACAATGATACTTGTCCAACAAATTAGACATCATATGCTCTTTTTAAAGTTACTTGATACCAGCTGTCTCATTTTGTGGCTCCTAATCCTATTGTTTTGGTAGGCAGGGAATCAGTGTATTTCCTGAATGGTTTCAGTCAGGCTATCGGCATGTCCCTCCAGTGTACCGGAATTGATGGACTCTCCACGTGAACCACGGGTCTACTCAACTTGGTGCACTGGAGGGACATGCCGATAGCCTGACTGAAACCACAAACACAAACCTGCATGTACGCAGTAATCAGAATTCAGATGCTCCTTGAGTCCTTTTAGCTGCTAACCATTTGAGTGTTATACAGTAATTATTACGACATAATTCGACATGTCAAGTTATCGACTTCCATACATAGATATGAAGTTTTTAGTGCTCATTGAAAAAATGACAAGACTATGAAGACGCATAAAGAAATATTGCATATGAACATCCGAAATAGACTATCCGAAATAATTCTACTTGCAGTTCTCTGAATATCGCCAAGAGGTCTAAAGAATGCATAAGTACATAGTTTCCAATTTAAAGAGCACTAAAAAATAAATGAAAAGAGTCAACAAAACACCACAATAGGAAAACAAAAACATACCATAGTCGCGAGAAATAAAAATTAGGGGTCATGCATTCACGGCATTGGACGAGTTATCGTTCTTGGATGCAATCCAAAGTTATAATATTCCGGTAATTTTAGATTCTGCACAAAGCAGAGAAGGTTTATATTTTTGCAATTATAACTACACCGTGAATCTCAAATATGCTTTATTAGTATATACTACTTGATTCTAAGTGATAATTATAGATGTTAATTGCGTTTGATATGATTTTAACCTAATTTCGCGACAAAGTGTCACATATTTCGGACAGTTCTATTATAGATACATATAGGAGAGATCATGTTTGTATACAAAGGGATTAGTACCACCAGCTTGCTATTGGTGAATGACAGGTTATTATTGTTCGTTCATCCAAAAGATTGCCGGTGGGCATTTTGCATATGAATGTCCAACTTTGGTTCTGACAATAGTCTGTGTTGAACTCTGTCATCATAATTCCACATACATGTACTAGTCTATCACGAATAATAACTTTAAGTGTAAGCCCCCACCAGTCTTCAGACAGTGTGCGTAATTCTGTCACATAATGAGAGACTGATTCTCCCATTTTGCATACATGTACGACTATTAAACATGTATCTTTGTACCTCAGTGACTTAAGAACAAAATGCAATATTTCAAATATAAAGCATTTTAAGGAAGTTTGTGTTATACTTTGATGAAGTATATAAGAATATATACTTCATCAAAGTATAACAGTTTGATAAACTAATGGTTTTTATACGTTTTTCATGTTTTAAAATGTTGATAAAAAAAATAATTTTATACACTCCTGCCAATTGGCCACTATCCCCTGAAGGTTAAATCCCGGCTTCTGGAAAATTGGTTTTATCCTATAATGTTGATTTGGAGAATTATTGGGCACATACAAATTGTGAATAGAATGTATGTGTAGACCTAGAACTTATAACGATCAATAAATTTAAAATCATACTATTAATAGTAACATGCTGTCTTTATCGTTTACACTTTTAACAAATTATTCCTTTAATAACTGATTTGTCTGACAGTGCTGGTCCCTGTAACAGTTGGTAATCTGATGTTACTTTGATGATATTGTGAATGAGATTTTATTTTCATACTTATTTTTCAGGGTCAGTTTTCAAGAAAATGGACTTCCTAAAGCTACATGCAACACATGCGATATTACGTAGAATAATCCACCCGAGACTAGTTCTTGATCAAAATATTCCACTGAATACTTACAGGACAAGAAATGGTGTTCACACTGGGGACAGCAGGTCAATTGTTACAGTACAAGGCATCAATGTTTCTCAATATAGACAGTGGTATGAACAAAGTCAGGTTTCATGCAAACTAAATCTGAAAGCAATGAATCTTAAAAGAAGTTTTCCAATAAACCACTTTTCGAACGGCAAATTTGACCACAATGTGAATGTAGTAGATACCTGTGTACAATCATTAGTTGATGGTTTGGTTGAAAAGACAAGTGAAATAGATAAAATGGTTACTACTATTAGTAAGACTGTGTTATATAAACAAGTTGGTTGTTTGTTGAGTAAAGGAATGAAGGAAGAGGATGTTGTCAGACTTTGTTCTAATCCCGATACACTCAGTAATTTATCAAGTCTTGGTGAACTTATGGACACCTTGTATCAGTACGGATTCACTAATACCGATATCCTATATCTAGTCAAACATTATCCCGACATTGTCAGGATGGAGGAATCACAGTGTATTACAGTTTACCAAGACTTACACAATATTGGTTTCCCGTCCAGTGCAATTAACTCAATGATATTAAAATGTCCTGCTTTGTTAGATTGTGATGTTTCGTCGAAACTTTCCATGATTGATGAGTTGAAATTATTATTCAAGAAAAATGATACGTTGAAACTGGTAGAGAGGGATCCAGCTATCCTGTTCAAAGATATGAATTATATTATCGAACGATTCAATTATGTATTCCATCAGATGGGAATAACACAGCCTCAGATTATGCGTACCAAGTTATTCACTTACTCCATGGAGCACATCATGGCGAGACACATGTTTGTGACTAGAGCAGGCTATTTCAAGAAGGTGAACAAGAGTAAAGGACAGTTAGATTTGAATCCTAAACTCGACATGATAATTGACTCCAGTGATGAAAGATTTGCCAAACAATTTGGAAACATGACCACCATGGATTATCTGACTTTTAAAAAGTTGTTGTTGGAAGAGGAGTTAAATTTAGAAGATATTGATGAGTAAATACATTCTTTCTGCTTACAGTATTGTATAAGTGGACTTTTGCCGCAGGTCAAAATGTTAGCGAATTTCTGAATTCAGATATTTGGTGTGTGCAATTTTTATGCCCCCGTATTGATAGATCGGGAGGCATATAGTGATTCACCTGTCCGTCCGTCCATTAACCCAAATAGACCGTTATTTCTAGCATTAATGTGGCTTGCTACAAAGCTGTCATACTTGCATGGATGTTGTATTTGAACATTCTCTACACACCTATATCACCTAACCTCATTTTGACCTTCACATTGACCCAATTTTGGACTTAGACTTATAAACGTCCAATTCTTACATCAAGGCGTTGCCTTCAAACTTGACATACTTGTTTACTATCATAAGCCCCTTACATTATCAAAGCCATGTAACACTATCCAACATTTTAACAGAATTATGGCCCCTGATTGACCTATCTTTTTTATGGACAAGGCTTCCATAGGGGCATCAGCGTTTATTGAACGCAGTCTACTCAGTGAGTCTTGTTTAAATTCTTTTGTTGGCCAAAATTTATGCTAAGGAAAAATTCAGAGAATTTAGTTAATTCACAAAATTTGCCAGTATTTCCATATGGCTATTTGAACCATTCATACAGTATATTCAGCAAACAATGTATCGTTGGCTCAGAAGAAGGTCGTAAGTGCTCGTACAACCTTATAAGACCCATACATCTTCAAAATCTGCATTGATCATAAGGCGCATCTTTTGAACCTATATTCATCAAAATCCATTTCAGACAGTTTTTTCTAAGACTTTTTTTCTCAAAATGGCATTTTGTACTTACGACCTTATTCTTGTAAGCCAGAGGTATAACCGCTTGAAAAAAGTTTGGGAGACATCTGAACTGAGAAACATGCATACAAATATCATTTTACATACATGTACAATATTTCTTCATAAATCATACAGATCTATTGTTGATGTTGCAAATCAGTATGAAATAAATGGGGAGTGTACCTGTTTTTTTTTTTAATAGCCTTGATGGGCATTTCAAAGCTTTAACTTATGAAAATTTGCAAATTTAATTGAAACTTAAAAATCTTGTAAAAATATTGCAATCAAATATTTGCTTGTTAAGTGTGGCATATTTGGACTGGAACTCATTATTTTTTGCATGTTTTTGTTATCTTACCTGTCACATAGTGACAAGGTGAGCTTTTGTGATCGCTGTTTGTCTGTTCGTGCTTGCGTCAACAATTCATTCAAACAATATCTCCTCTGAAACCTCTTGGTCAATTTCAAAATAATTTTACACACATGTTCCTTTGGTGACCCGCTACAGAATTCCTTGAAATAATTTTGATTCTTCAAAAAACATGGCTGCCAGGGGGTGGCCTCTTTTTACTTTATAGCTATATAGTGAATTTTTGAAAATCTTCCATGGGTGGGGTTTGTTACATTGAGAAAATTGCTAGGCTGACTGCATTGATGCATTATAGCATCTATCATGAACAATGCTAATATTAACATTTTGTACATGCTTACATAGGGACATGGTACTCAGGTGAGCGATATAGGGTCATCATGGCCCTCTTGTAATTGTTCTGTAAGAATTTTTACTTGTTAAAATAACTAACCTAACTAACTTTGACAATGGAAAAGCACAGAATGTTGATGATGAGTACCAGTTCATTGTTGCCATACTACAGCAATATTTTACCAGATTGTTTTTGTTATATTAAAGGTGAGGGTCATCCATAAAGTTTGTGGACAGCCTCTAAAACTTAATTAATCATTGACTACCGTTTTAAAAGTCATACTGTATGTACAATGTCATCTTATCATATGAATTTGATTATGACAGAGTAATGCTGCCGAGTTAACATATATGCATAAGTAATCGTTGTTAAGGCAACCCGCGCTATGGAGCAGTCCAAATTTTAAAATTAATGTTATACTGTTTGTCATCATTCAGTCACCGTATCGCTTTACCAAAAATTCCTCATGTCAGACTTGGAATAAATTATTCTGGTTGATTGTCACAAAATTTCAAAGCAATATCTTGTAAAATAACACCAGTATTTGAAAGAACATGTCACATCAGAGTTTGAACACTCACTGTCAGGGACGTCAACCTCGAACAGTATGGAGCAACTCACGGCTATGGAGTACAGCATCAAGGCATGATATGCCTCATACAAACAAATTTGAATTTATTTCAAAAGCTCACTTGTTTCGAAAAGTTTCAATATCACTTATGGTTAAGACACAGATTGGCATTGTGTTTTTGTTTGGTTAAAATGTTTAGTTTGATTACAGTCCATATAGTCTAGACCTGGCTCTAACAGATGTTGGCGTATTTCCCCATAAGGAATGATAAATCTGGAATTCCGGATAAATAAGGAAATGAATACATATTGTCACATACGGTTTTGTGTATTTCGATGTGTCCGACTCTATATTAGTTCATGCATCATAAAACTGAAAACAGGTTTATCAATTAATTACAACAAACTTTCAAGGAGCGCCAACTTGATATTTGTCTTAGACTCAGATTTGAATAAAGAACACCTCAATAATAAGTCCACCTCAAAATTAATACCAGAATATGCAGGTCCCTTTTTACTGTTAAATTAACAAGTTGAACAAACTCTTTATTTAACTACAGTATTATTATTCCCCGCAAAAGGCGTAGGGATATTAGTAATAGTATGCATCCGTCCATCCTTCCAACCATTTGTCCCATATTTTGTCCAGAGCAGAACTCTAAAACTATTTGAGGTATTGACTTGAATAGATGGCAAATAGGAGAAGTGCAGTGACCAAGAACCATATCTCTGTATGGCCTAGCTTTGAAATTATCTCCCCTTGTTTAATTTTGAAATAGTTTTTTGTCCAGAGCATAACTTGAAAACTATTTAAGGTATTGATCTGAAACTTGATATATAAATAGATAGCAACTAGGAGAACTGCAGTGATCAAAAACCATAGCTCTATGTAGCCCAGTTTTGAAGTAATCTCCCTTCCTTTAATTTTAAGATAACTTTTTGTCCAGAGCATAACTCTAAAGCCATTTAAGGTATTGACTTTCAATGTATGAATAGATGGCAAATAGGAGAAGTGCAGTGACCAAAAGCCATAACTCTATATAGTCTAGTTTTTAAATTATCTCCCTTTATTTAATTTTAAAATAATTTTGTCCAGGGCATAACTCGAAAACTATTTAAGGTATTGATTTGGAACTTGATATATGAATAGGTGGCAACTAGAAGAAGTGCAGTCACCAAGAATCATAACTCTATGTAGCCCATTTTGAATTTATCTCCCTTTGTTGAATTTTATGATATTTTTTGTCCGGAGCATGACTTCAAAAGTATTAAAGTAGATGGCAACTAGGAGAAGTGCAATGACCAAGGACAATAACTCTATATAGTCCAGTTTTATCTCCCTTTGATTAAACACCCGTAAGTAACAAACATTTACTGCGGGGGATGGCCTTGTGAACGTGGCTCTTGTTGTTATCACAATAAAAAACGTCACACTTCTCAATGATCCAAAAAGTGGTTCTTATTATTGAGGTTTTAATCTTAAATTGAAAACATAAAAAACAAGTACATGTATGAAGCTTCCAAACGAAAAAAACATGTTTTTAATGGTTAACTGTTTTAAATCTCATCACAATAGCTGGCAACAACCTTAACATAGGCAACAATATTCCCAGATAAAGATATCAACAAACTGACATGGAAATCCCTAGATGGTAGAACCTAGAACCAAATTGACTTTATCATCATTAATGGCAAATGGAGACGATCACTACAAGATGTTAGAGACTACCATGGAGCTGATGTCAACACTGATCACTATCTTGTTGTAGCATCAGTCAAACTTAAATTAAGGAGAACCACAGTTTATCAGTGTAAAAAACAACTAGACATTACAAAGCTCCGATCTCCAGACACTAACAAATCCTTCACCCTGGAACTCAGAAACAGATTCAGTGCCTTATCCACCTGTACCACTGACGATAACCAAGATGTTGAAACATGCATGTTGGACTAACATAAAGAATACTAACCTTGAAACAGCAAAATCTGTAGTTGGCTACATACAAAGAAGAAACAAAGACTGGCTTACACAAGACACTTGGGAACATAAATAAATGGAAACAGATGAAAGAGAAATTACTATCCACCAAATACCCAAGAATACACGAACAGATTCAAAAAGACTATAGGAACACTGATAAAGAAGTAAAGAAAGGTGCTACGAAAGACAAAAACGTTTCCTAGAACAACAAGCTAGTGAAGCAGAGTCAGCAGCCGCTAGAGGAGAGATGAGTGCTGTCTACAAGATTACCAAACGTCTCTGTGGTCATACCAACATACCACCTCCTAATGTTAAAGACAAGCAAGGCAACATTCTAAAATCAGAACAAGAGATGGGTAGAACACTTCAAAGAAGTTTTGAACCATCCTGATCCTGAAGAACCTGCAAATATCCTACCACCAGAAACCCATTTAGATATTGACACCAGAATTCCAACAGAAGATGAAATTCTTAAATCCATGGAATTTCTAAAAAGTGGCAAAGCTCCAGGAATTGACCAGATTTAAGCAGAATTACTGAAAGCTGACACTACTACAGCTACGAAGGTACTTTTCAAACTATTAAAGGCCATCTTGGAAAATGAAACCATCCCTGAAGATTAGACAAAAGGAACGATTATCAAACTACAGGCAACCTACAAGTCTGTGATAACTGGCGAGGAATAACCCTCTTGTTTATACTTAGCAAAGTTTTCTGTAAGGTCTTTTACTTAGAATGGAAACAGCCATAGATTGCAAGTTAAGAGAAGAGCAAGCCGGCTTTAGGAAGGGTAGAGGCTGCATAGACCAGATTTTTACACTCTGAAACATACTCGAGCAATGCATCGGATTGAACCACCCTCTCTTTATCAACTTTATTGATTTTAGAAAAGCTTTTGACAGTATACATCGTGAAACATTATGGAAAATCCTTCACTACTATCGTGTACCCCAGACATTCATCTCTATCATCAGAAAATGTTATGCCAACTTCGAATGCAACCTTACTGCTCAGCAACACTACATCTGAAAGCTTTCAAGTAAAATCTGGAGTCAGACAGGGCTGAATCATCTCGTCTACTAGTATTCTCTTTCTTGTGACTGTGGACTGGATAATGAAACAAACAACTGCCGACAAACCACGAGAAATACAATGGACCCTCCTTTCACACCTGGAAGACCTCCACTTTGCAGATGACCTAGCCACATTATCTTCAAATCGAACAAACATTCTAGAAAAAACCAACAGACTCAACACATTTGCTGCTCTTGCTACACTCAACTAAGGCAAAAGTAATGTACATCAACACTAACCTCGAGGCACAAGTAACGATTGACAACACACCTCAAGAATATGTTGAAGACTTCACCTATCAGCTTGATAAGCAAAGACACTGCAGCCTATAAGGACATCAAGGCAAGACTGGGGAAAGCCAGAAACTCTTTTTGCTACCCTCTGACCAATATGTAAATCTAACCAATACTCGCTGAAGGCCAAACTTAAACTTTTCAACAGCAACGTAAAATATGTTCTACTATACGGATCTGAGTGTTGGCGAGTCATCCAAAGCGACATGAAGAAAATAGAAGGATTTTATAATGGTTGTCTGCGTAAAATATGTAGAATCTTTTGGTCTAACAAGAATACGAACCTATTCAACATGGTCGGTTGCTACAACATCACTACCGAAATCAAGCAGCGAAGGCTAAGGTGGCTAGGTCATGCTTTGAGAATGGACCTATCCCGAGTACCAAAGGTTGCTCTTCGATGGACACCACCTGGAAAACGGAAATCTGGCAGACCGAAAACAACATGGCGCAGAACTATGGTGACTGAACTAGCAGAGATGGGACTATCGCTGGGAGAAGCACTGTGAATGGCCAAAAACAGACCAAAGTGGAGAGAGACTATTGCAGCCCTTTGTTCCACAGGGGACGAAGAGGAATAAGTAAGTAAGTAACAATAGCTTGCACTAGAGCTGTCATCGATAGTCGATCGATTATCGTTTCGCATTTTGAAATATCGATTCATGCGTAAAATAATGAAACCGCCCAAAATCCTATTTTTCCTGCACAAAACACTTTAAGAGAAGGGGTAGTTACTGATTTTAACCCCTAACAACGTGTTACGAATACTTTTCAGAAACTTGTCACCATAGCAACCACAGAAGATATTTTTGACATAAGTCATGAGAATAAATAAATCTTAGGAATATTACAATAGTGATAATACTAAACTATTATTTGAACACACAATGATACTGAACCAATTGATGCTATGTAGCAGCAATCGTTTAAGACTTGCGTTAATTGGAAAGTGTTTTGTGAAGGACGACCGGCTTTGACCATAATTTGAACATTCTTGGATCAAGACAGCTAGTGCCCTCACTCAAAGATCTAAACACAAAGATCTAAAATACAAATATTTGAATGATGTACCAAATCTCACAATATCTCGCAACAATCTTCTGAAATCTCGTTTGTTCTCAAAAACTTGTATCTCCTGTTTTAATGAACACAGACAAAAGCTAATAATTCTATGCAATATATATATAATTCTGCTTTACAATGATACCTCATTTATTGAAATCAGTCAAGGAATGTTACAATAGACCTCAAAGAGTCAGACATACTCTTATTTTAATGAGCAGTCAAGGTTTATCAGAACATACCCCATTTGCCTCATTCAAATAATAATTTTCTGAATTATATAAGACAAAACAAGTTACCTCATACAATAGAAGAAACTGCTCTTCAAAATGAGACATTGGTCATTAAAAAAGGATGACAAACAAAACTTTTAATGAAAATAACTGAATCTGGTGCATGCTATTTTGCATTTTCTCCCAGCTTTCAATTGAGTGTCAAATCTGTGTGTTTAGATCTTTGTGATATTTGCCTAACTGTAACATTTAGCCAACCATAACTTCATTTTCTCGTACGAGGGTCATTTAATAAATTCGTAGGCTGAGTTCATCATTTTAATACTCGATGACTGAGAAATACTAACTTAATCACATCGTGATTGAAATACAAAGTGTTTCGCAAATAAAGTAATTGTACTTGATACCAAAGTCGTACAGTGAGGACATTTTACCGTTTCAAATGTTCTATGTTTTTGTAGATATAAAATTATTGTACTAACACATGGGCGTAGGAGAAGGGAATGTTAGGACATGGGGGGCATATCGTTTGCCCCCCCCCCCCAATAATTCAGACCATATTCATAATTTTCCGCCTAAAATATCCTAGGCTAAAAAGTATTAAATGTGAATTTTCGTTCGCAAAATGGTTTAATCTATGAAATATATTATCACCCGATCACGTAACTGTTGAAAAGAGCTACAACGACTACAGAAATACATTGTAAGATAAAGTTTGTCTGTCTCGGCCTGAATTTTATGGTGATGTGCTTTACAAATTTCGAAAGGTTTTGGGTCATAGTCACTTTCATAATGTGTTTATCAAGATTATAAAACGTTATCTGAGCAGAGGATATGACCCTTTAATTTTGCAAAGGACTGCATGCTTAGTGCCATTATGCTTTCTATTTCATTGTGCGATGACCGGACAATATACAGACTCTATGATATGCCTAACCTCAAGCCTTTTTGGACGGCTGGCATTGATGCATGTCTGTTACTTTGTCTTGTCGTACCCTTAAATGTTTTGCTCTCTTGTTGCTCTGACTTCTGATAGGTTATTGAGTACTTTCTGTGCCACTCGGTGGACGTTATTTATATAATGTTTCATGTTTTACATTCTTTTATTACCTGTCACTGTGGCCTTTTTTTAGATGGCATTACATGGCGGGACATTTTTATTTACACTGTAATGTGCTATAAGGTTGTCTATTGGGTAAGTGTGAGGTTTGGTGCACTGTAAAACGTTTAAGCCCCCAGTGACATTTGTCGCTGTCCGTACCAAGGCGGAAGCCCTTTGGCCAACCTTCCTCTATGTATGTTTTTCCACTTTATAGTAAAAATACAAAATTATTTCGCCTTTGTGCCTTTTTGTTGAACTTTTTTCATTTTGTATGTGCCATTCTGCAATTTCGTTGTCCAGCACAAGGCTGCTATATATGTGTTGTAGATTGTCCTTGTGGTGTGTGTGTCCGATTGTTGTTTTCTCGTCACATGGCTCTCGTTCCGTTTTGGTTTGACTGGCTTAGGTGGCAGACGTTCGGGACGAGTTGCCGTGTTTTCAGTGCTTTGTGTGTTTTCTGTGCTCGGCTGGTTAAGTTGAGTGCTGCCTTCCCTGTCTGACTTAATATAATATGTTTTGCACCAGCTCCTATATTGCTTTTAAACTTTGTCAATACTTTGTTAAATTCCCTTACTAAACCACTAAAACTCTCAGAATCCGGGCATCTGTTCAATAATTAGTAAAAATATTTACAAAATAAGGGCTTAATTTTGATTGATCTTACCAAAACATTATTTCAGAACGCACCAGATTGATCCAATGTTTTAAAAAAAATCCCGGGGGAGCATACAAAACTAGTTTATGATAGGGTTCAACTTTTTAAGCATACAACTTGGTAGATATACCTTACCTTAGTGAATATAAACACAAACTTTCACCATAGCTTATTAACACTTAATGTGACCCCCTCCACATATCACAAAAATCGCCCCCCCCCCCCTTCCGAAATATTTGCGCCTCCCCCCAATGTTGAAGACGCTCCTACGCCCATGTAACGTTACTTCTTATTGTTGATCTATATCCTCCAAAACAAGTACATGTTTGATATGTTACGGGGGTATATAACTGGAAATACCCAGTATACTTGTAGGGCATAACAATTCATAATTTACCATGTTTACCGTTGTTAAAACATACGAAACCACATGGATATAGACCCGTTTGGGTGCAGTTTTCCTATACTGAAAAACTCGTGCCCTACTTCATTTCTTAACTTAGTTAACTTCGATAAAGCATTTTATAAGTTATGATATGTTACGGGGGTAACTGAAAATACCCTTACATGTAGGACATTGTAATGATTCATAATTTACGGCCATGTTTACCGTTGTTTATTATTTAAAAGTACAAACGAAACCCGACATTGTTATAGATCCGTTTTGTGCCCTGCAGTTTTTCTAAAAACTCATGCCCTACTTCATTTCTTAAACTTAACTAGATAAAGCATTTAAAAAGGTTTAACAGTTTTGTTCAAAATATCGACCTGAGATTAAAGTTGTATGCATATGTAAATACACTCAACAAAAAAGAAATGTCTCCACTGTCGCTTTGGGAAATATATTTTAGTTTTGCATGATATACCGGTGAATAAATCACGGTTTAGAGTTCATATGCCTAGGAATTAATCACGAAGGTCATATGCCTTATTTAAGTTCTGCTCCATGACCGTAGCGGCAATGCCCCTATCAATGTTATCCCCGCCGGGATTTGACAGGCCCATACTGGGGTTTTAGACAACAAGTCCGTGTCGAAAATACGACACACAGGAACGTATACACTGTTAAAGTAGGGTCCCTGGGAACAACGGAATCATGGGAATGATCCCGTGCAAATTTAAGCGAAATCTAGATATTTTGAGAAAACAAGCATTATGATTAATATTAAAACGGTTGAATCATTTTAAATTGGTTGACAAATATGTCATAATATTTCCTTTGTTTTAATATTAACTCTAATAAAAGAGTCGCGTGCGATTTTATTAATACTATATACGGCATTGTATTTTATACCCACTTTAAATGTTCTGTGATAACCGTGATAAGTAAAATCAACTTACTGCTCTGAAGTAGAAAACTAGGAGTTGTTTCGTTTATTGCACCAAAAAGTGAAGGTAAAGTTTTGTACCAACAACGAAGGTTTGATCATATGCCTACAACGTGATGTATGGACATATATGGACTCCGAGGATTAATTGCCATAGCCATGACCATGACCAGTTGACTGGATTAGAATAGTAGTTAAACGTACAAGGGTGTGCTATAAACACACACGTACATCTGTATATACATGTACTTACAAAATTAATGGCAGAACAGTTAAAATTATAAAAGTTTCGGTAAGACTACAACGAAATGGCTTCATTGCATATGATAAAATATTGGCGAAGATAATTCTGACTTAATTTTCAATGTGGATCAAGAATGCAATTTTGGCTCAACAGTACTGTTTTATTACAGAAATTTGTTGCCAACGCCATAAAAATGCACTCTCGTTTCTTTACACCCTAACAAATAATGTTCCATTTGATCGTGTTTTTAAATTCAGATTGAAATCATGTACTGTACAGATGTCTCAGATATCATCTTCATGTAACAGTTAAGCACCACTTTAATGTTATTAAAGTCCCAATAGATTATACCAGTAGCCACTGAAACAGTGAGTATCCTGAGCCCAGTCCATGTATTACTATCCTGAGCCCAGTCCATGTATTACTATCCTGAGCCCAGTCCATGTATTACTATCCTGAGCCCAGTCCATGTATTACTATCCTGAGCCCAGTCCATGTATTACTATCCTGAGCCCAGTCCATGTATTACTATCCTCGTTTTGTATTTCAGTCATATATTACCATCCGTGTTTAGTTATTTTGTACATGTATTTGGTGTTAAGTTACAGTTTTAAATCACGTGGAGATAATTGAATATTTTCACAGATCTAGTTCGGTATTATATATTTGAAATGTCATTTTTTGCTGCTGGTTTTGGTGCTGCGTCCAGTACACTAACATGTAAGAGGTACATGTCTCTTTTTAATTCCCAGTACGGATATGTTAAATATAAATATTCTCGTACATGTGGATGCTACTTCACTTTACCCCAATTACAGACAGGTTATTTGGCATAATTCAACGCGACCGTGGCCGAGTTAAGCGCGTCCGCCTTGGAAGCTGGAGATCAAAAGTTCGAATTCCTGTGGAAGCTGGGTGAACCACCAGCTAGTCACTAAAGAATGGTTACCGTAGGCCCATCTCTGTCAAGCGCCCGGCAATAAGAGAAGGTATTCGAGAGTTACTGGGCGCAAAAAGATAAGATACACATAAATCAGAACTTACTGACCCTCTCACCCTCTCAATAGGGGGGGGGGGGGGGGGGGGGGGGGGGCACTATAATAAAATAAAGCCTTTTAATGAAGGTTGGCATGACACTCGACATCTGTTACACCAACAAATACTTATAGAAATACATCTTCAATTATCACCAATAAATATTACGACACTTTTTTTCTTTCGATCTTCCAGTGAGTGACGTTAATTTGTCGTTAAGTATATCCTACATAACCAAAAACTTCCCCGTCTATTTCCACAGTACACGTACTGACAAAGCGGAAGTTTTCATTGAGCAGACGATCGTTGGAGTGTTAAGTTGTCTTTAAACAAATATAAAGTTTGTAGAAATGACATAACGAGCGTTTACTAGTCAGTTGTGTGAAGTTTTACAGATTATTTAAGCTATAAACTAACCGTATTGATTACAAGTGTTAATATGGATGAACCTGATAACAACTTAGTTCTACCAGCGGAGTATGTTCATATTCCACTCAGAGCAGTCAATATGGCAACCCGCAGAAAACTGGCGAACTTCTTGAATTTGGAAGGGAGCCTCGTGGTAGTTAATGTGGATGGGGAAGAATTTGATGTAGTTAATGATGTCACCGGACTAGCTGAACTCGCGGGATTTCAATATAACGAGATCATGAATATGAAGAGACAGAAAAATCCGACAACAGAATTCCTTGATCAATGGACGGGCATTGGTGGGAATGTCGGTAAGCTGTGGAGGTTGTTATACCTGATGGAACGGTTTGACGTGCTCACTGATTGTCGTCAAAACATATGTAAGTACTAGACCTAGAGAAGAACATAATTTTATACAAGTACAGTACAACCTCTACAAAGCAGCACCTTATAGGAGCTGCAATATTGACCGTTGTACAGAGGTTGTTGCTCTTCAGAGGTTAAAATTATAGTAAATATTAGTTTAGGGAAATTCTAAAGGTGTTGTAATAGAGGGGTTGTTGCTCTACAGAGGGTCACTCTGGAGATGTTGTACTGTACAGTAAAGACTGTCTGTAAAGACCACCCATACAAACAGCAAAATCTGGTCTTTACAGGTACAATAGGTTCAAATGGTCGGGTAGTAGATAAGAATTGATCGTCTTTGCAGACAGGTCTTCTTATACTAGTAGTTTTATTTGTTCGCAGGTGGTGTTAAAACATGTTTTGACAACATTCCCATTACATAAATCTTCCGATTTAAGACCACCTCAATAATCAGACCACACTAAAATTAAGCGGTTCAAGTCAAGTGTTGTCGGTTTTTTCTTTATTCAACCACATTATCAAGACCTCCTCAAATTATACACCACTTTAAGTATCCCGAAGATGGGTTCGAATTGACGTAGTGGCGTGCGAGTTAATCTAATGCGTGCACGGTTGAAATATTAAAGAGCTTTTAGGCAATTTCAGAAGTTAATCTTGAATAAGAATGGTTGCATCCATTATTTGAATCACAAGTCTATGTAAACTATGTAAAGACTTCATTCTATATTTGAAACAGACGTTAATACCCTGTTAAAACCTCAGCCTATGTTTGAAACAAAAGTCAAGACTTTGTAAAGACTTCATCCTATATTTGAAAGAGAAGTCGAGACTTTTTGATCGCTGTACAGTATAACACGCCAAATATGGTTATACACTATTGAAGTAGGCTACGCTCGTAAAGCTCTGCGCTCGAAGTGTTAAACGTGTCTTAAATTAACTTCCTTGAATAATCACAATATACACTCGGCAAAACTTATAAGTACACACGTCGTTTTATCGTTATAACTTTTTTATTTTTTATCATTTTTGCATGAAATTTTGTGTACATGGTATTGACTGTCAAAGGACTGGATAAATAAAGTTTTTTCTACAAAATTAAATACAGCGGTTCATTGAACCATGAAACGTCAAAAACCGTAAAATGGCCGTGAAATTGACGCGTATTTGCAAATTATTTTTATGTAAGGTAAATTTGAAATTTAGATTTATTGTCAAATTAAAAAAAACACAAAATAATTCGATTTTTCAAACAACAACATGGTGTTTTTTACTTTTAAAAATATTTTTTATTGTTATGGTCAAGGGGAGTTAACCATGTTCCAAATTTCATTTTTTATCAGAAGTTGATATTTTTAAACATAAAGTGTGCTTGTTCCTATCATTGTTTTCTTTATTACTGTGTCCGTGATAGAAACATAGACTTGAAACCGTACTGTATCAGCGCAGCGGGGCCATATGTGCATTAGCTACCTGACAATCGCCCGATGAACACACAGCATTATTGTGTTTTTTTAGATTCTGCTGTTGGCATCATTAGTTTATTCTGTTTGTGACCATTTAAATCAGATGTTAAAAACATCGATTGTTTTGTAACTCTACATATCCAATTTACATATGTTGAAATTTTCAGCACGATCATGCACGCATTGACGGAGCTATGGGCAAATAAACAAGTGTGTACTTATAAGTTTTGCCGAGTGTAATAATAATAATAATAGCTTTATTTAAAGAAGATGACACATTAAGATCATACAAATTATACAAAATGATTATCTTTTTTACAATGTGGTCTTCTATCTGAAATAACGAAATACATTCAAATACATTCAAATAAATCATTCATACATATAAACAGACATTCATACATGCAATAGCACTTATTACATTATATAATAGACAGACACACCCATCTCAACAGTAATTAAAATAGAATTATTATAATAGTGAAATGAACATGTTGACTAATTTTTTGACATCAGATATTTCTTATATTTATGTTTAAAAGCTGATAAAGAATTTAAATTTCTAACAGAAAGAGGTATGCTGTTCCATAATTTCATTGATATATAGGAAAAGGTATTTTGACCATAACTAGTTTGTATCTTCGCATGTGTTATATCTCTATGAGTGGTGGATCTCAATGTGTATAAAGTGTTGTTAGCAAAATGTAAGATATTTTGTAAGTATGAAGAAGTGTGACCATGTAAGCATTTGTATATGATGATTGCAGTAAGATATTTACATCTGTTTTCAAACGTTAACCATTCTAATTCTTGGAATAGTTCAATGGAAGGAGTGCGATTAGGTTTTCTAAGTATTATTTTTGCACAGCGCTTTTGTAGAATTTTTATTTTGGAGATATTTGCTTTACTACATGTGCTCCAGATAACGCAGCAGTAATCCATAGTTGATAATATGTAGGAATTAAAATAAAGTTGTTTCATGTCCTTAGTTAGGTAGTAATTTATTCGTCTGAGCAGCGTTATTTTTGATTTCAATTTATTGCAAACATATTTAATTTGTTCATTCCAATTTAAATTATTATCAATATAGACGCCAAGAAGTTTTTGAGTTTTGACTTGCTCCAGTTGTGTATTGTTAACCTGGATATTTAATTGCTCTAAATGTTTTAATTTATTTGTTGAAGCGATTACCATGCATTTTGACTTTATGGGATGAATGAGCATGATGTTTGCTTTACATCAGTGAACCACCGTATTAGTGTCCTCCTGTAGTTGAGATTGTAGACATTTTAGGTTGTTACAAGTAGCATACAATGTCGAATCATCAGCATACAAATCAATAGACGAATGATGAAGACGAGAACCTATATCATTTATGTATATAAGGAACAATAGGGGACCTAATATGGACCCCTGTGGAAAACCACAAGAAACATATTGAGACGAGGACTGAATGTTTCCCAATCTTACACACTGTTTCCTGTTAGATAAATAAGATTTCATTAGCATTAAACTAGAGTCCGAGAAATGATAAAGATGCAATTTGTGAAGAAGAATTTCTTGATCTACGAGATCGAACGCCTTCCTAAGATCTAAAAATACTGAACCAATAATATTTCCTGAATCAATTTCTTTAAACCACTCATCTATCAGTCTGAGAAGAGCAGTTTGACAAGAGTGGTGTTCGCGAAACCCAGATTGGTGAACATGAAGAAGTTGCCAATGTTCTAAGAAGTAGTTTAAATGATTTGCAGTATGTCTCTCAAATGTCTTTGAGATAGTAGGAAGAATTGAAATTGGCCTGTAATTGTTCGGATCATCTACTTCAGCTCCTTTGTGTATGGGGATAACGTAAGCTGTCTTTAGACTTTCCGGAAATTGACCTGTCGATATGCTGTTGTTTATTATGGAGGTTATTGGTATAATAATATGTTCTCCACACAATTTGAGTATTTTTGGACCGATGGCGTCAAGCCCTGGTGCTTTATTTATGTCAAGATCGTTTATTATTTTCCTTACTTCAAATGTTGATATATATTCTATATTAAAGAATGATTCTCCTAGTTTGTTGTCAAGCGAATATTTTAAACTGCTGTTAAATAAACGCCAATGTCGTATTTAAGGAGTACACGAGGGCGTACGCCCCATAATCGCCTGAATACAGGTATTTTGTCTTTAGTACTAGTGTCAAGCATGTCAAGCATAGCCTTTATTTGCCAGTCAGCTTTCTGCTGAAACATGGCGGGCATATGTGTGCCTTCACTCGGATTTGAACCCGGTCGCCAGATTAGACGACAAGCGCGCTAACCATTGAGCTACGGAGGAAAGATAAGTTAAGCATTTACACGCTCGCTTCGCTAGCAAATTATCTTTGACCTCTGAAAATATAAATATATTATCAAGTATTGTAGAGAATGAATGTGTCCGCTGACATGCTCAGTTCTAAGATTGCTCGAGCTTCTATAACGCGCTCTTTACCATATCAAAGTTAAATAGATTCAGAAAAACTATATGAAATAGCGGTTAGCCATTCGGTGTCATTTGAGCAAGACTAAACTAATACTATTCTTAAAATGGCTTGATTTGGTAAAACATCTGTCCTTTTTTTCAATTCGGTACCAATTGAGGTATTACAGAACGCTCAAAATCCTCGAATGCACGATATGGGGGTCATTAGAATCTTGTTTTAAATATCCCTAAAAGGGGATCACAATAATGTTTATTGATAAATCATAAAGTACTCAATAGTGCGACCTAAAAGGCCTTCTTCAGGAGATGTAGAACACTACATGGTTGAAATATTGAGTAATTTAAGGGGCCATTAGTCTTCAAAATTCCCTACACCTAATCCGGGATCCATCCCTAAACGCAACATCGGTGATGCATTTTTGCAGCAGAACATGCGTCGATGTGTCAAGGTAATCACCAACACAATAGCGAAACACGGATACATTATATCCGGAATATCTCCTGTCATGTTTGGTATCATTTAAGAAACATAATATTATAGATTATATAGTTTAAAGAGTTAGATTGGGAGTTGATTGTGCACCGCGGGGTTGAAGAAGATAAGAGGAAAATGCAGTTGACCGCCGGTAGAACGTCCATATTTTGTAAAACCATGAGTTCATTTAGACATGTAGAGAATCTACCTGCTGTTTCGTATAAGGAAACATTTTAGAGGTAGTTGACAATTTTACATATCTTGGGATACAGTTCTCCTTTAATGGTACTTTTGGTAGAGCGAAGAAACATCTTGTTGACAAAGCTAGAAAGGCAATGTTTCCAGTATTAAAGAATACTGCCGTACAGATATACAACTTATTTTTTTTGTTTAACTTCTTGGTAACGCCTATCCTTCTCTTCCAGAAGTGTGGGGGCGTTGAAAATGTTGATATCATTGATAAGTTTCACCTGAAGTTGTGTCAAATTGTATGATACGTTTCCGCCAACTTGTATGCTATTTGGTGAGCTTGGCTTAACTCCTCTTTCTGTCGTTTTGTACAAATACATGTACAGCGACAATAGCTAAGTGGTGACGCACTGGGGCTGTCAATCCAGAGGTCGTAGGTTAAATCCTCGGCATGGTAACTGGAATTGTCGGATTTCCCGCTGTATCTGACCTTGCTGACTGCAACGTATCTGATTAAAGGTGCCAGGAAGCTGTGTATCGGTGCTATAAAGAACCAGGTCGTTTATTCGAAATAAGAGCTAGGCGCACTTCTGCAGCGCCGGGCATGCCTATTTTTAATGTCTTTCTCCCTTCAGGGGCTTTCTCACAGTATGTCTCTCTGGTCAGATCATGCTGTATCTGCACTGGTAGAGGATACACCTGCGCCCTTGTGGCTGCAACATTATATTAATATGGATAGCTTGAAACTTGCTACCAGTCCGGTTACGTCATACCAAATGTTTGTAATGTTGCGCTAATTAGAAAAAAGGAAGGCTGTCTTCTCCATGTTCTCTTCATTCATAAACTCGTGGTGATGGATACCGGTAATATCATGCTGAAATGAGTTGTCTAGAGTGAATTTATTTACAATGTACGTGTACAAACTTAACATTGTATAATCTTTTGCTGGGTTTCCAAGTATTCGAGGAGCACAAATAAACAGTTCATAGTATTTATGATGAGATACCACTTATTACGCACTTGAAAGTTATCTTAACACTATAAAACAATAGATAGTCCGTTCAGAATACGGGTTAGTGTTACAACCTTGATGTCATAATCATATAATTATAGATTGTCGTGACATGAATTTATCACGCTAGCCTTATAAAGATTGACAGATGAAATAAACAGTGTAAGTCCTGGAATGAAGCATCAACAAGTACCTTGCTCCCCGCGAGTAAATTCATATGACTGAAGACACGAACACACGTACCTTAATTGTTTGCATGACAGTCTAGCACCCTACCGACAGCGCTAACTATACCATAACTACATTATTAGTTCGACAAAATACGGTTTATTTGGCTATACATGTTCCCCGTCACACCAGACTCGTGTCCTAAATTATTGTGTTCCTACGTCAACCCAGTACGCAGCAGGGACATCCGAGCTGGACACTGGGGTGTCAGCCATCCCAGCAAAAACAGTGTCTCTTATAGTAAAGAAAGTATGCCTTGATACAGACACGTACTAGGATGAAGTAATGAAGTACCTTATTACTCCTGGATGCCGAGAACTTCGAGGGGCGCTGGAACGTCCCTTACGCTTGAGATACTCGTGGTTTTTTCGACGTAAAGCAGCGTTTGCAAGTTAGAAACTACGTGACAACAGCCTGAGATGACAAGGCTAATTGTAGAGGCATGTGTCGGTCTCTATAAGAAAACGCTCCCGATCCTACAGAACTCGGCTTTTGGCCACATAGACGTGGACCACGTGATTGCCCTAGTTTTATGAAGGAACAGCACAACCACGTACTGCATGAATCTGACAATTGGAGCAAACTTACATCCGGGGGAAATTTATCAGCGTGCGAACGCTATGTACGCGATAAGGTAGAAAACTACAAATAACGCAGTGTAGGCGCTACGCAGACGTCGCGCAAACTCAATTAGAAACACCAATGACGCGGTAAAGTAACCAAAGGGACGCCACGACGCAGTGACTGTCGCCCTGTTGATGACGGGTACACTCGATAGAAGGACGCGATAAGATCGCGCAATGGACGTTATGTACACGCATACATCGCAGCTAACAAGATATCATGGTGCAATCGCAATCTGGGATTCACAATGTGACCGTCTGCGTCCTCCTAGACGTAGTAAGAACGCGAGTCGGGTGTCACATCAAAGCTGCTTACTACCTAAATTTCCTTCGTAATCTTGAGAAAGATATCTTGACAAGAACTTCAAACGATAACAGCCCTACTTCAAAAACAAAACATACATCTACAATTGTATCGTTGTTGGATTGATCTAAACGATAGTGATTCATGTTCAACTATGATTTAGTCAGATCGGGAGTACAAATACATGGCGTTTGATTGATGTATTGTGTTTATGTATATGTGTTTGTTTGTTAATGTGTATACAAATGTACATGCGTAGCTTATGTAAATATGTTATATATCCGGCTTTATAAATACAATTTACTGGAATTGACAATGGATGCAGTTCCCGTGACTCAACCAATATACGGAAATGATTACACAACTACGACATGACTACCATTTAAAATACACCCAAAGGATTAACCTTTCAATAACTGTATTATGTTATTGTATTATGTCGGTAGTGAGTGTTTATTCCGGCGAGATAAAACACTGATAATGCATGTTTATATAAGATGCATGGGTACAAAAATGTCATCACAAGTGTTAAAATGTGCACCAGCCAATATCATGGCGTATTTTAAGTCAGAGAAAGTCCGCGTGACTGTCCATTCCAGAGAAGTAAAGGAACTTGTTCTCAGGAATGGATAGGACTTTCTCCCTAACGAACCCATTGGTGAGGTACGATTCTTTTACTGAATAATAATCAATATTGAACAGCCCCTTTACCACACTATAGTCTTTAAGAATTTAAATTTGAACGCAAGTTTAAGAATTTTGTAAGAGCTTTGATAAGAGTAAAGCCTGTTGTGCGATAAGTTACACTAAATACAGATAATGTGGCATGTTGTACATCAAACACAAATATTTACAAAAATGGGAAAACATTAACAAAATAACCCCTCTAAGTAATTGTAGACCATCAACGGTTACTTTGAGTGCATCAGTAGGGGTAGAGAATCAGCATTTCAAGAGCGTCATTATAGGGGTAGGTCATTAGTCTTTCGGGAGCGTCTTTATATGGATAGAGCATTAGCTTTGAATACGGAGGTGTGGTGTTCTCTCTACGGTCGTCATACCAAAGACGAAACATAAATGGTAACATATGGACCTTGAATTACAAATTACTTGACGCTAAACATTTAAAACGGAGAAACTGGCTTCTGTTTTGCTATGTAAAGCCTCGTCACACGGAATATATTCACAAATTTACCGTGTGTACTGCACATAGGAAGCAGGAAATTATACGTACAAAATCTATACAAATATGTATAACAAGACATCGGGTCGAAATCAAAGGGATTCGGCTCGGTTAAAAAATTATATCACTTCTACAAGGATATACAAGTAGTGTAGAAGTAATTGGATTTTTAAACGGGTCCAAAATCCTTTGGTCGAAATGACATGTGGATTTGTTGACTGATCGCCAGTGATTGGAACGCAGCGATCTAGACATGGTCATGTTGTAGGTTATATACTAGTAGATTATCGGAGAAAACACTGTTTGAGTAAATTGGTGTACGAGCTCGGATTTGGTATAACCCATGGTTGTAAACCACGATAGATAATGCACTTTGAAATAGTTGGTCTGGTGTTAATTATGCACAACACCATGCGGTCTTAAAAACGACATGTACAAAACAAATCCATACAGCACAAAAATCAAGCAATTAAAATCCACAAAATGTACGATAATATATGACCCGGAAGTTAAAATGTGTTTATTCAGGTGTTTCAAGATTTATAGAATAGAAGTTGGATTATGTCCAACTCATTGAACGTCGACTTCTGTTAACCTGTTTTGTCAAAGATCATATTGGAAATTCAGTCTGTTTCGGTTCAATTCCGAGTATTCTTTGGTTTTGTGTTGTCCCGGTATAACAAGGGGGGAATAAATTAAGTTAACCAAATTGTGCTGAATGTTGAAGAAAATTTATCGTGAACAGTAAAACCACGCCTTCAAAAACCTTAAAACTTTTGAACTAGTCGTACCAGTATTATTTCGACCTGTTTATATCCTTATCAGGTCTACTTCTCGTTGGACAATATGTCTGCTGACTGAACCAAGGCCTTAATATTGAGGTTAAATAAACGGTGCAAAATATAGCGAATATGACTTGAAAGCGTTCTTAATCTCGAGTATGTTATATGCTTGTGAGGGTTTACCATTATTATAACCACTACATTTCAAAATTTAAAAAGAACACAATTTGCAGGTTCCTTTGCAGCGTGATTAGCTCTTTAATCCCAAATGCATTATAAAAGGCTACTTTAGTAGTCATTAGAGAGGGAATGCTGTAACAAAACCTACCCGGTAGCTCGTTACGATACTCGTTACAATGTGCTCGAGATAGACCGGATGCTCGTGATATTGATGCTCGACTTATCGAAGTTTTACTGTATTAAGACTAACTCAATATCAAGAGTAATTTGAAGTATCACAGAGGTGGCCTTATTATTGAGGTTGTCCAGTATGTAACTACAAAAATATCCGTACTATATGTAAAGGTAACTGAGAAAAGAATGTTATTATATTTTCAGTGAAAGATTGTACTCGGTATGAGAATTATGAGGATTTTGAGAATGAAGCAAACAACTTCCATATTGAACAAGATCCAACAGGTAAACTCATTGGTAATTTCTGTTTATGCATGTTTATACATAATGTCATAAATGGAGAGTACAGTTTAGTAGATACCCAAACGGCTAGGGTGTGGGTACAGTGCATGACTGACGGGTGATTTTCACCGACGAGGCGTTATCAATAACGTCAATGACCTACGACTGCATGTCCTTAATTCTTGTTGATTGGCAAAAAATCCCCCATTGACGGCATCCGCCGTTTCACAAAGAATATCAACCTGAATTATGACCAACGATGATCACAGCTTATAAATGCCCCTTGAAATTCAGACATACGCTCAAAAAGTCACCCAAACATGTTTTCACATTTTTGTGATTTTTAAAATTGACCCCAATATCTTTTCACGCCAAATTTGACCTTCATTGGAAGAACCCGCTATCGACGCTGTTACAAGCTCACATACATTGCATCCAAGTTTGATATAGCCTTAACACCTGTACACTATATATAGTAACATTTGCAGGTTGTACTTTAAACGCCGGGGACGGATAAAAGCCCTTCGCTGATTTTTGCAGGAACTGATCAAAAGTGTCTACGCATTTTTTACAGCATAAGCCACTACATATTTTACTAAGGCATGACCCCCTACGTATTTTTACAGTATGACTAAAACCTAGCTCTCTGGATTCAAGTTTCCAAAGTTTATGTTCTCAAGAAATGTTATACTAGTATTACTTTCTACTTTCAGTTTCCACATCCGAAATGAGGGTCGACGAGACTAAAAATGCCACAATAGATGACGGTAAGTTGGATGAAAACTAGCACTATAATATTCTTTACGGATATATATATGTCAAGAATTGACCAAATGCTGTATTTATAAAGTACTTGTTACAATGACGTCGAATGACGTTTGAATGACGCAAATAGGCTCTAAAGAGGGCCTCCACAAAACAGCTGTATCTTCCTAAAAAATTAAGATACTAACAAAATTTCTTTTGCATTTTGCTTCATTAAGATTACTCTTTTAAATAATAAAAACTCTCTTTTTTTTGGTCAAAATAGCAGGTTTTCCTGGAGACTGGCTCATATAAATATACACATGCAACTGTTTTCACAAGTTAACACCCCGTCAGTTTTCGGTTAAGCAAGTTGCGTACATTCAAAGTAAAATTAAAGTAACACAATAATAAATGTGAAAAGTATCATGAGTATGCACACGTCTGATATTTTGGACTACAGGGAACGTTATAATAAGTATAGGTTATATCTTATTACACAGGACCGGTGGATATTAAGTCGATAATGGCATACTAGGTTAGGTATTGCCTCGAGTCGATAATGGCATACTAGGTTAGGTATTGCCTCGAGTCGATAATGGCATACTAGGTTAGGTATTGCCTCGAGTCGATAATGGCATACTAGGTTAGGTATTGCCTCGAGTCGATAATGGCATACTAGGTTAGGTATTGCCTCGAGTCGATAATGGCATACTAGGTTAGGTATTGCCTCGAGTCGATAATGGCATACTAGGTTAGGTATTGCCTCGAGGGCTTCAGTCAGTAGTACCAGGAGTCCTTGTATCAAACAAACTTTTTGTCACTCCCCTCTCAAAGTACATTTGCCAATTCGGCAGTGATACAACCAAATGACCACGCACTTACGATTGTTTCAGTCGTACACCCCCCAAATTCCAGGAGTACTTTGTTTAGAAAACAGAGTTGTTAGTATAAACATAGTTTGTGTTGAATGTATTACAGTATTAACGGGGAATCGGAAGACAAAGTATGATGCTTTCATCAGTTATGCCTCGGAGGACAAGGATGATCTTGTGTTTGTTAAACAGATGATAGAAGTACTGGAAGGAAGGGGTCTGAAACTGTTCGTACCAGGTCGTGACGACATACCTGGAGGAGCTGAACATGTCATATCAGCTTATCTCATTGAAAAAAGGTATGTATGTATTCAAACTCAACAGAACAATTATTTCTCCATTTTTTTCAGTCAGGTAAAGCACAGGAACTTGCACAGGCTCTCAGTATTGATTTTTTCCCCAATTTTTGTTTAAATTATGCAGGTTCCTGTGGATAAAGTAACCATTGCAGGAACTTTCATCTATCGTGTGTACGGGATGCTGTAGCTCACTAATCTGGATGGCCTTTATAGCACGCATCAACATTTTTTCCGTCGCACATATCTCTCCAAAAATATTTAAAATAGATCATGTTAGTTACACTCTCTAATCATAGTATGACGACGTATGGCTACAGTAATATTTTCAGCATGAATTGTGTGCACTCGTATTTGCTATAACTTGATTTCAGCAGAGTTATCGAGTATTTGAAAACCTGATCTTCTTGCAGGATTACAGTTTACTAATTGTTAAGTATTTCTAACCTGGAACTATTTTGCTTTTCTTTTGAATTGAGTATTTGGTTTAAATTCAATTACCTAATTAACAAAACTAAAGTTGTGTGTTGACCATTTGTCAGGCTGCAGAAAACACGAACCAATGTTTGAACACAGGTGGCTAAGGTTGCTATACATAATACATGTATGTATACACTGGCTATAATAACTTCCGATCATGATAAAAGTGTTTTTAATGTCAAGTCAAAGTTGTGTCATCTTTCAATCAACTTGCTTCACTTTAATATTTTCTGTCGACCTCCATTAATGACCATAAAGTAGGGGTCCCACATTTATCATACGTGAGACCTACCTGCAAAATGCATACATCTAAACTGGACAGTACTAATAGTTCTTAATTTTATTTACAGATGCAAAAGAGTGGCAATTCTTATGTCAAAGTCATTTCTTCGTAGTCCAGCTTGTGATTTTCAAGTGAAATTTGCTCATGCCTTAGCACCAGGTAAGAAACTTTTTTTTAAAATAACCCACATTTGCTTCAAAAACCTGATAGATTTACTAATGCCTAATTTGAATTTCGTTTTTTGGTACATAATTACTGAAATGCTTTAATGGGTTATCTTGTGCTTAAGATAACAATGGCAATACTTGTAACATTTATTAACTTCATGCTGCACAGTATATGTATAATGTTGAAGGCCAATCAGTTTTAAAACACAGTTTCATTGGCTGACTGCTAAGGTAAAGACCATTTCATTTGTCGACTGCTTAGTTAAACACTATTTCATTGGCTGACTACTAAGTTAAACACCATTTTATTGGCTGACTGCTAAGTTAAACACCATTTTATTGGCTGACTGCTTAGTTAAACACCATTTTATTGGCTGACTGCTTAGTTAAACACCATTTCATTGGCTGACTGCTTAGTGAGATTTTCATGGAATATGGTAAATGTGCACTGACTCCGTGGTTCTTGGAGAACAAGTTTAATTGATTGGAATATTGATTCTTCATTGTTAATAAACATGTGTTTACTGTTATAGGTGCGAGGAGTAAAAGACTTATTCCAATCATTCGAGAGAAGAACACACAGTTACCACGGATACTCAGATTTCTGGCAGTCTGTGATTTCTCCAAGTCTGATATGACAGAATGGGTGTGGGACAGACTGTATACAGCCATGTTGGCCCCTACTGGACCAATCACATACTTTGATGATGACGATGCACCGGATCTAGGTCTGATATACCCAACGCAACCTCGCTTGGATATACTACAATCATCATCACCCCAACAATCTCGTGAAGACTTGCTACAAGCAAGGTCAATGACATATCAACCTAATCAGGTCCGAGAGATCAGTGAACATACGTGGTCAGATGCTGATAGAATGGATGACAAATCACTGCCTCCATCTATACAATCACTGCCACCATCTATACAATCACAGCCACCATCTACCATACCACCATCCAAAAAACCCAAAAAACCCAAATCATCATTAATTCCGTCCATATTTAAATCTAACAAGTCAAATAAGAAGGCTGACTAGTACTGACTGACTAGCAGTTCGGTTAGTATTGACAGAAGTACACGTATAGTGATATCTGTGATATATATACTAGTAACACACACATATGTATAATGTTTAAATATATCGCTGGCTTGGAATTAGAAGGTCGCAAGTACAAATCAATATTTTGAGAAAATAAGAAAAACTGTCTGAAAACTACTCTGCGATTTTTATGAAAAAGGCTCTTAAGAAGAGCCTTGAGGTGCAGATTTCAAATATGCACGAGTCTTATAAGTTCGTAAATAGTACTTACGACCTTCTACTTCTAAGCCAGCGATATATATATATAGAGGATATTTGTTTGTTTTGATTGAATATGGTTTATATCTCATCGTGTAGTGATAAAATTCAATATTTTCAAGAGCGCGTAGCGCGAGTGAAAATATTAAATTTTATCACTACAAGATGAGATATTATCCATATTCAATCAAAACAAACAAATATTCTATTTATTTAATGCTTTTATGATGTCAAAACTGGTACTGTTTATGCCAAATTACCACTGTGGTTAGGCTACGTATGAATATGTTATTCCATTCATATTTTTCACTTCAAAATCCGCCATCATGGTGAATAGGTGAAAACGACTTTTTTGAGAATTTTGCATTAAATCATACACCAACTTGTAGGAAATGGTCTAACTAAGAATAAAAACCCCCACATGACATGTTTCCGTTCAGTAATAAAAAAGTTACAGACATTTTAGTGTTGATATTTTGGTAAATTAAAGTAGTCCCTGTGAGGGGGCGGAGCTTATATCAGTCACATTGTAGGTGATAACCAGTGACTGATATAGGTTTTATTTCACTGATAGAACTCCATATCTCATCAGTTAGCATTAAATAAATATATATACTGACCATATGTGCCATGCTGAATGGTCCATAAAAATATATAATAAACTTGTGTAAAATCATTATTCATATGTCAATAAATGATGCAATTAATATACGAAATAATGAAAAGACTAATCTAGACCCTTAACGTTTTTTCGACATTTTGTCTTTATTCCATACATTAATTCCATCATCTTTTGACATCATAAATCAGTTTTTCTTTCACAAGATACTAGAAACTTCTCTACATGATTAATCACTACTGTGTAGCCCCGAGAATTTGACATGACTCTCGACTTTCTATTAGCATAATTTAACAGCTGATATATTGATCCCGGTTGTATGTTTTCATAAGTGGGAAGTATCACGAAGACGCTCAAGGAGTAATACTAACACTAATCTAATGGACCAATATTGCATGATTTGCTTGCGGATTTTTATATATTCATCGCAAGAACCTTGTTATAATATTGACGCATAAAGGTCAGGATCATGTCAAATTCTCTGAGCTATAACACAGTTATAGTTTATTTGCTCATGCCTGCGAAGGGCAGCACCTTGTTTGTAAATGACTACTGGTATATTCCGTTTACTCAGGTCTGTCACTTGTATACAAACATTGCAATATCATAACATTGTATTTTTAATTTTTATTGTTTTAAAGATTTTAATTGGAGAAACTACGCTTAGTACTAATAAACATAATATATATTATAATAAGCCATTAATAAGAGAAATTGCAATGTTTATGTACGCAATGTTAGGTTAACAAGTGTCTGACCTGAATAATCGATTTCTACATAGTCACTTTTTGTGGTTGTTTTTGCTTAACAAGTGTTTTACTATTATACATGTAGCGCTTAACCAGATGAACAGAATGTGTATTTTGTATAAAGCTATAATCAGTATGCTACTGTAGGTTTCTGCAGGTTATAGTCATACAGTTAACATGTATATACATTTTGTAAATTATAACCATACTAATAAATTATAATTATGATAGATTTATTGTCACCTTAATTCACAATACTAAACTTCACTCTACCTGTTTAGACAATGGTTGTGATTTTTTGCGTACACATAAACTGCAACGTCACTGCCACAATATCCTAACTTGACAATAACATACAGGTATCCCCTGGCTGACTGAGATATTAAAGCTAAATCCCCATTTCTTAAAGCACACAAGAGACGAGTAGCTATTTAAAATAAGAAATTCAAAATTTTCCAAATTGACAAGAAATGCGACAAGGATTAGTACCATTAGGGGGACAATACAAAGTACATGTATATATTATATCTATTTTTATATAATGTAATATTTTTTGATAATGTAAATGTGTGTTTACAATAAAGATATTTTTTATGTTTTCAAAAGCAAGGTTGTTATGGATAATACAAGTTTATGTTATATTACAGAGCACAGTAAGTGAATTTGCTATCTTAATACTATGTAATGTACTAGTTGCTGTACAGTTACAACACAGTTCAGCCTATTTATATCCAGCACTTTTTGAAAATGAGCCGACTTGTGGTAACCATCACACCCATAACACATGTATTAAAGTCATCTGCTATAATATATCACATAGCTGAAGACAGATTGCACAATATTAAGTGATATACCGGTATATATACACTCAACCACTTTTCTAATTGGTCACTTTTCAAACCCCAAATACGTTTAACTCTGATCATAATGTTTGTTGATATTTTGCACACAAACGTTTTATGCAATTGTCCTAACATTTAATTCATTAAAACATGCATACTTTTGCATGTGACTTCGAATTTTCAATGAATCAGATGTTGAGCAAATACATAAAACGTATGTGTGCAAAATGTGATCAAATAATACAATCCGACAGTTAAAAGTATGTCAAGTTGAAAAGTGACCAATTAGAAAAGTGGTTGAATGTAACTCCATAACCAATGTCTGTCACATAGTGTTTGTTTGCCTTCAACTGAGGCAGTCATAGGTGCATGGCCATCAGTTTTTACCAAGCCTAATTGGCCAATGATCTGGCTTCGAAAGAGCCAGAAACTTTGTATGATATAAGGAATTTGGTTGTGCTATTCTAGCTCTATCAGAATACACTCCTTGGTTCTCTCAAGTGCTCGGTGTATAGCACTGATACGTGTGAGACTACCTTTTGGTTTATCAACCATTACATCTCTATTTGGGTCAGAAACACTGAAAAGCCTTTCAGTCAAGCGTTTCAGTAATGACCAAGTGATTCAAACCAGGGACCTCTCAATCTGTAGTCAATTGCATTACATACTCGACCACAGTGTCACCCATCATAATCAATTTGAAAGAACATTACTTTTAAAATATACTACTCAAAATTGGAGAAGGGTCAACAAATTTTTCTAGTCAATAATTTGCAAATTGATTAAGATGGACTGATAGAATTTTCAGGAACATAATGCTACATCTTCAATAATGTAAACGAATAAAGACTGCTCAAAATTTGATACCTAAGTGCTGATAAGCCCAACTTCAATAACATTTATCTGCTGCATTTAAGTCTCTGTGATAACAGAATGCGGCCATTTTTTGGCATTTTGGGGGTCTTATACAATATGACATTGAAAATGGGACAAAACATTTCACGTCATTTTGCATTTTGGTCTCTGCCAATAGGGCTTATCAGTTACCTGAAAAACCACAATATTTTGACAAAGCGTGAGAGATGCAGCACATGAATTTTTCTAAATTTAGCAACATATAACATGATATTTTAATATATGCACAACGTTTTCTTAATCAGGTTTGTTCAGTTGACGTAACACGGACATGACTATTAATTTCTTAACCCTTTTCAAACTTTGAGTAGTGTATTAATTCTGAAATATTAACAATAACTTCTAGTATTTCTACATACCTGTAATTCTGTGCATTATACAACAACAATGTTTTAACTTGGAATTTTTTAATTGCATTATACTACATATAAATAAGACAAATTATGAAAGACATTTGGCAAAAAATGCAGATGCTGAAAACAAACAATAAATTTTAAAACTTAACCACTGAATTTTTAGAAAATTCAGTTGTGAATTGAAAACAGTAACATTTTATGTGAATGTCCAATGCAAAATTGGTGGTTTTCAATAATGCAAAGTTCCTTATGCACTCTATAAACAATGCTTTAAATAAAAATCAACCATTATGCTAACACGGAAATACTAGTAAGCGCATACATGGAATAGGGTTCCGTGTCTGTATGTGGAACGTGGACATGAACCACGAAAGCATGCACATTGAATACAGGCCTTACCACTGAACATGAAAAATAAACAAGCAAGGGAGATTACTCAAAAAAATAGTGAAACAAAATTACGATTCTCTAACACTGCACTTATTCCGTTATGTGCTAGTTAAATCAATAGTGAGCATTGTTAAATATAATGTATGAAATAATACTATAAAATAATAAATCTCACACACTACACATATTCCATTGTGTGCTAATGAAACATTGTAAGCTAATGAAACATTTTGTGCAAATGAATATATGAGAGATAATGTTACATATGTGCTGTATCATGAAATGTGCTATAAAAGAGTATTTCATCGTGAAAAATTGTAGATAGTATAAGGCCAACACAAAATAATATTGTGGTTCTTGTAACCCTAGTTACCCTACAGACCCTATTTTTGCCCCTAACCTAATACATTTTATTGACATTTTCCTAGAAGTCACCGCAAATTATGAATTTCCAGTACATAAAATCAATATAAAATAATTTGAAAACAAGTGGTACCGTGAATCGGCTTCATTACCATGTGTAATATATATTTACAGGCAATGTCAATAAATCTGCGTTTTTGAGTTTGTGTTTGCATTATTTTGGTTTAAAACTTATTTTGACATAATTTAAACCACAGTTTGGTGTTCTGGTGCCAGTGGTTTTCCTACCTACATTTCCCCTTTTTTCACAGCATGTTACTAGAACCACAACATTAATTTGTTTTTGTCCGACAAGAAGCCAGCACTAATTTGACGAGGGCAGGTATTCACAAAGCATCTTGAGTGGAAACTTAGAAACTTCTTAGTATCTTAAAAAAAATTAATGTAAATCAGCTAAGCAAGGATGATTAATATTTTAAAGTTTTGAAGCATTATGCTACAATCACTTAGAAAACATGGATTATTCTTCAAATTACAGGACATACGAGTTGCACAAATTTTTAACTTAAGTCAAAATACTTAAGTTTTCACTTAAGATGCTTTGTGACTACCAGCCCTGCATCCATTGTCAATGATAATGTACAGCATGATAAAACATTTCAAATGAGGTTAATAAAAGTAGTACATTTAATTAAGTAGTGTATTAAACATTTCATTTATACAAATACAATATGAACCTTAATAAGACCACGTTGGGACCCTTGAAAATTGGACTAATAAAAGAGTTAGTCTCAATTTTAAGGTCAAATACAGGGCAAAACAGTGAAAATTCAGCTGAAGTTGAATTGCATATATTGAGGTGGTCTTATTATGTAGTCTAAAGTGAGTTTTTATCGTACACAATATAGTAGCATGGTGAACAGACACAGCTGCTCACCTATGCATGAAATCATCATTATAATGACATTATATACACAGTTTTTCTCCAAAATAAACTCAATTCATGAACATATTGTTGATGATGATGACAAAGATTTGATGTCACATGATTACTTCTCGTTTTAAATCGCTTTACTACATAGATATATCAATTAATGTCTTTATCACATGTTCATTACAAATTATTTTCCAATACAGGGTAGACAATCCAATTAAAGAAATGTACTCAACAAAATAATCAAGGGAGATCATTCTTGTTATTTCTCCAAGTTGCACATTATTGTTTATTTGAGTTTATCACCGGTTATCAAACACTTTACAATTATATACATCAACTGATTCACCTAACCAGTTTTCCTGGACTGAATCCTAAGCAGTACAAACTTAATCTTTCACACAAGACATGTACACTTTCTAGCTTATCTCTGATCTGAACAGTGGAGAAGAGTGGAGAGTGTGTGGAGAGTGTATGGAGTCAAGTGTTCAAACATAAAACAATATTAACTCTAAATACCACCATCTTTGTGAGAGGTCACAACCAGTTCCAGGTAGCACAATATGAATACTACGAATAAAACAAGTACATTAATTTACAAGAAACATGGATGTTCCACTACATCCAGGATATCAAACAAGGGGACATAACTCTACAGTAATTTTGTTCCAGCTTAAACAAAGCCACATATGCACAACTTCACATGCTGACAAACATAAATGCAAAAACTAACAGAAGTTTTGGAGATAAAGCAGAAACAAAATTACTGACAGTCTTATGAATTGTACACATACCACCTTTCAAGTTAACCAATCTGAATATTAGATAATTTTCATTGTAATAATACTGGTAACAAACTTGACCAGTGATTGCATGATAGTAAACATAGACACATAAATGCTTGTGATAGATTTAAATACAAACAACATATACATGGGTGAAAGTCAGAGATTCTGAAAACTCTGAAATCTTCAAAAATTTACAATTTATATACATACAGAAAATAAAGAAACTTTCACCCATGCATATAGGAATTTTATTGCACATTACTCATCGGTCTCCACAGGGACTACACCGACACCAACACCTCCTTCATGAGCGGTCATCTGTGTCACAAATTCCCATGTGTCTTTATCAGGGTCGTACATTTCTACAGTGCTTAGATTACTAGCGCCATCATACCCGCCAATAGCATAGAGTTTACCGTAGGTTGCCACCAAAGCAACTCTACTTCTTTTAACATTCATAGACTTTACTTTCGTCCATTCATTAGAGGTCGGGTTGTAGCACTCGACACTACTTAAAAACACGGATCCATCGTATCCACCGGCCGCGTACAGTTTACCATTGAGGGCAGCAACTCCAAGTCGGCAACGTTTGGATGTCATAGGAGCAACATAATTCCACTTACTTAGTGTAGAATTGTAGCATTCAACCTGTTCAAGATTGAAATGAATAATGATAATAATCATAAGAACTTGTAAATCATTTATAGACCTTGTATACTAAAAATAATATATATTTTAATTAATGATATTGCAGTAATGTAAGTCATTATAATGGTTTTCACTCTAGGTCCTGTAGTGTATTATTCAGCTTTAAGGGTGATGGGTTAGACAGTCCGACCTTTCAATGATGTTTTATGAACAGTCAGGTACCTGGACAGAACAGCAACCTGCTGGAGAGATTTCTCACAAATAGAAGAATGATTTGAACTCACAGAATGATGTAAGGGGCCATTCGAAACACCTCGGCCACTAAAGAAACAACCACCAATAAATCAGCAATGATGTGGTATTAACTACTCACAGAATCAAATATAGACAAGCCATCATGTCCACCACAGGCAAATATCTCTCCATTCAGTACTGTAACACCGGATGCACTTCTATGCTTCAACATGTTCGATAGCATCGTCCATCTGGTTAAATAACAACAGTCATCTTAACAGTAAATCATGGATCAGACTGATATATTTATAAAGATTTGTTTGATTACTGTCAGCAGCCACCTGATATTATTCCAGAAGGCATTTTTATTCAATCCCATTTTATAAATTGTATACAAACTATAAATTCAGCATTAAACAGACCCCTTGCTTTAAGCAGCCATTTTGACCTTACCAGTGCAGAACATTGTCAATATGTTTTTTATCAAAATAACTGTACAACAGTGTATATTCATAATCATGTAAGGTTTATTCCAGAACATAGGACCTAGGAGAGGGCTGTTCCAGAACATAAGACCTAGGAGAGGGTTGAACTAACATCCAAGAAATACCCCACCCATCAATATTACCCACCCACACTCTAGACCACAATTTTTAATTCATTTTGCACTAACATACTTTTCACTCTGGAACAACACTTACTTTAAAATTGTTTATCACAATTGCATGCAGCTGTAAAATGGACACAGAAAACAAGAGGGCCATTGGCCCTAAAGCGCTCACCTGATGACTAGCAGTTTAGGCAGAATCAGTTTTTGTTATGATATATGACCTTAATATTTTATTTAGATTTAACAGTGAAACACTTTGTGGCCAGGTTAAATAAAGATGAGGTAAAAAATGTGACCTCTAAAGTATAAACAAGGTTGGTCTTCGATGTGACATGGTGACCTAGTTTTTGACCCCCAGATGACCCAGTTATGAACTTGACCTAGATTTCATAGAGACATACATTGTGACCAAGTTTTATTAAGATTATGTCAAAAATGTGACCTCTAGAGTGTTAACAAGGTTTTTCTTTGATGTGACCTAGTGACCTTGGTTTTGACCCCAGATGACCCAATTACAAACTTGACCTAGATTTCATAGAGACATACATTGTGACCAAGTTTCATTAAGATTATGCCAAAAATGTGACCTCTAGAGTGTTAACAAGGTTTTTCTTTGATGTGACCTGGTGACCTAGTTTTTGACCCCAGATGACCTAATTACGAACATGACCTAGATTTCATAGAGACATACATTGTGACCAAGTTTCATTAAGATTATGCCAAAAATGTGACCTCTAGAGTGTTAACAAGGTTTTTCTTTGATGTGACCTGGTGACCTAGTTTTTGACCCCATATGACCCAGTTACGAACTTGACCTAGATTTCATAGAGACAAACATTGTGACCAAGTTTAAAAAAGATTAAGTGAAAATTATGACCTCTGTAGTGTTAACAGTCCAATTGTTGACGGTGGACGGCGCACGGTGGACGTCGCACGACGGACAAAAGGGTGATCACAATAGCTCACCTTGAGCACAAGCTAAAAATGAGAGAAGATTCAAGAAAATATAATATGGTCTTCACTGATTTGCCCATCGGAGACTTGGATAAAGAATGCAGCTAATTTTTGGTGACAATTCCGGGACCAGGGTTGATAAAACTGCTGGCAATACTAGGCAACTATATGGTAGTTGTAATTACTCACAGATTAGATTCAGGATCATAAACTTCTACAGATCTCAATGAAGTAACACCATCATATCCACCAAGTACATACAATCTTCTGTTCAATGCTGCTGCACCAAGTGCGCTACAATAGAAATTTTACATTTCAATTTCTATTCACTACAGACATACTTCTTTTCTTAAATAACCAGCACATGCTTCTTTTAATTTAATAAATTTATTTCCAAATATACTGTACTATCTTTACATTAGTTTGCTTTACTTCCCAATTCAATGAACAAGCTTAATTTTCAAATACCAACTTCACTTCCTCATTCACTGTACATGCTTTGTTTCTCTTCACTTCCTTTATTTCCCAACACATATTTTATTTCTAATAGATTGACCCACCTGTTTTCAATGCACAGATTTTGTACAATACAGTTGTTTCATATGTATTCATAAGATAATATTTAAGATGTTTCTTCTTACCTTCGTTTACAATTCATAGAAGCAACTTTCCTCCACCTTTTAGTATCTTGTTCAAACACTTCTACTGTACTCAATCTATCATGACCATCATAGCCACCAATAGCATATAACAAACCTAAACACATAGATAAATCACTTGTTGAATTTTATATTTGTATATATTGGAGGGGTGTGGATGGAAGAGACCTATAATAAAACACATGTATAATATTAATATTAAGAGGAGACAAGGACAAATATGTTGAAGACAATATACAACAATGATACATAAGACTCTTATTTCATACAACTTTACCATAACTCAGATCTATACTGGGAGAAAAACATATCATATGACAGAAACACTGGCGCCTGAGCACAAAAATGTAAAACAAACAATAACCACAGTCAAAATACGATAGAGAATCAATAAATCACCCAAAATAACAAAGTTTGTATAATGTATCCATTGCACACAATGTCATATACTCTATATATTGAAAGAAAAACAAACAGCATACGAGAGATGATCCATATATGAGACAAGACTGCGTTCAATAAACGCTTATGCCCCCATGGAAGCCTTGCCCATAAAAAGCTAAGGCAATCAGGGGCCATTATTCTGTAATAATGTTGGATAGTGATACATGGCTTTGATAATGTAAGGGGCTTATGATGGTAAACAAGTATGCCAAGTTTTAAGGCAACGCCATGATGGACATGATGTAAAACGATACTGTCAATTTAGGTTAACCAAGAATTAGACGCTTAATAAGTCCAAAATTAGGTCAAGGTGAATGTTCATTTGGGGTCAGGTGATAAAGGCGTGGGGAGAGTGTTCGTATACAACATCCATGCAAGTATGAAAGCTTTGTAGCAAGCCATATTAATGCTAGAAGAAATGGTCAATTTGGGTTAACCAAAAATTTGGCCCTCCAATAAGTCCAAATTAGGTCAAGGTGAAGGTGGAAATGGCGTCAAATGATACAGGTGTGTGGAGAGTGTTCCTATACAACATCCATGCAAGTATGGAAGCTTTGTAGCAAGCCATATTAATGCTAGAAGAAACGGTCAATTTGGGTTAACCAAGAATTTGGCCCTCCAATAAGTCCAAATTAGGTCAAGGTGAAGGTGGAAATGGCGTCAAATGATACAGGTGTGTGGAGAGTGTTCCTATACAACATCCATGCAAGTATGGAAGCTTTGTAGCAAGCCATAATAATGCTAGAAGAAACGGTCAATTTGGGTTAACCAGGATTTTGACCCTTCAATATGTCTAAGTCCAAAATTAGGTCAAGGTGAAGGTCAAAATGGGGTCAGGTGATACAGGCCTATAGAGAGTGTTCATATACAACATCCATGCAAGTATGAAAGCTCTGTAGCAAGCCATATTAATGCTAGAAGAAACGGTCAATAGGGGGGCATAAATATGCTTTTAATTTTGTTGTAATCCGTTCAATTTTACTCAAATAAATTTTAGTAATAACATACATTTGCAATGTTTCCCTTAAAATTCATGATTACAGCAACATCATGCTAAAATTTATGGTTGCTAAGGTAACTCTCAATACACCCAGGCAGGGCATTTTTCGGATTTTTCACCATTTTCACGCAAATTCAAACCTTCGCAGTTGTCATGTAAGCAATAGCAATCTGATGAAAATTGGTACTTGGGCTCACCTAAGATTCACCTTACTGATGATGACGTCATACACGGGTTATGTTGTCATTCGTTACGTTACGCACGTGTTATTGTTCCGTGATAGCAAAAATTACGGACAACAAAAGACGCTCAGGAGCCAGTGACAGTAAGTAACTAAGAGTAGTTTCTTAAGTAACACTTAGTTTCTTATATATATACCAACATACCATTCAGTACAGCAACACCGACCCGACTTCTCATAGTGCTCATAGCTTCTGCAACATTCCAGCGATTCAACAATGGGTCGAAACATTCCACTGTACTCAAAGAGTCACCTGAAATTTTCAAATAATATCAATTATAACAAAAGATGTTTGTAGAAATAGCAGCCATACAGTAATTCATGTTCAATTAGACCTACCTTCCTCATAAGTAATATGGTATACCTGCAGGTCATGACCAACCAGCCTACTCGAAATATGGATTTTGGACATTCTCTAAATATTGTTTCAAGTCCCACTGGTCAACAGTACAAGGTTCTTCAGTGATATGGATACTACCCAGTCACATTATCATGATACCGAGCGAACCAGCAGTTACCTTGAACTGACTATGCTCAGCGTCAGGCAAGGGATATATACCAGTACACGTTTTAATGGCTTTGGTATGTTGATGCCTGGGATCAAACCAGAGACCTCTGGCACTAGAAGTGAATGCTTGGATTCTCTAGTTGAAATAGGTTGGTCCGATGTATGCATATCATGAATGGATGCATGTACTATTGTGTATCAAAGCAAAAAGTTCTCACTGCTTTGAAAGGGGAGTGTCTACTAAGACATAATAACACAGACAAATGCCCCAAATATCTACTATATGAAGCTGCAAGACAAAATATATTATAAAATATACATTCAGATACCCCTGGTCTGAGGTCTGAATTCCATCAAGTATTTAGAACAAGTCTGTAACAAGCATGTCTAACCTAAATCAAAGTCTGTAACAAGCATGTCTAACCTAATCAAAGTCTGTGACAAGCATGTCTAACCTAAATCAAAGTCTGTAACAAGCATGTCTAACCTAAATCAAAGTCTGTAACAAGCATGTCTAACCTAAATCAAAGTCTGTAACAAGCATGTCTAACCTAAATCAAAGTCTGTAACAAGCATGTCTAACCTAAATCCAAGTCTGTGACAAACATGTCGAACCTAAGGACAGTGTCATTGATAACCAAAACAATGCATGCAAAAATACCAGGGGATCTTCCAATCCTACTTATTCAGTTATTGCTTGGAAATAAATTACATAACCTTAAGAGAGACTGAAAACCACACTACCAAAATAGGACATGAAAAGAGAATCCAATCAAAGAGAATGCTGGTTTGTGTTCAACTGAGACAGTCATAAGTGCATGGTCATCCATCTTTTTCAATGCCTAAATGGCTAATGACCTCCAGCTTTGACAGATAGACATTTCATGATTTGTTTGATACAAGGAGCCCAGATGTGATACCCTAACTCTTTCTAAATAGACTTCTTGTTTCTTTAATGAGCCCAGTGTGCAACCAGTACATCTCTAGTTGTGTAAGGACACTGGTCAAAGAGCGTAATTTCATACCTGATGAAGTCAATCCACCTACAGCATAAATCATGCCAGGTATATCAGTACAACATCGGGGACGAGCCTTGAATGTTTGTAACAATGGTCGTCTCTCTGGCATTAGGTGATAATCTCTGGCCACATCTAACAGATCTCTGTTCAACAAACATATTATAAATATGTACAGTTAGGTCTTGATATAACATCATCTGATATATTTATTCATATACTGACATAATATTCTTGGAGAGGGCCCGGTGTAACCGGTATCTAATGTTGGGATAACTTGTTGCCGGATCTTTTTGTATTAAATGAAAGGAACATTGTGAAACTTTCATTGGTACTTGAACCCGGATTGCTTGAGTGGCAAACAAGCGCTGTATCCACTGCTCTAACTGGACAGTCTGTTGCTTTTATGAATATCATTGTTGTAACATATTTGTGTATATTTAACAGTGTCAATATAGTAAAGTGCTAAAGTTTAACCGGTACAGATAATCTAATAGGCAGATTATGTTCTTCCAGGACACTGGCTATGGTAATATCCTCCACATGTGGAGAAGTTTTCAGCTGCATGCGGAAAATAAAGTTAAAACTGGTTGATAAACAATTCAAGGAAAACTGGTTAGCCCAACTGATCATCTTATAGGATTGAAGCAGTGTTGAGAAATGGCTCTAAAAACAATCAAATAAAGTAAAAGTAACAAGACCAGGATGTGTACATATCATACCTGCATTTATGTGATGATTTGATAAGTTCTTCCGATGCCACCCTGTCACTGATATAATGTGGTGTCAGTAAAGGTAGTCTTACTTTCACCATGATATCAGGTAGGTACTCCTGACGTAACACATCTTTCTTCACCCAACCAATAGCTGCTTCATAAACCTACACAGATATGGAAAAATGGAACACACTAAAAACCCATCCTGATTTCTATCTTTAATATAAATAGAGAAGCTGTATATACTTGAGAAGCTAAACACACAGCAAAATTACAACAATCCTCAGATTCCTGATAGAGATACCTCAATTCATACCATTATCCCCTCAGGGATACAAACCTAGCATGCACACTTTGTATCGTTTGCTCTGTAACAAATTTTTATTTGCTGACTGAGAAATTATTGAACTATGTAAAATTAAACATTTTGCCATAAAAAGATTTTATCGCAAAATATTTACTGTAAAGCAAGTACCAGTCAAGTGCCTATGTCATTGGGAAACTTTCTCATCAACCCATTCCCTCTGATTGGTCAGTCTATAATTAATCCATAGACTTAAAACTCTTCATTTAACACAGTTGTGTCATAAAGGTTGTTTATCATAGATACGATTTTATCAGTGCAGACAAGTCTGTTGACAAACGTATTGACAAAAACACATGGTAACCAACTTAGGTATTTTAAAATGCTCACCAAACTTGTTTACATGATTGTGCTTTTATGCATATGTTTTTGCTGCAGCAACAGGAAATAGTCCACAATAAAACTTGCATATTTTTCAGATGGCAAACATTGCGTGTGCATATTTCGGCCAAAATAATTAGGGCTCTGGTCGATGAGAAGGATCAGGTCGATGAGAACCAAGTTTTGTTACATGACTTTGTATATTTACCTGTTCTTCAGAACTAACATTGAGTTCATCTCGACCAATGATTTCACATACATCAGCGGGACTTAAGTTTACAAATTCTTCTGACTGAGCCACATCTTTGAAGTGTTTTTGTATGTATTTGTTTGCAGCTTCCACAAGGTTAGGACACATATACTGGTCAGCAAAACTCCTTACACCAAGACAATTCTGTGGATGAAGCCTGTGAAACATGTATAACATTAAGGTTACATGTACATTGTATAGTTACATGTATGACAGTTATAGATACATGAGTAGAAACATGTTTTCCAAGAGTAATTGCTCTTTCTCTATGAATTGTAAATTAAAGTAATCTCTTCTGACTTACCGACCATGTTACCTTAAACAAACCATTTTTTTCTAGCCTAAAAATCAAAGTCCAAATACATTGTATAGAGATCAAACCACGATCTCCTGAAATATATTAGTAGAAAACTCAGCTCTTATTGAGATTTTGTTAAAATCAGAGTCTGAATGCCAGATAATTCTGAAGTTTCAGCTCTTGAAATTTTAGTATTTTACTACGGTAACAATAAACTCAGAATAACATTTGTTTTGCGATGCCAATCTTGAGTCAAGCATCTCATGGAACAACATTTAAGAAGAGATTAAGCTCAGATTGAAATGTTTCGGGAGATAGGACCAGGTCCCATGATTTTCTATTAGTGAACTGGCAATTCATTTCAGTTCCTGCACCAATACTGATGTTCAGCTAGTTCAAGAATGTTGATATTTTGTTTAATAAATGAAAATTTAAAATTCCCACCACGTCTATAAATTCAATGAATATTATAATTGGGATAATAAAACTAATTTAATACACTTATAATGACTAAAAATAATATGTACAAATTTTAAATGTAGAATACATAAGTTATTTAATTGTGAAAACTTTGTTCTTCGTTCTTGAAAAAAGATCTTTGGTTGAATTATTGAGAAATAAGAGTGGTTCTAATCACGGGTAAATGTATCATAGATGAAGAATTGTTTTACAGAAATTGATATAAATATATATTAGTTTATTAGATATATAGAGGATCTTGCATGAGTGCTCATTACATACGAGTTTTATCAAACGAGTGGACAAAATGATATGACACGAGGCTTTGACGAGTGTCATATTGTTTTTGTCGACGAGTTTAATAAAACTCGTATGAAATGAGCACGAATGTAAGATTCTATTTATCACATAACCTTAGAAAACGCTCATTATTGTTCAAAAGGTTAATGTACGCTGCATAAGTTTCAGCCAAAAATCAGCGGTACAATGACCGTGACGTCATGGCGACGTTGATAGTATCCTTACGTCATTGACGGATCAATGCATGGATTGGCTAAAGTCACGTCAAGCTCATTTAAATATTTATTGCACAGCCTGGGAGTGCCGAACGATATTTACGGCACGGCTTTACGACACTCCTGAACCGCATGTTATGTGATAAATAAATTTTACAAAATTTGTTTTTTCATTTTTTAAATTCTTTTTGAATGATACAGTGACCTGTGGTTCTTATCTACAAACATAGAATCTATGCAAGTACAGAGTTTTATAAGTTAACATTACCTTTTATTTAAGAATTCACAGCAAGCATCTTTAACAGCTTGTAGATGAAGGAAGCTTGCAGCAACCAGTAAACATTGTACATTTCCTGAATCTATCTCAACCCTTCCATTGTATGCATAGTTCACCAATGCTTCTAAAGCACTACAAATACATACATTGTATAATACAATCTCTACTGCTTATATTCAGGTTAGCAATAGTTCTGTCATGCAAAATTTCAAATTTAAAACATAATACATTTTTGAACTGTACAATTATACAGTTAATCATGAAATCTAATTTGGGAATGATAACCATATCTACACATTGGGAAATTATTCGTATTTCCTGACAGCACAATTTCAAACCATGTATTTACAATTTCCTTTGTACATAGTATATACATGTGTATTTATACTGTTCCAATCAATTTCAACAGCTTTGACAAATATACAGTGAATTTCATGGGGTTTCATTTAATCCTTGAACTGACGCTTTTAGACACTCAGACCCTTCTGACTGTTCAAAGTTTTTTAACATGCAATAAAACAATTGTATATATCTGTTCCAATCTTGAATGGGTTCTGATAATTTGCGTGAATTTTTACCTAGCCATTTTTCATGAAATCTGAAATCCTAGAAATTACGTCTCCACAAAATCTTTTTTCCCCCACCAAAATCACAAAGTTTTGTCCCATTGAAATTAAATGATTTTACAGTAATTATTCATTGGGGATTAAATTTCGTGGATGAGGTCATCCTCCACAAATTTAAATCCCCATGAATATTAATGACTTTACAGTATGGTTAATTGAGCATTTTGCAAGTGCTGTAACAAGAGTCAATAGATGACTTACTTAGGATCAATTCCCTGCATACTGATTTCATCTTGTTTAGATTCAACCATATCATGTGTGAACATAGCATTGAAGTAAGGTATAGTTGATGCCAAAATAATACGATGTGCTCGGAACTTCCTCTCCCCAACCTGACAAAAAAGCAAACATTTATAATATTGCAATTTATCAGCAGACCATAATATGATCAATAATAAAAACAAAGATCTAAAATACAAAAATTTGAATGATGTTCCAAATCTCACAATATGCAGGGCTCACGCTGTCAATCGACATTATCGCCATTTGCGATAATTTTATCAAAGTGGCGATTATTATTTCAATTTGGCGATGAAAAATGGCGATAATTTATATGTGACAGCAATCTTCTGAAATCTCGCGAAATCTCTTTTGTTTTCAAAACTTGTATCTCCTGTTTTAATGAACACAATAAAAAAGTCATGCAAAAACTAATAACTCTATACAAAAGATATATTGTTCAGCTTTATAATGATACCACATTTATTGAAATCAGTCAAGGAATAAAACAATAGACCTCAAAGAGCCAGACCTACTCTCATTATAATCATGGACATTCAAAGTTTATCAGAAAATACCTGATTTGTCTCATTCAAATAATAATTTTCTGAATTATATAAGAGGTAGACAAAAACAAGTTACCTCATACAATAGAAGAGACTTAGCTCTTTAAAATGACATATTGATCATTAAAAAAAGATGACAAACAAAACTTTTGATAAAAAATAACAGAATCTGCTGCATGCTATTTTGCATTTTCTCCCAGCTCTCAATTGAATGTCCAATCTGTGTGTTTAGATTTTTGATAAATTCAATCAACTGCTTTACATTTAACAGTGTTTCATTTTGGTTTGAAACATGACTGCTTTCGCACTGGACTTAAAAAATCAATCAGTCCCATTAGAATGCAAAATAAGTACATTTGTATTTCCAAAGCCAATGTTGAAAAGTCCGGGTCTCTGCAATATGATCTACTTCAGGTTGTTCGAGACAAGTGCTTTCATAGGAGAACCACTGACTTATAGAATGACAGCCCACTGCCGGTTAAGCCTGGGAGGGGGGGATGCCAATACTATTTGTAAAAACCTAGTTTTTTATCGTATGACCTACATACTGTATGCTTTGAAATGTAATGGCTATACTATCATAATCATTTGAAGAGGACCTCCTAAAGATCATTTCTGCGTAATTTGGTCAAAATCCATGATTCAGTAGTTTAGGTTTCTGTCGTGTTTGCAGGGTTGAAATGCAGCAAACACAAGTGACATCGAAACATTAAGAAAGGACAATGCTACAGAGCACCATGAAATCAAAGCTAAACGACATGTATCACAGATTATTGTGAAAAAAATAACATTGTTACTTGGGATTGTCAATGTTCGCGGTTGCAAAGGGATTGATAGATCATAATATTGCATAATCCAATGTCTTTGACGATTAACATTTCATAACAGCGAAGTCAGTATAACTGGAAGACCATTTAGTTATATGGTACAGTATCCATAAACTAAATGTCACGATGTCACGTACAGTACTTCGCAATGATGTATAGATACCAAAAAATGTACCTTGATGTAGCCAGATCTATGTAAAGACGGCCGCCACAAACATGACATTATTATAAATGGCAACAACAGGATAGACCTATTGAGTACTAAAGTAGACATGTCTCAGGAGGGTTTAGACAGATAAGCTGTCTTCAAGTGGCTGCTTAAATTCTGACGGTCCAGTCCCTTTATTGCATCAAAATGGTTTGACTACAGAGCCAAACAGATGGCAAAAACCCCATATATTGCCTTCCCATACCTCATGGGTATATTCAGCTATATTTCCCCGCTATTTTAGAGCGAAACCAAAGCCCCGCTCTCACAAAGCAAAGCAGGGACATTGAAGAGGTGAAAACACGGGACAGTTACCCGCCCTTCCCAGGGGAGGGGACGTGGTTTCAATTGATTAGGCTAACAAAAAAGTCAAAAGTTGGAAATTTTGCCGGTTTCTAGTTCAGTTAAAAATAGATCAAAAGAATGGACGAAATCGGCAAAGGATTTACTTTTAGCGTTACGTCGCATAATTTGCCTTGTCGACGAATGTCTTCAAAAATTGGAAATGCTAGGTTTGGTAAATCTTCTTTCAGAAAAACATCAATTTCTTCCGCCATTGTTGTTTATCTTTTTGATGAGTGGAATCACTAAATTCTATCCTAAAGAATTTTGTTAAACTAACGACTAGAGCGTAAAATATGCGGTCACATTTTCTAATACCCTTGTTTAATGTTTCTGTCACCAAATGTTGCTTTACATTTTTAGCGCCTTAGTTTAATAATTTCATTAATTTATGAACTGTAAAAATAAAATAATAAAAACTCTGCGCTTATAGGTGTCATCGTTCTTCAGTTTATGTTGTTTTGTGCCGTTATAAGTCGTGTCGACTTGTTGCAGTGCATTTTGTGTAATGAACTCATAGCTAATGAATTGCACGTGATCAGGACCTGTCCTATAAATATATATAAGATCTCTGACCTAATAAATATTCCCCTTGGCTGATACCAGAGACCATAGTATCTGCTGATATTGACAACACCCTTGTGCAGTTTATATTACGAGCAAATTGAAGATTAGCCAATATTTTTTAGGTTTGTGTACCTTTTTGTATATCTTATTTGGTTTAGCTCGTTTTCCTATTTACATACACACTAAATGGCTTTTCAAAGACTATACTAACAAAATTTCACTCTTCTCTTCTCACAAAAATAAGCACAATTATAGATTCCATTTATCTAAGACAACAGTAACCTCCTATTATATAAATAAAACAACATAGTTTCCCCACCTTTTTGTATTTTCTATATTCTGACGACACATGATTGTACTTAACATTTGAGTGTACCTATATCCGTTAAGCCCGATGTTTGTTAAATCTCCCATGCAAGTTTTAAACTGTTCTTTAAACTTTCAGTACTAGGTTATATTTCTTTCTATATATATTTCTTTATTCTAGAAGAAGAATATCAATAGGTACGCTTCACTTAACAAATCTTATAAGTGTGCATGTATATATTTACTCATAACTCGGTCAAAACGTGTTTGATCTTGATGAAATGTTCAACATATGCAGCTTGGATATGTGGAATTACAATTCAATTGATTTTATTACAATCTGATAACATTTTTTACAAACAGAATAGACAAATGATAACATCAGCAAACGACGACGGACGACGGACATAGGGCGATCACAATAGTAGTGCGATAAACGTGTTTGTCACCATACAAAATGTAGGCGTTTTAGACGATCCGGACGTTTATGTTAACCTTCTTTTATGTATATATTGTCCATTTTATTGTTAAAATAGAAAATAATACACACACGATCTGGCCACTGTGCCTTTTTGTGAAACTGTATTCATTTTGAATGTGCCCATTTGCAAATTCGTTGTCCAGCATAAGCCTGATTTGTTCTTTGAAAATGCATGTACACTGTATCTGTTAAATGTTGTTAGTTGGTTGTCCTTGTATTGTGTGTGTATGATCGTCCCTTTGGTATGTTCTTGTCTTCTTACTCTTGCTCCGTATTCGTTTGACTGACTGAAGCGGCAGGCTGTTGGAGTGGGATGTCATATCGTTGAGCTGTTCAGTATTTCCTGATCTGCTGTTTCTGATGCAATATGATTAAAATCATATCCTTAAACCCGCTACGCATGAGGAAGATCAAAGATTTTAGTCAGATTGTTTCCGATGGGTGCTGCCTTTTTCTGTCCGATCATTATTATCTTTTTGAAACAACCATGTCTCTGACTCTCTGGTCAACCAATTACCTAGCCTGATGTCTCTGTACAAGACCTAATGAACCCACAGTATATCAATTAGAAACGTTGAAGTTGTATTTGTTGTTTCTGTGGTTAAGTATTAATTGCGATTAGCAGAATATTTTATGAGTACTGGTTTCAGAAAGGTTTGACCGTCATCGGGCACATTATGTTCTGTTGCCTGAATTGAATTGGGTGTGTGTCAAAGTAGAGGGTTCTAGAACATGGTTCATCAAATGAAATTTGATCCAAGATTAGTTCGTTTTCATAGTAATCTTGTAGTACTGGTGATGATATGGTTATATAAATGGCATCGTGAAGGAATTAAATTTGACATATTTCCGAGAAAGCTCAAAGGTTAATTTTTGTATTTGTATAATTGTAGGTGGTGTTATTTCTGATTTCAGCGCCAGTCGTGGTGATTAATTTTCGGCTAGAACCTAGCTAACTGCAGGGGCGGATCCAGGATTTGGCGTTAGGGGGGCGTACATTCATGTATTGATACCCCCCCCCCCCAGAAAATGCGCGAGCGAAGCGAGCAAGAAAAAACTGTATCTCTGAGAAGCATTCCACACAATTTCGTTCTTTATCTTAAAATATTCATTGATGAAGTTAATGTGAGAGCAAGGCGAGCAAGAATATATGTATTAATTATTTGAGCAGCATATCCCTCATACTTATTCCCTTCTTGACAAAATTAACTGATAGTGGTTGTGCGAGCGCAGCGAGCAAGAAAAAATGCAATTATCTATTTCAGCAGCAAACACCACATCCTTATTACTTGGTTATATTCACTGATGTAGTAATTGTAAGAATTAGAAAAAAAATCAGTGTTTATCTGAGCAGCATACCAAACCAACTCATTGGTAAATCAAAACTTGGCGGCTTTCATTGAATTTACGTAGTTCTACAGCGAGCGAAGCGAGCAAGAAAATTCGTTGTTTATATGAGCAGCATAGCCAGGACTAACGATTATCGACTGGATAATATTCACTGATATATATATATATATATAGCTTCTGTAAATTCGTCACGAAGAAAAAATGCAATGTCTATCTGAGCAGCATACTCTGCGAACTCCAGGGCTTCAGTTTTGTTTAAGAGGAAATGTGAAATACTTGGGATCCAGCGACTAGGGAGACCAGTGGCTTTCTGCCTCGTGACTTTTTAAATATAACCACGGAATTCGTCAGCTGCATTTTGAGATATCTTGTTTTTAATGAAAATGACAGGTTTATAAGAAAATCAAGCCAACTGTTATACTGACTAGTCGGACATTTTTAATGTGCAAGAATCTCGGCAATTCTGTAGCTGATGTTTGGCATTATGCTACCAATCAGTCCCATATTTTGTTTTTTGCATAGAGCATTAAGTTCACTTAAAAATCCATTAATTTATTATTGTGTTATTGACGCGAGTGAAGCGAGCGAAAAAAAATTGCATATCAATATTGTTCTTACATCCAATCTATGATTAAATTACCTAGGCTCCGGCGATTTTAGGGGGGGCGTACGCCGGGTCCGCCCCCCCCTTGGATCCGCCTATGAACTGCCCAACGCTGTTCACTCTTCTGTCATAACAATTGAGAGGCTGATTCTGCTTGCCGACAGACGTCTGCTACACCCCCCTTGTCATTCTTGTGATGCCAAGTACACTATAGGCTTTCCAGAGTGACTGCCCGACAAAGCCCCGACTGCCAACATCGACAGGGGGTGAATCGTTTATCTTCGCTGTCGGCACTCGTCAAATAACGGTTGGTATTTGGATGGATATGTGGATGGATGGATATGTGAATGTATAGATATGTGGATATATGGATGGATGGATGGATGGATGGACGGATGTACGGACGGACGGACGGAAGGACGAACGGACGGACGGACATGTAGATGGATGAATATGTGGATGGATGAATGGATAGATGAATATATGGGAAGATGGATGTGTGGATTGATGGATGGATGGATGGATGGATGTGTGGATGTATTGATAGATGGATAGATATGTGGATGGATGCGTGGATGGATGGATAGATATGTGGATGAATGGATGGGTCGATATGTGGATTGATGGAGGATGGATATGTGGATGGATGGATATGTGTATGGATGGGTGGATATATTGATGGATGGATATGTGGATGGATGGGTGGATAATTATGTGGATGGATGGATGGGTGGATATGTGGATGGATGGACGGGTGGATATGTGGATGGATGGATGGGTGGATATGTGGATGGATGGGTGGATATGTTGATGGATTGGTGGATATGTGGATGGATGGGTGGATATTTGGATGGATGGATATGTGGATGGATAGGTCGATATGTGGATGGATTGATGGATATGTGGATGGATGGATGGATATGTGTATGGATGGGTGAATGTGTGGATTGATGGGTAGATATGTGGATTGATGGATGGGTGGATATGTGGATGGCTGGATGGATATGTGGATGGATATGTAGATGGGTGGATATGTGGATGGCTGGATGGCTTTATGGATGGATGGATGGATATGTGACAATGACTTTATTTGATATTGGCCACCGGCCCATAACAATAATATGAACATATTTACAGAATATACATAGACTAGTACAAAATGTTCTTTAACTAAACATGGCAAAGATTTGAAAACAAGCTTAATAAACAAGTATGGTAAATCATCATATCATTTCTGAATCATGACAAAATATTCATAAAGCAACAGGCAATAGTCGCATACATATATTAATTTTGTTTACTTCTGACTACATAAAAAGAGTGTCGGTATTGTGGAATATGTGGATGGATGGATATGTGGATGGATATGTGGATGTATGGATATGTGGATGGAAGGATGGACGGATGGGACAATATACATATATTGTCTCTCAGATTATATGAAGGTGTGAAGTGGGTGAGCTAATGTGGTCAACTTTTAGGAACACAGGTAGCTACGTGCACTCATGTTTTGTCATCATATGTGAGATTCGCATATTCATTGGTAATAAATAGTCACGGTATGAGTAAATGTGTTTTGTTCCTCGTTCTGTAAAATCTTCATTGCGTATCAGTACCATAAAATCTGTACTAGGGTTCCGTATATTCTATGTCTATGTGCTCCGCGTTTTACACCTTTTCTATCGTTGCGCATGTTGTGATTGGCATTTAGCTTTTCTATCAAAACACGTCAGAGCTGTCATGGCGGAGATGTCAAACGAAACAGATTGGTATATTTTGCTCTTTTCTCATTATTTAAACTAATTCATTATTAATAATTATTGAAATTTGATATACATTGCATAAGTTGACTTCAGCCTTTGTTTCTTTTTCTTAACACCTAAGCTTGAGTAGCACGTGATGGACGATGTATTTTGATGCTGTTTTCGGATATTCTAAATTCGGATAATAATGTGAGCCACTATTATAAAAAATAATGCTTAAAACGTCTTACAATTTTATCTGAACGTCTTATCAATGCCCCATACTTCAGGAAAAACTAATTATCTTTGTTATAGATTCATGACACTCCGAAAATCGACCAGAAAATGTGAATGTTTGGGGCTAAACTAAAGTTACACCCTGGGCCTTAAACACTTTCACAACGCTCCACCTACTTAGCTAAGAAACAAATTATACTTTGATAGAATGATTCTTTCCAAGCATACTGCATCATCATAGTTGCAAAAATATTAAAGAAGGATTGACATTAAATAATAGTATATAATACAGTTAAATTCATCCGACATTTTTTAGAGGCCTACAAGGGACCTCATTCTGCCAACATCATGCCAAGGGAAGTAAATCTTGCAGGTTTTTGTGTATATTTCTATATGTCTGGTTTGGCAATGTCAATCACACATCAGGGTACCATGCAGATCTATTGACCCAATTGTTAAAGTAGGCTATTGGGTTAAAGTGGCATACAGAAAGGAACAAGTACATTTTGTATTGAAACCTTACAGACCATGAATGATTTTTGGTCTGATAGTTGCAAAAGGCTTTCTTTAAAGTGTTAATGACGTCATCTTAACTCTTGAGAAATGAGATGTCCCCAGAATTTGGACTCCCACACAGGGCCTACGCTGTCAGTCGCAAATGGTGCCATTTGCGCCATTATCAAACATTTGGCGATAAAAAAATCAAATTGGCAAATTTCATGACGAAAGCTAAATTCTTTACAAAATTTGACCTAATGTCGTAAAAGATCCATTTCACTGCATTCTTATGTCGTAAAATTGTCGTAAAATGGTCTCTTCCGGTCAATTTGTAGATTGTAAACAATTAGCAAGGGTTACATAATTTGACATGTTTATCTGTTTATTGCACCCCTGTAGTGTGTCGGATGAAGCCAGGTTACCAAGGTGATTACGATTGAAGCGTGACATTGTTTGATCAATGGGTCTCATTGGCAATTAATGATGTTAGATTACTTTACTGTTGAAATTTTAACACTTGTAAAATTGTTTCAATGAGAAACTTGAAAGTTTGATAAGTCTAGTGATGAACTGAAGAAATAATTACAGTTAGTATGGGCCAGTCTGTCTAATTGATCTATCAGACTATTTAATGAACTGAACTTTATTTCATAAACTTAGTAACTTGTAAATGTGCCAGTACGAGTGATCTGGTCATCATTTATATAACCTCTCGATTTGAAGTCAAGATTTCACTGAAGATTAGAGAAACAAAAATAATGCAATATTTTAGTGCTTTGCAATATTTTAGTGCTTAACCATAGTTTCACAGTTTCAAAACACACAGAAAACAGCAATTAATTTTGGAATTTTTAATACATATACATGAAGTCAAATATATATTAGAAATATTGAGAAAAGATTTGGCCCAAGTGGCGCTAAAGTGGCGACAACTTTTTCCATTTGGCGAATGTAGTGGCGAAAGCTAAATATTCTCCAGAGGAAGCCCTGCCCACAGAACTAGGGCCTCAGACAATACTGCGATCCATGGGAGTTATCGATGAAACTAACAGCTAGATCAAGTCATTTCTACTCTTCCTTGTACTGAGCTGGGCTTTTGTAATAAGCTAAACTTTATGTGTAGAGTTCCGCAGATATTTGTCCACCACTGACTGTCAAACAGGGCTGACACCAAAACAAAGTAATTTGAAATAAGAAGGAAAGTGTGTCTGATGTGGAGTTCTAACACACAGCCCATCTGAACAGTAGCAAAGTGCTCTACTGACTTTGCTATGAAATGAACCGTTCAACCATACTGCTGGGGGATAGTTTCATCCCATTTAAATGATTTTGGAAAATGCATACCTATTACACCTACAGTTATTACTACTGCCTATTATAACTAGAGAAAATATAATACTTTGTAGGAACAAGGAGCTTGAAGAAGCATTACTAGATGAGTGTGATTTCGGATCCTTACGTAACATATGTAAGGGTCGACCTGTCCCACCCAAACACAGAGCTGAAGTATGGCAGGTAATTATTTAAGCATTTACAATATTTGTCATCATGGTCATGTTTTTCTTTGAACTTCTAAATGTATTATTATACCTCACATGATTATTTGCTACATATAGCCTTATGTATTGTCACCGGGTAGCGCATTTTAAAGTTACGACTAACATCATGGTTAACATCACATTTCTCCCCGCTTGACATAACAAAACAGGAAATATAAATATATAGATGGATATGTTTACACTCATCTGAAGTTATTACTCCATCAATATTGATTGGTAAATCATCTTGACAATATTTCAATAAACAGAAACCTCAAAATTTTCAGACTGGCGTAAATGTTGTTTGCAAGTTCAAATGTGCATGTATGCTCTAGGTATGAGTTTCTAGAGAAACTAAACTTTCTACTGATTCCTTGTTTGTCTAAATGACCTTTTTAGTCCCCTACCGGTTTTTGACCGGAGGGGACTATAGGTTTGCCGTCAGTCAGTCCGTCCGTCAACAAATCTGGATCCTGCCATAACTCAAACATTTTCCAAGCTAGGTTTGTAAAACTTGGTAGGTGGATAGGGGGCAATAAGGGGATTATGCTCGTCTAAAAATATCTTGATTCTGACAAAAATTGTGGTTGCTATGGAAACAGAAACATGGCTTCAAACCGGTAGGGGACTTCTGTATTGCTTGCAATTCTTAATTACTTGTTTGTTTAAGTGTTGTTTTATGGACCATCGACTACTAAATTAATGGTCATGTAGCAGGCTTTTAAATATAAAACAGAGCTGGAAGTATAAACTGTGTAACGAGAGTAATATAGCTATAAATGAATGTTTGTTTATATATGTTTCATAAAAACAAGTTACAGGAAAAGAATGCAGTTTATATTCGATTTATAGCCACAGCATTACTATTGTTACAATGTTTATTCATGTTTACAGATTTGCCTTCAAGTACAGGGAAAAGGTGATGAGTTGTCTTCCTTTGATGGATTTTTTGACCTACCAGAACAAGCTCTCGTCCGGGAAGACTGTTCCAAACTAGTTGGTATGGTACATTTGTAGCTACTTCTTTCATCATAATGATTTTACTAAAGTCATAGTTGCATCCTAATTCATAGCATGACTTTTTCCAACTTATGAAAACTTGTTGGAAATATCAATATTTCAGTTACCAGGGGAACTGATTGTTTAGAGCTATTCTCTTCAATTTTGGAGGAACTGCTGGATTTTAAAGATTTTTATACGCCCGTTGAAAACGGGACGTATCATGTGTACACCCTTGGTGGGCGTGCGGGCGGGCGTGTGGGCGTGTTTGGCGTCCAGTAATTTGTCTGTACTCTAGCGCAAACAGTTTTCATCCGATCATCTTCAAACTTGCTGACAATGCTTATGGGCATAATATCTAGGCCAAGTTCGATTATAGGCCAAATCGACCCAGGCCTTATTGGGTTATGGTCCTTTAATAACCAAATAAGTATGAAATTGGCCTTGTCTGTACTCTTACGCTAACAGTTTTCATCCGATCATCTTCAAACTTGCTGACAATGCTTATGGGCATAATATCTAGGCCAAGTTCGATTATAGGCCAAATCTGCCTAGGCCTTATTTGGTTATGGTCCTTAAATAACCAAATAAGTATGAAATTGGCCTTGTCTGTACTCTTACGCTAACAGTTTTCATGCGATCATCTTCAAACTTGCTGACAATGCTTATGGGCATAATATCTAGGCCAAGTTCGATTTTAGGCCAAATCGGCCTAGGCCTTATTGGGTTATGGTCCTATAATTACCAAAATAAATGTGAAATTTACCTTGTCTGTTCTTTAGTGCAAACAGTTTTCATCTGATCATCTTCAAACTTTGTGACAATGCTTATGGGAATAATATCTAGGCCAAGTTAGATCATAGGCCAAGTCGGCTTAGGCCTTATTGGGTTATGGGCCTTTAATCACCAAATAAGTATGAAATTGGCCTTGTCTGTACTCTAACGCAAATAGTTTTCATCTGATCATCTTCAAACTTTGTGACAATGCTGATGGGCATAATATCTAGGCCACGTTTGATTATAGGCCAAATCGGCCTAGGCGTCATTTGGTTATGGGCCTAAATTAATTACCAAATAAGTATGAAATTGGCCTTGTCTGTGCTCTAACGCAAACAGTTTTCATGCGATCGTCTTCAAACTTTGTGACAATGCTTATGGGCATAATATCTAGGCCAAGTTTGATTATAGGCCAAATTGGCCTAGGCCTTATTTGGTTATTATCCTGTAATTACCAAAATAAATGTGAAATTTACCTTGTCTGTTCTCTAGTGCAAAGAGTTTTCATCTGAGTATCTTCAAACTTGGTGACAATGTTCATGGATATAATATCTAAGACAAGTAGAATTGTAGGCCAAATCAGCCTAGGCCTTCTTGGGTTATGGTCCTTTAATTAAAAAAAATGTTGGATTGTTTGTTTTTTTCATTCACCATGCCCTGAGACTCACCATGCCCCAAGACGGGCATATTTTGTGACATTTTGGCACTCTTGTTCTCTATGGATTCGTAGTGGGCAAGACACATGCTAGAGCTACATGTGATAACAGAAGTCTAACAATTCTAAAAAGAGTTTGCTTCTCAGCAGAAAATAAAAATTACTTAATGAAAAAACATATGTACTGAGTTATGCCATTCAATTGAAGTTTCATAAGCTGTGTTTTGACAATAGAACAATGTTTGAAATGGATTTTTGATGTTAGGATATGTGCTAATGGCACCTGAAAGAGACTTGCATCTTATTTTCCTGATGAGTGTAGTGTCACAGCAGGAGCCCTGGTGATAATATAAAAAAATTCTGAAGTAGTTGGCAATGTTAAATATTTGTGATTTTCTCACGCTGTTCAATTTCATGAGCTTAAATTTTAAGGAACTTACCGGTACCAAAATTTGCGAATATAGCGAAAATTAACCCTTTGCCATAATTTCTGATTTACACTTAATGAAAGTTTGTTTACTTACAGATAAGCTTGGTAATGAAGAAGAAGAGAAGGTATCGGTGGTCGGTGATATCGAATCTATCATAACCTTCTTCTGTAAGTCCCGGGGTGAGTCGTATAAAAGTGACAATGGATGGTTGGATATTCTACAGCCTCTTCTTGCCCTAAAACTGGGCAAATCTGAACTATATAACTGCTTCTATTCACTCACCAACAAGTATATAACAAGGTATGTAATAGTTAATCAGTGTATAAACTATAATGAATCCATTCCATAGGTTTATTTCCCTTCAATATTCCATCTCCATAAGTACTGTGAAATTCATCTTGACTAATTGGGGATGGGATAAATACATCAAAATACATCTCCCTGGATTAAAGGGTTAATGGGGCTATAAATTATTCAAGAGTCAATAAAGGGGAACAGTTTAATATTGACAGACTATACAGGGGTTTCATATCAATTTGACCCTTTGACCCCAGAAAATTCCACAAAGTCACATTTTGACCCTCAGTACTCGATATTAAAAGGTAAAAATTCCTAGAGTTAGAGTTTGTCTTGTATTTACCTATTCATCAAATAAATAGATATTTTTTCTGGTAAAATCCAGTCCATAATTGTCGAAATGACCCCTTGAGATTGAGCCCCGATTTAAACCCCTGACTGTATTTATATTTCAGAGATTGTAAGAAGAATGGTAAACCGTTCCATTTATTTCGACTACTGCTGCAGTATCATGATCCTGAACTTTGTTCCTTCCTTGATACAAAACGTATCACACCAGATGTATATGCACAGTCCTGGGTGAGAATAGTTTTTATAGTTAGATAAATTAAGAAGTTTTGATACCTCAAACTGCCCTAAGACAGGGAAAAAAGTTTGAGTCATGTACTGTTTCTACTGTATACTAGTACATTATCATTTTGCTGGGACTCAAAACCTTCTTGAGGTTTCTAGGGTGTTCACTGAAAAACTATTTTTAAGGCAATGGAGTACTTTTATATATATTTTTACAATTGTATTTGTAGCTGAAATATGAAGCTTATTTATGAGGGGTAGATAAAAATTGATCCCTGGATATTTTAATTTCTGTAAATATTGTTTAAATATCTTTCAAATGTTTTAAAAAACTATTTTCATGATTGTTATATGTATATATTGTAAATGTGTACAGTATGTCCACTTTGCTGTGAAGGCAACCATTTGATTTTAGGTAGAGTTAGAAAAAACGTTTTACTTCAATTTACCTTTTTTCAAACCTGAAGTTTCGGAAAAGGCTCATTTTGGCTCTCAAATCTGACTTTGAAGTGGCAGAAGCCTCATTGTTTTCTTGAGATTATAGATATTTTGACTATTAAATATTTAATTCCAGCACAAAATGATCTAAATGAGTGTTTTGTTATTTTCAGTTTCGCAGTTTGTTTGCGTCAGTGTGTGACTTGAAGGTTATATTGAACATGTGGGACGTGTACTTACAGACATCCGATCCATTTCTGAGCTTCTTTATGGCTCTTGTCATTCTCGTTAATGCTCGAGATCAACTACTTGAGGCTGAGGACAAAGATAAACAAAGTATTGTTGGTAAGACACATTATTAACCCTTTATTTAGCAATGTTTAAAACTTCCACCTCATTTTCATGTAGATGTGTTTTAACACATGTACCAGACATCCTGTAATTCACCGGTCTGACACAGAAATCTTAATGCCTCTACCACATTTTCATGCGGAACACATCTGTTTATCCCTCCATACTGTGACTGTTTCACATATCTTAAAAGTATCATGTACAGTTTCTATATGATTTTCATGCCAAAATTTAAAATCATATTAAAATTAAAATATTTAGGATCAAACAATCTCGTGACAATTGGTCTTGTTTATCTATTAAAACATTGTACTATGAATGATGAAGTAAATGTTTTATGATCAATGGAGTATTTTTCCTCAATATTTGATTGATATATATTTCAGATTTAATTGCATCATTCCCATCAGCTCTAGAGGCAGAAGACATAGAAGATTTCTGCTCCCTGGCACAATATTACGCTTCCAAAACACCACAGTCTTTTAGACGGGTAAGTCTTTATTATACTTATCTTATGAATTTTAAATTGCTGAATGTGCAATAATTTTAGAGCAAATATATTTTTCTTATTCACAGTTATTTTACATTTTTTACCATGACTTCTTGAATGTCATTTACTTTGTCATTTACTTGAAATATGCTTGATTCAAAACGTTGATAAAGAATAATAAAAGTTTATGAAATTTGTTATCATTTATTGTCCTGAAATAGTTTATCTGAATTAACTATGAAGACTTTATTTGTCTGAAAGTCTGATAATCATGTTTATTTATACAAATATTCTTTAAATTAATATGACTTTATTTCAGGATTATGAAAGGCCTTTGTTTGGTACAAGTCTTGGTCAGGTAAAATCTGGTCTGGATTTAGAACAACAGATCTCACAGATGTTATGTTTACCTGTGGGTGTTACTGAACTTCTACAGTCTAACAGTCCTGCTGGTGTAAGTAGTTATACTTTTGTTATTTGTGTTTAAGTAATAAAAGTGTAGCCTATTTTTAGCTCACCTGTCACATAGTTACAAGGTGAGTAATTGTGATCACTCTCCGTCCCACGTCAGTCCGTGTGTGCGTGCGTCAACAATTCATTCAAACGACATCTCCTCCTACACCACATGACCAATTTCAACCAAACTTCACAGGAATGTTCCTTGGGTGGTCCTATCTAAAAATAGCTAAAAGAATTGTAATCTATAAATAACTCTGGTTGCTATGGTAACCAATAGGAAAATATTTTGAAAAATCATAAAAAATCAACCGCTGGCCAGATTTCAAAATAATTTTACAGAAATAGTTGTTGGGTGACCCTCTTACAAAATTGACATTTTTATCATGATTCGTCAAAAAACATGGCCACCAGTGGGTGGGTCGCTGTTTTTCCCTATATATCTATAGTAAAATCTTTAAAAATCTTCTCCTCTAAAAGTACTGGTTGGATTTCACTATAAATTGGTAACGTTGTTTCTTTGGTAGTCCTTTCATAAAATAGCTAAAAGAATTATAATCCATGCAGAACTCTGGTTGCCATGGCAACGGATATGAAAATCTTTTTAAAAAATCATAAAAAAACAACCACTGGCCCTATTTCAAAATAATAGTTGTTGGGTGACCCTCTAACAGAATTGACATTTTTGTCATGATTCGTCAAAAAACATGGTCGCCAGTGGGTGGGGTGCTGTTTTTCCCTATATACCTATAGTGAAATCTTTAAAAACCTTCTTCTCTAAAAGTACTGGTTGGATTTCAATATAAATTGATAAGATTGTTTCTTGGGTGGTTCTTTCTTAAGATAGCTTAAAGAATTATAACCTATGAAGAACTCTGGTTGCCATGGCAACCAATAGGATTTTTTTTTAAAAATTGTAAAAAATCAACTGCTGGCCAGATTTCAAATTAATTTTACAGAAATAGTTGTTGTGTGACCCTCTTACAAAATTGACATTTTTGTCGTGATTCGTCTAAAAAAAACATGGCCACCAGTGGGTGGGGCCCTGTTTTCCCTATATACTGTTACAGTAGTAAAATCTTTTAAAATCTTCTTCTCTAAAAGTACTGGTATTTCATGTTAAGGACGTTTGATAGGGTTATTATTTTTTTTAAATGATACCAAAAAATAGGCACACTTATAGTTTAATATATACTGAAGAAATATTTGAAATAAAAAAGGTATGTCGCGGTACTATTTAAGGGGTCATGGGCCCTTTTGCAACATCACTTTTCAAGAAAATGACCAACATTTCTGATATTTCGCAATTTATTCATTTTTGCATTAAAATCGATATTTTTTCTTGTTAAAATTATTTCCATGGGTTCGTATGAACAAACACATATTTTTCAAACATTCCTATACACTTTTGGTATTGATAAGAAAATTCCAAAAATAATTACAAAAAAGAATTGCCAAAATATTGGAAAAATTACTGCTAAAAAATACAAAAAAATACACAAAATCGGCCGTAGCTCAAAAACGACCTCGATGACCAATATATTTTTTATTGCTAATTTTGTTGATAAAAGTGTACTCAATCAAAATATTAAATAAAAAAGATAGGTCACGGGACTACTTTTTGCGCTATGACGTCATTATTGTCCCCCTATATCATAAAAAACTTAGTGAAATTGCGTAAGAACGACGCAATATCTGCGCGTAAAAAATATTCTAATACCAAAAGAGTACTCACATTTGCATATTATGTACATGAAAGTATAGTAAATATAAACTTAGAAGAAATTCACTTGTAACAATAATTATCTTAGCTGCAGTTACGTCGTAATTGTGTCTCTTTGCAATGAACATTGTGATATAATGGCGGTAAAATGGCGCAAAAAAGGCCAAATTATTACATTTTGCATATATGTTTTTCTCATAGTTTTTGGTCTTATCACAATTTAATCTTGGCTAAGGATGTTGATTAAATGTACTTTATCTAAAATTTAAAATAAAACATAGGTTTTTACGCTACACTTTGTGCTATTATGACTGGATTATCTCCCCTTTTTCCAATTTGTCAGTGACGTCGCATTCCATATAGCAAGGGGGCACAGATGGGCCCTAAATCGCTCACTTGAATAATCTTCACAATTTTAGTCAATAGATCATTAATTCATTCCCTATATATCAGTAATAGGGGATCTTTGTAGTCCCAGGCAATACAAGCACTCGTTATAAATTGGTACAGGTAACCCAAGTAATAATTTCTAATTTCACAAAAAATGAATGAAAATGTAACCGCTATTTCACGCAGAGTGTTTTCATATTATTTGCTCAGTGAAATTATTATTTACCCCAAAATATCCATATTTTTACTAACCCTAGATAGGATCACGACAAACATTTTGTCAAATTTTCATGACGATCCAGTGCCAAACACGGCCTCTATTCGCGTTTATGGTATATGCGCAGAAATAATGCGCATAAACAACTGTATCAAACGTCCTTAAATGGGTAACAATGTTCCGTAGGTGATCCATTCTAAAAAGAGCTTAAAGAATTATCATCCATGCATAACTCTGGTTGCCATGGCAACCGATAAGAAAAACTTTTTATTTAAAAAAACCATGAAAAATATGGTTCTACTGGATCAATGTGCACAGGTGAGCGACCTAGGGCCCTATGGGCCCTCTTGTTTGAAGGGCCAGCCAACAAGATGGCATATGAGACACCTACTTCATTCGCACATTTTCTTTATAATTCCTTTAGGTATGTCAGGAACTAGGCAGGTAGACACATGGTAACTCAGGGGTTCCACTAGCTTCTGAATCTGAAGGGTCATTTTGATACTTTTGACTAAATCTACCATAAATAAATTTATAGGCAAAATACCCATGTTTTCATGAGAAAATTACCCTTCAAACAAAATCTTGAGTGCCAAAATGTGTTTTTTTGTTAATTTCAAGGGTCATAATCCCTACTCCTGAGTCAAATGGAACCTTTGGACTAACCACTGACTTTTTTTATCAAGTGATGAGATTTACCAACCTAGGCATATCAGAATGGATACTTTCTGGTAATCAATCAGTTAACTCGCTTTCAAGGGGGATGTCTTGACTAAATAAGCCACAGGGATGGTAAAAATGTGTTTTGAGCTTTACTAGCCAAAAGCAATTATAAGCAACTACAGTTGTGTCTCATTGAATCTCGCTGAAGTCGGAATGTTTTTGGAAGCCCCATTTTTCCCTGATTTGTCTATAAATTATGACCAGCATGTCAAATTTTAATTAAGAAAAATGATTTTTCATCGTCCTGAAAATTTGGCATAATGATACAAGAGTCAAGTCTATTGTGATTCATGTACTTTATATTTTGCTATCCATTTATCATCACTCATCTGTCACCTTTTATCAATAATCGGCTGACGTTACCTGGTTTAATGAGATTTATTAGTATGTGATATGGGATATATCATTACAAGCTGTTAAAAATCATACAATTTTGATATGTTTCTATTGTTTCCAGGGTGATGGTGTCCGATATTTTGTGGTAGATTGTCGACCAGCTGAACAATATAATAGTGGACATCTACCCACAGCTATGCACCTTGATGCTAATTTGGTGAGTCAGTATTCTGTGTACTAGTACTACATGCGTTCAAATGCCACCAATATGATGTTAAGGTGGTACGTGCGCCTTTTATCTAACAATCAAATTGTCTCTGAAACACCTTAGAATGATGGAATAATCGTCTGTTACGACATTAAAATTATAATAATGATATGTCACCAGGCTCAAATTCGAAATACACAGTTTTCAAATGACCCACCATTTTCTCTTGTTCATTCATTTATTTCTTGCATATATGACATCAGAAAGAGAAAGGTGATATGAGACAATGCATGACAGATTTATCCTTCAACTTTAAGAATGCAGAGTGCATCAAAACTGTCAGAGTTATGGACCTATATAACAGATGACTTATACATTTGAAAGGCATATTTTGTGACAAATGTTTTTTGTATAACCCAATAAATAATAAATTCCATTAACTGATTAAGTTATATGCCTTTTGTTAATGGTCCTTGATTTAAATGAGATACAGACAAAACTACTTTACTATGAAATTTGACATCTATAAACAATTTGATTACAGATGTTACAGAATCCAGAAGAATTTAACACTGCAGTACAGGGTTTGTTTTCCTCACAACAACAAGCTATACTAGCAGGTACGTGCAAGTTCATCAATTTCATCACAACTGTTCATCCGGATTCAACTTTTAAACATTGAAATATTTATTTTGAGGTGCTGACTTTCTTTATCCAATAGAATTAATATAGTATTGGTCACTAAGCTAAGAATTTTTCATTGTTATGCCCCCACCAAATAATTAGATGCATATGGGAAGATTTTTCCTTGCCGTCCATCTACTGCAGGTAAAGCAGAAATATTGTCACCCCAGAAAAAACATACATAACGTATATTTATTGACAAAATTGGCTAGATAACCTATTACTGTAATATCATTAATTTTGGCAGGTATAAAATTTCGCAGTTTATGGTAAAATGGTAATTTGGTGGTTTCTTAAATTTGTGGATTTAAAATACCGAAAAAAATCGCGTTGCTAAGTATTTTGAGGTAAATTATTTGAGAGGATTTAATTTCGCATTCTAATTCATCCACAAAATCAATGAAAATTATTCCACTGCAAATATTAATGATTTTACAGTATATTAACATCAGAGTATTGTATAATTGTTTACAGGGTCAGCAGCGGGTGGAGAACATCTGTGTTTTATGGGCAGTGGACGGGATGAAGAGGATCAATATGTTAACATGGTGGTTGCAAACTTCTTACAAAAACATCAGCAATATGTTAGTGTTGCCCGAGGAGGTTATGCAGGTATGTACAGTAGTTTAGTTTATACAAATTTATCAAAGGGAAATTGTGAATCAAGTTTTTATGCCCCCCTATCGATAGATGGGGAGGCATATAGTGATTCACCTGTCCGTCCGTCCGTTCGTCCGTTCGTCCGTTCGTCCGTCCGTCCTGGTTAACCCAAATTGACCGTTTCTTCTAGCATTAATATGGCTTGCTACAAAGCTTTCATACTTGCATGGATGTTGTGTATGAACACTCTCCACACGCCTGTACCACCTAACCCCATTTTGACCTTCACCTTGACCTAATTTTGGACTTAGACTTATTGATGGACAAGGCTTCCACAGGGGGCATAAGCGTTTAGTGAACGCAGTCTTGTTTCAACTTATATTAATCAACTTTCGACACCTCATTCCTGACGTTGTCCATCACCATGAGAGAAGAGAAGTTTACCTTTTTTGCTGAGCGTCTAGTAACAGACTTACTGGTACCATTTTATTCGTCTTTGGTATGGTGCAGCCTGGGATTGAACCCAAGACCACCCGCTTTTGAAGCAGACGCTCAACCACTAGGCTATCGAGGAGGTGGTATACAGTACTGCAGAATAGTGCAACAAAACATTCTCCTTCATTTATAATTTATAAATTGATAAATATGTGTTTTGTAGATTTGATGATTAATGTGTCAATATTTTCTCCTTTCAGCTTTACATCAGATGTTAGAAGGTCAGATAAATGATGGTATAGCTGATCACAATGCCAAATCTTGTATAGTATGTGTACCAGAGCTGGGTAACATGAGTGATTCCGAATGTGGAGAAGATTTCAAAACACAGAAGGTATGGAGTACAGTTTTATATACAAACATCTTCCTGGAATCAGGGATGTGATGTTTTCTATTATCTGCTGATTTTTTTACTTCAAATCTTTGAAATAATTGTTCCGATAGATGGAGCTGTGGCCGTAGCCTGTGGTGGGTGCGCTAGATTTGTAACCCAGGTTTGATGCCTGGGTAGGTATTCAATATTGATCTTTAAGTTACTGGACTTCAGAATAAGGACAACCAATGAGATCACACCATATTAAACTCTTGGTCAGTGACAGGCGATATGATTGGCTATCCTTATTCTTCAATTAAATATAATCAATATTGAATACCACCCCTGGTCTCTAAATGGGATCAAGCATTTAGTTGGAACTATTCACCCTTTTCAACTTAGAACTCCATGTTAAAGTTTAGGTACCACTCAAGATTTTTTATTGCTCCATTAGCATACTGCTTCGATACTGTGCACATGTGTTTGCCATCATGTCCCCAGCCTCTATAACGGAAGAAGGTAATGCTGCAGCTATCAAGCATTTTATTTGACGGTCAACCCATGTCCACCCTTCCTCTGTATTTTCATTGACAAAATTTTAATGTAACCAATGAAATGTTTTGTACTCTAGGGTGAATCGTCAGATTCCATATTTGGAAGACTGTCAAGTGTTATGAAGAGTAAATCTACAGATTTAAAGGAGAAATTGACCAACTACATAAAGAATGACCAAACTATGGAAGAACGTCACATAAGTAACACAGATAGAGTCGGCAAAAGATATCGTAATATGGCATCAGTATTTACAATTGGCGATGATGACGAAGGTAGAACTTTTTGATTGAACATATTTTCATTGCTATTAAGTGTTTACTAAGTACATTGACTTCTAAATTTCGTCTCCTTTACTCTTGTGGAATATTTGTTTCTGCTGATGTTAATTTATTACAACACTTAGCCCTTCTGTTAAAATCATAATAGGGGATTAAATTTGGCGTTTTGGTAATTGGGTCAAATGGTCATTTTAAGGCTTAACACAACCCCTGGAAAACTGCTGTTTTTGGATTTTACTGGGATAGAGATGTCTGCTACATACAGTGGGGGAGGCATATTGACTAAATGCTGGATGTCTGTCCGGATGGATGTCATAAAGTTTGTCTACACTTGTTCTCCGTAACAACAGGTTGGATTCAATGAAACTTCACATGAAGAGTTGGTACAAGCCTAGTTATGAACATTGTCAGGAAATTTAGGTCTGACGAATATTGATATTTATGACCCTTTGTGGGAGACTTGCCTTGCGTTTTCATGTAAAATAAATTCTAGTTTATTATTGCTACAGGTGAAGATGGAGAATTTATGGACCAATCAGACGAGGAACGACGTGAAGTAGTCAGTCTGGATACATGGCTAAAGAAACCAGAGATTGTGTATTCATGTCAGTGTAGGGAACTAGATGCCTGTGGTTTCCTTCATCCAAGGTAACATTTGATTCCCATTGTTAGAATCAGACATGCAGTGAAAATTGTCCATAAAGATCATCATTGTAACTAAACAGTAAAAAGTGGTTGACATGCTGTCCCTCTTAGCAGGTTGAATATCATTGAAAGTGGTCTAATGGAAGATAATATTGGTGGTCTTGCATACAGGTTTTGTTATAGTGATCTTCATGTGCTGATGGTCGTTAACTCATGTTTGACTGAGTGTTGCTTATCATACCTAACATGCCATTAATACCTCAACAGACCAATAGTAGAACATCTACTTTAAGCGTAGGAGGTTGGGAGTTCACTCATTGGGTGTGTGTCATGCCAAAGACAAAATAAGAATGGTACTACCCCTGCTTGATGCTCCACAATAAAAGGGAAAACTGGCTTCTGTCATATCATTTAGGGATAAATAACATCTGGAATGAGGTACCATGAACACTTTGATTTTAAACTTGCAGTTCTAAAAGGTAAACTTTTATTGCTCTTCAAATCTACAGAAATAGTAAATAATATGATTGAAATGCCAGTTTATCACCTTAAGAGTGTACAAAACCTTTCATTTTGTTTATAGATTGTGTTTTGTGTGTTTGTTCTCTATGAAACATATTTTACTCTATTTTTACAGTCATATACTGGTGACCAGTTCACATCTGTACATATTACGTGACATACCAAAGCAAAAGGGGATGGCCTACATACAAAGTCGTCGAGCTCTAGGAACAATTGTAAAAATTACATCTAAAAAGCGACACCCTGACTTGATAACATTCTCATATGGATCAAACGAAGATAGTGGAATAAAAATAACAAATCGTGACAGATGTATGATACCTACCGCTGGTGAAACGACGAAAATTGTGAAACAACAAATCATGAAAGTGTTGGATGCCTTGGAAAGTTGATAGATTGTCACTATGTTCAATGTGTGTGTGTTGTCAGTATGGGTTTATTCCGTAGTCATAATGGTCAGTGCTTGTAAAGCCTAAGTTGAATTATAGCTGAGTTCATTAGAGATCAGTTGATTACAGCTTAGTTCATTGGAGCTGAGTTCATTAGAGCTGAGTTCATCAGAGCTGAGTTTGTTAGAGCTGAGTTCATCAGAGCTCAGTTCATTAGAGCTCAGTTCATTAGAGCTCTGTTCATTAGAGCTCAGTTCATTAGAGCTGAGTTCATTAGAGATCAGTTCATTAGAGCTCAGTTCATCAAAGCTGAGTTCATCTGAGCTGAGTTCATTAGAGATCAGTTCATCAGAGCTTAGTTCATAAGAGCTGAGTTCATAAGAGCTGAGTTCATAAGAGCTGAGTTCATAAGAGCTGAGTTCATTAGCTCTTTGACAGGAACACTCTTCATGCTTACCACTCAACAAGTCCAAATTTTTACTCAGTCTTATTTAAACTTTCCTGTTTTTCTAAACTAAATCTGTGTCAAGTTCAACAATGTGTCATATGGTTTTGAATGGTAGATCAACATGTCAAATCATAGACATATCTTTTTTCATTACAATATTTTCGTGACCTAAGTTTATTGTCAACTGTGTACGTAAGTTTCTGTCATAATTATATGAATCAGAAAAATACATTTACAACTTAATAACATGTTTTAATTAGTTGTAAAACTTTTGATACATTACTTCTGTGATAATTCCAATGTCTATTACAAGTAACTCTGCTTATAATGATATATTATGGACTTGGGTATCATTTTATCAAAAATCTTAAACTTATATTCAAATTTAAATTCTTTATATTTCATTTACAACTATAAAGTGTGGAAAAGGGATATGCTATACTAATATTGATTAAGTTAATGAACTTCTACATGACATGTCTGTCCCAAAATTTCTGTTGTTAAAGAATAAAAAAATAAATTTGAACGTAACTTTAAGATTGTCGTAAGTGCTTTGATAAAACAGTACCTTGGTGATTTACATTGTTGTATCTGAATTTGTCTGTACCTAGCCTGAATGTTTTCTGCTGATTAAATTGGAAGTTGTTAATGTTTATGTTTACAATGAATATAAATATTTAGATGGATCACATGAAACTTCAACCACTGTTGACATTAGTGAGCTACATCACATGCTGGCTTGTTACATAAGGAGTATCTAATGATGTGTTCATGTGTATTAGCCGCTTGTGAGATCATTTGATTATAAGTTCTGTCTGTACTCATAAAAATTGTGTTCACATAATGACGTCAGTGGTGTTGATTAACAACATATCTCAGTTATTGTTATAAGTGGAGTTTACTGTGTATATAAACATATACTAAACTACCTATTACTAGGGCTGCGTACCGGTTTAGGATACAAATCGAATACTGGTATTTTGCGTTCGATCGATACATCGAATCAAACGTTTCCGTATCGATGAAATAATCGATCAACAACAAATACACATGGATACCAATAATATCCCCATTGAAGTCGAGTTTTTCGATGTCCACTCAGTGTTTTGTCACAAAATTCAAACAAAAACTGCAGTGAAATTAACCTCTTGTGGCTAAGCAATTGATACAAAATATTATAAAATATGTGTAAACAGAGTAAACCACGAACCTTTGTGTTACATGTCTTGTTTTAATTGTGTTCTGCAAGTTAAATACATGTTGCAAGCTTATACCTTCCTATTTAGATGTTTTATTGCTTAAAGAAAATATCATATGATATATCGAATATCGTTCATTTTGTATCGATACAAATATCGTATCGATCATTCTAACCGATACGCACCTATTACCATATTTATATGTGTATCATGTGTGTTCTATTTATTTTACATAATCAGTTAAATTCACTGCATTGGAGTTATAATTTGAGACAATCATGACATAACTTTATATTTAAACTCACGAAAAGGTGTCATTATTATCAAGTACTGATTCTCTCTCTTTGTATAAAAAGTGATCATTATTAATTATCTGTGCAAAATACTCTTTTTTGATGATAAAAAAATGATTTCATTGGCTGTGGGCAGTACTTTTTGGATTAGAAATGCTAACAAATGTTGTTTTTGCAAACATTTGATTAGCATATGATCATTCATTGACGTTTTTACCTAAATTTGTATTTCTTACCACTTGCATGTTACATTAGAAGTGTCGCTTGAATCTTTTGAAGTTTTGCATTATTGTATTAAAATTGGCTCCATACCTTGCCTAAATGTTTTATCTTGTTGAAAAAGTAATGAATTGATTATTGTGTTGATTTGTATGCACACTTTATAAATACCTCATTGTCTGAAGGAATTGCATATATTCACTTAGGACTAACAATGTATAACTGGCTGTATTATTTACCTCTCTACTCCATGAAAACACATTTTTACTCTATTACCATACTGCATGCTGATGCATTTTCACACAACTACTAGTGTACTCAATGTTGATGAATCTAATGTACTTAATGCTGATGAATTTCGACGCATCTGTTGAGCTTTCATGCAAATTGTGTAATATGTCAAACACCCAATTATTTCCCCTTATCCAGTATGGAGATAGGTACTGTTTTACTAACATTGCATAAATGTCACGTAAATCTATGTATACATATTTCTCTTACGCAAATTCCTAAGTGTGTTTTACTAATCAATCGCAAGTTGTTGCATACATTTAAGTAAAAATATTGAATGTAGACCAGGCTTAAATATTACCAATATATCGGGAACCAAAATAAATAAAATATATTCATAAACGTTTGATAAGCTTTGATGATTATAAACATGTTTTATTTCTAATCACAGTCTATAACAACAAGTGACGGTCGAAAATCAACAGTGCATGGCAAAAAAACCTCACTACGTTCATATTTACAATTTACGGTTACTCTGACCTTGCATAGAATTAAGCCAAAACTTACATGAGAACAAATATCTTAGTAAAACGCATTTGCGCAAATTTTCTCGACGTACGCAATATTTATGGAAAACAGTACCATGGTGTATACAATATCAATATCCTTTAGATAAATATTATATATAACTTCACAGGTATTCCGTGGGGAAATATAAAGTAACTTTGTTGTTTTTTCACTTTGTTTAATATTTCGGCCAAAGGCCTTCGAAATATTAAACAAAGTGAAAAGACAACATGTTTAGATAGATAAAGAAATAAGAGAATCTATGGAGACAAAAGTCAACAGTACTATATCAGTCAACAGTACTATATCAAAGGTATCCTTCAACCAACCTATGGAACTTGCCTTTGTTCAGAGCAAAGTTCATCTTTGACATAGAATCATTAGGTAATAGATTTTGACAGGTATTCACAAAGCATCTAAGTGGAAAACTTAAATAGTTTGAGTTAAGTTATAAATTTGTGTTGCATATACTTTTCTAAGTGATTATTGTAGCCCTTTACACAAAGCTTTAAACCTATGCAAAAAATCAATAATCCAGCTGACATACTTAAGGACTTTTTATGTTTTTAAAAAAATTCTAAGTTTTTTACTAAGATGCTTTGTGAATACCACCCAGGAGATTATATGGATTGGCCCTAAGTGGATATTTGTGAGTAAATGATGAAGCTTTAAGTGTGATTGTGTAAATTAAGGTGGTACATGTCTTTCTATGATACATCTATGTTAAGGTTGTCTTTCATCTATCGGTATATCAAGTAGCACCCATTGTTTTATGTGTATGTTAGTGTTGGAGAATTCCTTCATGAATGTCATACCGTTTCTATGACGATGCTTGATGTTCTATATTTGATCATTTCACTTTCATTCATTGTCTATCATAAAAGCACTTGTAAAAAATTTTTGGTACTGTGATTTCATGTCTTGTTAATCAAATTCTGGTGCATTAGAACTACAACAATTAAAGGAGAATTCTTAAGGTGGATTCCCACATTTTCGACAAAAGAGAAATGTACGTCAGAATGTAATGATTTTTGGTATGATTGAAGTATGAGATGTGAACTTCACCAATATAGGTTTTTAGTTCGAAAAAGCACGTTTATCAGCGTTGAAAGCGCCACCTGTACCGCCAGGTGGCGCTGATAAACTAATTTTTTTGGACTAAAAACCGTGGGTTTGTAAAGTTCAAATCTCATACTTCAATCATACCAAATATCATTACATTTTGATGTACATTTCTCTTTCACCGAAAAGGTGGGGATCCACCTTAAGTACTGAAGGGGGCGTTCAGTACTGAAGGACTGGAGGGCTGGTCAGTAAATGAGTTTGAGATTGATAACAATTTTTCTTTCATGACCCTGGGGCCAGATACGGACTTTACCAACACTTAAATGTTAAGAGAACTATCAGTTTTAACTGTTGTTGCAGAGACTAGTAATATTTGAGTCTGATCCATGACATATGTTCATATTTGTGCATATTTTAAATGTGTTGTTAGAGGGTAAGGAGGTACTCGGTGATTGATATTTTTGGGTGGGTTACAGCTAAGGGTTTAGGGATTGATGCATTTTAGTAATTATATTTGGGCTGAAAAATGGTTTGAGATCAAGAGTGCATTATATAAAGAAAAATATGTTGAATTTTACCAGTGAGTGTGCTATTAGATTGCTTTATATTGGGTCACGATTCCTATGTGCCTAGAAGTGCTACTTTATGTCTTGAGACAATAAAAATAATAAATGTTTTTGGAAGGATAGTATGTATTTGATGTGTGCATGTGTTTATGATTTTGTGTCTCCCAAATATTGTGGGGGGAGACATAATGATTTTGTGCTGGATGTCTGTCCAAATGTCTGTCACAATGATCGTCCAGTTCTCCTTATCCATTGGTCAGATTTAAATGAACCTTCACATACATAGTTAATACCAAGCCTAGTTGTGCATATTGTCAGGAATATTTGGTGGGATGAATATTGCCATTGTTATGGCCCATTGTTGGAGACAAACGTTTTTGTTTCAAAACCCATCTAGTTCATATTAAAGCCTTTTTCGGCATTTGACGCTATTTAACTCATTTTAGTATTCATATTTATCAAAACCTATGTTTAATTTATTCTATAACTGTTACATGCATATGAATAAAAGTGTTACAGCTTATCAGTATGTCTGTTTGCCAGTTGTATATTTGTTGCTTTTATCTGTATTCTTTGTTTTCGTATTGCTGGTCCCAATCTCCTGAAGTGCTTAAATAAAAAGCTTATCTCAAAATTAAGATTTTGCTCAAGTCAGAGTCGGAGTGTTAGACGAATATCAAGTATGGCTGTTGAAACTTTGCTGTTATAAACTGCAGACAATGCCTTAATTTTGTGACACTGATTATGAGTCTGGTATCACATTAAAATAACATACTGTTGATATAAATAATGAGCAGAGATTTAGTTCAGATTGAGATTTTCTACGAGATTGGGCCCAGATTGGTTTGTATTTGTTGTTATAGTCTGTTCAAGTTTATCCTTCTACTTTCATCTACATTTGCACTGTTTTGTCTTCGTATTGAGGTTAGATAGAGACCAAGCTGGTCTTATTGTTGAAGTTTTAATATACTCATGTTATTTTATCCATTGTATTTATTTTGATTCTTTGTGTTGAAATTTCTAAGTGAAGCCAAAATCAAGCCATAATTGGTCAACTTAAATTATTAACAAATATTTTGTAATTATATAAATAAAGTGTAATCCTAAGTAGACTGTATAATTAACTATAAGATTTATCATTACTGTTCCATACTTATCCTTTATTTTCCCTGAAAAATTTCGGACCAACCCTCATTGTGTTGAGTTATTGCGTTTGTGTTAATAGATTGTAATCCTTAGTAGGCTATATCATTAAGTTATCAGTTGCATATATTCATATGTTTCAAAACCAATTTCCCCTGAAACATTTTGGTCGACCCTCATGTGTTGAATGATTTGTGTTATTTTATTCAGGATAATCCTGAACAAATAAATGTGCAATAAATAACTTATTAGTATGTTGTATTTCTATCTGACCTTGCCACCAGAGTTATACCATTGTCATAGTAACCATGCATGCATACTGTGACCTCTTTCTTTGTATCAGAACAGCATTCAGAATTTTAACAAATGACCGTGTGTAATAATAAACAGGGATCCTTTAATTCTGAAAAAACTGGAAATCTGGACTTGCTGCACTAGAAAGTTGTTTGATGAAAAAATACCGAGTTATGGTCATTTGAAATTTCATGTGCTGACTTATAACATTGAACCATGTTTGGAGCAGCACAATTGAGACTGTTCTTTGTACCCAATAAACATATCTGTGAAATTATTTTGAAACGGGCCAGCCATTTCAGAGGAAATTTCAAAGTTCTTATTGAGAAAACAAGCCCCGCCCCTGACGACCATGTTTATATCAAATCATGATAAAAATTAGGAATCTGAAAGAAGACCAACCTAGCCTAGTTTCATCAAAATTGGCTTAGCAGTTTAGGTGAAGAAGTTGTTGACAATGGACGGACCACAGACAGACACAAACCAATAAAAAAACACACATGGATTTACGACCAGCGCGGTTTGTGTCCCAAAGCTGAATGACAATTTCATGCTTTACCTGCCAAACCTGACCAATTCATGATTGAATTAACATCAAAACCTAAACCATGTAATCTCTGATACAGGGGAAATTATTTTCCTTGTATTTGTAAACTTAAAAATTTACATTTTCCATATAAAATTTAAAGATCCGAAGCCAAACCATTCTTGAGTTATTGATCAGAAACCATTGGGTATATTTATTCATGTTAAAAGTCACAGCAACCTTGTCTTTTGCCTAAAAAGGTCTCGAAATCCACTGGGGTCATCTACTGTTGCTGAGATCAACCTATAAAGGTTCAGCACCGTACGACCAAGCATTGCTGAGTTATTGATTGGAAACTGTTTGATCTACAGACAGACCAATATGTGCAAAGCAGTACAACCTCTCATCAAAGACTGGGACATAAAAACAACAGATAAACAACAGATTAATGTTTACACTTGTGTATTTAATTAATCATTTATTATAACAACAGCTTGTGTAAATTGTTAACAAATAAACAACAGTACATGATACATGTATATGGATATAGCACTTATATTGTATCACACTAGTAAGGTGATGGTAACAAGACAGCCAAGATGGCACTAGCTTACTCACCTCTGTAATTGTCACAAGTTGGATAAAGAGAATGTGAAAGCATTTCTTTTACATTAATATAACAAGAATGTGTTCAATAAAGGCTTATGCCCAGGTAGAAGCCTTGTCCATCAGAACTAACTAAGTCAATCAGGGGCTATAATTGGGTTGAAATGTTGGATAGTACAGTTACTTAGCATCAGAGATGGCATTGACAATTTAAGGTGTTTATGATGGTAAACAAGCTTGCCAATACCTTAATGGACTTTAAAACATTTGAGTTTCATCAGTAGATGCCGGGACATAAAAATATCTGTGTGAAAAATCTAGTAACTTTTTGTTTGGAAGATGCACTATTATAGGCGAACTTATTTTGATTACATAAACTTGTTTCCGTACATTCTTGTAAGTCCAAGTTTCACTTTAATACCACGATCATTTACAAAACAAAATCAACAAAACTACTGTAGTTATACATATCAACTTTGAGCTCAAAACTAGAAATGTCAAGTCTTCAGTAACACGTAAACTTTTGATATACAAAACTTAACTTTTAAGCAAGTATCACATTAGCATCAAAGGGCCTGACACAGAAAAAAATAAATCATAATATAAAGTAAAATATGAACCGCTTTCCAGGAAAAGTGGGCTTTGTGACAAAACGTGAATATTTGCTTTTAGAAACAAATAGCTACTGTTTTTAATCATTAACCCCTCGTTTTGCTCAATATGATTACTTTTCTGATATGGGTCACCTTAGCAAGTTATTTGTAACATCATTCATGAGAAAATTCAAATCTAAAGAGAAAGTACTGTATTATCCAATTACTGTAGAGTATGAGACCAATACCCTGTGGTTTATAACAAAGGTACTATAATCATATAGTGTATTCTAGTAGAGATGTTGAGTTTATATAGTTAGCTCCTAGAGAGTGTATATCATATATTAAAGTAGTGTGTATCCTTCAATGGTGTTGTTAGATGTAATACCTTAAATGGTGATCATATGTCTATGGTATATAAAGACATGACATTTTGGCGACGAGGATAAACCAAAAGGAACAATTTTGTGAAAAAATTAATGATTAAATTCTGATATTGGATTAAATTCTGACAAATGGCAACTATGATAACTGATGTCACGACGTTCCATTTAACTGTGTGAATTGTCAACATTAGCCCCAAGATGGACACGTTGGTTGAGAGCTTTTGAACTTTTCATTGTGGGAAAAGGAATAGCTGATGATAAGCAGAAACGTGCGTTATTGTTACACTGTGCTGGATTGGATGTACAAGAGGTTTTCTACACATTAGACGATACGGGCGAGGATAAGGACTATAAGATAGCAAAGGATAGATTAACAGAACATTTCAGTTCGCAAGGAAATGTACCGTATGAAAGACATCAATTTCGCCAATTAGCTCAAAAGGAATATTGGGGAATCGATTGACCAGTATTTAGTTAGACTAAAGGAAAAGGCTGAAACATGTGAATTTGGAGAAACAACTAAGAGACCAGAACATTGAGAAGTGCAAATCACATAATTTGGGAAAGAAATGCTTAGAAAAAGGTAAAAATTTGACTTCAAAAATGCTGATGGACATTGCAAGGGCTTCAGAAAATGCAGACTCACAAGCCAAGTCTATTAGTGGTGCTTCAAATAATGATACAGGAACAATAAAAAAAAGTCTCTTCAAAGAAACAATTTCCAAGACAACCAAAGGGAAAAGAGGTAACATGTTTCAAATGTGACTATACGGGTCACAAGGCAAAAGATCAATCATGTCCAGCTAGAAATGCAAAGTGCAGGAAGTGTGACAAGATAGGTCATTTTCAATCGAGGTGTAAAGGCAAAAGACAGAAAAATGGAAGGCGAAAAGTAAGAACAGTGAATGATGATGAAAGTGACGATGATTTTACTTTTAACGTAAATGCAGGTTACCCGGAACAAACTTCTGTGCACATTATGGTTGGTGGGGTAATGCTACAAATGATATTTGATTCTGGCAGTACAGCCAACATAATAGACAGAAAAACATGGGAATATATGAAGGCCAATAGGGTGAAAAGTGTTTCAGAGAAACGTTCAAAGAAGCTATACCCGTATGGTTCCAAGACGAAGCTTGATGTTGCTGGTGTATTCTGGACGGATATAGCATATCGAGATACAACTCTGACTGATGTAGAATTCGTGGTTATCGAAGGGAAAGGACAGTCCTTGTTCGGATATGATACTGCTATGTCCATGGGCATACTGAAAATTGTGTCCAATGTTACTGGATTTGATTCGAATCCGATAGTCGAGAAATATGCTGACATATTTCATGGTTTAGGCAAGTTGAAGGATTATCAACTTAACATTACGATTGATGATACGGTGACGCCGATTATTCAACCGTTAAGACGCATTCCATACCAGTTACAAGTAAAACTGGAAAAGAAACTGGAGCAACTGTTAGGCATGCCAATGAAGCAGTAAAGCGTGTAAGGTATTCAATTCCAACAATTGATGAAGTGTTGCAAAACTTAAATTCCAGCAAATATTTTAGTAAATTGGATATTAATATGGCATACCATCAAATAGAGTTATCACCGGAATCCAGAGAGATAACTACCTTTTCAAGTCACGTAGGACCTTTCCGATTTAAAAGGTTAATGTTTGGAATAAGTTGTGCACCAGAAATGTACCAAATTACCTTACAGCAAATATTACAAGGATGTGAAGATGTTCACAATATCATGGATGATATTATTGTTCACAGTGCGACAAAACAGGAACATGACATAAGATTAGCTAAAGTGCTATCAGTGTTACAAAACAAAGGATTTATTTATACTTATTTATTTAAGGTCGATTGTGAAACAAGTTTTTCCAAATTATATTAATCACTCTCGACACCTCATTCCTGATGTTATCCATCGCCACGAGGGTATGAGAGAAGAGAAGCCAGTTTCCCATGTATGATGAGCATCTAGCAAGGGAATTTCTGGTACCATTTTTATATCGTCTTTGGTATGACGCGGCCAGGGATTGAACCCGAGACCTCCCGCACAGTCAGTTTTATATGTCAAAACTTGTGTACATCATACATGGGCCATGAACTGTCTGAGAGAGGTATAGGACCTACGGATGATAAGGTTAAATCAGTTGTTGAGGCTAGAGAACCACAAAACGCGAGTGAATTACGCAGTTTTCTTAGTTTAGTTCAATATAGTGCGAGATATATAACTGATATGGCGACAATATCAGCCCCGTTACGTGAATTGTTACGTAAGAATGCAAAATTTGTATCGACAGATCGTTATAGGTTTGCATTTGAATAACTTAAGAATAGTTTAGCTAGTGTCAAAACGCTAGGCCACTATGACAAGAATGCCGAGACAAAAATCATAGTTCAAAAACAGAAAGGTGAATTTTATGTTTTTTGTTACGCGTCAAAGAGTTTATCAAGTATTGAACAGCGTTATTGTCAGACCGATCGCGAGGGTCTAAGTTGTGTATGGGCTTTGGAAAGGTTTCATCCATGGCTATATGGTATTGAGTTTGAGCTTCTGACGGATTGTAAAAGTTTAGAGTACATATGTATTCTGCTAGATCGAAACTAAATGCAAGACTTGAACGTTGGGTACTCAGATAAGCGCCGTACAGGTACGACATATTAAAGACTCACAGAATATTGCCGACCCGTTAAGTCGATTGCTTAAGATAAAAAACTGACTGACACACTTGATCAAACGGATTCTTATGTTAAGTGTATAGCAAGGGAGGCCACACCTACTGCTATGACAATGCGCGAAAATTGAAAAGGCATCAAGATATGATGACCAAGTTAGTACTGTCCGTGACTGTATACTGTCTGGTAACTGGCCTAAGACAGAGCATGCAATTAGTCATATATTGTAATCAAGTACTCTAAATATCAGTTTTAAACAATGGACCACACTAAAGACTATCAGTGGAAATTTATAGCATTGTTTTTTATCTATGTTGATGTGAATTTAATTGTGTTGTTGTTCTTTTTATCACATTATGTTGATAACTGCAGGGATGTGGTTATAATTGCCAATTAACCTTTTAGAGGTTTAGTACTTTGGTGAATGACCGTTATTTAGGAAGTAAGGCCAAAACTATTTATACTTTGGGTTTTCTGTGAAAGTAATTTTGAAAGTTTAAAATTTTGAATTATATATTTTTATAATATACTTAACATTCTAAAAAGGGAGGGAATGTAGTGTATGAGACCAATACACTGTGGTTTAGTGTATGAGACCAATACCCTGTGGTTTTATAACAAAGGTACTATAATCATATAGTGTATTATAGTAGAGATGTTGAGTTTGTATAGTTAGCTCCTAGAGAGTGTATATCATGTATTGAAGTAGTGTGTATCCTTCAATGGTGTTGTTACATGTTACACCTTAAATGGTGATCATATGCCTATGGTATATAAAGACATGACATCAAAGAACATGACTTTTTCTCCTATTAGAGCCTATTCTATCCCTTATTACATAATTCCTATATAATGTCACTCAAAAGCCTGGTTTTCCTGGAGAATGGCACATATATATATGAATGATTTTTTACTCTTGTCGGACCCCTTTGATCAACATTGCAGTGCATATAAAGGCCAATAATACATTTAATAATTTATACTTGATTATACCAAGCTATAACATAACTGAACAATAAACAAACTACTTGTACAAAGTTCTAACAATCAACAAGAAACATGGAGATATTTTACAACAAAACTGGTTTTCAAACATGGGGAAAATCAAAACCTAGGACTTATACAGAACTCAATTAGCAGATAAACATTTCTGCGAAGTTTCATTATAGGACAGTTACAAGGACAGTTGTTCAGATCCAGAATTTCTTCACAAATTTGTTCACAAAGAGGGATCTAACTGATCATTTTTTCTGATAAAGGGGTCCAAGCAGTTATAATTTTGCTTAGGATGATCCTACAAGCTATTTTTCAAAACAAGTTGTTCTGACTTGACTCTAAGCTCTATTGAATTCTTGATATATGTACGTAAAATAACTACATTAGAGCCAAAACACCAGGGGATCTGGACCCAAGTCCCCCCATAATGATCCACGCATGTTGACACCAAATTGCCCCATTCATTCAAGCTATTATTACCAGTTTTGCCATAGAAAAATCTGATAAAACCTCATGGTAACAGCAACAGGAACACAACACAATAAACCACCGGTAACTTCAACAAGTATACACAAATATCTGATTCAGTAATATCATCATTAAACTTAACAGACAGCACTAAAGTCTTATTTTTCATGTTAATTCCCTGGTCTGAGTAGCAAAAATAAGACATTCCATATTATGTAATAACATTTTATATAATATTTGATGAAGATAAAAAATTACAAAAGCATGACGGAAAAGAGATTCAGATATCAAACTTCATTGAATTAAGGTCAACATTGTAATTTTTACTATATTCTATACAAGTCAGGAAATGTTATAAAGAATGCAAACAAGATATAAACTTACAGTACATGTACATCAAACAGTCATTAGGCCAAAGTTCTTTGATTTTTCGTTACTCAGACCCTCCTGCCCATTTATGTGTCATTTTCAAAAAAACCCAAAAAACTTGAAAAAAATTGCATATAATGTTTTTAATGGTAATGTACCTGCCTTGTTTTATTACTTCATTCTTTTGTTAATGGTAAGCTGATAGTATAAGTGCATCAGTGCATTGAACTATTACTAGTCTTAAGTTAAAATGGCTGTTTTCTTGAAATCAGTGCATTGAACTACTACTAGTCTTAAGTTAAAATGGCTGTTTTCTTGAAATCAGTGCATTGAACTATTACTAGTCTTAAGATAAAATGGCTGTTTTCTTGAAATCAGTGCATTGAACTACTACTAGTCTTAAGTTAAAATGGCTGTTTTCTTGAAATCAGTGCATTGAACTACTACTAGTCTTAAGTTAAAATGGCTGTTTTCTTGAAATCAGTGCATTTAACTACTACTAGTCTTATAAGTTAAAATGGCTGTTTTCTTGAAATCAGTGCATTGAACTACTACTAGTCTTAAGATAAAATGGCTGTTTTCTTGAAAACTAAAACTGTTATTGATTGCTTTAAATCGGACCATCATTGACTAGTCCACCACCAACAGCGTGGTAGCTATATTTGGGAGTTTTAATTTTTATTTTTTTCCCTCCTCCTGCGGACATTTCACTCACTAAGTCTGAGTAACAAAAAAAATAAAAAAAACTGCCTTATCCTTTGTAGGAAACCCATACATGCATCAAAGAATGGCATCACATGAAAATATGAAAAAATCTATGCAGAGGAAAAAAAATCTAAAAATCACCCAAAGTTATAAACAATATAATCATAACATAGTAAACTTAGAATAACTGTAAACAAACAAATACCCTATATATTTAATGTCAGTAAAAATCTGGTCTGTGTAAACAATATAATAATAGCAATACACAAAATAATATAAAAATAATTATAAAGATATTAATATTTTTCATAAATGTAACTTATAAGACCCTTTTAATATGAGATTATAATATGTAAAGACAAAAAGTACCCGAAACAATGAGTACCCTGTATGATCTTTGATCAAGATAAATAACAAATTATACAAAAATTCCAGCTGATATGATGTGTTTTGTGTCAATATACATGTATACAGAGTATGAATGATATGAAGGTATAGTACAGAGAATTTGACACGACTCTCGACCTTCTAAGGCTTCTATTAGCATAATTTAAAAGCCGATATCTTGTCTATCTTGTTTTCATAAGCTGGAAGTATCATGAAGATGCTCGAGTTGTTATACCAACACAAATATAAAAGCGACCAATATTGCAAAAATTGCTTGCGAAAATATATTAAACACAAGAACCTAGTAATATATGCATGCATAAAGGTCAGGATCAGGTCAAATTCTCTGTGCTATACCCAACTAACTCGCCCCACCATCAACTCATCTCCCTACTAGCTCGCCTTAGATTCAGATAGCTCACACAATGTCAATTCAGAAATGTGCATCTCTTACCCCTCCAATTGTCTCACTTTTAACATTTTTGAAACTTTTTATTTTAATGCTTATATGAGCCAATATCAAATTTGAGCAGATTTTCTGTCTTTTTAAATTTTGATTTGTTTTCAGCTCTTTAATACAGAAATTTAGCACTAATAATTGATAATGACATTAAAATCTAGTAATTCGACGCAAAAAACCAGACATATATTGCATATTTAGCTCTTTACAGCATCTGATGTACCCAATTTGTCCTTGCTGTTACGTGTCTTTTGTCCCTAAAACATCATGAAAAGCCCTTTTTGAATACTTTACAACATAAGTATTATTCTTTTTAAGCATGTAAGCTTAATATCAGCATCCAATGTTTCCAAATTTGAATACAATAGTCTGTTTACAACATTAACATGTGTTTGTTGAGGCTTTGAACTTTGTCTCTCACATAGATGTCCTTGCTGTTACAGTGTAATAATTCAACATGTACAACCTTAAACACTTATGATAAAATGCGGGAAAATAGTCGACAATGATTAAGTATTTACATTTAAATGAAGGATAAAATCGTTAAAGAGCAGTTGTAATTGTTATGAACAAAATGTGAAGTTTCATCAATGCAAGTAAAATAGTATTTTCAATTTGTGTCCTTAATGTTACACACATTACGCAATTACCCAATACCGTTATTATTAAATAGATATTACCTAACGATGTCAAATATTGGTATATTTATAATTTTGATTGAAAACAGATGAATGGTTGTAGGATTTTATGATATTTTTAGAAGAGAAACCAAATACGTCCTTGCAGTAACAGTCCTTAAAATACCGCTCAATAATGTAATCAGCATGAAGTAAAGTGTTTCTGCAAAAGCATATTGGTTCTGTATGAGTTTTCTAAACGATTACTTGTTAAATATTACTCGTTTGATTATCCCGTCATAAAACCTTTGCATATACTTCAATATTAAATTGTAGATTATATGTGCAAATCTGACGACATGTTTAACAGTGTTTGTTCATTTTTGTTATTGCAAGGACATAACTTGTTACATGTACATAAATGACTGACCATATATCTTAAAGTGATATAACACATATTTTAAAATCACAAACAATTAAAAACCTATATTGGAAGTTAAGAACTACTAAGATACAGTATGAAGTTTTGTATAATATTTTTTAAAAGATAGTTCTAATTTTACACAGTTTTATTTTCGTTACAGCAAGGACACCACCATGTCTTCTGTTAGCAATTTATATACAAGCAAACACCTTTTAAGGGTTAGAAACGATCTTATGCTCATTCAGATATATCAGCAAATAATATTATTGGTGTTTGTGATAAAAATTATGACATTGTATTTTTTACAAATTGACCCATTAAAAACTGCCCAAATTTGATATTAGCTCATATATCATTCTTGCAAATTGTGAAAAATAAGCCCAAATCAGATTGTGTCAGGGAGTCTTAACTCGCAGGACAATACTGGGTAATTAGCTTGTTCAACTTTTTAACATTCAATGCATTACCAAAGCAAGTTCAGAATTTTATGAATGGATGAACTAATATACAAACTTATGAACAAGATCAATTGAATAAGTGAACAATTTGGTCTATAACAAAGTCTACCTGAAACATATTGTTCCACTGGTTCTACTAGTTGTATAACAAAAATACTAAACATGTGCTAAGTATATAATATGTAGCGATACATTCACAACATAAAATCACCAATAAACATAATAGTAAATAGCACAGTGAACATTTCGTTACCATGGAAACATAACACAGTGAACATTTCGTTACTAAGGAACATAACAGAGTGAACATTTCGTTACTATGGAAACATAACACAGAGAACATAGTACATAACACAGTGAACATTTTGTTACCGTGGAAACTATAACAAAACCAGGAAGGAATAAATCATGATCAAATTTAATGTAATAGTATATTTTACATGTACATGTATATTGCAGTATACGTATAGAGGAAAGGAACACCAACATGGCAATGACAACTGACTACATAGAACTTGTTCTAGAATGTATCTCACTGTCTATACACTTGTAACATATTGTCGGAGTCATGCACTAACCTCGTATCTAAAAGTTTCTTGATTTTTTTCTTCAGAGACTAATAGGCCGATCAGAACTGCTGGAAAACGCTTGTGGTAAAAGCATGTACCGTGATTGGACGCATAATTTTACCAATGAGAAGATCATATCTAAATTATCTTCACGGCTAGTGCACAAATTTCAGTTAAAATATTAATTTTTTCTGTATACATAATTAAAATGTTGATATAGAAAATGTCAAAAGATCACTTAAAATACCAAGGTTAACCATGTTAATTCACAACATGAAAATATTGTATCTTAAACAACAGCATTCCTTGGAAGCAGATGATGAATGTTTTTAGGCTCTTCTGAAAAGTGACCAATTTTAAGAGGTTTGCGCATAACACTGATGATATATGTACTAGCTAATAGCGCAGTAAACGACTTGTATTGTGACATAACAATACTCACATTGCACAATTAAACTTCTACTCACGACCTGTAGGGTACTGAGGACATATTGAAGTTCGCTTTCCGCAGGCATGCAAACACAAGAGGGTATCAAATAAAAAATATACTCACATGAAAGCATTGTGGACATTTTATGGAAATTATGGTTTTAATCAAGGACAATAACTCTACTGAACCTTTATTCAAGGCAGCAAAACAAAAACCACTTAAAGAACATTAAACTTAACATGTTGTTAATAATTCCTGCAAAGTTTCATGACTACATAGCTTGAACTTTTGGGAAATTGTTTAAAAACCTGTGAAAAAGTCACATTTCTGCTGCTCTATACTTGCGTGCATATTTTAGATTTCAATCAGACCAATTATCTATACTAATTATAAGGGGTACCAAGCAATATTTGTGTAGTATGCTTATACATGTACAAGTTGTGTCCAAAAAGTTTCATATAGTAGCAGTTTACTGGCACACGACGTATATGTATATTTACCGGGTAAATTGAAACAGTTACTTGAAAAGTCGATCCTTGTTAATGATTTATTCACTACAAAAAAGTGAAAATATGGCAGGTGTACAAAATGAACAGAACTTCATTAAGTTTTAATTAAGGATGAATGCCACAGTTCAGTTTTTCCGTTTTATTGATGACATAGATGAAAATAACTTGTGTACATGTACCATATATGGCTGTATGTTACACTATTGCTCAGTATATCAAAAATATAAACATTAGACCAACAATTGTTTGTTTCTGCTTTTACAAGGCAAATATGAGGCAATGATTTATTGATGACGTCTACATACCTCGTACATGCCAGATCTCCTGCATCATGCTTGAGTCTCTCACTCACGCATTATCGGAGACCAATTGATCAAATCTCAGGCATTTCTTGGACATACTGGAACCTGTCAATTTTTGTTAACCTTATGATAATGATCACAAATATTAGTTTAATTTGCTTTATGTAACATGCATGGTATTGCCATTAAAGTAAAAAAGTGAAAACTGCATTTAAACTTCATTTAAGTTTAAAGTTTGGACAAGCAAAATCTCACTCATCTTATTGAAATCTCCTGCATTTCCAGCACCAATCTTACACAAAGGGGTCTGCGAAACAAGACATGTATGAGTCTATGACGTTATGCACTTAACAGTAAACTCATTTTTTTTCGAATTACAGAGTTAAAAGATTGTATTTCGTTATACCTGCTTTTTTGGAACAGAGTGGTCTCCCTTTGGTGTCAATAACTCAAAATTTAACACGAGGACCACTGTGTTTTTCAATTGATATTTTTACTATACTTATATTTGATATACATTAAAGTCTGAATGCAGCAAAAATGAAAAAAAATCTCTTGCTAGGAAAAAACTGTGGCATTCGTCCTGAAGTGCAATAAATTATTAACTATTAATTACTTACAGTAATTATTGTGCTGACTAGTGATTTTATATACCGGGAACCCTATATACCAAAACCAACAAGAGAGCCAAAAGGGCCTTAGGTCGCTCACCTGTCATAGTAGTGCAAGCAGGCCCCCATGATGACCTAAGTAATCATTTACCATTTCTGACAAAGATTGTGACCTAGTTTTTTACCCTAGATGACCCAATATCGAATGTGGCCTAGATTTTATTGAGATGATCATTGTGAACTTATTGAGATTATCATTGTGAACAAGTTTCACAAAGATTATACCAAAATTGGGACCTCTAGTGTCAACACAAGCAAATTGTTGATGGACAGATGACGGACAGGCAGCCAACCAAGAGTGATCACAAAAGCTCACTCAGTCACTTTGTGACAGGTGAGCTAATAAAACATGGTGGCCATGATGAGCTATAATGCTCATCGGCAACTTTTAATGTGGTATTGTATGAAAAGTGTCACCACTATGTATGTAAAGGGGCAACCAATTTGACCTAGGAGACACCTAAATTCTGAACACATTGACACATATAGATGTTATGAACATTGTTTCATTGTGTCATTTTTGAATGGCAAGCACAGAATCATTACAATGGCACTTTAGTTTAATTGAGCTAAAAAATATATGTTTAGGACTATAGTATGTACTGTAGATGGCTTCTCTCTTGACCTTTAGCCAATGTAACAGTTCTGTGAAGCATTGTGTTAAACGATTTAAATGTGTGTGACATTTTCAATATCCCAATTGGTAAAGTGGAGTTTTTCCTGTCAAAATACAGTTTCAAGGTAGCAGCATAGGGTAGATTAGCAACTGTCACGTTTCTGGAGATGACATATCCACAGGGAGCAGCTCCTGTGAAATTATTTTTATTTGAGAGGTAAAAAAACTCCACTATACAATGTTGAATTCCCCATATTTATAATATAAAATTAAGCCCTTATTTTATTTGAGATTAATTTTTTCTTGTACTTTTTTTTGTAATTTATACCCATTTATTCCACAACAATTTAAAATTGAGCTTCGTATATAATAAATTGGACCATTTATACTTTATAAACAGATGTGTACAGTCTTTTAACATAATAATTAATGTATATGAGGGTAACATTCCATAAAATTGCATGGACAACCCTCATACATGAAAACTATAAACTAATATATGGCAATCATGAATAGCTGCTAGTTCATGGCAACAGAAACAACTAATATATGGCAATCATGAATATCATTGTTCGTGGCAATAGAAATATACAGTAGATCAAGTATACAAATCTAAAATTGCTACAATTATTACTAATATGACAGAGTCCGTGATTATGGCACTTATCACAAAATACTTGGTTTTCAATTTCAAGAAATTATATTTTTATGTAATGTTATAATTTTAATTTGATACCAAAACAACTTTCAAAATTAATGTCTTACATTGAAAGTTATATTTGCAGTCTCAGGATGTTTCTATGAAATGAAAAAAAAAATTTTTGAATATTTTTTTAAATAAAACAACTTTTTGCTATAGGGCCCAAATCACGGTACCTTGATTCAACTATTAAGGTCTACTTCTATGCTTTAAGACTATCAACATACAACAGTAACTGAATTTTACTAACAAAAAAAAATTTACATTCAGCATATAATATAAGGACACACATAGGGAATATGGTTACAAATTGAAAGAGCAACTGATTTGGTTAATATTTGGAATTATTGCAAATTTGAACACTAACCTACCACTAATGACAATAGAAACATATAATCTCATTTAATGTGACTATGAAAATTACTTGGAGTATTCATTTAAATAAAAGTCCAAATCGATGGACTATTGGCTACCAAATCAATAGACTATTGGCGTCCAAGTCAAAGAACTTTTGGTGTCAAGTATATGTGACTACTTCAGTAAGGAACCTTATTAATAAAGGTGCCAATGTAAACAGAACATATTTACAACAATGTCAGTTAATTAGAACAATAGATAGGATACCCTGTGACAAGTAGCTAATGCCATGTGAATATATTACTGTCAATGCCATTATTTTTGTAAGTGCTTTATTTCCTGATCTATCAGTTTATATGACTTATCACAAGTTCATGAAATTTGAGAGGAAGTTTCATGAATCTTCATTGAAAATAATTTTTAGTGAAGCTAATGAATTTGTGAGATTTTTCCTTCATGAAAAATAGCCAAAATAAAACGTTGCAACCAACTTAATGGCTTTTACAGTACATTTTTTTAGCTTTTGCTATAGCATATAGACGCAGCGAAAACAAAATCACACAAATTGTATTGATAAACAGAACAAAACTAAGCAGACCGATGCTTGACGAGGTGTTGGTAAATTCCCAATCAGGAAATAGTTCCCCTCTTTTTTCGTTCATATCTAACAGAATACCCTGCATCTGTGTCATTGTTCCGAAAATCACAAGCACATGGAACAATTGATGACTATGTCCGATAATATCGAAACATCCGGGAAACAATCGCTCAGGAAAATGTGTCCCGTACATAAAGCCAGCTAAGTACATGAATATCAGGCTTAGCCAGTGATAGTAGTTTGACGAGAGTGCCATGTCTTGCTCGGATCCGGATAGTAGACGACAGGTTACTGGCACTGTGGCATATATACATGGCGATCCTAGGGCTAAGATACGCATCACTTTCTGCACTGAACTGGCTTCCATAAAACGAGTATGGCAAGATATGGTTAAACACAGAAATGAACCAAACAAGGCAACAGCTAGGTAGATATCACTGATGACATGATGGCGTATTTCAGATGGCATACTGTAAGCTCTGTATGCGAGAGCAGCACCAAACGCTGTGGCACAGATTGCACTGTAATCCAGGAAGAAACAAATATGACGAGCATTATCTGACATCGTGTTGAACGTATGCGCCACTGAACTAGCTAGCGGGTATATACAACACATGCACATGTACCCTAACAGTGGCCACGTATAGGAATCATGTTGGAAGTCCAGGGAATCATTCAAACTTCGTAATATCCACATAAAATACCAAGATGGCAGAAAATGCGTCCAGAAATTCAAAGTTTCATTTGTAGCATCAAATACACTCAACAAACACTGGAATGGTGAACTTTTAGGGTTTCGGTAACCCTTAACAATGTAACGTTCATGAAAATGTTCTGGCACTTGATCTTTGTGGTATAAAGGGCCACCAAGCCCATTTGACCCCACCATAAACATGGTGGTAATAGTATAGTTAGCTGGGTATCAATATCATGTCTTCTGGCACACTGATTGGAGGACCAACCTGAAATATAGAGTGAAATCTTTTATTATAAATCACAGTATCATTCATTGTGAGAGACAGTCACAGTATAGACTTACTTGAAATATCCTATTCAGGGATACAGATGGTATGTTATGTGTCTGTCTCTTGTCTGGGAGGCTTGGCACTACCGCCCTTTCTATATGGCTTAAATAGTATGTCAGATATACTTTGAAACTTGTCAAAAAACATGAGGAGACACCAACGCCACTGCCGGGGATAGTACAATAGCTCTACTTATTCTTCAAATAGTCGAGCAAAAAATGTATTTTCTTACCTAAATTGACATACATTGTATATATAAACACAGACCAAAAGCATAAACAATTATAATCGCAAAATTTCACTTGCAAGGCATACACTCCAACGCCAATAAACAATTTCAAATCAACAATTCCCTTAACAACATCTCTTGATTTATCAATATTCAACACACAAAATGAATCATCAATCACATATAAACATAAAGTACATCTTCATACCATTCAACATTAATAATAAGTTGATTTGCATTCATGTCTTCCCTTATTTACTGAGTAAAATTTCATGCAATGTCATGATCAAAGGACAGATTTTCTGAATGCATTAAATGTTGGGTTTATATTTTATGATCGTAAAATACTGGCTGCAGGCATGTTTAGAAACAAATATAAAACTAGAGCTGTTGCCATTCGGCAGACTAATATACCCCCGCCGGCAAAGGGCCATAATTATGCCAAAATTCATCGCAGCACAAATTCCTTTCTTCATGCACATCTATATGTTGCAGTTGTTCATCTGTGAAAGTTTGAGCGAAATCCTGCCAAAACTGTAGGAGGAGTTGCGTCCACAAGAATGCATCTACAGACAGACAGACTGACAGACAGACAAGTTGAATCCAGTATACCCCCCTTACAACTTGTTGTGCGAGGGTATAATAAATATATTAAAAGATGATATGTGACATTGGGACGAGTTTTAAGTAAATCATTTATCATAGTCTAGCTCTGTATATCAAAGGGAAAGACAAGACCTAATATGATTATTTGTGCAGTGAAGGACAGTATTGCAGTCACACAGCCTGGCACATCACCAAAATAAATATAGCGGTCACACATCCTCGCACATCGTCAAAATAAATATAGCGGTCACACATCCTCGCACATCGTCAAAATAAATATAGCGGTCACACATCCTCGCACATCGTCAAAATAAATATACAAAATGTAGCAGTCACACATCTTTGCACACCATCAAAATAAATGTAACAGTCACACATCCTTGCACATCGCCAAACTATACCAAGTTAAAAACATTTAGCAACAACACTAAAACTTTTAAAACTTAAATGCATCTGATGATTTTAAATCTTCTAACAATCACGATTTTATTACACTCCAGCGGCCAGCGCATAATTAAAGTAAAGTATAAGTATCACAAGCATCCATTGCATATGCATACATACAATACACATATTTAGAAATACACTGAGCATTGCTAAACTTATTTTACAGATTATTCATGAATTCAGACTGGTTTTAAAAGTATTACAAAATATGGAAGTTGATAGCCTTATTTTCTACATATACAGCAGGGAATTTAGTGAATCGTTCATATTTCACATAAAGTGAATATATTGTTGAATTATAAACCACCCCAGGCAGTCAATTCTTTTGACGAAATAACAAAAAAGCCAGCTACAAAAGTGTTTAGTTTATCAAAGACTGTATTTTTGTTTTGTAATTAATCAAGTTGTATTCAAAAATCATAAATGTTTCTGAAATATGGATAGACAAGGCAAAACAGCTGAATTCTGAAAATTGTCCTACCGAAAAGAGACAACATGTTATGAAATCTACCTTACCTGGTATTATGTGTAGTACATGTATATGCAAATCAATACCCAGTGCAATAAACTACAAAGTATACATAGTAATGAACAAGTAATTGAAGGAGCAATCACAAACATAAAATGATAAATATAGAACATGTATCCGTATCTTTTCAAGTTTTAAAATTGCTATTCAACTTATATAGTAGTTATGAAAATTGTATGGATCAATTATTTCAAGTGCTTCAAATCAAAGAATACAAACTATTAATTTAATACTGTAAGATTAAACTTCAATTTTAATACATGTGTATTTGTAGTAAAATATGGATATATCCACTTTACTGCATGGAGGTATATATAGATTGTATTTCTGTTACCATGGGTGATTCTTGTATCAAATTAATGACAAAATGATGTATCAGCATGTGACTGTAGAGTTAAAGGCTTTGGTCTAACTTTAATATATTTACATAAAGGATTTACTGAGTTTATACTTAGTACCTTGACTACCGTCGATTCAAAGATATCTGTCAAAACCGCCAGAATGTTCCATTTCTTAATAGGTAAATGTATGTATTGACCAATCAGAGCTCTTATTTTACTCATACCATTTTTGACCATATCTTTTTGTATTAAAATAAGCGTGGTATATTTCAATAGCGTTTTTAGCGTAGAGCGTTAATGCATGGTATCAGCATATCTCATTGGTGAATCCAAGTAAAGGTTTGAATCCAGTCTGATACACTTTTTCTTTGTTATGCTTTTTATAATATTTTTTCTTGATGTTTTTATATCGACAAATTAATTTTATCATACCTTTCTTTGCGAAAAAAGTAGCTGGCCTGATATAGATACGCTATTTGTTTTATATTTACTAGTACATTGAATGCAAAAATTGCAGAAATTTCCAGCTTCGTAGGATGAACTCAATCTTGGTGTGCTGGAATACAAATGCGAACAGATCTAGTTTATTCATTGTATGTATGTAATCTTCGATATGAGCAAAAGCATTAATATACAAGTCATAGTTCAAGCAAAATTAAAAAAATCTAGGCATTGTTGGGATTTGAACTTAAAGTAAATTGTACACATTTCCAAAATAAGACTCACAAAACCATAGCTGTTAACCACTCGGCTATAGGGCAGTTACAGTTTTCATCATTTAAACTTACTAATGATGTAAGGATTTAGTCCTGACACACCTGTAATAATCGATCGTGTCGAATGTTTGTTTACGCGGTTGTGACAGATAACTTTGAATCAACAGTAAGGATTTATATCTTGTATTACATCAGCACAATTTGTCACAAATAAACTGCATTTTTAACCTATGTAAAACAAAACCCTTTGAGAGCTGCAAATAATAGCCATTGTTTAGAGGTTGTTGTCCTGTTAAGGTTATGCTGTACATGGTATCATTATTTGGATACCTAAATAAGGATAACACTCTGGCATCTGGGAGGGGAGAAAGTATAGATCCATTCCCTGACTTGTTTTGGCCTTGACAGCATTGAAATTAGTTTAGAATGAAAATCGTTGATATTGGGTCCAACCCTCCACTTTTTTTGGAAAATTTGGTTAATCCAGAAATTAATTTTTATTATGATCTTTTATCTAACATTACTATGATTACAAACGATATCGGGTAATGAATTGATTCCAGGTTTTTACAAGCTTTGAATAAATGTGCAATGCTTATTGTTGATCAAAGTTTAATGAATTGACAATGCCTACAGCTTTGAATGAATTTTCATTGCTATTTGCTATGAATCAATTTCAAATGCTTGTAGTTTTGAATAAATGTTCAATGCTTTAGCTTTTTAATGAATGTTCTATGCATAGCAAATATACCTGTATTTACAGACCATTTTTGCAAACAAAGTTAATTACAAAACCAGACTGCAAAGACCTTTAACACCTTTAACAACCACTTCAGAACAAAGGCCATCACAAAACCTGTCTGTAAAGCCAATCTAATATCAGCAATTTTGAGTCACAAACTTATCAATTTTTATGATCATACTGATTAGTTGATTATCTGATTAAGACAGTATATACAACTGCAATATAGTTTTATGACAGAATTAATTTGAAATGCAGCCACTTGTCATAATTATTGATTCATGTGCAAATGTGTCCACTAGCTACACGTAGGTATTGGATAATGGCAAGTTTTTATTGTTCAATCATCCAATTGATTGCTGGTGGGCATTTTGCATATGAAAAGGTGATCTCATTTTGCATGTGAATAGGTAATCTGCCCTATTCACAAATTGACATATATGTATATATTATTCACTAAGTCTCTGTATAAGGGATGTATTTCGGACGAGTGGAGAAAAGCGATAGTATCGCCAATACTTAAGAAAGGGCGTAAAAAGGTCCCGTCTTGTTCCTGTGTTTTATAAATGACTTGCCTAAAGTTGTTGAGGGATTTGTTAAAATATTCGTGGATGTTACAAAGATTTACTCTGGTGTTTTCGACCAATCAAAATGTGTCAAACAGCAAAACGATCTAGAAAATTTATGCAATTGGAGTAACTACTGGAATTTATCATTCAAGGCAAATAAGTGTAAGGTCATGCATTTGGGTTCTAAGAACACAAACTACATGTAATCTGTATAGTTATACTATGATAGGTGCAAATGGAAATCATACAAGGATAGGTTCAGTCTCATCTGAGAAACTCAGCATTGAGGAGCATGCATATTATCTATATCACAATAAAATCCCAGAGAATTCTTGGTCTTGTGCATCAGTCGTTTGAGTATTTGGATAAAAACATGTTCCTAACTATATATAAAACTATCATTAGACCGAATCTTGAATATGGATCTTGTGTATGGTCACCATACCTGATCAAACACATTAAAAAAAGTGAAGACATCCAAAGACGCGCCACAAAACTCATTCTGGGACTTTCGGAATTATCTTATGAGGAAAGTCTATTACTTTAGGGCATTCCGACGCTTCAATACAGACGCGACAGGGCTGATATGATCCAGTTATATCAATCAATCTATGGTCATGATGATCTCAAGTGGGACAATTTATTTACTTTGAACTCAGAGGATCTCCCTCACCAGGTCACCACTTAAAACTTTGGAAACCAAAGTGTAAACGTTATGTGAGACTGAACTAATTTAGTCAAAGATCAATGTAGATCGATGTGGAATTCGCTCAGTGAAAAAACTGTGTCTGCAACGTAGATATAAACCAGTTCAAAACTCTACTTAACATTGACAACCGGAATCCGAGGAAGTTTAAACCAGTGTGTTAATGAAGCACTCACTTCGAAAATTTATTCAGAGAAAATTCGTTCGAGGAGCCAAGATAGCTAAAGTCTAAGAAGACAGCTCAAAGATCCAAAGCACTTACGGAAATCTTAAACTTACGTTCAAATTTTAAAATTCTTTATATATCTTTAACAACTACACATGGTGGTGAACGGTTGTTCAATATGATTTATTATTCAGACAAGGAACCCCTACAAAACATACGCGTCCCCCATGTGTAGGTCTTAAAGAATAACAAAGATTTCAAATTTGTACATAAGTTTACGATGTCCGTAAGTGCTTTGATAAAACAGTACAAACCCGGACAAGCAATGTTCTAAACATGTTTACATCTTACAAAAATTGAACTCTCGCCCACGTAAATCCTCAATATATTCACTATCTTATAGTTTTACTTACAATCCAACGATTATAACACATCTAGTTTGATCACATGCATATTTATGTTCAGTAACAAATCTTGACAAAATGAATGTCACAATAAACAGTGAACTTACCTTAGGCGTTCACCGTGAAATTCTTAAACTGCAGTCAGCCAACTTCCGTGTTTGGAAGGGAGATCACTCTTGCCTTGTCCTATTTTGGGCGTGTTTGTTAAAGCTCTTTTCACATAAAAATATACACTCGAGTTTTGTTATGAACTGATGTAGTGCTAAACTATGGTAATATATTCAATGGCAGTAGAAAAATAAATTACAATCCTAGTTTCATTTTGAGGAGTGTATAAAGATCTGTCTATGCGGAATGTTCTGTTCCGTACTGCAAAAATCTTGCAGTAGTTACTCCCCTTTGAGTGCATTGTAATTATTTATTCTAATCGTCTGTATTTGTGTCGTGTAGGGCCTTTTGGACAAACGTTCTGGTAGGGAGTTCTTATAATTTGCTGTGAAAGAGATTAGCTCTTTTTCTTTTCTTTTCTTCTTGAACTTTCACACTGTTAGATCGTGGCACTCTCGTCTGAAGACTCGTCAGCCGAGATAATTTCTTTCATAAATCCATACAATGAATAAAAACCGTTGTGTAAAAGAACTCATGCACATGCCTTTTTACAGTTATATACATCCCATATTCAGTTTGTGTCAGTGTTTAAAAATAAATAAATCACTATGCCTATATCGCTCAGACTGTCATAAAGTCTATAGATTTTATATCAATACTTATAAGTCATATCCTTATATTTTGAATATAATAGTTAAAAATACTATTATTATTTATTTCTACGCGAGTGGTCTGTATTTTTGGGGGGGGGGGGGGGGTAGCTAGGGGGATCAGTTGTAAGCAATCGCACTCTGGTCATATGGAGATGATGTATGAAACTCTGGCTTGCACGTTCAATTCTGACTTGATCCTTCTTTGACAAGTAAATAGACGACTTAATACTATGGTGGGTACAGTCAAGAATCATCTGCAGAAGCTTTTTCTCTCTAGTGACCAGCGAGAAACCCTCTGGATGGATGTCATTCAATATGCATGCCATCATCTGGAGCCCTTTTCTTCGCGGTTCTTCCAGCGATCTGCATAGTAGTAGGAAGTGGTACATTGTCTCATCATTTTCTCTGCACATGAGGCATGTGCCATTAACCTTCGCTTTGTTGAACTTGGTCGTGTTCATCTGGAGTACGTACGTGCCAGTTATAATTCTGGCTTTCAGTTCAGCTTGTCTAACTTCATGGTCAATAGGTTTTATGGACTTCCATATGTTATGCGCAATCTTAGTAGGTTTGTCTTGAATCTGTAAGTATTGGAGAGATGATAAAGATGAGATTTCTGCCTCCCATTTATGTCGCCAATAATTATTTATTGCATCGTAGACCATTGATTTCCATCTATATTTACGTAGTGGATTATTGAAAAGGCTTCGTGAATCTGGTAGTTGGTACTTTTCTAGGACTTTCTTCATTGTTGTAGCTAAGGAATGGCTACTATTGCATGCCATTGATAGCTGTCTTGACAGTATCATATGCTCTGCACTATGTTCGAGCCTGGCAATATTCATGAAGTGGGAAAGATATCTGCGATCTAATGCTGTCTCTATAGGTTCTGTACCCATGAGAATATAAACTCCTGTTGTGGCTGTGCGTAGAGGTAGGCCCTGAAAATGTTTCAGCATGGCTCTCTGTTGTGTCTCGAGACGATCTGTATCGGCCTTATTGACTTTCAAAACTTCTGACCCATATAGTGATCTGGGGAGGGCATGACTTTGCCACATTTTCAATGCCACAAGTGGTGATAGACCTCGTCGTGCATGGAGACCCGGGCCGAGGAGGGCATAGATAGTCTTATTTGCAGTCTTCAACCTGTCTTCTGTGTTGAGCCCATTCTTCGCAGTTCTTACCACACCAAGATGTTTTATTTCTGTAGTCTGTTTGACAACTGTGTCGCCAAGATGGACAGGGCTGGGTGGTTTGCCTTTGATAGTAAGGACCTCCGATTTATCCGGATTTATTGTCACTTTGTCCTTTATGGAGCAGAAATGAACAATGTCCATCATTGCTTGCAGGTCGTGCTCTGATGTTGCTAGCAAAGCAGTATCGTCTGCACAAGTAGGGGCTGCTACCCTGACTTCACCAAGATTTGCGCCTAGGTTACTTCTTGAGAGTGCATCTAGTGTACTGTTGTGGTAGCACTTGTATAGCGTAGTGCTGAGTTTCGCACCTTGCTTCGTGCCTTGTTGTAGAAAGAACTTGTCAGATATCAGGTTGTTCCATTTGACCCTCACCGCTGCATTTCGGTATAGGTTTGAAGGAGGACCCAGAGATGTTCTTGGATACCAAAGTGATATAGTTTGTTAAAAAGGACCTGATGATCAACGGTATCAAACGCCTTTTGGGCATCTAGGCTTGCCATATACAATTTGTCATTTGATTATGATTCATAGATTGTTTCAGATATTAGAAACGCTGCGTTGACAGAAGAACTGTTTGATGTAAATCCTCTCTGCATAGGATTTTGTTGTTTTTCAAATATTTTGTCAATTCGTGATTTCAGAACGCTTTCAAGTACCTTCATTATAGTATTTGTAACGACAATTCCCCTGTAGTTCCCGGGTAGATTTTTACTTTTCCCCTTTTTGTGTACAGGTGTTAAGATCCCATCCTTTAAGTGTTCTGGTACATCCAGGTCAGTGAAGATAGTGTTAATGATGTCTGTAAGGACTGGAACAAGCTCTGTTTTCGCAATTTTCAGATGTTCCGCTGCTATGCCATCATGATCTGGTGACTTTCCATTGTTGAGGTTGACAATCGCCTCTTCTATTTCTACAGTAGTCGCCTTCTCAACGGCAGTTCCTCTAGACGTTTCTTTGATCAGATCATTCTGAAGATCAATTAGGCTCCTATCTTCGTCGTTGTTGGGTGTAGGCGTTGCAAGCGCTTCAAAGTGTGACTTCCATACTGTAAGTACTTCTTCAGGACTTGAGCTCTCCTTGCCATCTACCATTAACGTGACATTTTGGTCAGATTTGCCAGTATTTCTCTGTGATTTTACCATCTGGTGGAACGTTTTCTGGTCGTTTTCGGATGCGTTCATGAGTTTGTTGATATATGTCCTTTTTGAGTCGGAGTGTGCTCTGTTCTGTAATCGTCTGAGGTTCATCTCCTCTCTTTTCATCATAGCTTTTGTCTCTGTACAAGTTTTACCACTGATTTTCCATTTCCAGAAGAGCTGTTTACACCTTTTGGAAGCATTTCCTATATCCCTGTTCCAGATACTTTTTCCTGTGGACTTCAGTGTCTTCAGTTTCCTGTAGTTAGGGATAGATTGCTTTGCAGCGTGATGTAGGACATTTGTCAGATTTTGGATTCTCTCATCCGTAATTCCACCTGAGGTTTTGTCTATGTTCTCTTTGATAGATCTTCTGTTGGTATCAGAGTCACATTTACTCCAGTTAGGCTTCGTGAGTACCTTCTTCTCCGTTTTCTTTATCATTCTCTTCGCGATGACTCTCAGGGATAGGGAAATTAGTGTATGGTCTGATGTGTTAATAGCGTTCATTTCGTCAGTCTTTAAAGCTTCTATTAATGGCGTGAGATCCGAGTTTGAGAGGAAGTAGTCAATTCGTGAGAACCACTTGCCGTTATGGTGAAAGAATGTAAGCTTATCTTCCGTGCATACGTCAAAGGAGTGTTCGTTTATGAAGTTCTGAAAGATTTTGTCTCTAGGTCGGGATCTAATAGTTGAGGCATTCATATCCCCTGCAATAAGTATACTGTGTGTATCATTGTACTTCATATTGATCTCATCCAGCTGAGCCAATATGTCCCTGTATTCATCATCAGTGGCTTCTGTTGACGGCATGTAAACATTTACGAGTAGGATAGGACGAGTTTCTGTTCGAATTTTACTAGCTTTTACTGACTTGCCAAAACCAGAAAGAAAAACGTTCTTCTTAATTATTCTTTCTTACAGCCTCCCACTCTAGGGCAATATCGTACTTTATATTTACACAGTCGTGTGAGCGGCGCCCATGTAAGTACAATGAAGAGTTTAAAATGTTAAAAAACCACAGGATCCTGATTATTCTTAATCGATAAAGAGTCGCTGTATGGGTTGCTGTATAATTCAAGTACACTGTACATTAAGCACACAGCCTCTGAAAGGGCGTACGCAAGTCGAGAGGGGTGTGTTCTTTGCATTGCTTACAAGTAGTACTATTTCGTGAATTTTATAATTATAGACGTACCAAAATGTTCTTTGTAACTAGCGTTTGGGTCATTCATGTGTACTGTGGAAAAGAGTGCTGAATCATAAAGTGGCATCTGAATTGAAGAGTGCTCTTTTAACCACCAGGTCCTCTCTGATTATCTACAGTGAAGTTCCGCTAATAAGACCAGTCAAAAAGTGGTCTTATTAGCGAATCGGTCTTATTAGCGGACCTTTTTTGTTCTAAAGTTAATACTTTGGGACCGAAACATTGCAAAAATCTGCATGATTTCGAAATAATTGAAGTGGTCTTATTAGCGGAACTTCACTGTATTACGTAAAAACACAGGTCCATGAAAAGTGTCCAATACCGTATATATACATATTTAAATAAAACAGTATATTTCCCAGTATATACAAGCCACTGACAGAAACATTCACAACTCAACTATTATGGCATCAAATCTCACAGTTTTTTTGCAAATTGCTCGTAAAACATAAGTGCCGAAGATGAAACAACCATTCTGGAACTCAAACGCATGTTTCTCCGAAATTTTAGCGTCGGACAACGGTCAGAGCGGCCAATTTTCGCCACTATGCCACATTAAATATGTATATATAGGTGGTCTAGGTCATTTTTCACGGACCTGTGCTTAAAAACCTTGTTGACTCATCGACTTTCAAAATTGTATACAAGATACCTGGACACGGTTGTCAATATGAACACTCAAAGAATACAATAAATGACAAGCATTCATTTGCTATTTTATAAAAGTATGTTATGTGTAAATTCATTTCACTAAAATCATCACAGTTACTTGTGAAATGCTAAAGGTCTGATGAGCACTGAACCTTTTATTGTGTAAATGTATACGTGCTCCATAAGTACTAGGTACATTTAGTATGGACCAAATCATCACAGGCTGACTTTGTGACTTTTCCAAATTAAAAGGATATAAACATTGTTGAATTAGTTTGTGTGGCATGCTGATCAGATGTACATTTTTTTCTAGCTAGCTTCGCTTGCACTTGTGTTAGAGCAGAGGGGGTCAATGCGTGTATGTACGCCCCACTAACACCAAATTCTGTATTAATCCATGTATTGCTAAATATATTTGAAGAATATCAAGGTTTCAAGTGGGGCATTAGTTTAAACAGATCCATTGGCAATACGATTGAGGATAAATTTACAAAATAACGACACCACTTATTTTCCACACTTTAATATTAATTCCTGATTTATTGGAATGCTTGCATGGTATTAATTAAATAACAAAGAATCGTGGAACAAGTAATGACAAGGATATTATTTTTAAAATAAATATACAATACAGAGTGCACAACAGATATTTATTCAGCATTGCTACTATGTAAACAATACCATGGTCAAAGCGATGCAACAATGAACAAACACATAATGAAATCAAATGCACAATGTGAACTTTTATCTAAGTTGAATAAAACACATGTAACTAGTTCGGGGGAAAAACAGGTCATTACTGCACGACCAAAGTTTAAAAAACAGTAACTCTCACCAAAGGTTTGAGTTGGCATTTTTTCTTTTAACTTTTACCAGAATAACTCTAGAGCTGCTCCAAATTGTTAGGTTCAAGCAGTGACGACCATTGCATCCACCCGATTTGCAGGTCCATTTATTCATCAGTGTTGACAGAATAATTAAGTCGAATATTTGAGTGTTGGTCATAGAACAAGAAAAAGGACACGAAGCGCACTTTTAGTACCAAGTGCATGTCAAATGTATGAAACGTACTCTAAATGTCGGTTTTGCTCAAGTTTGTGAAAAGTGCTTTAATTATGAATACCATACTAAAGTCATACTAGTAGCAACTGTATTAAGAATACTAAGCTCCACCTACTTCATTGTCCGTAAAATATATATCATGTAAAACGTAATGTATAAGATAGGTTCTTATAAAAGCGTGCCATAGTATGGGACTCAATAAATCGTGATATAGGTAGTCCCAGTAGGAAGATTGAAATCGATGGACGGATTGTATAGCCGTGATATTGTCGTTTGATGTGTCATGAATGTTCACTACCTTTCACCAATGTTGAGAGGTACTTGCGGGCTGCAAATGTAAGTTAAAGGAAAACATGCTTCGTCAACGGTCCGGTGTGTATGACTAAACATCGGTTAAACCAGCACGTGTGTAAAAGCCATTATAAATGATGTTTTGTCATGTGGCAACTTATTTTAAATGTATATATTGGGCTAGTTGCAACTATGCTATATAAACTATTGTTCGATTGTCATTATCGTCATATATACATATGAATTCCAGTTAGCATGTGACAATTGTTGTGTTTGATAATTGTGCTTAATTAATTCACATTCGAACTCACACATATGCCATTGCTGTTGTGGACAAGCTGTTGTAGACAGGTTTGTGATAGCACGGTTGTACAGACATACACTTAACAAATCTTATAAGTGTGCATGTATATATTTACCCATAATTTGGTCAAAAGCTAATGTCACACGTTTTTGCCGTGTGTTCATCGGGTGCTTATCAGGTTGTTAATGAAGCTATGTATCCTCTTTGCTGACCAAGTTCGTGTTCAAGTGTATGCACTTATCACGGAGACAGAAATAAAGAAAACAATGATAAGAATAAAGCCCAGTTTAGGGTTATAACTACTCACATTTGTGTTAAAATGCAAATTTGGAAGAGTTACCTCCCTTTGACCATAAAATTTAAACTGTATTTTTAGAAGTTAAAAATCACCATTTTGTTAAGTGAAAACTCGCATTATTTTGTGTTTTTTGAATGTTACAATACATCTGTAAATACATTATGTGAAGCAGTTAATTTGCTACATACCTATATTATTATGAATAACGACTGTGTGTATGTTTGCTTTATATATATATGTTCTCAAAAAATGTACATATGTTGATTGTTGATTTGCCTTTATGTATATGCCTCTCATATATTCATGTCGTGTATTGCCATTTCTAAACGGACTATGCATCTTTCTCCGCTTAACACTCTTGCTCTGTATGCTCTATCCACTCAACCTTTTTCTTTCTGTTCTGCAGCTTTAGTTAATATCGCCGAAGTTCTTTCTTACGTTGCTATACATATTTCGTTTTTCGTCTTTTCAATACCCACATTACTTCCGTGATATGCCATCCCACTCTCTAACCACTCCATCTTTCTCTCTTGTTTATTATAACTCTATTGTCACATCTTTGAGCTTGCACACGCACTCACTCTGTTGCATTTATGTTGCTAAATAGTGTCATTTTGTTGTGTCATTGTATAAATTGTGTTTCTCGTGGGCCATGTGGCCTTTTGAATTCGAAATAGACTTCTTCTTCTTCTTCTATCTTAAATTCTAATTGACCATAAATAAAAATAATTTGCACCTACGCGTAAATTTCTCGGGCATTTTACGTGTTTTAAAGTTTCATGGTTCAGTGATCCGCTGTATTTAATTTTGAATAAAAAAATATATTAATCTTATCTGTGTTATTCAATAGCATGTAAACAAATTTCAAGCAGAAATATTCATAACTATAAAAGTTATACGGTAAAAACACGTGCACACTTATAAGATTTGTTAAGTGTAAATGCAGAACTACAGCAATGCATATGATGTTTTAAAGGGACTTGAATATAACCACATTATATGTGCATAAAAGTTATGTCACTTGTCAAAACACCACATGCTCCAACATTTATTTGTTCATAGCGACGAACATTTGTATTATGTTGAGTCTTCAAAAATGAGTTTGTTTAATTAAATCTACATCAAACACACATAAATAAGATATTTTAACGAAATTATCACAGTGGTCTCAATATATATCATACATATTTGTATATGTGTACATGTGTTCAATTGTCATCTGGGTTACCAGGCAACGCAAACTGCTTCATGCGCCTGTAGCTGTGGGCCGTATTTCCTTCATACGTCGGGGGTCTCGAGTAGTGCATCATAACTGGACTGTCCGTAGTGATAACCCGAGGTTGTTTCCGCGGGGACTCTTCTGGTGGAGGTTCAATAGCTAGTCTCTGGACGGGTTCCTGCGAGCGTCTGTCCGGTCTGTGAGATTGTTTCTCATCCCAGTGATCATAGTCATTCACGTGGTGCTCTTTCCTACCGTAGTGCGCCATATTTGCTTTCTCTAAGCGGCTGCTTTCTGTATAGAATATTTCAGGCGTATCAAGTCGATGTTTCTGTGTTGGTTCAGATTGAGCATTGACCAGTTCATCAATTTGTCGGGTGTACAGCACACGCACCTACAAAATACACGGTGTGTTAAATAGTACATAAACTAGTACAATAATGTTGTACATTACATACGCTTATTGACAAAATACTGTGCTTATAAAACGCCAAGTAATAATACATGTTATGCCCCGGCATCTACTGATGCGGAGGCATATAGTTATTGTGCTATCCGTCCGTTCGTCCGTTCATTACATGATCACAAGGGACTTAATGATTAATTGTCTCTAACCTCATATTAAGCGGGCAACAATATGGCAGGGAAAACCAAAACAACACGCTCTGACGACTGTTAAGTCCATCACGAACTAACAACATATCATCACTAATAGTCATATCACATTTGGTATCTCATATCTTGTAAATGTACACATGGCTCTTATTATCATAATAACGATACTTCATATTTGGAAAACTACTGTAGGTTATATGTATCATTGTCTTCTCATAATGGAAATTATTCGTATTCAATTTAATCTGTACCACATATTAGCTTGGTATGGCTATGGTAACCTACCTACATGCGCATGATAGTACAGTATTATGTAAATGCTATGTTAGCCTACGCAGGACAGTACAGTATTTATGTTATATGGCTATGGTAGCCTACCTTAGCTTGGTTGAGTGGAGAACAACAACAACAGATACAAGCTGTAATCAAAGCACAGATGATCTCATTGAAAGCAAAGAAAGCAACAATCAAAGGGATCAACCACTCAAACGCTGACTCCGACCCTTCCGTTCTCTGAAACAAAACGTATAAAAACAGTGTTAGATATGTCTCATCTATAGTGGTTTTCCATCCCATACGTTATGGCCTAGCATTTCGAAGTACTAAACTCATTAGACCACTCGATCATCGTAACAACCACAGCAAAGGGTGCAAATAACCAGTATCAATAAGACTACATCAGCACCACAACAGTAATGGGATGGATAACACATTACTAGTATACACATGACTTTTTGTATCAATTTAGGTGGCGCTGACGTCGTCCTTATAGCGTTTTGACTGGTCATTATAGTACAAGTTATATTGCAATTTTGCAAACGACTCTGCTGGTACGACACTATGCGTTTTTGAACATATTTATGTAGATTTACTTCTACAAGGTACCGGTCATTTTGTTACACATTCAATACCTTTTATAAAGTCTTAGGTTCATAGCATTATTTTGAATTTTCATTCCATTGTAAAGTGAGTGTATATTCATGCTGAAAATAACGAAAGTTCTGATTTTAAATGGCTAGAATGTAAACAGTATAGTTAGCCCCAAACTGAATTACAGAAACTCAAGGTTTCTCCATGGAGGCAGCGTGTGGCTGCAGAACGCCGGGACGTCAATACTTCTATATTGGCTAACTTACCAGAACACATATGTATATCTCTATGGCAACCAATACAGGACCAAACAACACACAGCATAACACACTCAACACCATAAACGTCATTTTCTGTTGAATAGAACATTATCGAAATGTCAATGCATTTAATACCATTTAATCCTTAAATGCATCAGTAACTATTTTTCGCCAATATCATTTCGGCCTGGTTGACGGAAACAACCCAGTTATAAAGATGGCCTTATCCAGGGAGATCAATCTTGTTATTTGGCACGAAAAAACGCCTTTTTGTTCATACCATAACGGGATGAAAACCATGCCGAGTAAACACAACGATTTACGCGCCATTGATATCATTTTATTTTCGTGTGCGCATTGCAGGCCCCATCCAGAACAATAAACGATTTACAGCGTCATATGACCTGTAATTCCAATTTCATTTGTTACTTCTAGTTGACTATCTACAATATTCAAATCATGAATAACAACCAACCCGCAATTCGTATGTTTTCTATGAATTGACATCGTGGAAATAGATGCGCATACAATCATGATTATATTGAAATACATGTATATAAATTGATGTTTTATGCTATAATATCGTTCACGCGTGTGTTTTCGTGTTATAACATGTGCAGAGTCCTTCGGAAGCGTTGGTTTCCTCGTCCTAACGGCCTTTGGCACTAACCGTCCAAGCAGATGTTATACCAGTATAACACCAAAAAGCATGCGTAAACCCTACCGTAGCACATCTCTTGCCAGAATAATTAGGGTGTATGCAGCAAATAGTTGGAACAAACGAATGTATTGCTCCTTTAAGGCGAATGCAGAAAAACTGCCGAAATACCAACGGTAGATATATGAAAAGAAATGCAATTACTAATTCCAAGTGCTGAGATAACATAGACGTATAATGCTACATTACACATGTATATATATATATACAATGTACTTACAAAGTATGACAGGGTTGTCTTTTGTTGCAAGGACATACAACTACCCATTGCTCCGGTGACAATAAACTGAAAAAATGCAGAAAATATTCAACTGTCCATAAGCCAGTTTATGTATTGTTATATTTTTTATGAATTTCCATATAATGAACGAAAATGTCGTATATGTAGTTATAGTTAACCACTCCAGTTATTTGGTCTCGCCCAAGAGAACAATTGACGATATTTCGAACAGATATATCATGCTGATTCAATTATGTACTTTTTATTCTCTGCTTTTGACAAAAAGCTTATTGGGTATAATAACGACCGAAATTAGTCAAATAACGGGTAATAAATGATTCCCATCCGTATTTCAACTGTAAGTGATATATGGTGGTCAGTTTTCCTGGAATAATAACTTCATTTATAACGTCTTATAACATGCTATTTCGCAAGCAGCTAAATGTGGTGGACATGACCATAACCAATGTCACTGAAGAACATAACCCCCGTATTAGGGAAGCAAATACATTTTGGGTAAATCTTGCGATCAACGGACTTCACAGGTCAGGAGAGAAAAGATATGTATTACACCAAATTGTCAATGTATAGTACGGATATTTGACCACGACCATCGACCTTTTACTAGCATAAGTTAACATATGATATAGTGTCTATATTTATAGTATTTGTATGGGCTAATGACCTAAACTTTTATAACTATATTATTATAATATACAGTATAATTGTAATCAGCCGCGGTTCACGGTATGTTTTCATATGCGGAAATTATCACGAATACGCTGAGTTGTTGTACAAACAACAATCAAAAGGCCCGATATTGCATGACTTGATCGCAGAAAATGATATATGCAACGCAAGAACCTTGTAATATATTCCGGCATTAAGGTTAGGATCACGTCAATATCTCCTTATTAAATAACCCTCATAAACAGATACATTGGCTATATTTTGTTTCATGATTTTGTCTGTCATTTGTATACTGTATATTTAAGCTATGGTGTTTGTTATTTGTTTCTTTTTTCTTTACGTTCGTCTGAGATATTGTATCTTTAAGTTATGGCGTTTGTTTGTTTCTTTCATTACGTTTGACTGAGACAGTCGTAAGCGTATGGTCATTATTTTTTCCGTACCAGATTGGCCAATGACCTTCGACTTCGAAGAAACCTTGAAGATAGAATAATCACACACCGACTTACCCACAATCCACACCAGACCGGAATGCTTGCAATAGTTAGAGCTTTTAAAGTATCATCATCGTAATGTTGTGATGCATACAGAAATAGAAACAAGTCGACCACGCCCATCAGCACACAAGCCACGCCCAGTCCTATTTGCAGTCCTCCAAGAAGCTTAAATGATGAGAAAGGAAAGTTTTTCACTTTGGTGCTATCTAGGCCATCTATCTCACCGATTCGTGAGGGATGCATTGACATTCTTGGTGTAGATGTTTTAATTTGTCCGTAATCTGAATACCTCACTAATGACGTCTTCCTACTTGGCACCGGTTTCTGGTAGCGACCCAGGAAACTACAATACATAAAGTTACGTATAAAACATTTTGTAATATGCTGCATATAATCAAACAATAAGGAAGATAAAATATCCACATGGATTTGTTTAACGCCGAAAATGAAGCAGGTCATTTAGCCATTATATACACTGGTATCTAACAGTCACATGCCACAAGCATGCAGCTACTCTATATTTAAAGTCCTATTATGCCTTAAACAGCTATTTTCAAAAAGCAATAACTTGGCAACCTATCTGCAAAATGATGCATTTTGAGCACTTCAGTTGGGTCCCAAAGATGGAAAACACCATAAGATGGAAGAAAACGAAAAATCCTCCAGCTGGTTTGTGAACAACATAACGAAATGCAAACAATAAATGCATAATTTAAAGTCTAAGGGATGCAACTCTTGAAAAATTAGTATTTGGTCATCCATATATTTTACTAAATGTCATTTTTGGCATACTATTTCGACAGATAGAGCTGACATTCTGTCGTCGATTATAGGTCATTTGTGAAAAACACCATAATTCTTTGTATTTAGTCTATTTACCGGATGATCGGGAAAAAAGTTTTGGAAGAGATAATGTGACTTTAATGTAGCACTTGAGTGCCTGTCTAATCACACATCGGACGGTGTTCGTGTATACAACAAAGTTGTACCAAATATATGGTCGAAGTTCATACGCCGGTCAGAATTGACTTCTAGACAAAGTATGCTGAACGAGCAACGTTCAATTATATTGTACGAGATGACCAACAGCCGTCGAACTGACATCGACTGGTCATCGGCTGGTCACCAACAATTCTCTTTATCACTGAAACCTAAGTGACAAATCAACTAGACGCCGGACGATGTCCGTGAATCCGATTTGTACCCGATGACTTGGCATCGTGTAGGCCTACATTGAACCCTGGACAAAGGTCCCCGGACGGGTATCGTTCGATGACCGGTAATTGGATGATCTTAGTATAAAGCTGCGTTTCGTCGCCAGTAGGTGTATGTTTTGAGATAATGTATTAAGTCCCAATATCTTTTATATTACGCAAGTTTACGTTATTTATCGAAATCGTCGAACATTTGGCTACATTACCAGATGTATAAATGTACGTATGTATGCTGACAAGTCACGATTTTGTCACACTTCCGTTTCCGTAAGACTAAGTGATCAATTATACAGATATGCTATGAGAGACCAAACCAGGAAAACCTCTGATAAAAAGTCGACATAATTATACAAAAGGATTTTTGTTGTACTTCCGTATAGTATTCTCAAATCTGAACAATGTCTACACCATGTGACAAAACGTCACTATACCGGTATACGAGGGCCATTCAGTATATTCGTAGACAATCGTTCTCATTTGATTATTATTGCGTTTTAACAATAATTTCTTATATAATTGCAAGCAGTAACTTATTACCAACAGTCAATGCAATTTTATTTTCAATAATGCAAACGAGTAGCACGTCATCAGCCATTGTATTACCATAGTAACGCGCTACCCCCCCCCCCCCCCCCCGAACGACGTAACGTACCTTTTTCATTTGTTCAACTAGTTATAAATTCCCGTCCAATGTTTCTGCCAGATTATTACAAAATACATGTATTATCATGTGATTTCATGAAATTATTAAGTTATTTGGACGTCGGAGTGTGAATTAAAAACTATTTCATCAAGGCGAGTCGCGTTTTTAATAACGTCAAAATGTCTATTTATTTATGCAAGGAAATTCATACGACTATTAAATTGTGCATGGGGCTTGACAAAACGAAGCAGAAACACAACAGCCGCTACAGAGAGCGAAAGGAGAACATACAACATGCACTGGTATTGTGTTTAAGTGGCAAAAACTAATTTCTGAAGCGCAGCATTGTTTTTAAAACGATACAGGGATGTGCAGATAGGCAAACGTAGTGACGTTTCACGCCACGTCCGTCGAAATGTGCGAGGTGTTTTCATGTTAATATACAACCATTATGCCAAGCCTTAATCCTTAACTTAGACTATATAAGATATTGTGGAAGATATGTTAAATCATATACAATTGAATGTTTATGTTTATGTTTATTTCTATGTTAATAACATAATTTCATTTCGAGCTACCATTTGAGAATCAGTGAAACGTCAATAACGTCGCTGACGTCAGATCATAAATTGCGGTGTGTGGTGGTACCGGTATGGTGATATTTATATTTAAGCCATATTTTCTTCAAAAATTCATTGTTTCACGCATTATTTTCAGCACTTGTGTCCGAAAGACTGTAGTTTAACGTGATGTAGTTTGTTCAGATGTGTAAATGATAAACACAGACTACGAATTTATTGAATGACCCTCGTATTACGGCACGGCCTAAAATACCAGTCTTTGTTTCCCCAATCGCGACTCTTGTCATCTATGGTTGGGTAAACTTTACAAAATTACGATTTTATTTCATTATGCGCACCATCAATATAATTGGTTGTTTCATTAGATTCTAGTGGCTGATACATTACATTGATTAATTAAATGTAACATCATTAGGCATACGAGGTCCACGCCGCATACACCAATGACACGAAATTAGTAAATTACAAATATTGTCAAAATATATTATAAAATAAGACTTGAATAAAAAAAGAACATTGTGCTAACGTTACATAACTAAAAGTGTGCGTTGCTAAACCCGTTTTGGCTGAAAGTCACGGCTCAACACTAAAACATTGGACCAAAGTTTTAAGAACCTACCACATACCAGTAGTATTCAATTAAAGCTACGTATTTACCTTTTATAGTAGGGTTCCACAAAGTTGTTACTCATGATTAAATTGTTTGTTTAGTTATTTATTATTTTATTCACTGTGTTTATCCGTTAAATCCGTTTTACACCGGGATAATAACTTAATATCCCCTATAACTCCCGTTTATCACTGTTCACACTAAGAACACTTAAGCGAAATTTTAATTTACACCATCTTATTTCGAAAAAAAATCGCGTTCCGTGTATTTCTTTGCCTTTTGTTTTAAAATTTCATCGTTCATATTTGTTTCATTTCAAAAATGCTCTCAAAATTTGTAGTACATGTGTATAGTCATATATAGAATATTTGCGTTTTCAAGCCGTTTTAAATTTGAACTGAACTAAACTAATCTTCGGATGAACAGCTCTCTATTTCCGTTGTAATAACACTCTAAATTTAGTCAAACAGGCATGGTGAGCCAGGCACTACCAAACAGACATAGGAATGCCGCGTGATGGTATGAATGTTATCTGGAGAATAGCGCACCTTGTTTGCCTTCGTAAAAGGAGTTTTACGTCCAAACATTTGAATTATAAAATTTACCATTGAATTATACTGATCCAAAATCCTTTAATCACCGTGGTCATATAAATACGGACTTTAATCAAATGAATATTTAAATTATTTGATTGTCATTCCATTGTTGTGAGAATTGTAAGATTTCATTTCCATCTAGGACACCATTCTTACCACGTCATTTAGCATAGTAACATACTCAACTACAGTAGTACTTATAAATTACAGCTTTAAAAGAACTAAACTTGCCAGATGACCATCGACATAATGAAATACACAATCTAATTTATAACCTGTACAAATGGTTTAAATAATGAATTTTGTTTGAAGCATGCTGGAACTGATTTATTAACGCAAAGACATGTCATAATATGGGGGAGCCACCAGAGACTATATAGTCTGTGGAGCAAACAAATGCCTTGGTCTTTTTGCCAGATTATCCAAACACCTGACGCGAAATCCCGCTGGAAGCTTGGCATTTGTTCATATTAATATACTTTGTTAGGTCACTATTTTTTACACCAGATGGACTAACAGGCGCTTTTTCGGGCTTAACTTATATGGACATGAAACAAACCGGAATTTCAGAAGGTCTACATGTAACTCTGAATCACCTATATAGTACGTACTTACATTATACTGACTCTTAGAAAGTTAACTCTTTAAGTTTAACGATAGCTGTTAATTGCAATCTTGAGTCAAATACTTCTAATACAAAATACGTGTAAAAAACCGTCAGTCGGACAATTCTTTCATAGTGTATGTTCCTTCGTTGCAACAAATTAGAATGTTGAAAACAAACTGAGATCACAAAAACACGTAAATTTGCGTTTATTAATACTTAGTGCGATTATACTTCTAACGAAAATCACCATGAACTCCAAGGGGTATCACTAAATTGGTTATAAGTTTACAAGTTACATTTCTGCCTCTATTTAATGCCTAATTTATATTTTCTTAAAATAAATTTAATAGCATTGGTTGATACGGTTGTGGAAGATTTAGATTATGTTCTATAGGTTTGTTTGTCCTTTCATCAACATCAATATTCAAGGTGCCTCACAAAATGCTGATAAATTACCGCATTATTGCGCAACATTCCGTAAGATTTGTAGTTTTCGCGGAGATCAATTTTCGTGACTGTGGCTTAAAATATTTCGCAATTTAATTATTCGCGAATTCCCCGATCTACATTGTTAATTTCGCGAGGAAAGTATTTGATCTAGGTAAGAAACCACTAAATACATAAGCGGCCAAAATTGTAATACAATCAAAGACATTGTATTGACTGGAAATGGCGGGAAGCATTGGTCCGTCTACTTTGAAATCATGAAATCGAGTTGAACGTCATTGTACGTACATTATGTACATGTATATGTATGTGATGTAGTGAAACTGTTTAATCATGAATATATTGACATACATATGAAACTGAAAATAGTGTAGGGGTTTACCGATCTGGGATCAATCAACGCGAAAGCGAAAATGTTTTCTCCATTTTTGATGAGCAAAAACTTTCTTGGGAGATACATGACCTTCCCTTCTATTGTATCAGTTTGAAGCTCAAATATACTTCTTTAAGATGTTATACTGAAGTATGTGTGCTAGGTGACCAGAGACTGAAACTTACATTGAACTAAAGAACGCATCTATTTGGTGGTTCCCAACCTCTAGATAGAGGAGAAATTATTCGCAACATGTTGGTGATACCTTAACGATTTTAATAACGTTATTAGCGAATTAATTGTACTCGCTAAAATAGCGAAAATTAAAGCTTCCGCGAATAAAATCCGTATTTCGGTATACACTCCGTATATCCCTGTAACAATTAAATGTAGCATTTTATTCTTGTAGTTTGTTCTTAATCAAACACAATGAAACAGTTAAATTACAAATAAAACTTGGAATGATTTCGGGATTTATCTGTATTTAATGGACAGGAATCTAATTTTGAATTTTGGACAAGCGACAGCATTGCAATAAATCCGCCCTTATAATCCAATCGGTCTTTTTTATAAGATATCACAAAATGATTCAGTCTTTCGAATCTTGAATACTATAGCATATGCTGTACAGAACATCCTTGTCATAAAAGTTGATTCGGCGACTATTGACTCGGAATAAAAAGTTATTACTAAAAGTCAGTTAAAACGGTATAAAACCCCAAAAAAGGAAATTGAAAGTTAACATGATTAAAATGAGTTAGTGATTGGCTGCTGGGCTTTTACAGTCAATGAAAAAGTTGTGAATAAATTAAATCGCCTAGAAATGTCAAGTAAGGGTATAAGTTATGGTATATAGGGTACTGGGACAATTTTTTGAAATGATGTATTTGTTAGTTAGATATACGGTGTTAGTTAAGTAACTAAACTTGATATACGAAGAATGTTTAAAAAGTATGAAACAACACGACTCTTAGGCAACGTTGCTTAGATGTCACGTAGCCCAACGTTTGCTAATAAGTTAATAATTTCAGTCAAGTACTAGTATCTAGCGTTTTTCGAAGAAATAAGTACACGATTTTGTGTGTTACACGTAAATTTTTTAACACGTTGCAGTGCGTGTTGTCTTTATTGTAAACGTGTGTTTAGTGTAATAAGTACTCACAATGAAATATTCGATCTATTTAAAGAATTATTATTTTGTTAATTATACTTACCTCGTTAATTCCAAAATCAGTAGAGTTTATTTTAAAAAAAAGAGAAAACAAACAAATAGAAAAGACATAAACGGTCAAACTGCAAAACAAAGACGCAATGGACTAATAGAATTTACAATATACGGAAAGTGAAGTAAAATAGTTAAATAATCTTTAAGTGTTTAAGATAAACTTCTGACATTGGCAAACAGTCAAAAGTGAGATTGGCAATTGCACGTAAAAGCCTTCTCTTGTCTGGGATGTTTCAAATAAATACAAGATTTTCATTTCTAAATGCCCACTTCAACTTAAGCTTTATCATCGTATACGGGACTTTCAATGTAATATCTTCTGCATAGAATCCAAACAACACAATTATAACAATAATTTATGATACATGCATTTGAGAGGGGATTTATGCGACGATATTTAAGTATATATTGTGCACTTTCAAATCTCCGAATCATGGTACTGCATGGATTGCGTCCTAGACGACGTAAATCACTATGTGGAATGTTCCTGTTTTGAATCGACATACACTGTACTTACTTTTTATCAAGTAGATTTAACTAGTACCATATATACATTTTGTATATTTTACATGTATAACGTACGTCATACGTATATAGACTTTGATGATTTTTATATGAAAATAACTTTCTGTGTATCTATAGACAAGTGTACCAAGTCGTAGGATATTTGGTGCGTTGTCGTTGGGAGAGTCGTTGTTCTCACATATTCCTTCACGAATCTTACTCTTTCACTTTTTCACATATTCATTTGATTTGAAAGCGCAACGGTTGAAAGAACGGATGTTATTTGCAAATGCGTGTTTAGGGGTGGAGAGCTAGTAATCATATCATATACACAGTGTATAAACGAGTCAACTTCCGGTTATCGCAATAAGTCATACACGTTGAATTGTATGGTCTCCCAATAAGTCATATAGTGATTAGGGTTATACGCTGTGATATTGGATTTATTAATATTTAGTAAAATTGTCATGGAATAACGTAATTATTAACGTTATTCCTTTCGCGAATATCAAACCCACATCCTCTAATTTGAGCGACTCGAACGCTCTACCGACCGCGATAGCTGGACATGCATGGCATACCTTACTTCGACAAAAAAGACGCCGAAAATGATATCTTTGAAATCATATCTTGTTGTGTTATTATAATAAATATTTTGCTCTACAGTATTTTACTCTTGTCTCCAATGTGTTTACTAATGTCTCTTGTTGTGTATTATCATAGTAATTAACATTTTATCCCTGAAGTATTTTACTCAGATGTTTAATACTACGTTAGTTACTTAATTTAATTTTGTGGAAGGGTAAAAACCATGAAATCAACGAGAATGAATGATATAATCCATTATGATTTATAACGATAATCTGTTGACACTAATGAAATTGTTTTGTAAAAAATTAGAAACTCACCTCTATTATTTAGATATAAACACAGAATAAACACATAAACATAAGTAAACACAACAGTGACACTGAGTCCATTGGAATAAAACAAGTCATACAAACAAATCGCTGGCTTAGACAGAAGGTCGTAAGTACCAAATCAATAGTTTAAGAAAACAAGAAAACATTGTCTGAAAACTACTCTTCGCTTATGAAAAAACAAGCTTTTTAAACTTCAGTTTGGTCATCATGACCACTTCCGATTTTCATGAAAAGAGGCTCATAAGAAGCGCCTTGAGGTGCAGATTTCAATTATACAGGGTCTTATAAGGGCGTAAGTAGTACTTACAACCTTCTAATTCTAAGCCAGTGAAATGTATCCGATTTTGAAATTAAACTGAAGACAATAGTCCACTTTAAAAAAAACATACACTAGAATACCCGTAATATCAGACGTCTCCTACGTTTGTCTCAAATCATAATATTGTTTGATACTGAGATTCCGAGCATATGTCTCGTTCAAGTATGATAAGTCACAGTTTAATGTGTTTTACTAATACCACATTACATGCAACAAATCTCAGAAAAACCAGAATAACAAAAGAACAAGGCTATAATGGTACGACCTGTTTTCGTTAATTAATCCAGTAGTTTTAAAAGTTGTTTTCATAGTCAATGCAAGTAAGTCCTTCTAAGCAGCTCACATTTAATAATCTTCGAGAAGTACGTGACTTTAAAATAATTATCAGAAATTGTTGCCTCACACGGATATATGAAGTTGACAAAAGATTGTGGGCATTGGTTATACATTTAATAGAAACTTGGTGATAAAGGCAACTCATTTGTATGAAATTTCAATGAAAGTGGTGAACAAATATCAGATAATTTGTAAAAGAGGTTATCAACACTGGAAAAGCCTTTCAATTAGAAAGAAACCAAGTCTTGTATTTCAAACGTTAAAGGCGATACAAGCTTATCTTCTTCGATATCTTCATACATATCAACCAGTGTCGCTTTCATCTCTTCGTGTTCCGTCGCAAACACATTCGCTGTCTTTTACACCATTTCAAAACCGACAACTGTACATTAATCCAACGATTATAAATGGTTCAAAACGACACTTAGTCGTTTTGTCATATTGTGTATACCTCACGACAGCAAACGGATCCGGACTATATGGTAAGAGACCTTGGTGAAGAAATGTAAACATTATAAGCAGACAGCTGAACACCAGGCTTTTTTAATACTAGACAGTAAGGCTAGTCACTATTTATTTTACAAAATACATGTGCATATTTTACGACTTTTGATATTGGGATTGCTTCTATCAAGGGGTTGTCTTGATGACGCCTGTAATCCTAATCCAATGTTTATAAAACTGCATTAGAACTTGTGTCATGTATTGTTGTATATGTGTGCCAATATTCATGACAAGCCATAGGGTACTTTTTAAGAAAACAGAAAATATTAAAGATAGCGTTAGAAGAGCCGGAGAAATCCTGTGGCACATCAGCCGCACAATTTTTTGGTTGCACGTTCTAGGCAAACATTTTCTTGTGTGTATCTAGATGCTTTATAAAATTCGACAGAGGAACGAACACGGATCTCCTGGGTGATAAGCGAATGTTATACCTACTGCGCTAACCGCACACGTGGGTAGTTTCAGTACCGGATGGACCAGTGTAGGGAAAGTGCGATAAGATAGTTGTAACGTCTCGGCATCATTGAAGCAATTTCTAATAATCTTAAACTGGTTATGATATCTAATGCTATTTTTGACGTTTGATGGGATCAACTTTATCCAGAATGGTTGCAGTTTTCTAAAGTACAAAATCCCGAGCACTTGAAAGAAATATTTATTCATATACGAAACAATAAACCTCGTAGATAATCGCGAGAGTTCCATAGTTGCACTACCAGCCTAATATCTCTAACCGATCAATTTTATGCTTTTAATCCATTAAATCTGAACATGTTTACAACCTACGTTCACTTGTTTAATGAGTAAAAAGTAAACGTCTTTGGACTTACTGACTTGTACTCAAGTGCCGTACATAGATTTGCTTTTATCTTTTCAACATTCATATTAATAGGTGGTTTATAAGTATATTGGTTGAATCATGGGGATATAAACACAGATCGGTAGTCAGTGGATATCCTCTGATATAAATACCTCCTAGCTTATCTTACATGAGTGGACAGTTTTATATTTAATTATTAAATTTTATGAGTTTTCTAAAACAAGCTAGAGCCCCCGACAGTTCGTACATAATAATAAGATGAATGACCAAGCAATACAAATATCATAATTTTAACGGCAGCAACATCCATACAAAGTCATGTACTTGATTCAATGACACATCCATATCGTCGCCTGTCTTCACAAAGGACGTATCTTCATTTTGGCGCCAAATTTTTTATTTACAAATCAGAAAATACATAGAGGATATTTGTTGATTTTGGTGTAAGATCGAATTTTATTTCACCGAGTTATCACAGAAAATCAATATTTTCTGTGATCACGAGCGAAATAAAATTGATCTTTCACCAAAAATCAACAAATTTTCTGTTTATTATATGCCTCAATTTCTCTTAAAATGTCCCGTAATTGGCTTAATTGGAAAAAATCACGTCAAAATTGGAACGTCACGACGTGAGAATTATGACTTCATGATGACGTAACGCATATTTTAAAGCCCGGTGCCGTTGACGTTACGTTTCTTTTTCTTCATGATACTGGAACCAGCTTCAAAACAGTGAAAATAACAAAGTGGTAATTTCACAGTTATTTTCACTGAAAAAACTCCATAATCCATTGAAAGCAAATAATAAAGTAATTTATACGTCGTTTGCGAAGACTTCTGTACCAGTAGCCAATCAAATAAAAGTATGACGTCATGTTATAATACGTCGTATATTTCATTGGTCCATTTTTTTAGAATTCGCAAACGTCGTATAAATTAATTCGCAGAGTTTCAAACGTATTGTTTGGTGGAATCAAGATGTTTTGCTAATTTTGCATGACGGGGTATTATTACCAGTCAGTATTTATACAGTTTGTGAGACATATATCGGAACAAAACATGTTTCAAAATTATACGTCGTTTGCGAATGGATAAAATTCGGAAATTCTGAAACTATTATACGACGTTTGTGCATACTCAGTTTATTAATTGTCATGACAACAACAACAACAACATTTGATGGTTATTCATAGTCGAAATGATGTTATTGACTCAATTATGCAATAAGTCAAAAATTGAAATTAAATACATGTGCTTAAGGCCAGTTTAAATTAATTCCTATATTTGTACCCCCTATTTAGTTTAATAATCATTAAATGATCGTTTGGTTATATGCGAAATTCATTTTAGAAACCATATACCGAATTTTGGATAAAAAAATAATCAGTTTATCGTCTTTTTCTCAAAACAGTGAAATTTGAGATACGACCTTTGTGAAGACAGACGATTATGATTAGCTAATTTAATTACAAAACAATATTCTTTGAAATCCGAAAGTTTATCCGTTGTACATAGAACTATACAGCTGATGCTGATGCTGATGCCAGTCTGTATTTCTTGTATATATACATCATAACATGTATGTGTGTGTATTTAGCTTGCTGTGCTTTGGTTGTTGCGTGTACATGTATGTGCCTGGGTTTATGAGATTGGTTGAGATTCATTTTATCAAGCTTTTTAGGTGGTTTGCTACCTCATTGTTAAACATTTCGGAACCCATATTAGTGCAACACGGTAGTTTGTGCCTAGATAGTCTATCAGTTAGACTAGCTTCTCCATCTTTGACTGTCCTAGTGGTACATGTTGTATATAGGTCAATCCACGCTGCTAGGGCAGCTTTCTGTTCTTGGAAAGCATCTTCGATCTCCTGTGATATTTTCTCAGGCTACTTCGATGTGCATCTAGCTGTTTGTTCGACTCCATGGAGATTCTAATTTTAATAGACGTGTACATTGTATTGACAATCCTCGCCATGGTCTTTCTACTTTGCAACTATGGAAGCTGATGTGACGACAGCTACATTTGGATTTGGATCCTTCATTTTTGTGTGATTTAAATCAGTTTTGTCTCTTGGAAGAAGGCTAGTTGGATTTGGTACATTGCAAAATATTGCCTTGGTAATGATTTCATTACCGAGTTCATCAGGTCGGGAGATTCTTTGTTTTCAGCGTTGTCTGTAGTTTGTGTAGTTTCAGGCTATATAGTGTATGCGCTCTGAACTCATGACAGGTGATTTTCATTTCATTTGTATTTTCGAACTTCCAATCGTCATTCCCTGCTAATGTGGATGTTGCTCATATATCTGTGGGTGGGATGGGGTCTTTTATCCTACTCTGCATGCAAAAGGGCTTTGTGTTGAAATTGTTTGCCATTATTTTCTTTCAATGTTACGGTATCTTTATCAGGATCATATCTTATAGTTTTGTAGACTTCATTTCTAATTTATTTGTTGAGGTGATTATTGTGACCAAGTTTTATAAAGATTATGCACGTGACCTCTAGTGTATATACACAAGCAAATTCTGGACGGGCGACAGACGAAGAGTGATCATCACTTTGTAACAGGTGAGCTAAAACAAAAATCGGAACAAAATCGGCTGTTTTACTTCACCTGTCACAAAGTGATGATTCTTCAATTTATTAGCTCGACTATTCGAAGAATATGGAGAGCAATTGTACTCAGCCATTCGTCTGCGGCGGCGTCACACATTTGGTTAAAGTTTTTGGTGCAAGCTAAATGTACTACTAAAGTATATTAGTCGAGCCCACTGTCTTATGGCAGCTTGTGTTATCTTCACATCCTATTATAAGCAGAGAATGGCGAGTTTTATTATTTTCTGACACAACAAACACTAGTATCGTCTATTTTATCTTTATTTTCCACCACACATTCAGATTGTTATTATCATTACAAATCCTTTTCACATTAAACAGACAATAATTCTTAATCAAATAAAATGTCATAATTCATACAAAACAACCATTTTGCTATGAAAACAACATTTGCACGCCACAAGTTGTTATTTCACTTACAATATATTCTCAAGAATAAGTCGTTATCTTGATGTTGCATTTTGTCGAGAGTTTAAATGTGTTTGACGCCAAGACTTGAATGGTAAGTAATGATGCGCTCTGATAGGAGCATGTGCATACAATTCTCTTATCAATGGCCATTTGCGCTATTTTCGGAACATTTTTCTGATATATCCGCGTACCATCTAGCTAAAGTAGACATTCTCCATTTCTGCATAAATAACACACATTTTTAAAATCATGATTTTCCTCTTTTTTGTCAGCCTTCATTAAAATAATTTATATTTCTGTGATCAGAATGAAAGGAATTATCCGAAAATGTGATAATATAAAATCAAAAAAAAGTTTCATAACTTCAAGGGTGAAAATCGTTTGGCAATGGTTTATTATTGAAACTATAGCATGGGTAATACAAAGACCTAAATAAACAAAGATTGGACACTGAGAGAAAATGCAAAATAGCATGCAGCAGTTTCTGTTATTTTGCATGAACGCTTTTGTTTGTCATCCTTTTTTAATGACCAATATCTCATTTTGAAGAGCTAAATTTCTTCTACCGCATGATGTAACTTATTTTTTTCTACCTCTTATAGAATTCAGAAAGTTATTGTTTGAATGAGGCAAACTGGGTATTTTCTGACAAAATTGGAATTTCCATTAAAAAGAAGGTAAGTCTGGCTATTTGCGAACTCCTGTTTTATTCCTTGACTGATTTCAATAAATGAGGTATTATTTTAAAGCTGAATAATAAATCTATTGCATAAACTTATAACATTAAAACAGGATATATAAGGTATTAAGAACAGGCGAGATTTTGCGAGATTTCAAAAGACTGCCACAGGATATTGTGAGAATTGCTACATTATTCCAATCTTTATATATCTTTTTCTTTGGGTGATATTACAACTCAAAATTGTATGTAATGTTACAATTGATACATATTACAATGATAAAAATTAAATAAAATCTCAATTCAATAAAGTAAAATAATAAAGGTATCGATATTCACATGTTTGTTTCTTCAGAAGAAGAAGGAATATGATACTATAAATGGCATCAACCTGCCAACATCACATTAAATATAACAAAGGGATGCCACTCCAAGTGACGTCAAAATTCCAGTAAACAAGACTGCGTTCAATAAACGCTTATGCCCCCCATGGAAGCCTAGTCCATAAAAGTCAATCAGGGGCCATAATTCTGTTAAAATGTTGGATAGTGTTACATGGCTTTGATAATGTAATAGGAGGCTTATGATTGTAAACAAGCATGACAAGTTTGATGACAACGCCTTGATGTAAGACAAAATTTGGGTTATAAAGAATTGGACGATTAATAAGTCTAAGTCAAAATTAGGTCAAGGTGGAGGTCAAAATGGGGTAAGGTGATACAGGCGTGTGGAGAGTGTTCATAAACAACATAAATATAGCCTATTGTTTCACACCCCGCAACGTCTTGTGGGCGCGTTCAGACGGACGAACAGGTGAATCACTATATGCATCCCGATCTATCGGTCAGGGGCATAAAAATGTGCCGCATGCAAAGATTTTGTCACTTTTGAATTTAAATCTTTTTTCTAGCTTTTATGTTTTAAATCTTGCGTGAAATTATTAAAATTGCATTGTTACAGTAATAAACCTATCATCAAGAAAATTTCGTATTATAATTTAAGTTCTATAGTGTCACTATTTTTAAATTAATCAGTTTACACATTACAGTAACATAAATCAATGTATCAAACACCAGTGATCACTTAAATCATGATCATTCAGGCGCTTTAAACTCATTTGTGAAAGTGTTTGAATGATCCAAATTAGGTGTAATAAGGGCCTGGATAAACTACAGGGGGGGGGGGCACATTTTATTGCACTCACTTCCGCTATATGTAATATATAGAGAATGCTATCACAAAATATCGATCCATAGCCAGATGGATTGATAATATTTTAAGGATTTTAACATTTTTGGGGTGTATAAAATAGTAACTCCGAGGCCAACTGGGGGGCACAGGCCCCCTGTACCCCCATGACAGGGAGTCCAATTGAACTGTTAGTGATGTTGGCCCAGCCTACAATGTACGTGGGTTGATCGGGAAGTTCGTATAATTATGTTGTGAATCGTGTGTTGTTGCTCATACAGAATAATAAATAATACCATCACAATCGTCTATACATTACCACACTCTCTGATAAAAATACATCAAACAGTTACATAGTTACGTCGATTCCTAAACAGTCACTATGCATACATGCCCCACACTAGAAAAATAAACCACGTCACCTAACGTCGAACGCAATTTATGTCTGAATGTATGGAGCACTTTCCCCCATCTAGTCACTGCACTAGACTACGAATTTCTGATTTTCGACATACCTAGCTCTTTTGTACAGATCCCATGCATAGTTAAAGGATAAATATTGAGCTTGCTAACAATTTAACTAAATATTTTTTTACGTCCGTGATTTTCGGATGATTCCTCTCACTTTTCACATACACACAGAATCACTGTCGACGGCCACCTTTCTTTTTTGTTGTCTTCAATTGATATTCTGTGCACTCTGAATCGTCTGTGCAATTTGTAGGTAACTGCAGACTATACGCTTATAAATTCAATTCAAAGTCATCCGCTGACGTCATTGACGCCGTTTCCGTTTCATTGACTGTTCAGATTAACACAGTGTTAATTTAATAGCGGATGTAGTAAACAACATTTTATTTAGTGGATATGACCCCATGACGTTGACGTATGATGTGATATATTTGCGTGAATTTTAGCCATATATATAGAAGACTTAAAAAAGGCAATGTTTCAGGACAAGGATACCGTTAATTGTCGCACAAGTTTGCTGAGTTTTATTCTGTTCTATAATTCAACTGCAATTAAGTTGATCATCTTGATAGTGAAGTTTCACCAATATTCAACAAAAAATAAAAAAAATTATAAGCAAATTATACAAACTTCACAATCACCCCTCGTACAACATGTACAAATATCAATTAGGAAGGACGGACACAACTTGCAGTCAGCAATACCAAGTTCTTCCAAGTAATGCCTATACTATCATCAACCCAGAATTGAAACTAAAAATTGGATGCATCCTTTACACAGCTCTCCAAGTCTGATTAGACTTTGTTCCTTGAATTTTCTCCCATTTTTTATTAGACAATACACAGCTGGGTACACTTCTTGGACAAATACGGTACATTCCCCCACACTGAGATAGATAACATCCTGAGATCTAAATAATACAATTATCAACTATCACTATCCTGCCTCTTTCTCTTCTTTCGTTTTTTCTTGTCTTTATGTTTATGCTTCTTTTTCCGTTTCTTTTTCTGTCGTTCAACATCAGAGTCAGTTTGGAGATCTGATTCACTATCACTATGTTTCCTTTTCTTGCTTTTACGTCTCTTTGACTTATCTTTTCTTTTTCTTCTAAAATGTAAAAATATGGCAGACATCAGTAATCTGATTCTTGACACACATGTAGACAGGCATGGGCATAGCCAGCAATACGGACATATGCAGGCATGTAACAATAATTTGAAAAGTAGAAATATAAATATGGACAAAATGGCATTAAAGCCCTAAAATTGCACAATCACAACATGTATATCAATAATTTTCGATAATATACAACTATGATACAATTAAGTTTAAAAAAATCAAATTAATTATACATGTATAAGAATGCAGAAAAAACATGTCAGTAAAAAACTGACTTTAAAATCATCTGTGTCTAAAAGTCATTTTATATGAAGTGAGCCAGATCGAGTACATTAAATCTGGGAGGTGTTACATTTTATGACACTTGCTTCCTGTTAATTGCTTTATCACCAACTATTACCTGCTCAATGCCTGAGAAATGGCAGTCCTGAACCACCAACTTCAAGGCATGTATGCCTAACATCAAATCAAGCCTGGCTACACCCCTGACAGGATTTATCACAAATTGTCAATTCATATTTATAAACTTTAATAAGTTCAGCAAACTTTTATTAAGCGAGTCTCCGGCGAGATTAATTGAAAGATAATTTACAGCTGTGCTAGATAATCAGCCTGTAGGAAGTTTAATGACATTAATGGCTTTTGTGGTACATGTAATTCAGCTTGAGAATTAGAACTGAATGAAAGCAGAAAGGTTTTTAAATTTCTACTTTCAAACATATGAAAGCTTAGCATTGATTGGCTAAGAGAAAGAGAGAGAGGGGGTCATTGCCACAGTTCTTCTTCAGATACCCATACTGTCTTGAGCAAGATGATTTTAATCAGTCTGTTACTTCAAACGACATCTGGATTCTAGCCATGATGAGTACCTGTGGAACTAGATCATAATAGTAACAAACTAGTGAGTCATACCTGTCTCTATGTTTTCTGTTCTTCTCACTCTCCTCAGAGTTAGAACTATCACTGTTGGACGTATCTCTTCTACTATGACGAGTATTTGATCTACTGTGGTCATATCTGAAAGTATGTATATGACATAATCATTATATTGTACTGTACTATACAGGTAGGTACAAACTCATTTTTGTGAATTTAGCTCTGAATATTTCAAAATTTAATTTTTCGTCATGGTTCCAAGATTTTGTGAGTAAAACAGTGTTTAAAGGGACTATTGACTGACTTTGTTTCCATTATACATTTAGGTCAATAAATGTCTATTTTTAACATCAGAAACGAAAATTCCGATATTTTACGAGTATTTACGATGTTTATGTCGACTAATCATATACGCGTAGTGCACATTTTCCGATACCGCTGATATCGGAAATTTCCGGAAGCGCGTTCGTATATCTTCGTAAAATCTGACTGTGACGTCACAATCGGTACTCGCAGTTTAATCTGTCGCTTACACAGAATGTTTCTTTTGATTTCAATCACTATAGTTTTGTGCAAATCGGGAAAATTTAACTACCTGTCTCGAGAGAAGCATCTTTTTGTAAGAAATAATTGATTTTATGGGTTAATACATATCGCTGGCTTAGAATTAGAAGGTTGTAAGTACAAAATCAATATTTTGAGAAAACAAGAAAAAACCCGTGTCTGAGACCAGTTCCGATTTTCATGAAAATAGGCTCATAAGAAGCGCCCGTGGTGCAGATTTTAAATATGCATGAGTCTTATAAGGTCGTAAATAGTACTTACTATCTTTTATTGCTAAGCCAGCGATATATTTACATATTACACTGTGTAAAGAAATATTCCATAAACTAGCCTTTCATCGTTTGCACCCTGGTCAGTATGTTAGTGCGCTAATTAATAATCAAATTCAAACTTTTTTAAAATAATAGTATAGTAAACCAATCTCCTGATTTTCTACCTCGGGGTTTTATTGGTGTTTATCAAAGAATACGCAAGAATGTTTGGTGTTTTCCATGTGCTCTATCGCTTAAACTTAGCAGTGACATACAGTTTGTTGATTGCTGGCAACAGAGTGACAAGGTTGTATTTAATTGCAACTTCCGTAATATGTGTAATATGTGTACATGGTTTGCCATTGGCAGTTAACAAATAAACTAATTACCAATGTACAATCACGCGTTATCAATAAAAAAACATAATCGTTTTCTAACATAGCGTTATAAATGTCGGGTCAAGTACAATAATTTAACCTACACATATTTTATATGCATCATTATACCAGAACTAAATATGTAAGTCCTAGATTATAAGTCAGTTAAAATTCCAATGTGTTATATTCTTTGATGATATCGCTTAAGTTGGTATCCCGCGGTAATCAGTCAGGGTTCTATGATCTACGACTGGTCGCGGTGTCTTGCTGATTAGTTTACTGTCAATTAACAATGTGTCACCAGTTACTTTGATTGCAGTTTTCGCAAGGTCAGATAGTGTTGCTATATACGATTTGTAGTAATGTATACATAATATTATATTTATCTGACAGTACTCTGGCCTATAGCACGGATATACACAGAATGTCTAATGTATTTCCGTGCCTATAGATACTTTCAAATAAACTTACATCGATCCATCATGATTTTCAATTGTCTTAGACCTTACATATAATTTTAAATCTATATTTTTATAATTATGCTTTAGAGATTGAATGCAATTGAGTACAGCAATGATATCAACTAAAGAGCGCTTTAACTATTACATAGACCAAACCAACATAATTATGTTTATTGTTCAACATTATAAAACCAGCTTTTATGGAAAAATCCACACATTCTCGTTAATTGGGATTTATGTGTTCTTATTTTATAACGAACAATAACATACTTTCACGTGTCTAGGGCTTTAAATGACATATTTTAAAAGAGTCAAAATAAAGACGAAGCTTTTTGTTTCTCAACATGTGATTGTCAATTTTTTTGGAAAATATAAATGATTTTGCTTCAAACTCAGACTTTATTTGAGAAAATATACATGATTATGTATCTCTTACTTCCGAGGCCCTCAGGGTTTAATAAATTTATTTAGTGTATAAATTACTTTCATGGTATCGCTACCAACCAATTTAAGTTGAAATTCTCTAGTTTCTAAACGTGCCAATGTATTAAGAATTTCTTCATTATTAATGAAATAATGCTTAATTAAATATTGCGCACTTTCCATTGATTTTAGTTTGTATCCTACAAAAACCAATAAACCGTAGCCGAAAAGCTGCAATATGATTGGCTAACGCCACATGTCAATCAAAATCGACAGGCAGGTCAATTACCAGTCCGTGTAGCCAATGCGGTCAGCGATATTTACAGTGTGAATGTCTGGCAGATTTCTTCGACGCCGTTATTATGATTTCCCTTATTAATAATAGGTTTGAATTGATACGGCAAAATATTTTCATTGCCATCATAATCTGTATCCGAAGAATTTATCGTTTCATTAGCTCAGGGACCGTATATTATCTTCCCAGATTAGCCGAGTCGGAGAACTTCGCTGCCCGACATCTTGTTAATAGCACGATTGTGACGTCACACGCTTCGTTTCTAATATCGGACTTTTCCGGAGATATTTCCGTAAGTTTCCGTACAGGTATAACAATGGACGTGAAATATCGGTTGTACACAGGTAAATGTACGGGGAATTTCGGGGAAAATGTTGCGAATGCAATCACGATGCCGAATAGAACTATTACTCAAAAGTTTAAGTCACCGGTAAATATTCCCTTTAAGTTTTTGTATCAGCAAAATAATTGTAAACAAATCTTACTTGTCATGACTGTGTTCTCTCTTACATCTGTTCCTATCAGAGCCGGATCCAAACTTTTCAGGATAAAGCTCTTTAAAACCACTGTGACCCCAGCTAAAAGAGAATTCATAGAGGAGTTTTCAAAAACATCTTCATTATTCAGTAAGGCAAGCTGTGTAACCAAAGACTGTATATTTAGGACTTTGGTGTAACATACCGAGGATCTTGCATAAGTGTTCTGTTCATACAAGTTTTATTACACAACCGGACACAATAATATACACAAGGCTTTGCTGAGTAACATTTTGTTTTCATCAACGAGTTTAATAAAACTCCTATGTAATGAGCATGAATGTAAGATTCTATTGATGACATAACCTAAGAGAATGCTCATAATCGTTCAAAATGATGATATAATTATGCCTAGGTATAATGTGTGTGACATCTTGACGACGTTGGTATTATCCTGACGTCACTAGCCGATCAAGGCATCGATTGGCTGATGTCAAGTCAGGCTAATTTAAATATTTATTGCACACTCTCGGAGTGCCAAACAATATTTCAGACACAGCTTTATGGCGAGTCATATATGATATATGGCTGAGAGAGTTGGCCTAATCAGTTTGTCTGGAATTAATTACCAACCAGTTCTAGTTCAACTTGCCCAAAGAATACTAGCAAGTTTTTTCTCACACAATAACAGTTAAGAAATGACATCAAATGCTATATAACATAACATAGATGTGTATAATCTTTGACTTGCCCTTCTGCAAGAAATAATATTATTCATTATTGTCCCCTTGATGCATAAACTGTTACCGATTTCCATCAGCTTCCTCAGCTTTGTAGAGTTCATTCATCCAATATGTACTCCTTGGTTCATCATCCATGTGTGCCCTTCTCTCTCGGCTACTGCTAAACTCATACTTCATGTCAACACCGCGATCTTTCAAAAATGAATTTCTTGTAGATGATGGATCCAGTCCTTCAATCTGTTTGTGTCTCATCTTCCACATTTCCGACTCCTCAACAACCTGCATAAAAAGTTATAAATAATTTGTATACTTCAGGAAAATCCTGTCTTTAAAGTCCACCTAAATTATTGAACAGCAACATGGTCTTTCTTGACAGGTTGTTTCTCCAAACAGGTTGAATATTATAATTAAAAATCAGACAGGTTTTGCACTAGTGGCAGTGATTTTTTATAACAACAGTACCCCATCTCTTGTACGAAAGAACTAAAATAAAAGTTTTGGGTCGGTTTGGTTGTGAGACGGTTTGACTGTGGGCCGGTTCCTGAACTCGGTTTAACGAATGGTCACTTGTTAATCCGAGTATAGATCATCTCTTTAACGTACCTTGTTGTGGGAGTCCGTATGTCTGATGACATTTTTCAGCAAAGTTTTGTTTACAGTGGAAAGAATTTTCTTTTCTGACATCTTGAAATCCAGGGTTTCTAATTATTTGTTACGACTAAGATTGAGTACGAATAATAGTTTGTGTTAAAATATGGTAAGTACCGTACACATTCCGCTTTTATCGTAACGTCGCCACAGTTACTTCCCTTTGACCGTGTTAAGTTAAGTTAAGTTACCAATTTTCTAGGGCTGCTTTCAGCAGTTCAGCCGTTCAGCCACCCTTTGACATTTAAACTTCCCCTGTTCATTGGGCTACCTATGGAAACCTACGTTCGAGTCTCCCTGGGGAGATTATTTCTCTCCTGGTGGGTGTGCAGCCAACATCGATCTTCGGCGCCCAGGACTATCAAACATGTTCAGAAACAGCCCTCACAGGTACCAATTCACACCTTGGTCGAGTGGAGCATGTGGGTTATTCGTGCTCAGAGAAATTAAGCAGTGGTCCAGACGGGGGTTGAATCCGGGACCTCTCGATCCCGAAGCGCGCGCCCTACCTCTAGGCCACCGCTCCCCACACCTCGGTCTGGACAAACTTTGTTATTTAGACGTTGGTAGCGCTCGGCCTTTTCCCAACTGATTCACATAGCCATGAACCTTTGGTATTAATATGGAATAGAAATAGTATGTATTTCATGTTTTATAACTTGACCATTTTATTTACAAAATACCACAGATAACTGTATCATCGATAAAGAGTACAAACAATTTTTTTTTATAAAATTTTTGTTATCTTAGAAAGGTGCATTTGTACCAAAGTGGTCAGATTTTCATGGTATCAAAAACAATTTCGATATCTTCATAAAGTAATTTCATTCATAGACAACATCGTTAGAACTACCTCCATGCAAAATCCCATCGAAATTGGTTGACTAGTTAAAAAGTTATACCATGAAATGTATACCCCGGTGTCCAGTCAGTCACTGAGGTGCATTCAATAAAATATACACTGTTATTCTAAACAAGAAAAAAGAAAGTGATATCAAGCCTTATGGGTTTATTTTCCTATTTATGGACGGATTTTTAAAATATTGATATCAAATTAAAGACGTAGTTCTCTAGTTTCAGATTATGTAATAATATTTAAAATAACACAAGCATTGATGAAATGTTTATTAAAAACAAACTGCACTTCAGTGACCGGGTGGTCAATTTACCGTGTTATAACCTTTCTAAGATATTATAAATTTTACAAAAAGATTTTTTGTGTAGTGATACAGTTACCTGTGCAAAATACCAGAAGACAAAATACCCAAGTGATAGCATTTTAGCACAATAAATATACAATAATTATTATACTACAAAGCTTGGACGAGTGTATACATTCTTTCCATGTACAATGTATGTTTCATCAAACCAATATGAATAAAGCAAATATCATTGTCATCATCGGTGACAACAATACCCAACAACTAGCAATTATACGTCAACCACAATAACTGCTCAAGTTCATTTATCCATTTGATAAGATTCATAAACATGTTTTATAAACTTTTAGTTGCATTCGACGGCTTCTATTTCTATCAATATATATTAGAAAAACAAAGGGGTTTAGTTGGAACACTTGCACAGGATATTAGTTGTATCGTATTAAAAGTTGCTTGTGTCTTTATGTAAAAAAGTCGATGACTTGATGAAAATGATCATCTTTGCTTCTTGTGTATAATTTATGTTAGCCAGTTTAATTAAATACAAATTCATTTTAATACATTCACAAAACATGTTGAATATATTTCGTAATGTTTCAAAACTTTCTAAATTAAACTAATTAGTACCATTTTTTTTCTCCGAAAATCATATCGATCTGATAAGTTGGAGATCAAAGGACAACCCTGGAGATCAAAGGACAACCCTGGAGATCAAAGGACAACCCTGGAGATCAAAGGACAACCCTGGAGATCAAAGGACAACCCTGGAGATCAAAGGACAACCCTGGATATCAAAGGACAACCCTTAGACTGAGTGTTAGATGATTGGACAAAACCGCTTGCTGAGAATCAGCATTGTATACCATTTTTTCCATCAGTGACCGTGTGAAGATGGTAGTTATCAAAGGCACAAATTTGGTGTACTATGGACACGTTACCATTGATACTTACGTAATGACAAAATTTAATATGCTGATGGCACCCTTTCAGACCTTGAAATTGTTGCGACTGAAGAGTACCTTGGAATCCATTTCACCAGCTCTTTGAAGTTGGATGAGCATATGTCTTTTGAATATATAATATATTTTCGTCTCATCAATACAAATACAGATATAACATAATGACATATATCAAACTAAAACATAGAATTGTATTGCCACCAGAGTTATAAGAGACTAACTAGTACATATCAAATACTACATAAACATTTAATGACTTAAACATAAAAAAGGCAAACCCAATTTATCACATGTCAAAAATCACAATGCATACATGTAATAGCAAAAAAAATAGAGAAAAAAATGAATGACTGTCTCCCACAACTTGGTGGACATTCCAGATATACGAGCAGCGACAGGTGAGTCAGTAATATCGTGTTTATCGGTTCTATCAGCGGGGTACGTTAATAGTCCGAGAGCCCACGGACTTTTATTGCAACGAAGGAGGCCAAAAGAAGTTTTTACATATTTTGAAAGGTTATATCATACGCTATATGAAAACCCATTTCTTAAGTGTCAAAGCCGTGACTACCTACATGTTTTTCTCATTTTTGTATCATGGGGTGAATGAAAATAAGCATAAATTCCTAAGGGGGTAGGGGTAGCTTTATGTCTAATAAAAAACGAAAACAATGTTCAATGTGGAAATTTCTTGCCAAATTTGAAAGAACACATAATGGGCAATTCTTTAAACATACAAAACCATAACATCGACGTGTAAGTATTATGTAAATAGGGGTCAAAGGTCAACAATTTGATAAAACCCATAGAATTTATACAAATGCTCCAGTATACTTTTTCATCAAATTTTTCGTTTTCCCCCAAATTCAATGTAATGCACATATTTTTATTCCTTAATGTATACTTAATTTATAATGTTATACAATTGATAAGCAAATATTAAAAATTTACAAAAATACATGTTTTCATCATATGGGTGCAAATTGAAACAATTGAAAAATAGCATTATTTTGAGGGTATGTTTAGTTTTACTTGTACCATTGCTTCTATTGGTCAGTAATAATTGTATTGATTGAATATTATTTTCATATAAGACAATACGAAAATTCCATCGTCCATTGAAAATAGGTCAAATTATTCAAATCTTTTACATGTAAAAAGGTCAAAGGTCAAATATGTAAAGCAATAAGTAAAAGTAGTGTAATAAGGCTAACTTGTGAAATTTGTATTATTCCGAGAACCCACATACTTTTATTACAAAGAAAGAGGCCGACATAAGTTTGCATATATTTTGAAACAATAGACCATATCCTATATGACAACCCATTCTTAAGTGTCAAAGTTGTGACTATCTATGTTTTTTTGCGCACTTATATGTCATGAGGTCAATGAGAAAATTTGTAATTTGCTTAGGGGGGTAGCGTTACGTTCGTGTCTACAAAAATGACGAAATAAACTTAAATGTTAAACAATTAGCGATATAGGTAGAAGATATATTGGGACACATTATAAAACTTACAAATTATAGAATGTCACTTGCAAGTATGTACTGTATAGGGGTCAAAGGTCACTGAACTTTTAAATTCCATGAAATTAATGCAATATTGTCCATACGGTTTTTACGCTAAGTTCCATATATCTTCAAAATTAATAATTTGCACGTAGTGCCATTCCTACATGTATACGTAATTCATAACACTTTATATTTGGTTAAAAAATAAGTCCAAATGCACGAGAAAACGATCATTAATCATACCGGTAGAATCACAAAATAACCAGCATATCGAAGAAATGGCCATGTTTATAGCTACCATTTATTTAGGTGTCAGTCTATGGAGATATATTTTAATATATGGCTACATATATGTCAGGTCATTTCAAATACGTTAAAACTCTCAAAAAATAGCCGTAAAATGCGCAATAATTAGTGAATTTTGAATGTTTTCATTTAGTACTCATATTTTATACAAAGTAATTCAGCAATAATGCCAATCTTAGCCCCATTGGCTGCTTGCCGCCATGAGGTACAGCAACCTCAGTATTGTCCATCTTAGGTACTTACGACCCCTATATATAAAGACTCCTTTTATACAGGATTACAAATATTATAATATCCATTTACCCCATACGGTATTGATCACATTTGATACTCAAAACCACCCAGTACAGCCATTCCTGACACATCCTTGATGAACAGCTAGGTTCCAGGTACTCAATACACACACGATACTGCCTTTTATAAACCTCTGATGGTACTCCTAACTATCAGGTTCGCCCATTCCTGGTGCTATCGGGTACTAACGGCCATTGAGGGGCTGTTTACATGTAACATTACCAGGTACATGTTCTTAACCATCACTTCAAATGCATATGGGTACATACAACTACAAAGTAAAATCATATGTTTTACTACTGGGTACATTCCTGAATCTATGGGTATGTCATACTGTTTGGAACAGTTATTCCAGACTCCATGAGGTAGTTATACTGCTATGTTGAGCTATTCCATGTAAATAGCGCTTGGTTCAGTCACTCTTGAGCCTATGACCACCTAAGAGCGCTACACACAGCAAGGAAAGGGTGAGAAGATAATAAAATTATTCGTATTATATAGGTATGTATTGTCAGATGATGATAATAAAAATACATTTTGTACATTTTGAGACGCACAAAAAAGGATATAATATCTTTATATTAAAGGGGTCGTAAGTACCTAAGATGGACAATACTGAGGTTGCTGTACCTCATGGCGGCAAGCAGCCAATGGGGCTAAGACTGGCATTATTGCTGTTACGGGTGGGGTAGGTTAGTCAGTGTTCATTCGCTACAGTATATTGGCAAACAAAACGAATTTAGACACAACAATACTGAATTTCTTTGTATAAAATATGAGTACTAAATGAAAACATTCAAAAATGACTAATTATTGTGCATTTTATGGCTTATTCTGAGAGTTTAAACGTATTTGACCTTGACCTTATACTCCATATTTGACCTTGACTTTTTACGTTAAACTTTGCCCAACTGAAATGACCTGATACATATATGTAGTCATATACTAAAATATATCTCCATATACTGACACCTAAATAAATGGTAGCTATAAACATGGCCATTTCCTCGATATGCTGGCCATTCTGTGATTCTACCAGTAAGATAAGGATCGTTTTCTCGTGCATTTGGACCCTATTTTTAAACCAATATATATTGTTATGATTAACTTTACACGCAGCAATGAAACTCCGTGCAAATTATTAATTTTGAAAAAGCATGGAAAAAACTGTATGGACACGATTGCAAGAATTTCATGGATTTTAAAAGTTCAGTGACCTTTGACCCCTATACGGTACATACTTGCAAGTGACATTCTATAATTTGTTAGTTTAAAATGTGTCCCAATATATCTTCTACCTATATCGCTTATTATTTAACATTTATGTTTATTTTGTCATTTTTGTAGAACAAACGTAACGCTACCCCTCTCAGCAAATTACAAATTTTCTCATTGACCCCATGACATATAAGTGCGCAAAATAACATAGATGGTCACAACATTGACACTTAAGAATGGGTTGACAGATAGGATATGATCTATTGTTTCAAAATATATGCAAACTTATGTCGGCCTCTTTCATTGCAATAAAAGTATGTGGGTTCTCGGAATAATACAAATCTCCCAAGTTAGCCTTATTACTCTACTTTTATTTATTGCTTTACATATTTGACCTTTGACCTTTTTACATGTAAAAGAGTTGAATAATTTGACCTATTTTCAATGAACGATGGAATTTTATTTTTTCTTATATGAAAATAATATTCAATCAATACAATTATTACTGACCAATAGAAGCAATGGTACAAGTAAAACTAAACATACCCTCAAAATAATGCTATTTTTCAATTGTTTCAATTTGCACCCATATGATGAATACATGTATTTTTGTAAAATTCGGATATTTTCTTATCAATTGTATGACATTATAAATTAAGTATACATTAAAGGTGCTGCCTCACAGATTGGGCTTAAATTTTTGTATATCTTGATTTTCCAACCTCACCAAGTATTGATGTAATAGAAAGCCACTGACGGTTGCTTTATGAAAAATTTGGTGCAAATGAGCAATTTTAACCACTCTCGATATCGCCCACTGAGTATTTTTTTCTTGAAAAAAGCGCTAAGTTTCCTTCCAATATGCTTTGTGAATTGTGTAATTCACACATGATCAAACTGTAACATCAACAAACTACAGCGTGAACATCAGTGAGGTATTTGGTTTGTTTTTCTATTCATTTTCAACAAAATTTAATGCGAACAAATTTCAGGCAATTTAAGTAATGGTAGTGTTAATTCTATAGGGTATTAATACCCTAAAGCATTTTTGATGTAAAAAAACTATATAACTACGAATTGCCGAAGTTTCTCAAGTTATTTTAGATGTCAATGTGGTTGTTTATGGGATATACAGGCAACTATACCAAAATTACACGAATATTTGACAATTTTATTTTATTTTTGCAATACACCAAAACGTGAGGCAGTCCCTTTAAGGAATAAAAATATGTGCATTACATTGAATTTGGGGGAAAACGGAAAATTTGATGAAAAAGTATACTGGAGCATTTGTATAAATTCTATGGGTTTTATCATATTGTTGACCTTTGACCCTTATTTACATAATACTTACAAGTGGGGTTATGGTTTTTTATGTTTAAAGTATTGCCCGTTATGTGTTCTTTCAAATTTGGCAAGAATTTTCTTTTGGCCTCCTTCGTTGCAATAAAAGTCCGTGGGCTCTCGGACTATAAGGAACAAAGGATTATATTCGGAAAGAGAAAGGGTAGCGTAGCCAGATTCCTTCTATCACACAGTTTTTGTCTCTCGAACACGGGGGTCATTGGCCAAGTAGGTAGATGAACCCGGGTGATCACGCAATGACACGCAAAACAGAAACAAACAGACAATACAAGTGCATGTATAAACGTTTTTGTTGTTGTTTTTGTTGTTGTAATATGCTCTCCATGTCCACGTCACTAAAAAAGTGAGTGACTATACATGTGCCGCCTCGGTGTAGTCATTGGCAACAAACATAGTTGGAACAATTCTGTTCGGAATGCAAGCAACTTAGACGCTTAAATTAAAATGTAACATCATGTACAATAATCCATACAAATTTGAGCTTGATTAAGCTGGGTTTACCCTACGGCGTTTTGACCGACGTTTACCGGCGTATGGGCATTAGTTCAGCTCCGCTAGTAAACGTTACAAAACGTTTTTAAAAGTTGATAATTGCTGGTGAACGCTGACGAACGTTGTGTTCGTTGAAAAAAAATTACATGCAAAAACTTTGCCGACGTTTGGAATTAAACGCTGGTGTAAGTAAAACTGTTGTGCTCCGTTCCGGTAAACGTTACACAAGCTAACAGCTTTTTTCCGACAAAAACGTTCCTCGCGTACGTGTATGTCTACGTTTTTTGAGACCATCATTAAAGCCTGACTGTGCTTTATACAAACCTACATACATATAATCACCAGGAACAAATCCAGATTGACTGTGACAGAATCTTGAAAGACAAACTTGTAAGTGTGTCATATAATATGAATAGGACGACGGCCTAAATAATATTGAAACGGACACTGTCGAGAATGGCAATTAGTGTGCGAAGAGTTCTTTGTTCAGTAGAACTGTCTTGTGGCGCATATTTCAAATATGTGTGGGTCTTATATGTATAATGTCGTAATTATGTATAAGTAGCACTTAGGACTTTCTCATTCTAAGCCAAGATATATACTTATACAGCGAGTATATCACTACATGTAATATTTATAGTTTCCTGGACGGGCGGGCGGGCGAACTTTTAATTTGCATTTTTTCTAAATGCCGCAGTTTCTCAGCTTTCAGACCCGAACCTGAAATGTATGCCTATAATGTCGTCCCATCCAGAAAAATGCAGCATTCTACGTGTCCACCGAAAAAGGAATCCATACATCTACAACTACACCCTAAAAGGACATATTTTAGAAACAGACACGATCACAAAATACCTTCCACTTAACAGAAAACCTATCATGGAATACCCACATAGATAAGATCACCAAAAAAGCAAACAGTACTCTCGGATTCCTGCGTAGAAACCTCAAAATCTCCAATGAATCAGTCAAAACTAACGCATACTTCTCCCTAGTCAGACCACATCTAGAATACTGCTCAACCATATGGAACCCATACACCCATACACCAACAAGCTAACTCGTCAACTGCAAGGTACACTACAAACCGATACCATAACACCAGCAGTGTGACTTCAATGCTAGACCAACTGGGATGGGAAACTCTAGAAACCAGAAAAACAAAGGCACAGCTAACCATGCTCTTCAGGATTGTTCATGGCTACGTTGACATCCCTGCAGAGAAGTACCTGACACCTGCTAGACTCACCACACGATCATCCCACTCTCTTAAATACAGACTCATCTCAACATCAACAGCATACTACAAGAACTCCTTCTTTCCCAGAACCATGTGGGGAGCGGTGGCCTAGAGATAGGGCGCGCGCTTCGGGATCGAGAGGTCCCGGGTTCAACCCCCGTCTGGACCACTGCTTAATTTCTCTGAGCACGAATAACCCACATGCTCCACTCGACCAAGGTGTGAATTGGTACCGGGAAGTTTAAATGTCAAAGGGTGGCTGAACGGCTGAAAGCAGCCCTAGAAAATTGGTAACTTTTTTAACTTATTGCTCCATGGAACAGCCTCTCTGCATCTGTCGCAGAGTCCCCCGACTTTAAGCGGGGATTGTCCAAACTCTCCATTTAAATAATGTTTAGGGCCCAGCTGTAAGTAAACCATCGATGATCCCTGAGGCTGTATCAGCAGTGGCCACCATAACTGGAGAGGTTCGGGGTGAGAAAGGCGAAAACGCAACTGGGAAAAACTTTCTTATTCTTCTTTCTTTGACCTTTTTACTTATTTCTTACTTTTCTATTTATTTCCATACAGTTCTTACTTTCTCTGGCCAGTAACATAATAGTCAAGCCTGACTGAGTTAATGTAACCTGTAGATGTAGATAGATAGATGTGGAGAGGGGGGGAGTATCAAGTTTACATGTAGTACTTAACTCAAAATCCCTGAGTAACTTAAAATTTAAGCTATCACTGGCGCGGGGGTGTCCCTCCCATTGAATATTTCTTTTTTTTTAATTTTGAAATTAAATAGTGCAATTTCCTGCACTTTTGATTTGAAAATGACACGGAAGTAACTATAAACTTGTTCCACGATATATATTATAGTCTGATCGATCTAATATCAGACAACTTCCATGCTCAACAAATTATTTGAAATAATAGTCGCTTTATCTGTGTTTTTGTATTATAATCTAAATGTAAAAGAAAATTCAAAGCACAGTATTTTCACTATTTTGATATTCAGAAATATTTGTTCATATACATGTAGATCTATATATGTTCCTGGATGTTTTCAAGAAATTGGGACGCACTTAATAATAGGTAAATGCCATCCCCAGTGCGCGCACGCAGAGTTACTTCCCGTATTGACCGTATCGCACAATCAATTAACCGGATCAAGATTCATCCGCGTGACCTATATACCGGATTTAATATTTTCTTCGTAAGCCTTTCCAGCGACTATATTATTAACTATTATACTGCAAGTATAGTAATTAACACTTTCTGTTCTATAATCTGTAACAATTCCTTCAATCATATTTCGATAGAATGGCTACACTATCGGACTATTTTGCTATTTCTAATTAACGCATTGACCAAAGTACCGCCAAAATGGCAGTCATCGATTACTGACAATAGTCCCTGTCGCAAATAATAGACAATTTTTCATTGAATTGAATCACACACGGTATGTAAGCGTTCTTGTTCTAGTTGATTGATTGGTATAAGTATGTTTTTAACCAGTGTCACGTTTGCATGATTCGTATTAATCTGTTGTACTCTGTTATTTTGGGACAAAGTTGGTTGGGACGCATTCAAACATCACCGTTGTGTCCGGGATAATCCAGCGATTGCATCTCACACGAATGTACTCTGTCATTGTCTTTGTCCTGTATGACATCCTTTCACTACTTTTTGAACTGTTACTTTCTTAGGCGTATGCATTTGTGATATGTTCACACCTCTTGGTGACTATCGGTGTTCATTGAAACGGACCACTATGGATACGTACTTGGGTCGCAACCGGCTAAAATTCAGAACGAAACTCGCTGTATAGATAATTTTTGTTTATGAAAACTGTTTTTTAAATTGTTTTTGATGATGTTGCATCATAATAACATGCCAACAGCTATCAATCACAAAGTGTTCCTTAGTAATAATTCATTAATTGCTAACTAATTGCCCAATTAGTGACTGGTTTCTGTTGATTTAGCTGTAACTTTGTTACTAAGCTGCTATTCCACTATGTTCTCAAATAAAAGTATAACTTTTTTCTTAATTCCATAAAAATATTCTCATTTGAAAACTGAAAAATCGAAAAATCTCGGAATAAAATTGTTATACTGAGAAAAACAGCATACCACAGTTTCGGCTACCAAACAGTTCTCACTGCAGACATATCTGGTATCGGGTCAGACCGGCCCACTTACAAGAACGACCCATTTTAAATGTACCATAACAGCCCACACTTGATGTGTACCTAAAGGGCCCACTTTCAAAAATCAGAGTTTATTTGAGCTGTTAAGTGCAGACAAAGAATTATACCACATAATTTTTCAGTTCATTCCATAAGAATTCGTCATCAAGTCGCGATTAAACTTTATTAGTTAACTGGGCCTTCTTAGTAGGCGGTTCTGACCCTGATTAACATTTCTCACACACTTGCACAGGCATTTTCTCGCAGACTTTTCTCTTATATGTGTATAAAGGGGCAGGTACATGGGGTAGGATTAGTATTATATTATGAGGTGTAAAATACTGTCATTGTTGTATATTGCTTACTTAAATGGGGTAGAGATATTTATAAGAATGAGTTTGAACAGTATAATTATTGATTGTTGATAAAAGAGGTGTGACTTGGTCCAAGATAAATTATGTATAAAATATTAATTACATTGTTAAATGTAACATTAGAAATTAGAATTAATACAAGTTCCGGTTAAAATTTAATTTCACCAGTTCCGATTCATTTTTATTCTTATTTTCCACTATGCATTTAATAATAAAAACAAACTAAATATGTTTATAAGGTACCCCTTGGCTTAGTTAAAGTTTTATTCTTTCAGGGGCAATAAATGCTGAAAAAGTTAACCTGAACTGGTTAAATGACTCTGACTTGAGTATTGTAGTGTTTTAAGGAAGTAGAATGATTTATTGCTTTCAACTAAACTTTCAATACTTTCAAAAATGTTTTAAATTATTCATTATGTAAATTTCAAGATTTGCATAATTTTCTTAAGGTTGATTTTCAAAAAAAAGAGATAAGCGGTCTGGTTTGATGCCTTATCTTAAAAAATGAAATTGTACTGTAATTTTTACATGCACTCATATTAACACTAAATTGCAAAGGAATTTATTCTAGTTGAAAGATTAAATGAAAATTAGTTAGGAATATTACAATGAATTTTAACATAAAAGTCGGTCTAACAGAAAAGTTTGGAAGATTTTGATATGGGCCGCTGTTTTTAATCTGGGATCGCTCTTTCTGGCCGGCCGTTATCCACAACTGTCATTAACCAAAATGGCGTCGTTAAAACTATTTTGACATGCAATCTTGTAAAAAGATAAAAACTAAATTCGGTCAAACACTCAAGAATATAAGTTTAAAAAACAGGAAAACACATACTTTGCCGAAACGGATGAACTATCAAAGCTGATTAATCATATGTTTGGTCCAGCAGTTTGTATGACCTACCATTAATCATATGTTTGGTCCAGCAGTTTGTACGACCTACCATTAATCATATGTTTGGTCCAGCAGTTTGTACAACCTACCATTAATCATATGTTTGGTCCAGCAGTTTGTACGACCTACCATTAATCATATGTTTGGTCCAGCAGTTTGTACGACCTACCATTAATCATATGTTTGGTCCAGCAGTTTGTACGACCTACCATTAATCATATGTTTGGTCCAGCAGTTTGTACGACCTACCATTAATCATATGTTTGGTCCAGCAGTTTGTACGACCTACCATTAATCATATGTTTGGTCCAGCAGTTTGTAAGACCTATCAGACTGAATGTCTGACCATTTTTATCAACTTTCGGGATGTTTAAAGTGTGTATTCACTCAGAATATAAATGTATTCAAACAATATTTGAATTTTTATATTTTTGGTTGCAGATTGAATTGACAATGGATGATATACTGTGATACATGGTAGATAAAGATGGCAGGTATGTACTAAACCAATCAATCAATACATTATGAGTGACTGAATCTGGTACTGTACAATTTTAGAATCTTGCAAACTTTGTTAACATTACGGTGAAGTCGAAAATCGCACAACTGTGCACACGCAATACTTCTGCACAGCCACAAAATGTAAATCTAAGTTAATCATCATCAGTAGATGAACCCTATTGACTTTATGGTAAGCAGGTCAAGGTAACTATGAGCTTTGATATGAATGACTAGATCAATAACTGATGAATGGTTCAGAAATTTCATAAGGAGGTTGGTCACTCAGTAGGATCAAAAAACTTTATAAGGAGGTTGGTCACTCAGTAGATGATCCTAAATTGATTTTGAGGTCAAGGTCACAGTGATAAAAATCATTGACTATCATGTTGCCATGGTGATATACATATATTATACAAACATCTCTTGTTGACATTGCCTTTGCGTGAGGTTTTTTGTATTTGTATAAATAGTAATTGATGTTTTTTTCCCAATTTTAGACAATAAAGAATCTGCCAGAAGATCAACAGAGACCAGAACATCGTCACAGGATGCTTCTGCAGCTCAGTCTGTCCGAACTCGTAGTGACTCTCGTGATCGTGGAAGTATGGACATGCAAGCATTGTCTCGATCTAGTTCTCGTTCCGAATCACAGACAGGGAAGTCAGAATCGAGGGAAAGATCTGGCAGTGGCTTACGTTATGACTCGCGTGAAAGACAAACTAAAGTTGAACCTTCCACTTCAAAGTCTAGAGACTCGCCATCTTTAAGTTCAAAGTATGAATCTCGTGAATATACTAGTAGTAAAACATCCAAGACAGATATTGTTAAATCTCGATCGGAGAAACAACACAAGACAGAATCTCCTGATAAGAAATCGAAACATTCAGATGGTGATAAAAAAGTGGAACCTGAGCACAAAGAGCCAATCAAGTTGAAGCTTTCACTGTCTCAGATCATGTCATATAGACCTAGTAATCCAGATGACTCAGATTCTGGCAATTCATTCGGTGAAAGTGAGGAAATCTCAGGAAGAAAGAAAACTAAAAAGAAAGATGGGAGTTCAGGAAAAAAGAAAAGGTATGTCAGTGTTTTAAGGCCCAATTAAGGGCTGAAAGTCCGACCCACTCCTTTTCCCTTTTTCAGAGAAAAGTCGCTTAACAGTAAAAATAATTGAAAGAAAGATTCATCAATGGTTTAAATCTTAAAGGAACTGGACCGTGATGTTCAACTTTTCTACTGAACAACAATATGCTCAACTCTTGATGGGCACGCCATCAATTTCCTAGAGATGAAAACAACCTGTAACTAACTAACAAGAGTTACAGGGGTCCTACAAATCCGGAATAATCCGGATTTGCTGCACTATGAAGAATGAACTTTTCTGCAGAAAATAAAAGTAATTTGATGAAAACATTCAAAGTACTTACAAAGTTATGGTCATTTGAAGTTTTTAGTACGGAATTTGACAATTTAGAACTATGTTTGAAACAGTATTTTGGTGTAGGGATGTGTGCAAATTGCACTGGAAACAGACTTGCATCTAATTTTCAGGATTGGGTATTATGCCTTTAAGGTTTAGTAGTACCTACCAGTTTGGCATAGTACCAGAATAGTGTTCCTGTGTTGTGTAATGTGTCCATGTTACTTTTTTTCAGGAATTAAATGTTTCTGTTAGTTGTCTATATGACTGAAGTTCATTACGTTCAGCTTGTTAAATTGTATTCTATTTTTCAGGAGTAAAGACAAAGATCGTTCACGTAAATCCAAAACGCAGGCCATGGATATTGAAAGCCAAGCACCTCCTGAGTTAGAGCTCATGGAGACAGGAGAAGTTCCAAATATATCCAGTGATATGGACGCCAGTTTGAATGTGGACCCTGAACCATTACCTCCACCTGATGTCATGTCTACTGACAGTCAGCCAGGTATCCACTTTTAATACTAAGCGTTTCATATTTGTTGATTTAGTTAGAAAAAAGTTAACCATATGTCCAAAATAACTAACAGGCCAATAAAGTACTGTTACTTTGGCTGCTCATAACTTTGAGGAGGTAGCCATTGTCCAGTGGTAAGGCACCGAATTTGTAACCGGCAATCCCCTTCCATGAATATTTGACAATAATGTCCATTTTCCTCTATGTGTGGAGAAGTTGCTTAATCCTTGTGGAAGGGTACTGTATACTGGAATTTAGTACTGGTTAGGATACAGTCCAGGAAAATGTAACAAATAATTTGTAAGGTTTACGGTAACTATTTCTGCCTGGCAGTACTGTCTGCTACTGTTTATCAAATTTAATTACCCTGTTTAATTGAAAATGAAACATGTGACAGTTAAATAGATTTGAATGTCACAATAACAGATATTTTCATAAATAATGCGATTTGAATGCTTACATGATTGTTACTAGAAGATAGTGTATGTTTGTATAATACAGGTGTTGGAGGTGTACAATATATGGATGTAGATGCCGAGGAACAACCAAGTATAGAAAGGTACTGATTCCTGTCTTACAACTTGTGTGTCACAACTCATCTGCTTATTCAAGTTTCAATGATATGCCTGATGAACCATTAGAATAAATTGATAGAAAGGGCATATATTAAAGACAACATAAAAATGTTACCATTAGTTCCATTGCTAAATGCTCTGCATACAAGGAAAACCTGGTTTCTCTCTCCCTCTCGTACCCTCATGCCGATAGATACCAATAGGAATGAGGTGTTGAGAGAGATTAATATCAATCGTAAGAAGTTGTTTCAAAATTGACCTTAAGACGGATATATTAATTTTTAGACACATGTCAATTGAGAAGTCATTGACCAACAAAAGGATCTAACCTTGGTTATAAAAACATTCCGACAAACAATCAGACATGCTTTTTATGCCCCCATATCGATAGATAGGGAGGCATATAGTGATTCACCTGTCCGTTCGTTCGTTCGTCCGTCCTGGTTAACCCAAATTAACCGTTTCTTCTAGCATTAATATGGCTTGCTACAAAGCTTTCATACTTGCATGGATGTTGTATATGAACACTCTCCACGCCCCTGTATCACCTGACCCCATTTTGACCTTCACCTTGACCTAATTTTGGACTTATTTAGGGACAAGGCTTCCACAGGGGGCATAAGCGTTTATTGAACGCAGTCTTGTTCTCTCCTATGTTTTAAGGACTATTCACTTCTAATAAATTTGTATAAATGATTATATTTTCAGTCAGCGTATTTGTTCATTCTGTGCTTGCGGTCCGAAGAGTCTGCTGGGTCAGGGTGAACTGTGTAGATATGATCCTTCTCCAGACTTCAACCCCTTCAGACAAATTATTAAAACATCTAAAAAAGTGAGCCTGGACACAGAGGACAAGAGTCAAGACAAAGGTCCCAAACCGTTGACTTCCAGAAGAAATAGAGGCCCCTTAAAAAAGTACACTGACTTACCAGTTTCTCTTTTTCTATATGGTTTTTAGCTAATCTGATTTTATGGAAAAAATTTAGTTGTTGTTTAGGTCAACTTTTCTAAATTACTATCATATCGCTTATCACTGCTTCGAAACTTGCAACACTTGTTCACAATCTATACCTGAGCGTGTAAAGCAAGACTTCAAAGTATTGACAAAGTTTCATAATAATTTTAATATTAGAACAATGTTTGAAACTGAGTTATGTTGTAGGGATGTGTGCTACTGGTACCCGAAACAGACTTGCAACTCATTTTCAGGATTGGGCATAATGTCTCATTAGGATGACTGTTGCATGACCATGGAAATTAGTTGGACATAATAAAATTATATATATTTGATAAAATTTGATAGCCATTGCATAATCTTAATTTATTTATTTCAGTTAAAAAGTGATTTAAATTAATTATCAGTTGGTTGATAATGTATCACATGTAGGATACATGGAGTTGAAGTTATAACAAATAGTCATGTTTTATTGTAGAGATGCATTCCGATCACCTCATCGTGGTAATGAGGATGACCTAAGTGAAGGTTTTGATGAGTTAGCTACAGTTGGATATCCTGAGGATACAGAAGTTTCATCAGTATTTGAATCAACAGGTTACTTTTTACTTTCACAATATTTTTACTACAAATCACACTTCGCTGGCTTAGAATTAGAAGGTCGTAACTACTACTATATTGATTTTGTACTTATGACCTTCAAATTCTAAGCCAGCGACTTGTTAGTTTCTTTCTTTCTATTTATCTTTTGAAATTGCTATAATGTCGTGAATTTACAATTTTCTTTCGTTAAATCCATTTCGTTAAATTAATACAAAACATTATTTTCATGATAAGCTTGCCTCATGTAGATTTGATTTAAATGATAATACTGATTGACAATTTGATGTAATTTTGACAATGTATGAAAGGCTAACTAAATTGTTTTTCTAGTTTGGAACATTTTCATGGATATTTAATTTTGCCGATTCATACCACTCATAAACTCTGTTAATTTAAATCTCGCAAAATAATTTGTTGGTATGCAGTTCCTTATTTGCCATTTATTTCACTTTTTTGCTAAGACTGAAATTTTTCTAACCGTCGATATGCACAGTGTTATAATTGACACATATGCTTACATTTAGGTCATACTTGGGCACATCATTGTTGTGCTGCGTGGTCGGAGGATGTTATACAATATGAAGATAATGTACTCAAATTTGTTGATAGAGCTGTCGTCTCAGGGCTGAGTAAGGTATGTATATACATGAGATACGGTGTTATTAATGATCTGCCATTGGCACCGCCTTCAATAGAACGATATTGATGTATTGATACACAGTTTAGTGGATCAATACATGGGTAATTGACCACCAGCACCTGTGTAGAGAAACTTCCCCCATTCGTCAAAGGTTTTTATTGAAGGTTATCCAGGGAATCCATTGGATTATGTAAACGTGCGCAATATTTTCAATGTTTTTCGCAATCAAAATCAAATCCTTTCCTTGGACAACTCGATTCTCGATTTACATATGTTCACAACAGGCATCTGGTCAATTCAATGGATTCAGAAACTCTAAAAAAATGTTTTACTGCCAAAAACTCTCTTTTCAACCCCCATGATACTAACTTGATAATGTAAGGTGACAAACTGTCAAAAGCGGTCATGTCTAAACTCCAACGGTAAATCAAAATTAATAAGTACATACTGAAGAATGTTTATATGTTGTTATTACATGTTGTTATTACATAATAACAATGTTGTTCATGTTATTGTTACAGCAATGCAGTTACTGTACGAGATTTGGTGCTACAATTGGCTGCAGATTTCCACAATGCAATAAAATATATCATTATCCATGTGCTTCAGGAAGTGGGTGTTTTCAGGTATACTCTATAAACCAGTGATTTTTCTTGAACAAAATTAAACAGCCTGTGCCTTTAAAAATAGGAAATTTTAGCGCAACAATTTGCAAATTGGGAATTATTAAAAAAAATGGAGGTTATTTTGCTAGGGGAAGGTGCCTGTATTCGGCCCTAAAAATAGCCCCAAAAAATCACTGTAAACATACCTTGTTTATCATTGTTAACCATTATTGTTGTCAAAGTAGGAAATTCAGGGGTCCTACAATTTCTGAATAATCTGGAAATCCGGATTTGCAGCCTTAGAAAGAATGATCTCATCTGCACAAAATAAGTTATTCAAATTCAAAATATTGACAAAGTAATGGTCATTTGAAATTCCAGAATCTAAATTTTAACAATATAATAATGTTTGAAACCTAGTTAAGGTGTAAGGATGTGTGCTAATGGCATCGGAAACAGACTTACAACTTATTTACAGGATTGGGCATTATGCCTCAGTAGGACCCCTGTAACAGTTATTGTTATCAAATTAGGAAATCAGATTGGTTATGTCATGGGTGGGCAGTATAACTTCATTATGATAAATTGCAGTTCAAAAGAAATACAAAACAGGTTATATATGTAAAGGATTGCGAGGGGTCTATAAATTATAAATAATGCAGATTTGCTGCACGGGAAAGGATGATTGTTTGTGCAGAAAATAGAAATTAGTTGATGAAAAAATCCAAGTATTGACTAAGTTATGGTCATTTGAAAATTCATAATCTGGATTTTAACAAATGAACAACATCTGAAACATATTATTAGTGTGAGGATGTGTATTATGGCACAGGAAACATACTGTAGTTCAGCAGTTTTACTGTTGTTACTTGGTCATTCAGCGTAGGCATTCCGCCTTTTGGTTGCTGTATCTTTTCTACTGGGTCATTCAGCTAGTTATAATTTATTATACTTTTCGACAGCTTGGACTTGGGCGGATCTGCGCTTGTTTAGTTGGGCATTGTGCTTTGTGTGTTTTTAATGTTTTTTGTGCTCGGCTGGTTAAGTTGAGTGCTGTCTTCCCTGTCTGACTTAATATACTGTTTTTGCATCATAATTGGGCATTATACCAGTAGGACCTCAGTTCATTTTAAGGATTTAACATTGAGCACTTCAATGCATTCAAACATATGTAGCACAACATGTAGAGTTTGCATGCTACTAAATATTCAGAATTGACTTTAATTTGTGCATCTATCACTAGAACTTTAATTGGCCAAGTTTTTGATGGGAAAACCCCATCTTCACTTTTTGTTCATATTTTTAAACTGGTATTTAATGTAAACTGTTTTCTTTTTTTGCAGGATATTAAAACTCTGTCATTACTATGTCCAGAACATGCAGATGATACACAGTCTATAGGTAATATATATATTATACATTTTATAGAAATATTCTCTTGCTATTTAGATATATATCACGTGTAAGGTTCAAAATGCTGGCATAAAATAAACTTATCTGAATCTATTTCACTTATTATCCTCTCATTTTTAGAAAATGAGATTTTTGCACATGTTTGTTGGTTGGTTGGTAGTCTAGACCAAATGGTTTCCCAATCAATAACTAGAGTATGGTTTTGATAAGAATCCTCAAACTTATTATGTTACTACATTCAAATACTTGAATAAATGAATTTACACAAATCTTACGGCTCTGCATAATTTATGAATATCTCGAATGTAATGCTAGCATAAGTTTGTCAGTATAACATAATCCTGGTGCTTTGCAATTTAAACTAAATTGCAGTATAAATATTGTTTGCCAGGTTGGCCTGATGACCCCTGACAACCAAACAATTCATCCTTAATTGGATGGGAACAAATTAAAAGCGTTTTTAGAAATAACCAAGTGTCCAAACTGAGAATTAAACCATGGTATTATGGATCCTTAGTTAAGAGCATTACCATCTCAACCAGCATGTCACAGAATTTTGAAACAAATATTCTTGTTTGCTATTTACAGCTGCTGATGAAGCTATCTGTGTGATGTGTAATGTTGTAGGTGATATCTCTCAACAATTGTTCTGTACAAGTTGTGGACAACATTACCATAGCAACTGTCTACATCCAGCTGTAGATATGAATCCAACAGTTCGTGCAGGCTGGCAATGTCCAGAATGTAAAATATGTCAAATGTGCAGGTAATGTACTATTTCTTCATAGGATTATTTCATCTATCAGGGGTTCCATGTGACTCGATAGTAGGGGTTTTGACCCTTGAAATTTCCAAAAAGCCACATTTTGACACTCAAGATTTTCGTTTAAAGTGTAATTTTCCATCAAAATCATGTTTTTTTTGCCTATCAAATGGTAAAATTTAGACAAAAGTATCAAAATGACCCTTCAGATTTAGAAGCTAGTGGAACCCCTGATCGATCTCTGAGGATATGGCTATTGTAGACTTATGCCTGTTGCCCAATTCCCTTGAATCTATCTCTGAATATTTATTATCATTAATACCTAACCCTGTTAATCAAGACACACAACTCCGTTCTGAATTATAGTCTATTTCGGACTTAATGGTGAAGTTTTCTGTTTTGGTCAACTAAGGTTATAGCAATACTTCTATTTTATCTGGACAAGAATATCAGATGAGTGTCTGGAACCACTTTGCGGTGCTCTTGTTTAACTTTATTGGTCAAAATGTAAATTTTTTTTCCTTTGAGTGTGTATTACTATTCCTAGACTAATATAAACATGTATGTATATATTTCAGACATCCTGGTAATGACAGTAAGATGTTAGTATGTGATATGTGTGACAAGGGGTATCATACATTCTGTTTGAAACCTGTCATGACGACTATCCCTAAGAATGGATGGAAATGTAAGGTAGGGTAATAAACATGCGCTTATCTCAACACTGAATTCTACATTATTCTGCTGACTGCCATCTTTAGAATTTTAAAACTTAAAAATGATTATCTACCCACGCATTGTTCTTGAAACCAACACTTTTATTGCAGGGGTCATACAATTCACCTATAATCTGGAAATCTGGATTTGCTGCACTAGAAAAAATGGATTTTTCTGAAAAAAAATAGAAGTTATTTGATGAAAAAATTCAAACCCGAAATAAAAATAAACACATTCTTTAATATTTCAGAATTGTCGTGTTTGTGTTGATTGTAATTCAAGAACACCTGGTAGTGGGCGGAGTTCTCGATGGCATATGAACTATACAGTGTGTGACAGTTGCTATCAACAACGTAATAAAGGTCTTTCCTGTCCTCTATGTGGGAAGGCCTATAGACATTTTTCTCACAAGGCCATGGTCCAGTGCAATATGTGTAAAAAGTAAGTGTTTATTACATACTACTTAAACTGTCTTGTAGGTCAATAAATTCTCCTTGCAGATATTTTGCTAATGAGATATGATGCACTTAAAGAACTTTGAGAAAACATAATGTTACGTATGAAATATTGTAAACAAATAAATATTGCATCAACATTTGATGCCGAAGTGCTGATAAGCCCCACCCACTCCAATGTTAAAGTAAGTAACTATAGGGAAGATCACCTATTCATATGAAAAGTGCCCACTGGCAGTCTATTGGATGAATGAACAATAAAAACCTGCCATTCACCAGTAACTATCTGGTGGGCATATTTGTTTATAAATTACCCTGTATACCAACATAGTCTTTCCAATATCAATGCATTTAGAGCTATATTTATGCATTCGTGTTAACTTAATGGGATCACATTTTAGAAATTCGAGTCGTGCGCGCAATATAAGAATGAAAATGGGACAAAAAATTTACAAGTTCTTCGGAGACATAAATATCAAGCCAGTACATCTGTCTATTTGAATGGATGTCACAAAGTTTGTCGATGCTAGTTCTCCTTAACTATTGGTCAGATTTCAATGAAATTCACATGAATACTTGGCCAAGTTGTACATGTTGTCAGGAATTTTAGGTCAGGTGATTTTTGTCTGAATTATGGCCCTTTGTTGGAGACATATGCTTTGTGTCAAAAACTTACCTAGTTTGAAGCTTAGAATATACATGAGTCCTATGTACTTTTTATTGAACATGGTATTTAGAAGTGTGTTTATGTGTTGCAGACTTGTGCATTCTGAATGTGATGATAGAATAGATGCTGCATTAATACAACAGATGAAGAATGATGAACAGACAGATTATTTATGTACTATATGTAGGAACAGAGATCCAGAGGTTTGTTCTCCAGTATATTTTAATGAACTATTTTATAAATCCTTAAAATAACATATTCATCACGCTGATAAATCCTGTGAATTTATAAACCTCTGTTAGCAAAATTTAATAGTTCACTCCTTAATAGCCTGGTGATAAGAGTATCCGCTTTGAGTGACGGAGGTCCCAGATTTTATCCTAGGTCGTGTCAAAACCGAAGATGAAAGAAGAATGGTTCCAGTAATTCCCTAGCTTCTGCCTCATACCCATGTGGCGATGAATACCATCAGAAATGAGGTTTCCAGAGTGAATAATCTTAGTTGTAATAACTTGTTTCACAATCAACCTATAATAAATTAGTATGTCCTAACAATTGACTATTTATCTGTATTAAATGTGTGTTTCATATATTTACTGTTATAGATGGACATGCCAGATTTTCTGGTTCCTATTTCTGGTGTTACAGAAGAGTCAGGAGACGGTGTGTCAGTTTTTATGCAAAAAGGTAAATTTATATTTGAAAGAATGGAAAATTTTAGTGATACCCCGGAGGCTATAGTATTAAATGGCCGGTTGGTGAGATGACAGCTTGTTTAAAGGTGTTGTGCAAACCTGTCTGATGCCTGACGCTCAATGATAGGAATGTGAAAATAACTTGCCCTTAATAGGGGTGAACACCATAATTCATAACCGTCTTATAAACATTACACATCTGCCTAGATATCCATGTGGTAGAGTGCCCGCTTCGAGTGGGAGAGATCTTGGGTTCAATCATAGGCAGCGACATACCAAAGTCGTTTAAAATGAAACTGGTGTATCTCCCTAAGGGCCTTGCTGGATGCTCAGCATAGTTAGTTCCAGGTAGCTGTTGGTTTACTCAGTGTCAAGATAACGTGACTAGTTAGTCTGTGAAATGCTATTGACCAGTGGAACATAACCTATATTGAATATTTCTTGTATAAACATTGCAGAAAGTACTATGGACACAGATATAACAGAAGATGTATGTGAGGATAGCTCCCAGCATAGTTCACAGTTCTTTATCAATGAAGATAGCTGGTCCAGTGTTGATGTGGATGCTACATTACAGGGAAAGGTTTGTATTCATATAGTTACATACTTATTGTAATGAAATACCCTTATGGCGACAGATACCATCAGAAATGAGGTTTCGAGAGTTATTACCCTTATGGCGACAGATACAATAAAAAATGAGGTGTCGAGAGTTATTTTTAGTTTTAAGAACTGTATTTGAAATACTGCTCCACCTCCATTCATATTTTGAGATTTTCAATAACTGTAATAGTAAGAAAATTATACTAAAGGTCTATTATGAGCAAGAATATCTGACAAATAGAATTCATAAAGTTAAAACGTGACTGAGCTTTTACTACTGACTGTTAGATTGAAACATGAATGTGTAAAGATAACAACTGTAAAACTGATAATGCAAGAAGTTTAAGTTGAATTATAACATCAGAAATACAAGGAAAAAAAGGAATGAAGAAGCTGACTCTGACAAAAGATAATGAAAGATTAATTCCTGAAATATGTTAGATTTTTAAATATTATATAAGTAATTAGTATAAAGACAATGTTTTAAATACTGTTAGAGTTGCTGACATGAGGTAAATGTAATCAGTATCTCTTCAAAAATGATACTATAAACATGTAATGATGTTATTTCAGATGTCACCAAACTACTTAGCTGGTAGGGAAGGTGATATGGGGCGTGGTCATGGTAAACTTGTTGCTATGGCAAGAAAGAAAATGAGCATAGCCAGCAAAGCAAAGGTTAGTACAATCTGTTTTGCTGTCTGGATAATCAATTTCATGTCAATCATACAAACTGTATGTTGGTTTTGGGACTGACCAAGCAGTGTCTGAGTGAAAACTAGAAAACTTCCGGGTTGTTAGATCTCAACAATATAGATTGATTGGTCTGGAAATACAGGTGAGCGTTATTGGTCAGTAGGTCAAGGTCATAGTGAACTGGTTGGTCTTGAACTACAGATGAGCGCTATTGGTCAGTAGTTCAAGGTCATAGTATACTGGTTGGTCTTGAACTGCAGATGAGCACTATTGGACAGTAGGTCAAGGTCATAGTATACTGGTTGGTCTTGAACTGCAGATGAGCGCTATTGGACAGTAGGTCAAGGTCATAGTGAACTTAAACATAAATTCCATAGCTGCCAGTTATGAACTTACCTGACCTGTTTTGTCAAACATCTTTCATTTCTGTCTTGTTTTGTAAAAAAAATGTCTTCAACATCATAATTATTATTACTAAGTCACAGTAAGTGTACATTTCAGATCTATCATAAATAAAACCATTTATGTCTGTTTCATGCAGGGGCGTGGTATGAGTGCAGAAAAAAGAAAACGACCTCTTACATTTGGTGAAAAACGAAGAGGACCTAAGCCAAAGGTATTTAGTTCAAGTCTACTCATTCAGTTTTACAGCCAAGTTGTCTTATATATTATACTATACTCACTCTTATAAAAAATTTGTGAAGTTGACAGACACTTTCAGTAAAATATAGATTATCCAACTGTCCACATACTTAGTATATCAAAAGTATTTAACTCTGTTGAAGGATTGCTGTAGGAATATTCCTCTCCAAGATTTTTGACCATGGTTTGAAAAACCTGGTTTTCACGCAATGTCGACATTTCTTGTAATGTATATACTATGGTTTTAGTTACAGCAGAATGGTATGAATCAATCAAAGAAGTCAAACGCTGATACTGATGATGATGATGATGATCATGCCAATACTATAGTTTTAGCCAATAAAACAGATAAATTTACCTTTGATCAGGTGAGTAACTGTTAAACATTATGATTGCATGGATGCAAGTTGTCAGTTGTATGCTGGAACTTTGGGTTTTTGAGTGTACCAAAAAGTCTGTTTTTATGTCCCCATGCATCTACTGAAGCGGTTTTTCATACTTTCTCTAAAAAATTTACAAATTTTCAGGATTTCAGTTTTTTCTTTATTTCTAACTTGCACCCATGTTTATGTATAATGAGATATAAGTTAAAGCATTAGAAAGAGTCCTTAAAATAATTTACTCACAATTTTAGATTTTTTATGCAAACATAAAGTATACAACACACTAAGATATGTGTAATATTGTACAAAATATTGATGTTTTTTTATGCTTCAATACTGATCCTTGACCTAAAAGTTATATCAGGGATGCTGAGTTATTTGTGTGCGCTTGGCATCAATTCTCAAAATTTATGCAAGAAAAAAAGTTAACCGCATCCAGCAATATATTCAGTCGTTCAGCCAGCCGTTGACATTTAACTTATATATGTATCCATTCACATTACTAATTTAAACTAAAATTATTAATATATCAATATTGCAATTTACAAACGATGACCTTATTCCAAAGTGAGATATTTAAAAGTGAAATTATCTAACAGATAATGATTGATGTTTTCAGGATATATGTAAGAGTTGTGGAAGTTTTGGTAAGGGTGAAGAGGGACGTATGATAGCGTGCACCCAGTGTGGACAGTGCTATCATCCATTTTGTGCTAATATAAAGGTACGTCTCCTCATTTCTGTATTTGTTGAACAGGACTACTGATATCCATGGCAACTTCTGATTGAAAGCTTTTGATTATCAAAGATTCTTTATAACTCTATAGTACCTTAGTTGTAAGGAGGTTTTAGACTTTGAAACCTCGTGATTTCAGTACAAAGTGTGCTTATTCATCAGCATGCCTGTAGAAGATCATCAACTCTTCATGTTGGTTTAATGGTAGGGATGCCTACGATGTTCCGATCCACATTGGGGGGGGGGGGGGGTAGGAGCAGGGTTCATGATCCCTAGGAATTTGGCAAAAGTCTTATATATTTACACCAGATTGTCACGGCTGATCAGATCAGTGCAAACCTGTAAGAAAAAGCTAGTTGGACTTCTTAAGCGACATAGCATTTCATACCGAAAAAAATCTGATTGAACCCCCTGATAAAAACTGCTGGAGTGTGCTATGCTTACCTTCGGCAACAGGAGGTTGCAGGTTTGATTTCAGGCAATAAAATACCAACATCATTAATAAATGGTAAAGCTCACTCAAATGGCACTCAGAAATGAAAGGTAAATTGTTCAGGATCTGCAGGACACACTGTTTGCTTGGACATATTGAGGCTGCTGGTATGTAAATGCATGTTTTACAACCATCTGTTGGTTTTGTAGGTGACGAAAGTAGTGCTACAGAAAGGTTGGAGATGTTTGGATTGTACTGTATGTGAGGGGTGTGGTCGACCACATGATGAGGGGAGACTACTCCTGTGTGATGAATGTGATATAAGCTACCATACATACTGTCTAGATCCACCATTAGACCATGTACCGAAGGGTACATGGAAATGTAAATGGTAAGTTAAACTTTATACTACTGCTTGATTTGTATCTGTCATTTATACAAAATAATTTGTTAATATAGGTCTGTATTGATGCAATCTCATTAAAATCAGACCCTTATAACGCTTCACTACTTTACGCTGATATAGGATCTGATGACACTCTGTGTGGGGTCATGTCAATATGAACTTTACGTCATCCAATCAAATCGCTGCTTTCACAAATCTGAAAGTGCGGTGAAACACTGCTGTGGCTACGTGACATCATTGTGTGCCAGAGAGGTTATTTGAACATGACCTCTTACGGAGTGTAGTCAGATCTCTAACAGCGTAAAGAAATGGAGCAAATGTTAGGGTCTGATTTTAATGAGATTGGTATTGATGGAAATTAACTAGTCTTGTATGCAGGGCTAGTTAAGTATGCTTACTTTGAAGACTGTGCCTTACATGTCTTGTAGAGTTTGATGATGATTGTATGTGTATTTTAGGTGTGTTATGTGTGTGATTTGTGGATCTAAGACGTCTGGCTTTGGTTGTCAATGGCAGAAGAATTATACACATTGTGGACCATGTCATAGTAAAATCTCCTGTCCATCATGTCGTCTCAAGTATACCGATGATGACCTCATCATGCAATGTGTCCAGTGTTACAGGTAATAACTTAGTTCATCCACCTCAATAGCCTATTGGTAGAGCATTCAATTTGAGTGCAAAAGGTCTTGGCTTTAATCCTAGGCCATGACGTATTAAAGTTATTAAAATGATACTGGTATATTTCCCTTGCTTGACGCTTCCAGGTAACTATTGATTCACCCAGTGTCAGGATTATGTGTTTGGGTAATCTTCATTAGACTGAATTACTGTTGATTAGAGGAATTTAAAATAATATTCAAAAACAAATGTGCACTTTGGGTATTGATTTGGTAGAAACGCAGTTATGGGCCTTTTTCAGAATCTGATTTTCATTGAACTTCCATGTTCCTCATTCACTTTTGATAACAGTGTTGTTAATGTATGCAATATCAGGAGTATTTAATATTGCTTTCTACCTAAACATGACTTGACGTTACTAAATCTGTTTGTTACTATATTATAGATGGTTACATGCACACTGTGATGGTGTACTGAATGAAGATGATGCTGAGAGAGCAGCAGAACATGGCTATCATTGTCTGTTCTGTCGTCCTAGAACTGGACAGACAGGTCCATGTAAGTAACTCACTCTTCTACTGGTACCTTGGTTAGACAACTGAAAAATCAGAATATCCAAAAGTAGTCGTCCTGTAGTCAACACTGATGTTAAAAATTTGTCCAGGATATTGTGACAGCCCTCATGTAGTAAAGTTATGTGACAGCCCCCGTGTAGTAAACACTGGTGTTATGTGACAGCCCTTGTGTAGTAGACACTAATGTTATAAATTTGTCCGGACATTATGTGACAGCCCTTGTGTAGTAAACACTGATGTTATGTGACAGCCCTCTTGTAGTAAACACTGATATTATAAATTTGTCCTGACATTATGTGACAGCCCTCGTGTAGTAAACACTGATGTTATGTGACAGCCCTCGTGTAGTAAACACTGATGTTATGTGACAGCCCTCGTGTAGTAAACACTGATGTTATGTGACAGCCCTCTTGTAGTAAACACTGTTGTTATAAATTTGTCCGGACATTATGTGACAGTCCTCGTGTAGTAAACACTGATGTTATGTGACAGCCCTCGTGTAGTAAACACTGATGGTATGTGACAGTCCTCTTGTAGTAAACACTGTTGTTATATTTACAGTACCTCCATTACCTCCACCACCAGTGATTGAAGAGTTTCCATCCATTAGCTTCCCATTTCCTGTCCCGTCTGTCAAAGAACCGGAACCACCCAGATATTACTTGTTTGATGGTGTTCACGTTACCCAAAATGCCAAGCGACAGATCGAGAAAACAATGATGGAAGCTCCTAAGATTAAAAGAAATCGTCGCTGGAGCAAGAAACCGCCAGGTTGGGATGAGAAACAAGAGGAAATAGTGAAAAAGATTGAGGAATTAAAAACTGCACGGCAAACATCGCAGGATTCGGAGGGCGGCGGCACGTCAACCCCAGTTCTATCTCGTCCGTTGTCAATAGGCTCGGACAAAGATGAGGATAAAGGTCTGATCATGTAACATTGAAGCTTTTGTAGAAATATTCTCAGAAGTGTGCACTGATATATCCATCATCTGGTTGCTATAATTAGTGCAACATTAAGTGAAACTATTTAAACTACCAAAAAAAAACACTTTTACATGCATTTATTTCATTATTTTAAGTTTCTTGCGTGAACATCATTTTTTTTCCTTTTTGCGTTTTATTGCATTTTATCCTTGAAAGTAGTCCTGTTGCTTACTGAATCAGAATTTGACCTGTTGTCTTAAAACTTCATGGGAGTGTTCGTAAACTTGATAAAAATTTGCTCGAGCATTTAACCTTACGCATGTCTTCAGTATATCAAGTCACCAAATTATTTGCTAGGCAAAATATTATGATTTTACATTATGTATATGAGACATACACTGCCTATCAAAAATAAGTATACAGAAGTATTTTCCTCATTTTCTCATCTGTAATAGCACTGTTTGCAGAACAGTGGAGCAACAACATTTTTGAATACAAGGAATGTTTTTGTTTGTCAAGTGTCGAGGCCATACTTGATTGGTACCCTAGTTGTAAAATATAAAGTTTCTTTGTCCAGCTTGAAAGGTTTTGTTATAAACAGATCACATGCTTATTTTAATTCAGAAAAGCTTCATCTTTACTTCTGTCACTTTTTTGACTGAATAACTGTTGTGTAGGGACTAGTATAATTGTGACTGTCTGATAATGGATATTGAATAATTTAACCACATTTACTTGTTCAACTGCATACTTATGTTTGGTGGGCACTGTATAATACATCTGCAAAGAAATAGTGAAGTTTGTAAAACTGTCTGAATGGAGATAGGGTTGATACCTCTAAACATGTATAGGGTTAAATAGGGGATAGATAAGTTATACATGTATTTGTTCTACAACTTGTAGATTTACCCGATGTGATGTCACCTGATAATATAGATGAGATACGACACAATCTGGAAGCCGAGGCAATTAAACAACTCGAGGATGAGAAGAAAACAAAGAAGAAAAGAAGTGCTACAAAAATAGGTATTGATTTATTTAATACGGAAAATGCTCAAAAGTCGACATCAGACTTCACCAAAATCATGCAGTCTGACAAAAATATTTTGCTGTAATTGGACACTTCCAGTGTTTTGGTGTTTTGTCTATCTCTGTTTTTGTCTGACATGATGTACAAGGTGTTTCACATCCACATATTTACAACCTGACAAAATTGCCATTTTATCAAAATTCATCAATAATTTTTCGGCATTTTAAAAAAAATGTTTTTAAAAAAAGTAAATTTGCATAGTATTTAAAGGATACCACTGTTGCAATGGAACTTGTTTAACAATCCATGTTAAATAAATTGGTTTGAACTAAAACTAAATATTTAAGTTTGTCTGACGTTTGAATATTCTGACATCACACCAACTTCAGTTATTGCAAATAAAATGATGTTATTATTACAGGTGTTGGCGGTTTCAATGCAATAAGAAGAAAGGCTTACGGTCGAGGTCGACCATCCGGTGAAGATAGCACCTTACCTATAGAGGGTGCAGAAAAGGCTGGACCTGGACCCCTGGCTGGTCCTATGTCGTCACTAGAGGGTGAGGATAACTTACCGACCCCTTTGGGAGAAGATAAACCAAAGAAATGGCAAAGAAAAGTTGGTTCAGGGAGACGTAAAAGTGCCCTTCAGGAGAATTTCCCATCATATATGCAGGTGAGAACATACCATGTGACTGACTCGAGTTGCATTCCATATCGTCTTCTCTATTGGTCAGTAGATTGAAAATGAATTTTTGGTAAAAAACAACATATATCTTTCATGTTGGAATGTTGATTACGCCACTTCCTGTTTATTTAATTTACCTGATGAAAGCACATAGTACATGTGTTGAAATGTTGTAATAAATTAATATAGTGGAGTCAGTTTCTGTTTCTTATTTAAATTTTTGAACATTGAAATTCTGGATCAGTCAGGAATAAATAACCTCTTATCCTATGCATAAAGAGATTGCTTTATTTGTGTTTTTAATTAGTTCACAAAGGAAAATATCATGAGACCAGTTCCTATCACATGTCTTCCAAATACCATATACAATTGGGTTAGTTTTTCTGTTGTGAAAATTGAGTGGATTGACTGTTTTAAGGTTGACTCACTTGTTACAATTTCAATGCTTTATTTTACAGGAAGCGTTTTTTGGAAGTGAAGTACTGTTTAAGAGTAAAGAAGCTCCAAAAGAAACATTAAAATCCTTAGATTCTGACGAGGAAAAACTTCCAGAATCAACCAAGTTGCTTACAGACACTGTAGTGAAAGAAGAAAGTTCTATACAAATATCTAGTCAAATAATGAAACAGTTGGCAGAAATGCCGAAACCAATGAGAGTTGAAACATCGGGTAATAAACTCCCGGACGATAGTAAGAAGGATGATCTTGCTGGTTCCCCAGAAGGTGATCTACAATTGATGGGTGATTTTGATATTGATGAAGATTTTATCAAGATGATTGAGAGTGAATTAGAAGGTGGGAGTCATCTAGAAGAGCATGATATAGAATCAGGTATAACTGTTTGTTCATTTCACAGCATTTGTAAGTATTTTATTCATATGATTTTGTTTTTCTCTATTTCGTGAAGCAGTATTCACACAAATCTTCTGATAGCGAAATATTCACCGGCCAATGGGTAAAGAAAAGTATGTTTTGTGTTTGGGAATGGTACATAAAAATTTGTGTAAAACATATTTTGTTGTTTACATGTTTCCAGCATCATGGGATATTGTGGGTTTGATTGCACACCACAATATAAAGTGCCTAAAAATGGTGCTTGTATAGCTGCCTTACTCAAAATAAAATAATCTGATCTGCCTAGTAATATTGCATCTGCTTCGAGTGCTAGAGGTCCAGGTTTTGATCCCTGACCGCGAAGTACAAAAGTCATTAAAAATGATACTGGTGTACCTCCCTTGCTTGATGCTTAGCAATGGTACCTAGAACAATATTTAGCAGTGGGACTTAGAACATTATTTAAAAAAAAATTTTGATATGTGATTTAGAATTTGTTGATGTATTGTAGGTTTGAATACAGCATTGTTAGAGGAAGAAGAAGCTGTAGATGTTGTACCAGAACAGCCAAGCAAACCTATAGATACTAAACCACCATCTGATGAAAATCTCGGCGATTTAGATGTCGTAGAAGATATGTTATCAGCAGGTATTGTCGCTTGCGTTTGTGTCTGGTTTCACACTTGTTCAAGGCATTTCTAACATATATAGCAGTCAGTAGGCATAACCTCCTACTAGGTTACCTGTCAGAAGTTCAGTTATTATAAATAATTCTATGTTTTATTTAAGTTTTTTGTAAAAATTGAAAGGTTAATAATTTTTGTTCAAAAACATGGAGCTTGGACCAATTCATTTATTTGCATGGTTTCCAAACACTTGTTTATCAGTAAACTTTTAGTTATTGACACATTGAACATTCAAGTATTGTATCCATGTTACACGTCAACTAACATATGGACTAAAAAGCTCATAAAAAAGAATAGATATATAGATATTTTCGTACAATGATTGCACTTTATATATATGTTTTCAGCAGGTCTGCAACAGATAGATAGTAAGACGGTGGATGAAATCTTTGAGGATGTTATGCAAGTTGAAAATAGTGATCAGGGGTCAGCCCCTCCAGCACAATCACAACCCCAGCAGCCCCTTCCATCTGTCCTCCATCCACCGGAACATCCGTCTCAAGCTCCGCTACCCACGATGCAGCAGCAACATCGGCCACAGTTACCAACAGGTTTCTTATTTTCTCCTAATATTACTCAGGGTATATTAGAGTTTATCATATTCTTCCAAGCATTGCCTGCACTGGATACGTCCTTTACTGTCTCACAGTTTTAGACATTTTCTAAATCTAGAATGGCAATTTAGGAACAGCCATATTCTTTCATTGTTTTATCATGATTTTTTTCATTGGACTTTTTTCTTTGAATCTTCTTCCAATTTTACCTGCTTCAAATACATATCTGCATGCTTATATGGTAGTGTTTATCATAAATGGTTGGTATGGATTTTTGGAGTCACTCAATTTGCAGATTTTATGCCTCGACAAAAAATATAAAAGACAGTAACAAAAATAGTGCTAGTAGTTCCATCGCTTGGTGGTCTGTGTTTAAAAGGTTAACTGACTTTTCTCTTACCCTAGTGGCAATGGACACCTTCAGGAATGAGGCATTAAGAGAGACTATTCATTTAATATTAATTGTACAGGTTGTTTCACAATTGATCTAAAATCGATTACCAGATAGTATAAACTATCGTCTTGTGACAAACTGTTGTCTCATGATAATAAGTGTAACACTTGTATATTACATTTGTGCTTTTTTACAGGTCAAAATTTTCAACTTCCAATGTCATCGTCTCATGGTCAAGGTTTACCAGAAATGCCGATACGTCCAACATTCCCAGGATTCCCTCCACAGAACTTCCAGTAAGTTAGACATTGTATCAGTCTTTATTAAGTTTCTTATAACATGATATCACAGGGTGAGGAAAATGTGCAGTCTGACTGGGACTCAAGCCCGCGACTGCAAATGCTCTACCAACAGATATTTGACCGCTCACTGACTCCCATACTGCTAACAGGTTCAGACTCTGATATAAACACACAGTAAAGAGCAGTAATAACACTCAGGTTTTATTGTGAGTAATTCACCTGTGAACATTAAATAAGCGTGTGTGACATCACTGCAAATCATACAGGACTTTGAAGACATGTGAATGATGTTGACTTAAAAAACATTTATTTGGTGTGAAGTTTAAAAGTGATTGTTAAATAATTATTTGAATGCTAATTTGAACTGTTGGAACTAGTTTATGTTGGCTAGGAAATTAATGACATGTTGGAAAAAGTATTTGTTGTGTAATGACTGTACACAGAAAACATAGTAATCTGTATTTGTGTCTGCAGGAGACCTCCACCCCCACAGCCCTCTCAATTTCCACCTAACTTCATGCCGTGGGCTGGAGCTATACCCGAAGATACGGGTGCAAATGATAGTAGCCGACGTAATATGCAGAAGTGGGAATCGGATGAAGATCTAGGTGATAATGCAACAATATCTCCCATACTGTACTGTAATATCAAACATCCAGAGCTCAAACAACAATATCCAGGTCAGTGTTCTACCATTGTTCTAATCTTTCTGTCTTTGAATGAAGCTATTAGAGTAAGAAATTAAAAGTGTATATAGTTCAGATAAAATTTAGCATGAATTTAGATTTTGAGAACAAACTTTTTTAACACCCTGTACATGTCTATGATAATATGATATTCTACCTGTACTTAAATTTTTTTTTATGTTTGCATGCTACTTATTCTCTATTCGTTCAAATTGTCTAATGCTTTATGTTCCAAGCATTTGCTGGACTACTACATGTACTTGTGAATGGCCTATTCAAGGGTATTGATGTCTTCACTATACATAAGTGACTTGTACATTGATGTGATGCTTTAGTGGCAACATTTTATTATGTTCCTCCATCTTTGTTGATCGGCCTGTGTGTCAGTAACGAAAACAGATGGGCCAACGATCTTTAAACCTTATAGGGAGGTTCTTCAACATCAGTAAATGACCTCTATTGATTAAAATGTCAGTAGGTTAAAGATGGAGGTTGCTGTGATCTTTGATATTGATGACTTTTCGGCTGCCAGTTTTACAAACATCTCTTGTATATATTTTGTAGATTGGTCTGAAAGATCAAAGCAGATTGCTAAAATATGGAGAAAACTTACACCAGAAGAGAAACAACCTTTCCTGGTAAGTCAATGTAAACTATGTTAGGCTGAAGTAAGGTGCTGCAATGTAGAATGTTTGTTTTCTTTAAGATTGGATAAGAGTAGCTGACATGTGCAGAACTTTTCCAATTTTAAGGATGGTGCCGTAACTCTGTTATTAAGGGAAAAGTGACTGTGGTTTGGTAACAGGGGTCCTAATTTTGTTAGAAAACTGCATGATTTAAAAACATAATCCTGGGTAAGAAGCTTTATAAAGGGGCTGAAAAAAGTGAAAATAACATTTGTCTGGTCGTTTTGGTCAAGTTACTACTGTATGAATTGCACAGTCCATATATGGAAAACTATTCACAATATAATCAGCTGATTAGATGAACAAGTAGTTCAGAATCTTAAATTAACAGACTGAACAAGCCTTGATCCCTGGTATTGTTCATTTAGGAAAACAACTGTGAGAGTCAAATAGTTGTAATAAGTTAGTGTGATTGTGTTTTAGTTGAAAGCCAGGAAGAACCGTGGTAATATCAAAGCAAAAACTCAGACCAAACTGACACCTGAACAACGACGTAAGAAATCTGAACAACAGCAGCAACAACAACAACAACCTGGACATTTACCGTGTATGCCTGGCATGAGGGGCGGTGCTGATATGTTTCCTAGTCCTGATGGTACGTTTGCTCTTCAGTCGCTTTTTATTCCTCCATAAACAAAATCACAAATATCATATTCATGGCAGAGTTCTTGCCCTTGGATTGGAATTATTTATGTGTACCAAAGCAGTAGTGCATTCACTGGCATCATTTTCATGGGAACAAGATGTTTTACAAGGTTATAAATATGTATGAATTCAGTATACTGACATATTCCTTACAACATTTTGCTTGGGAACAGCATTATATTGAAACATGACTAAATATGTTGTGATACTTGAAATACTCTTAAGAAAATATAACAGTGTTTCATACTAGGTCAGGGTGTCAACATTTTCTCCCTGTATTCTACAGTTTTTGTATTGCATATCACTCTAAATGTATCTTATTTGTGGTCCAGACATATTTCTGGAATGTGATTGTGTCCATGTTTCTAACTATGAGAACCTTATATTGAACCTTGTAGGTACAGGAATGGCCAGTCCTATCCATTCAAGTCCTGGTGCTATACAAAGTCCCATGAGGCCACCGATGATGCCAGGAACACCAGAAGGTATCTTATATCATACTGTACATTACTTATCCAGAGTCTAGTTCGTACATTATGTACTTTATTATCACGTTTAAAAATAACAAAATTCTACTCCATGTAAGATTTTGTCTAAGCAGTAAAGCTTCGTACACAGTATACTGTTCTGTTTGTCACTTTATCAGAACAAAACTGAACTCTCAGGTTTGGTGTACTGGTATATATAAAGCATGTTTTGAATGGGAGAATAGTAGTCACCACACACTCTAATCAAAACCAGAAGTTATCAGTTGTGAAGTAAACTGTTATTCACCTAGGTTTTGTTATCTTCCATTCCAGGTCATTCTCCTAGCCATTCTAATCAAGGTTTTCCTGGAGGAGCAGATCCCTACCATCATATGCCTGCTACGCCAAGATCTCAGGATCCATATGCCATTACCCCATCCACACCTAGACCCCAGGCTTCTGAGTTTGGTGTACATCCAGGGACCCCGACCAGTCAGTCCCCTACGGGAAGAAAACCAATGGATCCCTACAATCCGGCTCATCCAGCAGCACGACCTGGGGACCATATGGGACCAGGTGATCAGTTCAGAAGCCCTGGAGGGAGACCAGCTGACCCCTATGCACAGAATCCTGGTATGGGTCCAGACTCATTCGGACCTATGGGAGCACAACCAGGTATGGGACCACGTCCCATGCTTAAAGGACAGAACATGTGGCCTGGACCAGAACAGGATCCGTACGCTCATCCACCTGGGACCCCACATCCTGGTGCCCCACATCCACATCCGGGTGCCCAGCATCCTGGGGCCCAGCATCCTCATCCAGGTAAACCACATCCTCATGCCGCTCAGATGCCTCACAGAATGGAGAGACAGATGAGTGCACCTGTACCATCATCAGAATCACCGTTCCCATTACCCCCTACATCAGATCATACTGAAGTCACATCAGCGATGGATCCGTTTGCTCAATCTCCTGGCAACCAGAAACCTCAGCCACCCAGACCTCATCTACAGAGGGTACCTTCCATGCCAGGTGAAGGTCACGTAGGACCTGGGGGTCAGTTTAGACAGATGTTCCGTCCACCACATCCGGCTATGATGAGACCAGGAATGCCAGGTGAACCGTTCCCCCAGCAGCCAGGTGGTCCAAGACCACGAGGCGTAGATCAGCACCCCGGTATGAGAATGCCAGAAGCCTCTGCAGTAAGTTACATTCAAGTTTTCTATTCAGTATTTATGTTTAGTTGTTCTATGTTGTATAATAGTGTCTTTGATTCTTTGTTGGTGTCGTGTAAACTTAATTAATATTTCTCGTATAAACACAAATTTTGACCCTGCTTTCAAATTAAGACTGATTCTAAATATGTCAATGGATTAATTTGAAAGTATACTAATAAATATTCAATTGATAGTTTTGTATTGCTGGGTAAAACTGACATGGTTATTATGATGGTAACTGTCACTGTTGTTTTAAACTGTTAAGGCATCATGGAGGAGAGTCGAATGGTTCAGTTTTATATCATACATACGTAGATGTTTTTTCAATCCATTGTAATCCTTGTAATTCATCATAATCCATTTCCTGTTTGAGCCTCTCAACATCTGATGTTATGTTGTTTTTTTAGTCTTTAAAAACGAGACTTGTGGACCCGAAGGTAATTGATATATTACACATGTTATGACAACATTAAACTGTGTCACCAATATATTTTAGCATTACTATATGATTTGTGTTATCCCTATGTCTATACCCCTCCCACCTATGCTTTGTTTATTACTGTTAACCTGTAGTCATTGTTGTCTTTTAGTTGCAGTCTTTATTAGTCAATAGTTAGTAGTTGCTGTTTTAACAATAATTTTATTCATGTAACCAGGAGTTTTAACATACAAATTGCCAAATTAATATTGATGTTGCATGAAAAATTGGCCATTTTAAACATTCTAAAATACAGTAAAACTTCATCATGCAAACCACATATATGTATACAGTGGTCAATTTTTGATGCAATATCTATAGGTAATAACTGGTATATCGTACACAATAGGTTAAAGACCATTGGGCTAAAGTTCATGTTGTGCCTTCATTGTTACTGATATGCAGGGGTTCTACCAGGCCTTGATAAATTAGGGATCTACTTGGTCCTGAACCTTAGGGATCATGTTTGTTTGAGCATTTCCTTTCCAGAGTATTACATAGACACAAAGTCTTATTATTTAATGAAACTTTCACCTTTGTGCCAGAATCATGAAAATGTGGCTCTTTTTGGAAATGACAGGGGACAGTATGATCACTTCATGGGCAAATGGAACCCCTGTTAACAGGATATCAGTAAAGTTTCTTGGTATTTCCTTAACCTAGAATGTTTATGACATTTCTTCCAGTTTTCAATTCATTTGTGATACTTAGTGGACCTGTCATACTGCATCCTGATATACATGTATGAAGTACATGATTTATATACCAGTATTATCAATTTGGCAGTTACTTAGCTATATGGATATGGTTGTGTTACTTTAACCCTTTGCTCTATAGCCATGCAGCCTATTTACCAACAAGTATCAATGACAGCAATGTAATCTGGTAGTTGCATCAACATGGTCTACAACTAAGTGCAGGATTACAGAAAACATTGAAACAAAAAAGTATTTTTAAGACATTAAAAACACAGTTGCGCATCAAAATGTGTCTACATTGAGATGATGTAGTAGTGTTAAGAAGGCGTGCCTATGAAGTAAAGGGTGAAATGAAGCCAATCAAAGAATTTGTTGTCTTAATCCCTGCTTATATATTGTTATTTCTACATGTATATTCATTGATCATGTGCCACAGATTGATCATGTGACACAGATTTATCATGTGATACAGATTTATCATGAGACAAAAGTTGATCATGTGACACAGATTGATCATGTGACACAGATTTATCATGAGACAAAAGTTGATCATGTGACAAAGGTTGATCATATCACACAGATTGATCATGTGACATAGATTGATCTTGTGATACAGATTGATCATGTGACAAGGGTTGGTCATGTGACACAGATTGATCATGTGATACAATAAATTATGTGATACAGATTGATCATGTGACACATATTGATCATGTGACACAAATTGATCATGTGACACAGGTTGATAACGTGACATAGATTGATCATGTGACACATATTGATCATGTGACACAGACTTTTTACATTAATTCTGATAGCATGTAACTAAAAAACTGACAAACCATCGGTACAGGAACATACTCTGTTGTTTTTATAATTATTCAGTTACATCAGTTATTGTAGTATTTGACTCAGTAATTACTTATCTGTTGTTTTTATCTCATCTGAAATTGTTAAATGTTGTACATATTTATCACAATAGACAGCAGAGTTGTTGCTCTTGATTTGGCTTGCAATTTGTTGCCTCTCATTGTTCCTATGATTTTTAATATCCATCCCTTCTTGGTTGTAAACCAATGGAAACAGAGATTCCTAGAATGCTATTTATAGACTAGCCAATGAGAATCCTTGATTCAAATAAGAATGTTATCACATGATTGTACAGGTAATTAAAGGCCACAATAAGGTGATCGCTAGGTGTAAATTAAGATAAAATAACGATGATTAGGTTTGATAATTCATCATGTACTGTTTTAAATATGTCATGAAGTGTTCAGGTAATTGATTAAGAAGACAATTGTACTGTGTTAACTTTTAGCTGCAGCACATTGTGTAAATCTAACCATTATGATCAACATATCAATCTCATTAAAATCAGACCATTATTACGCTTCACTACTTTATGCTGATATAGGATCTGACGACACTCTGTATGGGGTTATGTCCGTGTGAATTTTAAGTCATCCAATCAGATCGCTTCTTTTCAAATCTGTAAGTGCAGTGAAACACTGCTGAGGCTATGTGACGTCATTTTGAGCCAGGGAGGTCATAAGAACATGACCTCTTACGGAGTGTAGTCAGATGTCTACCAGCGAAAGAAATTAAGCAAATGTTAGGGTCTGATTTTAATGAGATTGATCAACATATCTACAGAACACTGGGATACAGACTGGTGTCTATTGTGTACAATCAATTGCCATGTATTCTGCCTTACTGTGATAATTGTACTGTAACTGGGGCTAACTCTATCTCTGGATGGCAAGCATTAACATGCATCTCATGTATCAATGGTTACAGAAATCTCTCCATGTTGTGTACAGGAAGCATAATTGAGCTGCAAGTTGAGATAAGATGTGTTTCCAAATTATGTCACATTCTTAAAAATGTGATGTTTTAAAAAAATCCACAAACTTGTTGCAGTTTTTCAAATGAACCTGTACATATACATTGATATAGTGTGTACATGTTTTTCCTTGCCATCCACTAACATGTAGATAAACAATGCAGACATTTATTGTAGCTCTTTTAATTTTCTTTTGCCTGGTTCCTGTTATCATTCTTTTAAATTTTAATAATTGAGAATTATGGGTATGCACGATTCAAATCCAAATTTTGATTATGTGGTTTTGTAATTAAATACCGTAAAAACATTTATTATTACAAAAAAATTTTAGTGGTTATTATCCATAGTGACTATGATATCAAATCATACTCTAAAAATTTATTTTAATTTTTCTTTTGAAATTCGAAAATTGTAAGAAATTGTGATTTAGCCAGAATGTGGCAATTTTTGTTTTATTTTCAACAATATATTTATGATTGAGATTGTAAGCAGGAACCAGGCATATAGAGATTTATTGTGTGGCTGTTACCCGGCATCACATTTGGTGTTGTATATTAAAACACTTTCTGTCTCTCTTCTCTCTTTGCCCACCTGGTAGTTACAGCGGATATTTGCAGTAGCCCATCGACAACATGCGGGTCCGCTGTCCAGAATGTGGCCCAATCAAATAGCACCACCACTACATACCGTACCTGGGGTAAGTTGCACGAGGGGCCAGCTCTTGCTTTACTAACACCCTGTACTTGGAGCAGTCCTGTATGTAACACAGCTTGTCCTATATGTAACATAGCTTGCCAGAATAATATTCCCCACGTAAACTCTGTACGGTATATCTGTATAACACATCCAACCTCTCTGTGATAATCTCGACATTTTGCTTGAGGCTATTATAAAATAATTGCTTGATTATTGTCAAAAACTGATGATGGTATAATATTTTGTGATCCATCCACCACTGGGGAGGGGAGGGGCATATAGATGTTCAAAGATTATAATTTACATTTGTATGAACAAAAATGTTTTGATAATGACTGACTGTCTATCTTTCGGTTTTGTAACACTATACTTGTTTTGCAAAGAGAGCAGGTCAGGAAGGTACGAACACTCTGGGTTAAGAGGGGTTGATATTCGGAATGAAAGAAATTCGTATATTGTGGCCTTATTGTGAGAATTATGCAATTTTGTAAAGTTCTACTTGTTTGCTTTAAGCTTATTAGTATTGTGTAGCAATGTTATTTATTAAAACTTGAAAATATTATTGTTAGATAAATACAAATACATTTTGTACATTGAATAATCATACTGTTTGTCATGATGATATTTGTCAAGTGTGATATAATACTTTCAATCTTTAATGTAGCCATTGAGAATATTTCAGAATACATGAGATATGTTTGACTTCACTGTAACCCTTCACCATCAGCTGTACACTAAACCATGACTCCTAATTTCCCCTTGAAAACAAGTAGTTATTACATTATACACCAAACTGTGACCCAAAATATCCCCTTGAAATTTTACACCAAACTTTGACCACAAATGTCCCCTTGACATTGTACACCAAACTGTGACCCCAAATGTCCCCTTGACATTGTACACCAAAATGTAACCCCAATTGTCCCCCTGACATTGTACACTAATCCACTCTGCCCCCTAATGCCCCTTGACATTGTACACTAAACTATGGCCCCTAATGTCCCCTTGAAACTTTACAACAAATTGTGGCCCCTAATTATTATCCTTTTGATAGTGTACACCAAACCACCATGGCCCCTAATGACCCCTTGACATTGTACATCTAACTACCATGGCCCCTAATGTCCCCTTGACATTGTACACCAAACCGTGGTCTCAAATGTCACCTTGATATTTTACAATAAACAGTGACCTCTAATGTCCCCTTGACATTTTACACCAATGCATGACCCCCTCATATTCTCTTGATTGTGTCCTAATGTCCCCTTGACATTGCACACCAAACCATGGCCCCCTTATGTTCCCTTCACCATGTCAAAATGTCCCCTTGACATTGTACACACAACCATGACCCCTAATGTCCCCTTTAAAACCAGTAGTTGCATTCTACACCAAGCCATGGGCACCTTATACAGTAAGCATCAACCCCTTATGACCCCTTGTGTTTGTATTACAATACACTGTAATACTGAATGGAAAATTTTTTTTTACTGTGATAGAACCTATTTTCATACTATGCATGATATACTTGCCTTTTTACTTAAATTGTGTGGTTTTGGTAAAACCTTTCTTTCATTTCCTCAATTTTCAAATATTTCCAATATTCGAATATCAGCTGGATTTGCTCACGAGTTTGCCGAGTTTGAGTATTGCTGAGTATTTCAGTATGGTATCTGTAGGAGACCCTGACAAGATATAAGGTTTGCTGTAACAAATTTAACTTAGATGATATATCCAAAGTCATACTGCAATACTGTTAACAAATAGCGGTAAGCCAGTCAATCACTTTCTACACCATAACTGGGCTTGGATGGTTGTCTAAATTCTGCCTTCTGGGCTTCGTTAAAACATTTATCTTGTTTCTGACATATTATGTTGCTTGGGTTTGGTTGGGTGACAAGATGAGACTTGTGCACTAAATGTTTCTCAGTTATGGACCTTACTGTCTGATTTAGCACATCTATTCTGCATGAGACATTGATAGAATATGTATGTTTTAGATATTTTTGGAAAAGTAATACTGTCTAAAAACTTAAATCGTACCAAATATCATTAAATCTGAAGTACATTGACACTTTTATCAAAAGCAAAAAAGTTAATGGCCCATCTTAAATTAGAATTATTTATTAAGTTCAAATGAGTTGTTGTAACTATGAAGTAATGAATGTTAATATATCTCTGATAAAAATACAACCCTAATGTTACATATTTTGAGGATGATTACTAGATTTATCTGCGAAATCAATGAAATTTAATCTTCTTCAAGTATTGATGACTACTGTACACAGAAATGTTGGTTCAGGGGTGGTATTCAATATTGGTCTTATTTAATTAGAGTTATAAGAAGGACAGCCAATCATATCGGCTGTTACTGACCAAGAGTTTATTATGGTGTGGTCTGATTGGTTGTCCTTCACCTTAAGTCAAGTAAGATCAATATTGAATACCAATCCCTGGACTGATGCAGATTGTATGTTGTTGTTGGCATTGTTGTTGAATCTGCATATTACATGTATTTATAGGCTGGAAATCAGGCTGAGGTACAAAAACAACAGATGATGCAGTTCCTGGCTGAGAGAAAGAAACAAGGTAATTATACAAATATTTGAAGTAACACCAACCTTAAAGTCAGGGAAATTGAATCCTTTACAAGGGGCAGGGAATTGTTGGAGACACCAAAAGTTTATAATGAAATACCGTGTGATTGTGAAACACCACAAAATTCAGTGGAAAGACTTTTTAACTAACATTTCATGGAACAATTTTACATTTTTCATCATCTTCAGTTGCTAACTGGTTAAAACAGTAGATTTACAGTAATTTTTGGTTGTTTGTTCTCAGATTGAGGTTAGGAAAATGTCATTGAACAATTAGTCAAGTTTACGGGTTTCCAAATATGTACAGGTATTAAGTTAGATTCCAGGTATAATTATATTCCTCGATTCGCAAACAATGTGTAAATACAGGGGTTCTAAAATTCCTAAAATAATGTGGAATGCGGATTTGCTGCATTAGAAGGAATGTAGTTTTCTGCTGAAATTAAACTTTCAGTCTTTACATTTGAAATTTCATTAGGAGAATTTAGCAATGTACATGTAGATGTACATGCTGATTGTGCCAAAAGAGATGTGCCTTTGATTTTCAAGATTGGACATACTCAATCTGTAGGACCCCTGATGTAGTCCAAGAACCAGTTGATTCATTGTTAAAATCTTGTGAAAAAATGTTTGATTTGTGTGGATGTATATTACAGTGGAGATGGCTGCGGCCCAGCAGCAACAGCAGCAGCAGCAAGGTTTCCCTGGAGGGATCAGACCTCCAAGACCCGGACTTCCTCCACAACAGGTGCCTATACCCGGCCCTCCACCCGGTGAACCAAAGACAGAACAGGAGATAAGTTGTCAGGAGTACCAGGATAAAATCAAGGAGGAGGCACAGAAACTTGGATACGGACAGAAGCAAAACCAGGCTAAGGCTGCTGGTTCTATACAGCCACCGGCTACTGGTTCCACTCAGCCACCGCCTGCTGCTTTGAGCCAGGCACCAGGACCGTCTGGTTTACCGGACATGGAGAAGAAAGCTGTTGAAGCAGGAAAGACAACAAGTGTTGTACAGAAACATGACTTTGAGAAACCTGACGATGCTGATGGTGATCTACTTGGAGATTTACTTAGTATGTTCTTCCTCTATCATTTTGTTATTTTGAGTGTGCAGTCAATCACTTAATCTATGTACAGTGTAAGTATCAAACAGAATAGTGTTTGGTGTCCCTTTATCTGGAGACTCATTGGAATCTCACTATAAATATAGGAGTTCCAAGAAATGATTTTTAATCTTTCTATCTGAAACAAACATGTGTGGTCTAGAAATTGGGTATATCTTCCAAGTTAAAATAGGCTTTTGTGTCTTCAATGTACAATCTTACGAGGAAGCTTTTCAAGTAATTAAAAAAAATGCTTCCACATAGAATGAAATAGAGTATTGTCATGATGTTTGGTACTTATTGTTTATATACTAATAATACTGTTTCTACAATGGGAGACTTTCAGGGAAGACTGGCCATATTCAGCTGTCTTGTTTGAACTGTATATAACTGAATGATCTTAGAGAGGCAGCATTAAACCTGAATAAACATAAATCGGCCATCTTACCGTTTTGAATAAAGACTATATTTATTGTATCTATATTATTGTAGGTGCTGATGGAACATTTGATATACTGAAATATGCAGATCCAGACTTAGATCTTGGTTCAGACAATAAGACGATCTTCGATGATTTAGTTGAAGATTCTAAACCTGAGACTGACAAGAAGGCAGAGAAGAGTGAATTCCCTGACAAACAACCAAAGTCTGAAGCTGATGGTATGTATGGATTTTGTAAATATTGGCCTTATCTGAGACTTCTTGCTGGAAATTGTTTGGATTTTGTATGGAACTTGTAAATATTGGCCTTATCTGAGCCTTCTTGCGGGAAATTGTTTGGATTTTGTATGGAACTTGTAAATATTGGCCTTATCTGAGCCTTCTTGCTGGAAATTGTTTGGATTTTGTATGGAACTTGTAAATATTGGCCTTATCTTAGACTGTTTGCTAGAAATTTGTATACATTTATTATTTAGAATATATTAATTTACATAAGCAACTAGTGCTTTATTGAATGGTGTCCATGTCAGCAATAACAGTGAAAATGAGAAATATTGACCAATTTTGCGAGTTTACTAGACGTGTGAATTTTAGCCCTACTAATATTTCCACACACTAAATGGCAAAAATTCAAATTTTGTGGATATATCCACTTAAACAGTAATCAGGGGTTCCACTAGCTTCTGAATCTGAAGGGTAATTTTGATACTTTTGACTAAATTTTACCATTTTATAGGCAAAATAGTCATGATTTTAAGAGAAAATGACCCTTTAAACCAAACTCTAGAGGGACACAATGTGGCTTTTTGGAAATTTCAAGAGTCAAAACCCCTTCTCCTGAGTCCAATGGAACCCCTTGTAATCATTACATGTTTATACCAATTCATTTGGGTTATATGTCGGACATTTCAGGTGAAAAGATAGAGGGAGATAATAAAACCTTCCAGGCAAAGTTTCTGGAGTTCAGTCAGAAGAAACAGGGTGACGAAAAGCCAGGTACGGATGATGAGAAGAAAGAAAGTGTCGGCAAGATAGCAGCTATGTTAGGTGATAGATCACAGCAAATGAAACAAACTATAAAAACTGAAGCTATCGATGGCTCAGATCCTCGTACACCATCTGCGCCGGGGACTCCGATGACCCCGGTGGGTGCAGCAATGACCCCGGGGCAGTACACTCCCGGTGCACCATCGCCTCATCAAGGTGCAGCCAAGTATGGACAGCCATCACCATCGGGCATGCCTTCACCCAAAGTGATGCAGTCACCAAAGAGTCAGCCCTCACCTCGTACACCGGGTGAAGTTCAGTTTGGACAACAGCCTTCACCATTCTCACAGCACTCTGCACACTCTCCGTTCTCACCATCGGCTACCACGGCAACAGCATCAGCACCTCAGTCACCTTACGCAGGAAGCAATGCTAGAACACAGTCACCGTTTGCTGTACCCGGAGCTACGGGACAATCTGTACCAGCCATCATGGGTCAGGGATCACCTATACCATCATATAGTCCCTCCCATACACCACCTGCTGCCTTCCCAATGCAGAGATCACCTAGATCTAATGTACCCAATCAACAGGGACAGTTTCCACAGGGACAGTATCCACCTGGTTATATGCAAGGACCACCACCACCTAGAGGCATGGTACCTGGTCAGACTGGACATCCATTTGGTCAGCCTGGTATGAGACAGCAGATGCCGGGTTTACGACCACCCACATCTCTGGCGTTATCACAAGCTCAGCAGTTACAGGGTCAGCAGCCGGGCCCGGGTGAACTTACCTCGCCTGGTATGAGACCAATGCATCCTGGTATGAGAATGGAAAGGTTCCCAGGACATCCTCCAGCATCGCCGGGGAAACCAGGACAGGTGCCTGTGTCGGGATACTCAGGAATGCCAGCAATGAGAGCTTCCACACCTGGTTCTCAGGTGCCTCAGACATTCATGTCACATCCAAATACTGCCAGTATGGCATCCATGTCGGCGACCACGGCAACCACTACAGCAGGTCAAGCTCGTACTCCACTGTTACAAGATCAGCCATTACTGATACAGGACCTTCTTGAACAGGTACAGTTGAAATCTTTGGTGAGTAAAATGGCTGAAATGAATCAAGATGTCTGACTGCTAGCTACTGTAAAATCATTCAGTTTGACCTCAACCAAAAAATCAAATACCCCCAATCAATAATTGTACCAAAAGATATGTAAAATGGTTAGTGAAAGTTTATCGTTGCTGCCAGTTCTGTCATGTAATGCACTTTTATGGTCAGCCAGGATGACCCCCAGTCTGTTGGATATGTTTCATATTATTGCCGTTACACGCACCAGTTCTGCTGTGGTAAACAAAAGACTGGGTGTAAGTACTGTTTATGGAATTATTATGCCATAATTATAAGTTTAACAATTCAGTAAATTTGAGATGGTTAATATTTGAATGATTTGGAACAATTTGTGCAATTTTTTATCCTGCCATTTTCCTGAAATTCGAAATCTAAAAATTTACATTCCCTCATCAGTCTTTCACCAATGTGTCTTCACAAAATTGGATGATTTTACAGTATATACATTTAGAGACATTTTATTCACCAGTATAGTTAGCTATGTTTAGTATTAGAGTATTTAGTTTGAGAATAAAATGTTGTGGGTTGGTTTGTATGCTGTAACTTACTTAAGTTGTAAAATGGTACTGATATAGCTCCCTTGCTTGACGCTCAGCATATAGGAGTAGAACTGGTTGGTTCCAGTGTCAGAATAATGACTAAGTTGTCTCTATTTCACTGAAATACTGTCAGTTTGACTTTAAACACAACCACTTTAAAATGTTAACATATCAAATGGTGCTATTCAAATTGTTAAATTCTGAGACATTATTTTTTGTGTTATTATTTGCCTGTCGAAAGACTGGAAATAGGGTGTAAACACCTGAGGCGAGCGGCAGTATCCAGTAATTTGTCTGGACTCCAATTCAAACAGTTTTCATCTTATTGTCTTCAATTTTCATTCCCAATTACTATACTGTTAGATTATGGAAGATGCTTCTGGTTTATACGTGTATATTGCCATTGAAATTAACTTAGTCTTTGACATTTATACTTTCAATGGTATGACAAAGTAATGACAATGTGAATATTCTAAATATTTTCAACTTACAGGAGAAATTAGAACAAGAAAAGAGACAACGTGAACAACAAGTGATGTTACAGAGAACTGGGGGTGTTAGACCTGAAGGTATGATTGGACCTCGACCAGGTGCTCCTCCGGGTATGGTTGCCATGGCACCCGGAATGCCTCAACGAATGGAAGGACCTGTCAGGTATGACTTTTAATCTAAAATTCAGCTTACTACAGTTAATCATTTACTTCATACACTGCTGTAAAATGGTACAGCAGCGTATTAATATTTGTTAATTTTGCAGATGAATTCGATCATAAAATTAAATCCCCTCGAATAATTGTTCTCAAAAATGTAGCTCAAGAAATGTTTCTTTCAACATTTTAAAGCCAAGCATTTAAGAAACCACCAAATTACCATTTCATGAAATTTCACAAAAACTAATAGCCCAAAAATTAATGATTTTACAGTATTCTGATAAGACATTTGAGAGATAGCTAGATTGTGTTCACAGCTCAAATTACTGGTAAATTAAATGAACATAATAGTTATAGGGTAGGATGAATCTATGTAGTAAAAGGTTATTGTAATAAGTTTATATTTTACATCTTATTACAAAGGAAGGATGTATCTTTCAAATAATTCCTTCTTACAAAACTTAAAATAACTGCTGTTGAAAAACAACCTTCACCATAATCTAAATTACTTTTACATTACTGGGCTCCAATTAAATGCTGGTATACCAGAATGTAGTGTATAGATGTGATGTTTTGGTGATGTAAATATGTGTCATGTTTGTATGACATCAATGATGTTATCTTTGTTCTTGTATGATTACAGACACCCTAATCAACCTGGAATGTTTGCTCAACCAGAGATCCAAGGTTTACGACCCAGGATGCCTGGACCTTTAAGTCCACATGCACTAGGACATCAAGGCTCATTTGGTGTGCCACCTGGACCTATGCCACCACCCAAACCACCAACTCCAGGTATAATATTCCTTTTCATATATACAAACCACCAACTCATGGTACACGGACACTGCTGGTAACAGAATATACATGTGCCATAGTCTCTCGTGTATTGGACATAACTGTATTAGACTAAGTTTTGAAAAAATGGGAGAAGATTAAAAAAATGTCATTGAAGGTGAATTGATTATTAATGATAATACAAGAGCCCTACAAAAACAGTAGAGTTGTCAAAAATCATGAATCGCTGCATTAGAAAGAATGAACTTTTCTGCAGAAAATTCGAAAAGTAATGATGAAATATTATGATAACATGTATGGACTTTAAGTTATGGTAATTTTGGTGTAGGGATGTGTGCTAATGTCACCTGGAACTGATATGTGTCTTTATTTCCAGGAGGGAGTATAATGCCTCCGTATGACGCCTGTAGTAATAAATGCCACTATATGTATTTCAGTTGACAATGTACCAGACTCAGAGGCCCAGTATCATCAGTATGAGTTCTGGTTAGCCAAACATAGTGAATTCTTAGAAATGCAAGTCAAATTCCTGGAACAACAAATTCAGAAACAGAAGAGGACAAAGAAAGCTATAAATGCCAGGAATCGACAGGTGAGTGTTGGGTCGTTATTTGGGATCAGTTGGTTTTGATATTGACCTACCTGGTTTATAGTGCTGCAGATAGACACTGAGTTGTCACACAAGGTTGTCACACACCGGGTTCGATACTTGGTCAGGCAGGTTAAGTTCAGACAGGTTCTGTTCTTCTGTGTGGATGACCTCAGTTATATTCTCCACATGTGGAGAAGTTGTAAGTTGCTTGTAAATGGCAAGCCTGATAAGTGAAAGAAAAGCCTAGCATTTTTATGTGTAATCGTATAGACCCTTTCTCCTGTCCGAGCTTTATAACATGTTACATTTTACTTTGACAGGCAAAGAAGAATGGACAAGAGATGCCAGCACAAGATGTGATGGAACTAGAACGAGCCAGTCAGGAACAATCAATGCTACAGAAACAGTTAGAACAAATGAGGAAACAAAATAGACAACATCAAATGGCCATGCAAGATTATAGAGTTAAACAGCAGGTAATGGTGTCAATACATAATGTAAACAATTCTATTTCATCAAGAACACTTTATGACTACAATAAGAGCACTGTGAATGTGCCATTCAGTGTGCGGCCGATGCCGAATGGAATAATATACAACTGTAACTATCTATGCTGTTAAATTAATGGTTAAGTTTCTACAAAGTATTCAAAAACTACAAAAAAGTGATAGCTCTTGTTGTTATTTGTACTGTTGCACATTGTATGTACATATATTACAGGAGAGATACAATCAGCATCTGGTACAATCAGGACAGACCAACATGATGGGATCTATGCCTGGAGGTATGCCACCTACATCTACCATGACCCCGGGAGGTCAACCCATGCAACCACCACCTCCCAGAATGCCAGGTAACCAGAACTCGGCCAGAATGACACGTGAGATGAATAAGGAATATGAACAATTTGTGCAGAATCGACTGAGACAAATGGGTCAGGGTGTACCACCTGGGCCGGGAGGACCTGGACCTGGACAGAGAATGCCTGGCCCTGGGCCACGCCCACAAATGATGCAAGCTGGACCTAATGCTGGGCCACAGCCAAGAATGGCCATTGGAGTAAGTTCCAATCCTTTCTTATGGATTGTCTAGGGATTTTACCTTGTAGACTAGCTTAATTATGCAAGTCTTCCCAATTCCCCCTGGTGTCTTGCTCTATTTTGTTCCTGCCAAAATAAAAAAAATGTTGATTCATGAATGCATAATGGATTAAAGTAGTTATCAGTTTTTGTGTAGTATCTCTCATGCTTTAAAAAGCGCTGATAAATTTTGTTTAGTACCTCCCATGCTTTAAATACCTCTGATAAATAATAAAACTAGACATTTTAGGAAAACTCAATATTATTGGCCCGGGCCCCTTTCCCCCAAGAGTAAAAAGAAACACTTTCAGACATTATCTGAATAATTATCGACTGTGCCACCATTTGACGAATAGGATCCAACAGTTCTCAGACTTGTTATGGAAGTCTCTTGATGATGTGGCTACAGGTGTACGAACATGCATGTTTTACACAGTCACATCTCATGGTATTATATAAGTGTTACATATTGAATGTTACAGGACAATAATCCATTTAGTGATACATACCAACAACAAGAGAAGATAGAGAAACTAAGGGAAACACATGCTAAACATGTGGAACATACAGGTAAACTATACATACAAGTTTTATTGAAAGTCCATAAATTGGTAATCCGCTTGAATACCACTATCTACCTTGCCTGCAGAAAGTGGATAGTGCCTGCCACTGTCCAAAATAAAGCTAGGAATGGCACCAGGAGTATTCCTGCTGTATAGCTGGTAAAGTGAACTTGTGACCCTGGCTGTTTAAGCTTTTAGCTTTCAGAAATGACCAAGGGACCTTGTCATCCGTGAGTTACCCACTCAGTCACCAAGCTATCCAAACTGTTTATATAACATAAGAAACCCAAAAGAAACAATTATTTTATAACCCAGTATTTATTGTATAATTTATATTAATCTATTTTAAATATTCATCTTATTGTTTTGTATGCTTCTTTTCATGTAAGTGATTATTGTGTTTTAGCTGTGGAAACCCCTGAAGCTCCCGTGGGCCCTCCTAATCTGCCTCAGTTTGGAGAGCATAGATTTCCAGGACCCCAAGATCCTCATCCTGTAAGGTTCCCAGCTGGCCCTGTGGAAGGTCAGCAAGCTTGGATACAGCAGCAACAGCAACAACAGCAGCAGCAACTTCAACATCGTTTCCCTATGGAGAATGTTGGCCCCAGAATGCCAGGTCCTCCGGGGCCCTCAGCGGACCCTAGATGTCAAGCACCCAGTCATTTTCCTACAACTCAACCCCATCCTGGTCCTCCCACAACTACAGGTGAGTTAACCTCTATAACATGAAGGATAGTCTTTGTTTCTGGTGTTAGCGATGGATTATATGTGATTTTGGTATTTTGTTTCTTATGTACTAGTATTGACTTCTCGGGTGTTTGGAATTTGTTTATCAATTTTAGCATAAAGTTTTGATACAGTCTAACTTGTACTAGCGACCACGCGTATTTAGCGACCTTTGTCTTAAACGACCGGTTTCAATTCCTCCCGACCATATTTGCTCTATTTGTCTTCTGTATTAAGCGACTTTTGTCTAACGCGACCAGCGACCACTGTTTAAGAACAAACTTGATTGGTAAAATTGCATTAAGCGACCAAACAATTATGTGTAAATCACTGGTCGTCTGTAGTGACAGGTTGTTAATTACTTCAAACCTCATCTTAAATCATTGTTTGTTCACACTTCGGAGTTTGTCTTTTGTTAACTGGGCCTCAATTAACAGCATTGATAATCACCATTGTGTCCATAGGGCATGTCATTCAGATGATTTTAATCTGATTACACACATTATTACGGATTATTTACGGTCTATTTCGGGTTTTTTTTCTTCGAGTGCAACAACAAAAATAACGTGCAAGCAAAACTGACTTACATTAATAGCATTGTGTAATATATGAGTAAGTTTAATAAAATGATAAATTAAATGCTTATGAAGACGATGCATACAAGTATAGAATCATCATAAAACATATTTACACACTAATGTTTATCAAGTTGAATAGTATTCGGACAGCCTAAAGTCGGAAATTCATTAATTACACTCGATGTTTTTTACATTTGTGTTAAACGACCATTCCGTTAAGCGACCGTTTTCAGACCTTCCCCAGGGTGGTCGCTTAATACAAGTTAGACTGTATTTGTTTTCCTCCCTGAATGAGGAAGTTACATTGGCCCCATTGTCATCCATCTTTTACCACAACATTCTCAAACTGGGTTTAATTGAAACTAGTTCTAGGAAGCATGGAACGATTGGCATCAGATGTTTTCCACTGCTTTGGGGAGCATTTATCACTTCTATTGATACATAAATATGTGTATATATGTTAATATTACATGTATGTCTTGATGGATAGCAAGTTGAATGTGTCTTGCTGTATGGAATAGTGTGATGATTGATAACTTTACTAATCTTACTGCATGGTTTGAAGGTGTATGTTGATTGTGAGAACATAACAGATTGTAAGGCCTTGTCACTAACAGTAGACAGGGGGTCCAATAGAGGGGCTGATTCTCGAGGGTACTTCATTTTATAGCAAAAATTTGTATTTTTTAAGAAAAATATTACCCTTCATTCAAACTCCTGAGAATCAAAATTTAAGAAAAATGGCTGGTTCCATCAACGGCTGAAAAATGGCCTATTTATTCACATTAAAATTAACAATTTAGGCCAGTTAAAATAGTCTTGTTTATATTTTTGCATACTGTTAATTTATAATGCATTTTACAAGTTTAAGTATGACATGGTTGATTGGTTAGGTAAAGTCCTAGCTGTATGATGGCAGTATATATGTTATGTTGATGGTTTGTGTTGAATGATCTTGTTGATTGTGTACAATCTACCCTCTTCTTACACTAATTCTGATATTAGTGGAGCTGACAGTTACAGAAGTCTGCCCACATCCTACCACCCTAGATGCCGTCACTAACACTCCAGAATCCAAGGAGAAAACCAAGAAAAGAAAAAAGAAGAAAAAGCCTGCTGATAGTAATAACTGAGATTTGTGTCTTTTATTTTTGTAGTGTGCTTCTACTGATACTGTGCCTCGCTACTTTCTGTGACCGTCCGTGTTCAGTACCATCTAAGTCAATATTTACTATAAATTTAGCCTCTGTAGAGCAACAGCCTCTGTACAACAGCCATTTTTTGCAGCTCTCAAAGGATGTTGCTCTACAGATGTTGTACTGTGTGTCGATTTAGACATTTTGAAAATTTCTCAAACATAATGCTCAATCTATCAGACAAAAACAGATAATTTGACAAAATATCAATGGTTACCAGCTATATATGATTGATACCGGTTGAAATTTCATTGGTTTATTTCGAAAAGTTCGCATATCTGCCAAAAAGTATGTTATTACACCCAGCAATGTCAGAACATTGCTTAGCCGTTTCCATAGATTTCTAATTGTTGACCTGAAGAGTAGTGCTTTTATTCCATGTTGAGATCCGACAATATCGTATTATGGATATGCTGTAACCAGTGCAGAGACGTCCGCATTATTATTTGTAGAAGGTTTTAAAGTGAATTCATCGAATTATGCAACTATTTACCAACCCTAATAAATATTCCTTGATTAACATCTGGTGACTGATCTATCTGTTGTTAGGTAATGCAGCTAGTTAATAGTTCATGAATTGTACTGTACAGTAAATGTATCACAGAAAGTATTGAGCAATACACATACATTCTATTCATACTATGTGTGCTTCCAGCAGACCTGTAGTCTATGGAATATATATTTTGTTGTGTACTTTCCTATTTTGTTTTATATTGTCACCCTATCAGTTGAGACAACACTTTGGTTTATTGTTTACTGTATCTTCTGTTCCGGTTAGATTGCCGTATCTCCCACATAAAGTCAGGGAGACATTGATTTGGTGTCTGGATGTCTGTCTGTCTGTCTGGATGGATGTCGCAAAGTTTGTCTGTTCTTGTTCTACTGGTTGAATTTCAATGAAACTTCACATGAATAGTTGCTACCAAGCCTAGTCGTGCATATTGTTAGGAATTTTAAGTCTAATGTTTACTGCCAGAGTTATGGCCCTTTGTAGGAGACATTCATTTTTTGTGTGAAAAACCCATTCTTGTTGCATTTAACAATGTTAGTTATTGTAACCAGGTCTAATGGTTATGATAGGGCGGTTAAACATTTTACTGAGTCATAGTACTGGTTTAATGCTCTTGATTAAGTGCTCTAGGTAAAAGGACAAGTTGAAGGAATGGTTAGCCCAGTGTTTGGTGAATGTGACTGGGTAGTATCTATAAGACAAAACTATTGTTTTGGCACTTAAACTGAAAGTAATTGTTGTATATAGAAATACATATAAAAAATGACAATATTAAACTATCTTTTCTGCCGTTAACAAAAATAACCAATTTATATACATACCTGCTTATTATGACATAACAATAGTAATATATAGATAGTCTAAAACAACTGCATTCACATAAATAATAAAGTCACATACTTCCGTTATTCCTGGGCCCGGGATTACAACCAATACTTACTGTTTTACACCCTTTACCAGAGTGGAAACCCTGGACTATGCATAGGTTTGCACTTAGATTCAAATTATAAAGACTTGGGTGGTAATTAAAGTTGCGCATTCATTACAAAAAAGCCAGGATATGTTTGTGTCCACTTGCAACATAATATAAATACCAGATTTATAAACTAATCTCTATTTCGTCCCAAGATTGATGTCTTTACCCTGCTATTGTGTGTTGTCAGTATTTACATTACAGATTGTAGTTAATTGCATGTTGATGTCATAATTATGTGACTATCCATTGTGATAATTTATATTGTTTTTGTAAAAGTATGGTTGTTGTGAATATTCAATATATAACAAATTGTAATTGCCTAAATTGATATTGTTGCAGTATTAGAATGCATGCATATTCATTATACCAGGTAATGATGACATAATTTATTACCGTCATTTTAGTGGATTTGAAATGTCGAGCGATCAGGCCTCAACAAATATTTTTAAAAGCACTCGTCCTGCAATATAGACAAATAAGAAAACTCCAAAATCTTACTTGTCCTGCTATATAAATAAAGAAGAAAAAAAAATTGTGCAGGACGAGTGGATTTATTGAGGCCTGGCGATGATACCATTATTGTGTTTATGCTGTCTATCCTGTGTGAAACAGCTGATCAGGATATATGAAGAATAGAATAGAATAGTTTATTGCAAGGCAATATGTGTGGCTTATTAAAACAGACACCTGTTGTCAAGTTTCCTTCTTGTTAAGACTACAAACTGTATTGTTGGTCAAGTTGTGTGTTTTCTCCCATTTTTTAGCCCATAATTACAGTTTAGAGATTTTGTTCATGTTTCTTTGAAAATTCAGTTCAAAGTGCTGATAAGTCATTCTCTGTAAAGAATTTGGTCTAATTTTTGCATTTCACGAAAAAAGAGATTAAGAGTTTCAATATCATTCTTGTCACTTCATTCCCTGCCTGTTGGTGTCTTGGTTACCCAAGTAATGATACCATAGTACCATTGTATGGTATATACATCACAATTTTATTGAATTTAGCTGCAGAAAAAAGAAACATAGGCTGACAATATTTGTACTGGTTTTTCTGAATCAATTTGTTGAGTTAATGTAAGAGTTAGGCAGAGAATGAGCATTATCTGAATTGAGTTATATTATCAGGGGTCCTACAATTCAGGAATAACCCAGAAGTCCGGATTTGCTGCTATAGGAAGAATGAGGTTTTCTGCAGAAAATAAATAAATTTTGAAACCAAATATTGACTGAGTTATGGTCATTTGAAGCTTCATATGCTGAATTTTAACGAAAGATCAGTGTTTGAAACAGAGTTTTGGTGTAGGGTTGTATTCTAATGGCACACGAAACAGACTTGCTTCATATTTTTAGGATTGGGCATTATGTCTCAGTAGGACCCCTGTATTATTGAGTGTAATTGTTGAACATGCCCACTATGGCATTCAGTTAACTTGATATATGAGCGGTCCGAGATTAGTTGAAGGACAACCGGGTCATTTTGCAAACTTACTAGATTGAAAGTTATCATAATAATGGTTGTCCATAATAATGGGTGTCATGTACATTTTAGTTTATATAATTATATTATATACTAGGTAAAACATTAGAATCACTGCATGTATATTGTATATATATTTGACAATCACTGTGTACCTCGTAAACTTGCACCACTATTATGAATATATGATCTCACATTATACATGTATTTATCACATAAAATAGGCTCTGGGAGTTTAATAAACCCATTACATAAAAGTCATAATACACACGTGTAATAAACATGCAAATGAGGTATTTACAAGGGCGAGTCACTTTATTTATGTATTCATACACGTTGTCAAAAAAGAAAAATAATACATTTTGAGAATAGAATAAATTTTATATCCGATTATGAACACTCTTTGGCATGTTATAAACACACAATAACAGATGTACAAGAAATTAAGAGATATAACTGTAAGTAAACATGACGGTAGGTCCGTTAAACGTGTGTACGAATAAGATCGGGACGAAATGTACATACCAAATATCTGGCATCAACACAAACACACGGCATCGGATGTTGATTTCATTGTATAAATCCGTTAATTTTGAGTATTAAAGACGATTTTCCTTGCTTACCAAGTACTAGCATAATGTACAATCAGTTATTTTCGGCTATTCAGACGAATCGCGAATAAATTCACGCGGAAAACCTAGTTACTTCCCCTGTCCTTGGTTGTTACTAAAACCCGGAACGGAACACGGAACTGAACAGAATACGTTGTGTTGCTGCGGTCCAAGATTTAATTATTTATTTTGTTAAGGGTAGTTTTACATCTGCAGGATTTTAGATACCCTAAAAATATTATTTCCAAAAGGCAGAAACATTAACATATTGGAGTATACGTTGATGCACTATTTTCTTAGCTCTTTCAATGAGCCGCTTTACTCCTATGGAGTTTATTTGCTATAGGGGAAGTGTGTGCATTCTTGACAAACTTTTCTGTGTATTTAGTTTATGTGATAAAAAGAATCTTACATTCGTGTCATTCCATATTAAATTTATTAAACTCGTTGAATAAAAGTGATAAAATGCTCGGCAGAGCCTCGCATTTTATCATTTTATCCAACTCGTTTAATAAATTCAATATAGAAAGACACTCATGTAAGATCCTCTATGTATTAACACAACTATCATCTTCACTGTATGTACAACATACAGCAGTTTATAATATATACTAAATCCTGTTCATTGTTAATTTACAAATTTGTATGGCCACTACTATAAGTTAATTCTTTGTCAACGCCTCATTATTTCACCTTATTAACTTTAACAAAGTTTACAAACACACTATTTCTTACCATCTCCAAGTAAAATGGTGTTTTACTTTACTTCCGTAACTTGGTTCTATCTAGAAAAACTAACTGATGCGTATATTTCCGATTTATTGACCTATTCACTATTCTTCTAAAATTCACTAACTTGTGTTCTTTGTCACAATTACTAGTGCAGTATTGGAATAATTGTTATACATGTATTATGCATGAGGTTGCCTCTAACAGTTTGTTTGTTTACAGTTACAGATAAGGTATTGTTAAGATAGTTGAGTTGTTGAAATGATGGTGTGTATCTTGTATTGTGTATATTACAGGTGCCCAGCCCACAGCCACACCCCAAGCTCAAGCCAAACCTCCACCTATGCAGTTCAAGCCACAGGATGAAACAGAGAGAAGAATTATGGAGATACTCAGTAACACGGCTATGAACATGCAGAAAGGACAGTCACAGACTATAGCAAGCACGGGTCAAGTCCCTGCTCCAGCCCCATCTATACCACCATCCACCACTGTAAGTATGCTTCTACTTATGTATGGCTATAGTGAGGGTCAGGTTTTCTGGACAAGTGGAAATTCCTAGACTAAAAATTAGGATTATTATGTCTTCCGCATACAGTAGGGGAAACAACAACATATTGAATTTGTGCTGGATGTCTGTCCGTCAAGAAGTTTGACCACTTGTCAGATTTCAATGAAACTTCACATGAATAATTGGTACCAAGCTTTGTTGTGCATATTGTCAGGAATTTTAGGTTGGATGTTTTCGCCTGAGTTATGGCCCTTTGTGGGAGTAATAATTATGTTTATGTGTAAAACAATTCTAGTTTCTTTTCTAAGGCAAGAATTTTCTATGTTGCTTTTGAAATTAACTTTCTGTACTATGAGTCAGAATTCGCCATGGAAACATACATGTTTAACAAACATTCACAATTTTTGTAATAACTTTATTCACTTGGACTGTGGATTAAACTAAGGTCTGTCCAGTGACTTAAATGTATACATTCAGCAATGTAAAGCATTTCATTGATATTAAGAACTGTTGTTATTGCAGTGTGTTGCTGGAGAAGGCCAGATGGTGACATCACCTGCAGTCTCTGACAGTCAGATTGCTACACAAGCAAGCCAGGTCCCTCCACATTCTGGCAAAGTAAGTTACCATCATAAAAACATTGAGTCAAACGTGTTATTAGTTAGCTATCAGATGGTTATGTGCTTATCATTGTGGTCATGAAATTTATCGGGAATATTGATTAGCACTGTGTTTTGTTTTGGCTGGAACAATATATATATAGCTATTTAAAGAATTATAAGAGCTAACATACTACCCCTGGCATTGGCATCATCGATGGTGTCCTCATTTGTGTCTAGTCACGTTAAATAAGTTTTTTGTCTAGTTTTTATTCCAAATTATATCTCAAAATACCATTCTAGGTACATTAATAAAACTTGTAAACAGACAAATCATGATGTAACATCAGCCATTTGATGACTGGTTACTCTGCCTTCACTAATTATGACCCACATCTTTGATGAGTCGGTATATTACTTTGCACATGTCGGTCTGTTGGTCAGTCGGTAGACCAAATGGCTTCCGTTCAATAACTCTAGAACGCTTTGCCCTGGGATCTTTACACGGAGGTTGGTCAGCAACAGTAGATGAGCCCTATTGATTTTGAGGTCAGTAGGTCAAAGTCGCTGTGACCTTTAACTATTTGGCTGCAATGGAGGCATACATGTTTCACAAACAGCTCTTGTTTACATTGATTATGCCACTTTGGGACAAAGCGCCATTATAGAGTGTGGCGTCCGTCTTGCGTTACTACTGTTTAGATGTATTTCTTTACAATAATGCAAGTAATACAGGTGATATTTGTTTAAGCTGAATGTTTGCCAGACTAAAATATTACCATTAATTCAAGATCTATGAATTGTAAGAAAGAAGTACATGTTTTGTATTCTTGTAAATAATAAAATGTTTTTTTGTTTATAGACACCTCCTGCTCAAGCTAGACTTCCCCAAGCACAGGCTGGTAGACTGACTCCCGGTGCTCAGGGTAGAGTGACTCCAGTACAGCAAGGTAGACTTACACCTGGATCTCAGGGAAGACTCACGCCAGGGTTACAGGGTCGAGTACCATCAGGACAGACCACACCAAATGTGCGTTCACCCGCTCATGCTGATCAATCTCCTGGCAGTCATGCTTCTCCTGCTGGTATATCTAGTGAACAAACTCACTCCCCATCTCCAAACCAACCTACAGTACAAGCTGTTGCCTCACCTCGACCTTCCATCCAGCCAGATATACAAACTGTACCTACCTCTCATACATCTGTATCTTCACCTCGACCTGGGTCTGTGCCAGTGAGTGCACCTAGTGGACAATCTCCTCACGATTCTAGCACACCTTTACAGCAGGTCCACATGAAACCTGGTGTCACCACCACTCAGATCGTCCCGTCTACAGGCTCATCTACACCAGGATTTACTGGTCATCCTGCATTACATGCTGGAGCAATCAGACCATCAGGACCGCCTGACTCGTTACCAACATCTAATCAACGTATGCCATCTCCAGCAGGAGACACAGACCATGTGCGGCCTGGACATCCTGCCATGCAGGGTCATCCGGTTTCAGCACCGAATGTTATTCCAGGCCAGAGACCACCTTTACCAGGTCGTGATATGTCCATGCAGGGACAGCTACATCACCCAGCATTCGCTGGACAAATGAGGTTTCCACGTATGCCACCTGGTCATCTTGCCCAGTACCCAGCACATGTCAGACAACATATAATGCAACAGCAACAACAGCAACAACAACAGCAGCAGCAACAACAACAACAACAACAACAACAAAGAGGAGAAACACCACAACTATCACCGGGATTTCCACATTTTGAGTCCTTACCACCTATGTTACCACACTGGAAAGCACCAAGCGAATATCCAGCTTCCAATACAGCTCCTAGGCGATCATCACCTCGGCCAGCCGGGGTTGCCTCCCCTAGAATGGCAATGCCGCCGCAACATCCAAATTTTATGCAAGGAGTATCTCACAGTAACATTCCAGGCATTAACATTCCTCCAATCAATAAGGATCAGGCCATATCTGAACTCAGTACTACAGTTGCTTCAACAGAGCCACCAGCATCAAGTGTTCAAACATCTACCAGTATTCCAGCCAGTCTTGGCAGTGATGCTGGCTCAACTGTTTCCTTACCAGGAACAACAGCACCTTCTGTAACGTCTATGCCGCTTACTTCTTCCATTAGTAGAGTTTCAGAATATCCTCAAGCTCAACCTCCTGTCTCTGTTCAGACTTCGAGTGAATCATCCAATGCTGGTCAAAGTCTATCATCTGTTTCAGGTCAAACTACTGCTGGTTCAGTAGGCAACATTGAAACAGATAAAAAGGTAGATAGTAACATAGATACTCTTCAACAGCAAAATTCTCAAACTAAAGATAACACAGAGACAGATACTCGGTCAGACAGCAAACCTGAAGAGTGTACTGATGGTGTTCATTGTGGAACTCCGCCTCCTTGTACTGATGGTGTTCATTGTGGAACTCCGCCCCCTTGTACAGATGGTGTTCATTGTGGAACTCCGCCCCCTCAGGAGTGTACTGATGGAATTCATTGTGGAACTCCACCCCCTTGTACAGATGGTGTTCACTGTGGAACTCCGCCACCTTGTACAGATGGTGTTCATTGTGGAACCCCGCCCCCTCAGGAGTGTACTGATGGAATTCATTGTGGAACTCCGCCTCCTTGTGCTGATGGTATACATTGTGGAACTCCGCCCCCTTGTACAGATGGTGTTCATTGTGGAACTCCGCCCCCTCAGGAGTGTTCTGATGGAATTCATTGTGGAACTCCGCCCCCTTGTACAGATGGCATTCATTGTGGAACTCCGCCTCCTTGTACTGATGGCATTCATTGTGGAACTCCGCCCCCTCAGGAGTGTACTGATGGTATACATTGTGGAACTCCACCCCCTTGTACAGATGGCATTCATTGTGGAACTCCTCCTCCGCAGGAGTGTACTGATGGCATTCATTGTGGAACCCCGCCTCCTTGTACTGATGGCATTCATTGTGGAACTCCGCCTCCTCAGGATTGTACTGATGGCATTCATTGTGGAACTCCACCTCCTCGGGAGTGTACTGATGGAATACATTGTGGAACTCCACCCCCTTGTGCTGATGGTGTTCATTGTGGAACTCCGCCTCCTCAGGAGTGTACTGATGGCATTCATTGTGGAACTCCTCCCCCTTGTACTGATGGCATTCATTGTGGAACTCCACCACCTCAGGAGTGTGCTGATGGTATACATTGTGGAACTCCACCACCTCAGGAGTGTACTGATGGTATCCATTGTGGAACTCCTCCCCCTTGTACTGATGGCATTCATTGTGGAACTCCGCCTCCTTGTGCTGATGGTATACATTGTGGAACTCCACCCCCTTGTTCAGATGGACTTCATTGTGGAACTCCACCCCCTCAGGAGTGCACAGATGGACTTCATTGTGGAACTCCGCCTCCACAGGAGTGTACAGATGGTGTTCATTTTGGAACTCCGCCCCCATGCACAGATGGAATTCACTGTGGAACTCCGCCACCTCAGGAGTGTACAGATGGTATCCATTGTGGTACTCCGCCCCCTTGCACAGATGGAATTCACTGTGGAACTCCACCACCTTGTACTGATGGTGTCCATTGTGGAACTCCGCCCCCTTGCACAGATGGTATCCATTGTGGAACTCCGCCCCCTTGCACTGATGGTATCCATTGTGGAACTCCGCCCCCTTGCACAGATGGAATTCATTGTGGAACTCCACCCCCTCAGGAATGTGCAGATGGAATTCACTGTGGAACCCCACCTCCTCAGGAATGTGCAGATGGAATTCACTGTGGAACTCCGCCTCCTCAGGAATGTGCAGATGGAATTCACTGTGGAACTCCGCCTCATGGAGATAATAATGAAAACTCTGCCAGTGGTGCTACTTCTGCATCTGTTTCAAAAACTGAAAGTGATACCATTAGTGAGACTGTGCCATCAGAGCAAAAGAATGCATCACCAGTTAGTTCCTTGCCACAATTTAGCTCTAGTGAACCCTTGTCTGTTGTGACTACTAGCCAAGATCTACCTCAGTCTCAACCTGCTATGTTGTCTCCACAACAAATGGCTTTACATGCTGACCATCCATACATAAATGTAACCACTCATCCTCCAGCTGTGAAGCCCACACCGGTTATTGCAGCAAGTAGTCATGCTACATCCATATCTCCTACCCGAGATACTGTCACTCTCATATCATCAGAAGGCAGTGCCTTTACTAGTCCTGTAACTGAAGCTTCTAGTATAGAACCTTCCACCTTACCTGTTACCTCATCTGCTACAACTACATCGCAGCCAACGTCTAAAGTTGAACCAATGGAAGTGACAGATGTGTCCAGTGATACCAGTACTGTTGTTTCTTCAGTCAGCGAGAATATCCAACATGTCAGTACACCAAATACAATATCTGTTGCAGCCTCTTCTTCTTCATCTATTTCATCAGCATTAAGTTCAACTTTGAGCCCAGCTGTACCAACTCAGAATGTGCCTGCTGCAGTAAGCTCAGCTACAGAGGCTATGGAAGTTGATGACTTGCATAGTCTACATGGTTCACAAGATAACTCATTGTCAAAGCCAGCTGTACCTCAAGCGTCACAAGAATACTCATTGTCAAAGCCAGCTATACTACAGGCATCACAGGAAAACTCAATGTCAAAGCCAGCTATACTACACGCATCACAAGATAGTTCATTGTCGAAGCCAGCTATACTTCACCCATCACAAGATAGTACATTGTCGAAGCCAGCTATACTTCACGCATCACAAGATAGCACATTGTCAAAGCCAGCTATACTACAGGCATCACAAGATAGCACATTGTCGAAGCCAGCAGTGACTTCATCGATATCATCGATACCATCTTTACCATCATCAAGTACTGAATCTACTATGTCAAGTCAGATTTTATCAAACTTGGAATCATCTATTGCACGCGTTGCACATTCAACAGTCTCACCACCATATCCAGCTACGTCATCATCAGAGTCGGGAGAGAGTATGCCAGCCGTTCCCCACACAATGCAAGTTCCTCATGGGACTGATCACCCAACAAATGTGCCAAATCCTAATGAAATGTCAAATACTCGAGGCCCTGAAATAGGGTCGCTGACATCAGTTCCTAGACCCAAACACTTCGGTCCACTGCCTGGAATGGCTGAACAAATTCAAAGACATCCTGGCCAAAACCACCCTTACGCTCATCCGCAGCAGCACATGAGACAACCTCTGAACCAGCAACGGTTTCGTGGACCTGTTCCACATTCTGCAAGTGGTCCTGATATTCGCCATAGATACATGAATCCTGATGTATTCCCTCATGGGTTCCCAGGTCAAGCAGACCCAAATAGACCTGAATTTAGAATGAGAATGCCTGGAGACCCAGCCATTAGAATGCCTGGACAAGATCCAAATATGAGGATGCCAGGTCAGGATCCAACTATGAGGATGCCAGGACAAGATCCAACTATGAGGATGCCTGGACAAGATCCACGAATGGCTGGAGCTGGGCTTGAACATGCCATGAGACAGAGAATGCCTGGTGTACGACCTCATGGCCAGATGCAGGGATATATGGATCCGAGACTTGCACTGTCTGCTGATGGACAAGACCAAAGATATTTTCTACAGGACCCTCGTTTTGCTATGCAGGGAAATGCTACAGTTAGTCAAGAACAGAAGTTCTTTATGCAGCAGCAGCAAGAAGCAAGACATCCATACCCTGGTGCTCAGATGGGTATGAGAGGACAGTATCACCTCCAAAGACCTGGTATGCAGAGGGGACAGTTCCCTGAACACATGCTACAACAAGGAAAGCCTCGACCTCCATTTCCAGGTATGCCAGTACCAGTATCTCAGCCCATGGATCAACACCATACACCTATGTCTGCTGGTCCACAAATGGACATAAAAAAAGACATACAGATAAAAGAAGAGCCCAACCTTGGACAGCAAAGTGCTGTTCTAATGGGGGATGCTGAAAGGAATGTACCTGCAGATGTGAAACCAATCATTCACCCATCTAGTCCTCATGGTTCTATATCTCAGCCCAGTCCTCACTCTGCTATGATACAACGAAGTCCACACTCAGATAGTCATACACCACCTGCTGCAGGCGCTCATCATGCAGGCAGTAACAGATCTACACCAGTATCTAGACCACCCAGTGTACATCAGTCACCTGTAGGCAGTCAGAGATCCTCCCCGGCACAAGCACAATCACCCAGTCATTCAGCAGCTGTAACACAAGATGACCTCCAGCTACCCTCAGTGTCAGCAACATTTGCTGCAGCTGGTATGATGAGACTAGGTAGTGAGGTGCCAGGTACACAGCCACAGTTTTTACCTACCACCGGATCAGGTCCAGGATTCTCGTCGGTATCTTCTATTGTACAAGCTGTATCTACTGTTTCATTTCTTCTTCCATTAGAACAATCATCATCCCAGACCTCAGCTCCTACAGAGGTATCCTTGCCACCTAGTACTTATGTCAAGACAGAAGGTGTAGGTACCTCACAGATTGGAGCATCAGCTGCTACACAGACACCTATACTCTCACGATCTACATCAATACCACAAACCACTGGTGCCCCTTCTACAACAGGACAACAACCTGTACCTAATATACCTCAAACAAGTGGTACTAACTCCCAGGAACCATCTTCCAGTCATCCGTCCGCAGGTAGTCAGCACCAAGTACCAATACAACACCAGCAAGGGATGGTTGGTCCTCATACAGCTCCAGCGGGAAGTCAGGGACAGAGGATGTATGGTCCTCATTCACAGACAGGTCCTGCATTAACTGCTGCTCATGCACCACGTGGACGCGGACCCAGACAACAACAGTCGCATGCTCAACAACAGAGATATCAGTTACCTAGCAACCTACCACCACATCTAGCTGTAATGTTGACCAACATGAGACCAAATAGTAAGAGCATGTACTCTCAACAACAGGAGCGACCTATGGGTCCAATGGGTCATATAAGGTTTCCTGCAGGGCATCCTATGTCTATGCCTCCTGGAGGGCCACCTAGAGGGTTTCCAGTACCAAGTGGTCATGCTCCTGGTGAAACTATGACAACGTCTTCTGGAATGCAGATGTCACCGACAGGTCGACACCCCGGTATGATGCAGCACCCAGGGATGGGAGGTATGAGACATCCGGGTATGAGACCAAATGTTTCCATGGGTCACCCTCAGATGCATCCAGGACAGATATCTCCTACTGGACCTCATCCTGGAGCAGCACAAATGCACATGCCTATGCATCAGACGACATCCAGCATGGCCATGATGGGACCGCCTGGTATGCCACATATGTCTAATGCACAACATTCAGTGTCGGAATTACCATCACCGACACGACGACCTGGTGCTCCACCGACACCTGGCTCAGTGCCGTCTACGCCTTCACCGACACCAGTCTCCTTCCCGCATGGACCTCTACCACCTAATTCACCTAATATGGTACCCGCTTCAACAGCTGCTGGTTTCCATCCAGAAATGAGCAATCGATTTCCATTCCACAGAATGCCTGGTCAGAGAATGCAAATGGACCCAAGAATGCAAATGGACCCAAGGATGCAAATGGACCCGAGAATGCAGTTTGATCCTAATTTAAGACCTGGGTCAGAAGAGCGCCATCTACCTCCAGGGTTGAGATTTCCACCAGGATTCCAGTTCCCTGGTATGCAGCAAGGCAAACCTGGGCATGGTCTACAAGATCCAATGACAAGTCAGGGACACATGGATGTAAAAATGAGAAAGCCTGGACCCGGTCAGATGACTCCGAGTCCAACTACGGGTATGCCACCTTCTATACGACCTCTTACTTCACCTTCCAACCAACCTACTAGTGGACAAGGTACTATCATACCTGAGGCAATCATTAAACAGGAGCCAGGAACAGGTCAGTGCATTATCATCTTCTTTTATTGATAGGAAAGACAAAACTTAATCTTCATTCAATGATTCTGTAATTATAACTCTTAATTTGGTAGCTACCTCTCATCAACAGATAAAAACTATAGTAACAAATAAATGTTACAAAAGTCCCATCAAATATTGTCAAGACATATTTCCAATTGTAACAGAGTTTTTACTGTATGATCTTGAGTTTTGTCTCATACATTTAATTATCAAAGTCTGCAAAATAAAATCCAATGTTCAGTGTGAAAGCATTATTATTTGATAAATGCTCACTGTAGAGTTAAGTTACCACACCAGATCTGGCCCACTAAATGCCTTAGCTGTATTCATCATCACATATCTTTGCATGAACCACGTTTCTGCAGAGTTATGACCCTTAAATGCATTATACCACATCTCACCCTTCCATATTGTTCAGTCACTGCAGCTCATACTCTTCCATGAACATTTAGCAACAATGTCGATTTTCTTCCACACGGGAGAAGTTGCTGGTTCTTTGGAAGGGTAAGTTAGTACTGGTTAGGATACAGTCGATAAAAACTGCTTTGATGAATCCACCACAAGATAAAACAGCATGAAAAATTGTTGAGAAATGGTGTTATTTCTGATTTTCTGAATGTTTATATTTACAGAGTTATCATCTTGTATGGATCCATCTACAGCTAGTCAGAATGCTTTATTGAAGAAGTTATTGAACAAGAGTAATACAGCCACTGCTGCGGCTGCTTCTACTCATCTAACACCACAGTCGGATAATTCTGAGGTAACTTTATTTCTATACAACTCTAGTGTCAAGTTAATACTGTTAATTTGTTTGTTTAATTATGATCATAATTTAATACCAGTAATCGAAATCGTTTTTTTTCGCCAAAAGTCATCAAAATAAAGTATGTAACTTGCATTTACGGGCGTTTATATGAGAATTGATTGTGTCTTACATCCAACTACATACCGTGAAGTAGATTGCATAGTTGCTTGCGTTTGATTTAGCACTGCCTCTTATTATCTCCATATTTCAGAATACCAAATGTCTGAAATTCAAAATTCGCCAACTTTTTGACCCTCCCACATATCTACTTTAACAGTATTCAGACAACTGATTTGATTGAAATAAAATTTTGAACCAGGCAAACTTAAATTAAAAGCTCGTACTAATCAGACAGGGAAGGCAGCACTCATCAGAAACAGTAGAGCAGCCAAACAATACAACATCCCACTCCAATAGCCTGCCGCCTCAGTCAAACAAATCCAGAGCAAGAGCCAGAAGACCGAAACAGACCGAAGGACAACCACACACCTAATCCTAGGACAACCACACACCTAATCCTAGGACAACTACACACCTAATCCTAGGACAACTACACACCTAATCCTAGGACAACCACACACCTAATCCTAGGACAACCACACACCTAATCCTAGGACAACTACACACCTAATCCTAGGACAACTACACACCTAATCCTAGGACAACTACACACCTAATCCTAGGACAACTACACACCTAATCCTAGGACAACCACACACCTAATCCTAGGACAACTACACACCTAATCCTAGGACAACTACACACCTAATCCTAGGACAACTACACACCTAATCCTAGGACAACCACACACCTAATCCTAGGACAACCACGCACCTAATCCTAGGACAACCACACACCTAATCTTAGGACAACTACACACCTAATCCTAGGACAACTACACACCTAATCCTAGGACAACCACACACCTAATCCTAGGACAACCACACACCTAATCCTAGGACAACTACACACCTAATCCTAGGACAACTACACACCTAATCCTAGGACAACCACACACCTAATACTAGGACAACTACACACCTAATACTAGGACAACCACACACCTAACACACCTAATCCTAGGACAACTACACACCTAATCCTAGGACAACCACACACCTAATAAGGCCCAACATTAAACACAATACCACTGTATTTCTGCAGTGTAATATTAAGTGTTGACTCCTCTTAGTTTTATCCTCTGATATTTATAATGCAGGATTCTAATGAATTTCCCAACATTCAGTTAACCCCAGAACAACAGAGACAATTGGAAGAGATAGAGAAGATGCCGTTAACTACACAACGTCCTATACCTGAACCTGGCATGTTACTCGATGCTAATGATCCAGACTTTGGTAAGTATTCTTGTCTTGGTTTGATAAAATCCTGTTTGATCCTATAATGGGATTCGAACCCATTCTATGTGGCACCTTTGCCTAGCAATACGAAGTACAAAGCATTAGGCCACTCAATAACTGAAACATTCCAAGAAAGGTTGTGCCAAAACTATTATATACTGCCTAGGTAGAGTGTTGTACAAAGTCAAAATAAATTGTGCCAATATTTTTCTCGCTTGACTTAGCATTTGAAAGGTATTATCTGATTTATATTCTCGGATACCATTCATCAGAAATTAGGCACCCAGAGTGATAAATAAAAGTTTTAAAATTGTTGCTAAAATCAACCTAATTATAAAAAGCTATCATTTAGTGCATTATAGTTTCTATATTTGTTATTTAAAACATAAAGTATGTGTGACACATAGTTATTTAAAACATCAAATAAAAAATGTTTTTAAGCTCATGCTTTATAAATAATATTTCATAACAGTTACTGTCACAGTACTACTTACTGTAATGATGTTCATCTTTTGTTAGTACTCAGATCTTGTACAACATTGATAATGTTAATCTTGCTTTAGAAGCCAAGAAAATCGAGTATGAAAGACGTAGAAAAGAAATGGAAGAGGCCAAGAAAGAGAAAAGAAAAAATCCAGATGGAACTCCAAGGAAAAGAAAGAAAAAAGAGGTGCGTGAGCAAGAGAAGTTACAAGCCTTACAAGCTGCTCAGAATCAGCAAGGTCTTCCATTTGGACCGTTTGACCCCCAGAATCTTGACAAGCCCCCTGAGAACCTTCCAACAGGGTTACTGTCCCCTGAGAAGGACAAGAAGAAGCGGAATCGGAAGAAGAAGGAGAAGTTGATGTTGGACAGTGGTGGGGAGAACGCTGATACTATCATGGATGTATTTAACCAACAGTTAAAACAGTTACCACCTGTATTGTTGATGGAACCTGATGTCGGTCATAACAACATCTGTGCATTGGCTGGATCATCTAATGATACTAGTGGTAAGTTCCATAATTGCTAAGTTACATTCCTGGTTCAGTGATTAGTGCACTGGGTCTGTAGCCTAACAATCCAAGTTTGATTCCCAGTCACGGCAGGTCATACTATTCCATGAATATTTTATGCCTATGTCGATTTTCCTCCACATGTGGAGAAGTTGACGGCTACTTGTGGAAGTTAGTTCTGGTTAGAATACAGTCCTGGAAAACTGGTTTAGTGAATTGGCTGTCGTGTATAACTGAACAAATTGTTGAGAAACTGAATAAACAAACTCATAATTACTGAAAATACTTCCTATGGCTTCACTTTAAGAAATTTTTCAGTTAAGTTTATTTTTAATTGATTAGTAGTATTTGCTTTTATTATGAACATATTTCATTTCCCAACGCAATTGCAATATAGTATGTAATGCATCAATACTTGTTTTAAATAATGCACTCGTATATTATTACTTGCTTGGCACTCCGCATTTAAAAGGGGGGAAACTGACGTCTCTCATACTCTATGGCTGTGTATGCCATCATGAATGAGGTATAGGGAAGGATTAATACAAGTTGTAGAATTTGTTTTACTATCAACTTAATATAAATCATACTAAGAAACCAGATTGTTGTATAATTATTCGACTAAAGCTATGCACTGTTTGTATGATTTTAGGTGATAGTATTGTAGCTGGAGAATTTGGGTCCACCAAACTCACAAATGATGCGGCAGATTTCTACGCTGAACTGATTCTAGGTACTAGATCTCCGACCCAGTTAACTAGAGATATCATAGAAAAACGAAAACTACTCACAGACAAAGTGCCAGAACTCACAGGTGAGAACTTGTTGTCCTGTTACAAACCTAGAATTATACACTTGGTGAGAGTGCTGCACTGTCCCCTGGTAGATTAGAGTTACTTGCCTGGTGAGAGTGCTGCACTGTCCCCTACTGACAGATTACGGTATGATTCTCTGGTTGCCGGTGATGTTTTTCTTTGACATTTTGACAGGGGCATATTATGGAATCACTGGCGGCATTAGAATGGGTGTTGTGAATTACATTTTCAAGTTTAAAAAATATTGCAGTATACCAGCTGAGTTAGAGTTTGGAGTTACCCTTTGGCCTTGAAATGATCTTGTTGCCAGTGACAGCCTATGGATTTGAATGGAATATGTTGTAACAATTTGCAATTTGATATTCTAGTTTATTGTCTTTCTGCAGAGAAATATCTGTGTATGTTTTAATTCAGTCAGTGGCTATTTAGTTATCATATTGCAATACTTCCATATTCTGTATGTTTGGACCAAATTCAATATTATATGATGTTTTGTTGACCTAAAAAAAGTTTTCGGGAGGTGTTTATTAAAATATATAGACCTGTCGTGCAGGCCGTCTAAGCCAATCAGAATCCTTGTTACACAATAGGTATACAATATTAACTACTAAAGTGCTTTGGTTCTGAAAATGATTTATTACACACCCAACAATACGACAGGGAGGGTATATAGGAATGAGCTGGTAAGTCTGTTGGTCGGTCGTTATGTTGATTTCTTAACAATAACTACATTTAGTTATACAAGAGGCTGGTGAGGCCTAGGTCACTGTTACTAAAAATAGAAAATGAATTTGCACGTAGGTTTGACAGAAGATCAGAAGAATTATCAGATAATGATGGATAGTATACAGAACGGAGCTCCAAGGTCATCACCACCATTTGGATTGATTGGTCTAGGTCAGACACGTGGAAGTATACCAACATTACCACCACCACCTAGAGTCGAACCACGGCCTAGAATACCCAAGTAGGTTCCAGTTTTTCTCCATATTCTTCCAGTGGTAGATAATACGAAATTATTGATATTTGTGGTGGATTAATTTTCGTTGATTTCCTGGATGCAATAAATCGCAAAATTAAATCCCATTGAAGAATTGACCTCATAAAATGTAACAAGAGCTTTTTCTTTCAATATTATAAGTTCACTAATTTAAGAAACCACTAAATTACAATTCTGCCAAATTCCACGAAATGTAATACCTGTGAAAATTAATGATTTTACAGAAGTTGATGTTGGTATAGTTCAGAGACATTAACCTTATCCAGACTATGAATATAATACAAGATTCTAGCATTGAGTAGATCTATTTCTGTGAGCAAATTGAACCATATTGGCCCTTTGGATTTTTGCATATTTTGTGTATAGTTCCTCTAGCGTAAATGTTGGTCTACTCTACTAAGAAACCAAAATAATCCCTTGTATTTCCTCGTGCCAATGATCTGAAATTCTACATTTGATACAATTTTGACGTGCAGAAATATCCACTTATACAGTTTTAGTCACCATGACTTATTGTGATGATTGTTTATATGTTTGTTATAACAGAGCATCTGGAAGTCCTGATTCTGTGATATCCTCGTCCTCGCCTGAAGCTGGCTTTGGTGATGATGAGAAACCAGACTTCCCAATGTTACGACCGATAGAACCCGCTGTACAAGATGAGGAGACGCGTACCTCACCCACTGTGCCACTCTTACAACCGGTACCAGTCAAACTACCCGCATTCTTACAAAGACCTGACATGCCAACAGAGTTAGAGACCAGAGCTTTAAAATCCCCGCTAAATGTGCAGATCCCTGCACAGAAAGGCAAACAAGAATTGGACTCGGCATTATCAGCTTTAGCGGGCAAAGACAACCATGACATTAATCCAATGACTGGACTTTCTAAGTCTAAGGATGCTGCTGCTGATGCTGAGGTGTCTGTGACCTTGACCTTATCAGCTAAGGCTGCTGAAGATATCGGTGGGGTGTTGTCAGCCATAGCAGATCTATTGAAGATCGCTGCTCCTCCATCGTATGATGTCAGCCCAAGTCCATCACCAGAGCAATTCAAGTCTAGTCTTAAACGTAAGTAGATGCTCATACCTTTACCCATCACCTAAACTTTCAACATTTTCTAAACTCAGGGCTTTTTTCTATCTTTGGATATGGCGCTGCATCCCTGAAGTTTGAGGCAATATTATCAACATATTTTGGAACTTAGAAACTTGAAAGATTTGACAAGCAGGATTATATTGAAGATTTTATATTGTAGTTTGATTCTGTACAATTATGTGGTATTGAATGACCATCTTCAGTGGCAGAGTGGTTACAAAACTTTGCAAGTATGATCCCAGGCCACGACATACCAAAGTCGTTACAAATGGTTCTTGTATATGCTCCTTGCTTGATGCTCTGCATATGAGGGTAGTCCAGGTAACTGTTGGTTGACCATGGTAGTTCCAGGTAACTGTTGGTTGACCATGGTTGTTCCAGGTAACTGTTGGTTGACCATGATAGTTCCAGGTAACTCTTGGTTGACCATGGTAGTTCCAGGTAACTGTTGGTTGACCAGGTGCTTGGGAAATGTTACTAGGTGAATCTCCATATGACTGAAATATTGTTAGTGGGACTAATAGAACCAAAATTTATAAAAATTATAGTATTGAACAATTTTGTAATTTTCGCGTTTGTGTACTATAGATAAAGAAGAAGTGTTGAAGATCCATTCATTAACCAAATCCAACCAGACGTACTGTAAACAATGTGATGTGGCATATATCAATGCTGGTATCAGGAAAAAGAAATCTGAAATTCCGTATCTCACAAAGGATGAAATGGTATGTTTGTCTATTTGCCAATCTAGAAATGGAGGTAGTTAATCTCTGCAGTTTATCTGATTTCCTTAGGTTTTGAAAGAAAATTCAGATTAAACTTTTTGTTAGAAAAAATAATTTGGTAGGTGTGGCCAGTAAATGTACTCAGAAAGTAGGTATGACTCTCTGATAGGCTTACCAGTGGTGAAACAATGATAAATAAACATCCGCCTGGATAGCCTATTGGTAGAGCATCGCCTAAGAGGCTTCAATCACATTAATTGTACTGGTATATCTCCCTTGCTTGACTTTCAACATAGATTGTTCCAGATAACAGCATGTTTGCCCGATGTCAGAATAATAGTGACTGGGTAGTCTCCATCTGATTATACACTAAGTACTGTTGACAAAAAGAACTTAAAACAATATCTAAAAACTACATAAAAAAAGTAGACACTACTTTTACTTTAAAGCAATGTTAAGATTATAGATAATCCAGCAACCAATAATGTGTGATGTAGATATTGTATATTGATGGTATAAATCTCAGGAAGTATGTTTTTGTCTTACTAGTGAACTAAGAAACATTTGTTTGATATCTGAAATATGAAGTTAGTGTTCATCTATTTTCATCGTGGCTTATTGTATTGTTTACAGGTGGGTGATGATGATCAGCTGACGTTCTGTAGTAAACTGTGTTTGACCAATTTTACCATGACCAAACAGATATCCGTCAAGTCCGAGCAGGCTGAAACATCAGAGAGCAGTAATCAAATAGCCACATGGATGGCAGCAGCCCAGAGAGGTATGAACTTATACTCTATCTTTATATTGTATACATAGGTATGTGTAACAAATTTTACTATGAAAAAATCATAAATAGTAATCACGAGACAAACCAACTTGACTATAGTCTGGGTCATGTCATACCAGCTGTGTGATGTTCTATGGAAGACAAAATATTCTTAAATCTGCAAAAACCTGTTTTTGTCATGACTATTATATTATCAGATATGTTAACGTGGACTATATTGGGGTCATGAATGCATTCTTTTTCTCTGGATTTCCAAATTTGTCTAAAGTATTTCTCTGTAAATATAGATCGTATTAACGAAACTTAACAATATTTCAATAGTATCAAGTCGTGTTGTACATTGATGACATTTTATGCTTGGATCTAATGTTACCCTTTGAATTTAACATTAATGTTTGTACATGTATGGGTAATGTTGTATGGTTTATGTTGCTTGTTTTAGACCCCGGGTTGTTGAGTCCAAGAGATATCACCCCTACATCCAGTAATACTGTGACCCCTTCTATTACTCCGTCCCCTGGTATGGGACCAGAATCCATGGATACCACGCCCATCAAATCTGAACCTCTCACACCACAACTTGGCAGTCCGACCATGATGAGGGGTAGAACAGAACTTGGTAAACGACCATTCAGAAGAAGTGGTAGTTTCACTGAGTCAAAGGTATGTACAGTATTTCTGCTGATGTTTATAAATATTAATCTTATAAATCTAGGCCTGTATACATAAATATATTTATTGCAAGATTATTGTGCAGAATATCACAATTAACATTTGCATCTTGTGTGTTAGGTTTACTACATAGTGCATATTCATAATGCAGTCAACTGATAAACTATGCTAATAGTGAATAATAGCTGCAGGTTTATATAGTTAAACCAAACAGGAGAGTCAAGCTGGTTATTAGATTGGGTGAATTTGGCAAGCAGATGTGAACTTCTTTATGCCTTAGACCCCTATGTTTCTCCGTGGTAATGATCCTCTAATGGAATCTTTATCAACATATGAAAAGGTGAACTATTTGTTGTATATATGCTTATAGTTTCCCCAGAGTAATGTTCCCTTGTTTAATAACCCTGCTTTGTGGAATTTGCATGTTTCAATTGATTTGTACCACACAAAATGTAAGAATGAACTTGACTATATTATTTCTGTGTATTCTGGTTTTTCACAGACACCGTTGGTAAAGAAATGGAAGGATATTCGTTATCGAAGATTTGATCCTAGTTTATTCCCGGAGGTTCTGACGAGCATTAAGAAAGAAGAAGATCAAGTACAGTTATGGAAGAGTTTCTCGTCAGCATTACGACACAGTAAAGATAAAATGAAGGATATGAGAGCATGTGAATTCTGTCTGGAGCATGGGGATGCAGATCCTAATGGTTCTGGAAGGTAAGACCTCATCTATTATGTATTGTATATAGTGTATAGTGGGGGAGACACATTGATTTTGTGCTGGGTCGATGGGTGATAAGGAACCAGGGTGCACTGCCCTAGCTCTTTCCAAATAGACTCCTTGGTTCTTTATCATTCCTGATGTATAGCACCAATACACGCAAGACAACTTATTTACCAGCTGACTCTATGTATAACCCCAGTTGTATATTTTCATAAGTGGGGAGTATCACAAAGACGCTCAAGGTGTTGCACAAACACAAATCTAAAGGACCAATATTGCATGTTGTATATGAACACTCTCCACACGCCTGTATCACCTAACACCATTTTGACCTTCACCTTGACCTAATTTTGGACTTAGACTTATTTATGGACAAGGCTTCCACAGGGGGCATAAGCATTTATTGAACGCAGTCTTATTTTTATCTATATGTAGTATTGCAATGCCAACTATCTATGTTTTAGGCTACTCAATATGGACATTGATAAATGGTCGCATCTCAACTGTGCACTCTGGTCACAGGAAGTATACGAGACATTGAATGGTGCTTTAATGAACGTACAACAAGCTTACAAACGTAGTCTGAAACAGAAGTGTGTAGTATGCATCAAACCAGGAGCTTCGATTGGTTGCTTCAAACAGAGATGTAATAATATCTATCATGTACCATGTGCTCAACTTGTAGGCTGTGTATTCTTTGAAGATAAGGTAGGTTTGATATATATGAAATCTAAATAGGCTTATAGAACTTCTCTGTCACATGTATGATCTGGGGTTCAATCACCTGATTGGCATGGTTATGTTGTTCAAACACATTGACTACTGCCATGTCCTCCACATGTGGAGAAGTTGTCACTTGCCCATGAAACTTTGCCAGGAAGAGCTAGTTAAGTCAACTGTGACATAATTTGAAGTAGGAAAGGAGTAAAACCAGTGAAAACAAGTAAAGCCTAGGTAGGTCCCACTGAGGAGTTCCACATCGGTGATGTTCTCCTAATTTCTTCAGATACCACCCGATTTATTACAATTCCTTCTGATATCACAAACTGTCTCATGGCTTCCCCGAAGCTTCTCCTAGACCATGAGGAACCTGTGCCTGATGTCCTGATAGCTTATTAATTTTCATCGGGAGTACATCGCCAAGCAAAAAATGCTTAATGGGACCTAAACTTTGAACGAAAATTCTGTTTTCCCGTCATCAGGCAGTATCTTATACTGTGTTTTATAGGAGCTACCCATTCCTATGTAGTTCATTGTTCACTTGTTTTTCAGACATACAATAAAAAACACCCCTAATTAGGTTGTTATACAAAAATTCATTGGATATAAGTTGTAATGATATGTTTTGTAATATTGTAATCAATATAAAAAGTGATATAAAAAAGCTTAAAGTAATACTATAGTTGATGTTGTTGTTTTACAGACAATACTGTGTCCACCTCACACCCCTAAAGGTGTACAGCTAGATCAAGAACTGAAGACACTCGTGGTTCATCGTAGAGTCTACATCAACAGGGATGAGGACATGCAAGTTGCCAAGTATGACATTAAAATGTTTTATCTCATAATAACAAAATATTCTCATTTTACTAAGTTACTGCTTGTCATAGAGCCATGTTAAGTGTGCTGGATTTGTAAACTCTGCTTGTTTTTTGGTTTCGGGAACCCTAAGGGGTCCTTGTGGATGGCATGTCAAACCTGGCTTTATCTACTTCGAAATCTAAACTTGCGGAAAAAAAACTTGTAGTTTCTATTTGTGACAGCACTACCTTCTCCATTGTTATTACCTTTGGTTAATGATTATCGTGTTTCATTTTCCAGTATGTTGCTGCAAGAAGATGGTCAGCATACGTTACGTCTAGGCTCTATGGTGTTACATTCCATTGGTCAACTGTTACCACACCAGATGGCTGGTGGCAAGTATAACTCCAGGGACCACATTTACCCGGTAAGTCTGCTTGCATGAAGTCATGGAATTCTTCTCCCAAGTTATACCTGTCATCAACAAAGGTTCCACTGGCTTCTTATCTGAAGGGTCATTTTGATACTTTTGACCAAATTACACATTTTATAGACAAAATAATCATGATTTTAAGAAAAAATGACCCTTCAAACCAAAATCTTGAGTCAAAATATGGCTTTTTGGAAATTTCATGGGTCAAAACCCCTACTCCCGAGTCAAATGGAACCCCTGCTGTGGGGATTAATATGTTACTTTGAGTTTCTGCAGAGTTACTGACATCAATTACCTTTAAATCCATTGTAACGGTTAATTATAAAAAACATGAACCAATGGATTAGCTTGAAGCCTTTGACAAACACCTTCAACAAGTAATAAGGAGGCGTGATCTCTGCTCTGGTGTAATGTCAACTATATCGGCAAGTGTAACTTTCTTGTATCCACTGGTATTCAACAAAAGGAATATGATATGTGCACATTTTAAATTAAAGAAAATTTTCAGTGAACTTTAACTTTGTATCTGAATTTTGAAAAACTAATGTCTGTGGAAATATGCTCTAATTTTTATTATTTTGTTAATAAAAACCACTCATGGTTTAACACTCATGGTTTTTAAAAATGGCTGACCACAATGCCTTTATAATGTAGAGAAGTACTTTTGCTTGTGTGTTTTGAAAAAGGCTCAGGCCTAAACGTCGATAAATAAAGAGTTAAACCATGAGTGGTTGTGGAAATATGTTTAGTATATCAAGTAAGATTATTTGCAAGGGTGCACTGCAGATAAATGTGTCATAACAAATACTACTGAGATGACAACTTTTGAATGAGTACATGTATGTTATATTGCTATAATTCTAGGTTGGATACAAAGCATCGAGATTCTATTGGAGTATGAGATATCTGTACAGACGTAGTCGGTACGTGTGTAGTATCGCAGATAAAGATGGACAACCTGAGTTTATTGTTAAGATCGTAGAGGATGGACATGATGACATTACTGTTCAGGATTTATCATGTGCTGGAGTCTGGAAGAATATTCTTGAACCATTAGAGAAGTTACGACGTGAATCTGATCTTGTTAAAGTGTTTCCTACCTTCACTACCGGAGAGGAATTGTATGGTCTAACAGATCCAAATATTGTACGACTTGTAGAATCGGTAAGTTCAGACTGCCTGTTACCTGTCTATTCCAGATTTGGCGAATCTTATATATACCAAGCATAGCCTTTATTTGCCAGTCAGCTTTCTGCTGAAACATGGCAGGCATATGTGTGCCTCCACCCGAATTTTAACCCGTTCGCCAGATTAGATGCCAGATTAGATGGCAAGCACGCTAACCTTTGAGCTACAGAGGTCACATATAAATTAAACACTGTAATGCATGTGCAGACAATTCAAAACTTTTAAATTGATCAAAAGTTTTATATATATAAAGAATTTTTTTTATGAAAAATCTTAAACCGATGCTATAACTTGGTGTCACTGATGAGCACAAAAAGGCTTGGTACTAGTGGGTACTGTCAAGTATCATCATCCAAATCGGACAAATAGTCACAGGAAATAGTATTGATAAAAACTTTTAACAAAATCACCAAGGGCAATAATTCAGTGCAAACGATTGTATTTTACAGTTGCCTGGCACAGACTTGTTGAGGGATTATGCATTCAAGTTTGGTCGGCGACAGCTGATAGATCTTCCACTAACAATCAACCCATCAGGATGTGCTAGATCGGAACCGAAACTCAGAACACACTTCAAAAAGTAAGAATTAGTCTTTCATAACTCATAATCATTACATAATCACTATTCTAAAGGTCTGAATTATCACAAATGTATTAACTCTTATAATCATAATCATACCTGATTGGGAGGTCAAGATGAACTGGTTGGTAGCCCAGAGGTAGTCTTGCTTGTATCGATGCTTTACACTGAGCAGGTTTAAGAACCAAAGAGTGTCTATTCAGAAATATCTAGTGTATAGCATCTGGATTCCTTGTGTGCAAAATAAAAAAAACAATCACAAACAATATGTATATTATTGTTTAGCTTGATACTTTCAGACCACACACATTACAGTCAAGTAGTACACATTCCCTACCATCCACAGTAACTGGACTGACCGGAGACTTGAGCACGTGTCCATACACCAAACAGTTTGTACATTCCAAATCTCAGCAATATCGTAAAATGAAGAATGAATGGAAAAACCTAGTCTACCTGGGAAGGTCAAGAATACAGGTATGCTAAATGGAATTAATTATTTTATTCTATAACATTTAAATTGTCTTTTAATATTGTCCTTTCTCCATTGAACAATTTCAAAGAGGCATTCCGATTGATAAAATAGTTATTACATTAAATGAATTTAACAGGTTGCTGACTTTGGTTACTGTCATATTCTGAAGGAAATTTATCATTTGTTGATAGAAGACCAAGTTAAGGACTGGTAGATTACAGAAAAATTAATATACTATTAGTACCTCAAACCCCTGTGACAACAACCTCAGTTTCATCCTCTGCAGTTACAACTCCGTGAATAATTGTTCAGTAATTCCAGAAAATTAGGTAGGTTGCCCTTACATGACACATGCCTAGTGCATGTAATAAGTCACATGCTCAGGACATGCTTAGTCTTCATTGTGTAGACCAACAGAATTGTACATGACTGAAGATTTGTGGAATATAATGTTAAACCTGATAGAAACTAATGCAATATACCTACTGATATTACAGGGTCTGGGACTATATGCTGCCAAGGACCTCGACTTACACACCATGGTGATAGAATACATCGGTGATCTCATCAGAAACGAGGTGGCCAATAGACGAGAGAAGACTTACGAATCTCAGGTACGTCTCTTGATCTTTACTTTGTGAAACGGTCAAGGTCACAGTGACCTTAGTATTTCAATTTATTACCTGTCCGGTGTATAGCACCCATACATGCCATTTCAATTCTAGTTGGATTCTGAAATTTCCATAGCCCCAGCTGAGATTGGAACCAGGGACCTCCGGAATGGTAGTCGAAAGAGTTGGCCACCGTGCCACCCTTGCTTCAGTAAAATACTTCAATGTATTTGTTTACTTTACATGAAAATAATTTAAATAAGTGAACTGCTCCTAAATTGAAAGTTGCAACACTATAATGTTAATTGTTTCCCCTTTTACTGAAAAAATGTTCAGATATGGTGTAAAACAAACATTTCCATATGATTACAGAATCGTGGTGTATACATGTTCCGTATTGACAATGATACTGTATGTGATGCTACTATGGCTGGAGGGCCAGCACGATATATCAACCACTCGTGCGATCCAAACTGTGTCGCTGAAGTTGTCGATATAGAGGCGGGCAAAATTATCATTATAACCAACCGGAGAATACCAAAAGGCGAAGAGGTGAGTTGTAGTTATGAAATCATTCGTGTGTCGCCACCATTGGGGTAAAAATTGCTATTTTGATTACTGATTTGATTTATACGTACTTTGTAAGAAGTATTCAGTCTTTTTGGACATGGTTTGCCTTATGGTGGCTGTACCCTTACCAAACCAAGAACAAGAGAAATATCTAAAGTCAGTATGATTTTAAAGAATATTTCTTGGGAATGAAGCCTTATAATAGCTCTTACTTTGTTAGTAGAAAAACCCTATCCTACATCAACATCATTTATCCTTCATAATTATTATTGCAGTCAACTCTCGTTATCTTGAAATCGCTTATGTCGAATTTTCCATTTTGTTGAAGTTTTTTGAAGTCCTGATTTGATCCCTTCTTTGTCTATATGAAATGTTGTCGCTTATCTCAAAGTTGTCTTGAAGTTTTTCAAGATCCCGATTAACTATTCGCATCTAAAGTCTATTGTTGAATTCAAAATTGGATAGTATTCAGCTGCTGTCAAATGCTTTCACATCTGAAATCTTGGAATTAATTTCTTTAAAATAAATAAAACCCATTTTAATCGGTACCAGGACTTCGACCGCAGCAAATTATGTCAAAGTTATTTTCACGGCAAAATTCGAGATAACTAGAGTTGACTGTATGTTTATTTATTGCTACAACTTGCATCAATGTTGTGTTTACATTTTCAATTTCCTTTATTTTCATGTGTTAAGTATGCACAGAGGTTTTTTTGGTATTTTTGGGAAAATGACCTTTACCCTAGAAATTGGGATTTCAGGCTTTTACTGAATTATTCCAAATTTGGGTTGACATTTTTTTAATTTGAAAAAACGTCATTCAATAAACTATAAAAAAAACAAAAAAACGTGATGTTATTTATTGTATGAAATTATTAAACTGGAACTCATTTATTCTAGTAGTATGTGCGTCTAATTAAACAATATATTGTAACGCAAGAAGGTAACAAACCCTGGGTTATGTTCAGACAGTTTTTTTTGGTCATTTCAATATTCATGAGTTCCTGTTAAATACAATGCAATATGTTATTGTGTTAAACATAATACAATGTTTATAGCAAATAAACAAAAAACATGATGTAATTTCTATGCAGATGAGAATATTGCTATGCTATGCTTATATTTGTTGTTGCTTTTTGTTAGGCCACTGACAATAAATTAATTGCTAGATTATCAATTTTCCCATCTCAATGGTTCATGCTATCCAACTAAAAATATTCATCAAAGTTAAATAAGTAGGTAATAAATCAACTGTACATTTAAATATGCTAATAGAAAGTAAGAGAATGACCAGATTAATTTGTTCAAGTAATATCGCTGGCTTAGAATGCTAAGGCCGTAAGTACAAAATCGATATTTTGAAAAAACAAGAAAAAATTGTCAGAAAACAACTCTTTACTTATAGAAAAACAAGCCTTTTAAACTTCAGTTTGGTCAACATGACCAGTTCAGATTTTCATAAAAACAGGCTCATAAGAAGCGCCTTGTGATGCAGACTTCAAATAAGCATGAGTCTTATAAGGTAGTAAGACCTTCTCATTCTAAGCCAGCTATATTTCCAGTTGTAAATAATAAAATAAAATGATAATCTAACAATTAATCTGTTATGGCAATGTGTTGTAAGCAGCAGTTGTACGTTATTGGTGACAGAAATTAATGGCAAATCAGAAACCTATTCTGTTCTTATTACAGTTAACATATGACTATCAGTTTGACTTTGAGGATGATCAACACAAAATTCCATGTAACTGCAATGCTACTAAGTGTCGTAAATGGATGAACTAACCCCCTCTATGTGTTGGAATCCCTCCACAGCGTGTTGCCGCTATATGTCGGTAAAGATGCCTTGGTGGTTGAAATCACGCACAGACTTCTCACATATATTTATACCATATAACATTGGACACAGTTCATAACTTTATTTATTATTATTGAGATTTGTAACGGACATGACTACATGTTGCACATCTGTGATATGGTTGCTATGGAAGCATGGTATATAGATATATCACTTGATGTTATCATCAGGTTGAGTAGCTCGTCTACCTACAGTAATTACAATACTAACATGTCTATGTACATAGAGCCGATGTTCTAGCCCATAAGTTATAATTTCTTAAATCAGACTACAATCTAGGTACATAAAGGAAATTAATTATACGCATGCTCAAGACTTATTTCATACCCCCAGATACAATGTATATGGGGCCTATATTGGAGTTGTGCTTGAGGTTGGTAGGTCAGTTTGTTGCTTAGTGCAAATATTATTTGCGCTATTTGTCTGTAACCATTGATCATCAACACACAATGATCAGATTGGTTTGGCTTACAATTGCCTTGAAACTTTGCTGGATTCATCAGTACCAAAGGTAAACAAAAGTTGGACACATCATACTCTGGACGTCAGATGCATGTGTAACTTTGTCAAGCAGTATCTAGGGGTATTCATCACATTCAGTGATATGTCTTGTTTATTTTCTCTGTAAGTTCAAAAATGCATTGAAAAAAGATAACATCTAGACTAAGATAACTTCTTATTTTTCACCTATGAAAGGATAAACATAAAGTTGGAAGTGATTATTAACAGATACTTAACTTTAAATTACAGTGAAGACTAACATACTCTCGTTGTATGTTAAGAACATCCTCCAAGGCTGGTATTCACAAAGCATCTTAAGGAAAAACTTATTTGTTAAAATCTTAAAATTTCCTTAAGTGTATTAGCTTAACAGGAAAATTGAGATTATCAATTTTTGACATTGTTTAGGAGCATTATGTAGAGCGCTACAATAAACAAAATGAAAACGTGTGTTATTTTTTTGTTTCTTGGAAAATATACGCAGCTCAACTTTTAAACTTTAGTAAAATTTTTAAGTTTTCCCTTAAGACGCTTTGTGAATACCAGCCCTGGCATATACTATGATCAGACATTGTGGTGTGTATGTAAAGGAAGGATTCACTGTGCATGCTTTCTGTGTGGATACTGTGATTCACTGTGCATGCTTTCTGTGTGGATACTGTGATTCACTGTGCATGCTTTCTGTGTGGATACTGTGATTCACTGTGCATGCTTTCTGTGTGGATACTGTGCTATGTTAACCTGATAATCAATGTAACCTGGCTTTGTTTGCAGCTCTCCTATGATTACCAGTTTGATGTCGAGGATGATGCCAACAAAATCCCGTGCAACTGTGGAGCTTGGAACTGTAGAAAATGGATGAATTAGGGCCAAACTTGTCTGACATCTGAACATATTATTATGTTTATATACCAGCTACACTGACTAGTTGAATTAACACACACTGTCTAGAAAATCCCATCCAGCAATATTCAAAGGTCTAGTATTTCTCATGACGTTAAATCGTCCAGAGTTGTTGTTGTAGTTTAGTCAATTACCATGGAAACAAAAAGGTTGTGTTTTATAAAAATTGACATTGTATGCAATATATAGAATCAATTATATTGTGATGTTTGTTAGCAGGTATTTCTATCAATCCAAATATTATGTAATCTTGAGTGTATAGATTCTTACCAAGGTTTTCCAATGGAAAATATGGTCATAAGGTTGGCAAATTCTGTTGGGCGATGTCCTCAATTTTTACTCTTGTGCATATCTTCCAATGTAATTCAGCTATATCCATGGAAGTTCGCAACCAACTTATGAAGTTATGCAACTGAGGTTTTATTTTTTCTGTAAGCAAGTTTCATCAGAGTCATGGACCTTGCTTGAAGACATGGTTTTCATAGAATTTCCATATTATTTGTGTTTATTGGTGTAGAATGTTTGTTTCTGCGTATACCACATCAGTCCATTAATGAAGTATGATACTCTACCTCAAGAGAGACTTGTAGAATAAATTGTGGTTTGTTTTATGTCGAAATACTTAAGTTTGTGTTTTACTAAAATGCTAAATAGTGTAAATTTGTAAATAAGGAATTATGATGTGTAACTACATCGTAACATGTATATAGTCACTGTAAATGCATTATTTTTTAGTTCTTGGTGTTTTTTTATTTGTTTTTGAAGTAGTTGTTGTTATGGATATATGTTTGTTATATTTATTTGATACATTTTTAGCTCAACTTTTCGAAGAAAAGGAGAGCTTATATTGTCACTTGAGTGTCAACCTTACTATGAATGCCTATAACTCTGGCTCTCCTGTTTTAGGAGTCATGTACCTTTTATTCATAGAAAACAGCCAAAATCAAGGAAAAACTTCAATTCTGGTCAACACATATGCATTTGACTGAGAAAAGCCCCTTTTCCCGACGAAGCTCTTATTCAAGAATCAAAGCACGAAAAATTCGAGCGCGCTGTCTATGGACAGCTCTTGTTTTGTGCAAGATTGTGTCCATATTTCCGTTTAACTGAGGTGAATTTCTGTTGCTGAACCACATGACACAAGGGTCTGTTCCAGAACAAAAATCCAAGACATTTCCCATGCCCCACACACAAAATCAAAACAATTTTGGCAACCTTCCTACACACAAGCACATACATCATTAAATACTTCTGAGCCCCCTCCCCCCCCCCCCACTTCAACACAATCAGTTTAGTTCTTGTCTCCATGCCTAGTTTCCTAGAACAGCCCTTGTTCACTAAGTCACTTACCAACATACATTCATTATCTGTTTATAGTTATATTAGTTTGTAGAGGTATTAGTTATATAGAGTTGTGTATACATACTTGAAATTATCTATATAATGCTCACATGTTGTGTTACATGAACACACAAACACTTGTTTAAATCTCAAAATAACTGCTATACCTGTCCCTTTAAACCCTTATGTACAACATTTATGTGATTTTAACATTAGTGAAAAAACAACATATTGACCCTTTTTGCAGCAAAACAAGCGACTTAAAACATTGTGTTATGTTTTAGACAATGGTTTTATTTGAAGTTGAAATGGCAATAAAAAACCTAATACCCCCTCCCAGTATTGTCTGGTTTGTCACTACTGCATGATTTTTCATGGTTTCTAGCAAAGACCGAAATATACGTATTGAGGTCTTTGTTTCTGGTTCAACATTATTTCATGTGTTGCAGTCAAGATAAGATCTTACTAGATATAGTACAGTGTTCATCTCACATAGTGTATATTTGAAATCCATCCAAACTGTAGTCGTTGTTTTCGACATTGCTGCCATATGTTATCACTGAATTGTTGTGGGGGTAAACATAGATTGTGTATCATCGTGAAGTGCATGTTATACTTCATCAGGGTGTTCAATAGAAAGAAATTGTTATCAGATCGATGCTTCTGTCTGTTGATTGTCACCATATTTTATGTTCCACAAAGAAGTGATAGTCATGAAACTTAAAGTCCTGTTATCTCATTACAAAAAAATAATATTTTAGATAGTAGGTAGTATGATAATTGTTGCACATTTGAACAGGATTGTCAAACCATCCTATATACACAACCGGACAATAAGTTTGTGCACTAGAAATATCTGATTTTAAGAGATAATTGGAATTTAACAGGATTGTTTTATCAATATGTAATTTCGTACATCCAGGGTTTTGTTTTGGCTAGAATTCAGTTTTTGCAGAGTTGCGGTTCTTGTTTGAAAATTTCACGGAACTTACAGGACTGACATGATTCCACGTTTCTTGTACTATTTGTGTCCTATTCATATATTGTCACTTTGGCAGAAATCTGGGTAACATGCCCTACACACTGAAAGTGTATTCTCTCATTTGCCAGAATATTCTTCACCTGAAGAGAGCTTGACTCACCGCTGATGTACATAGTGGGACGTGTTACATCTGTCCTAATTTGATAGGCCATATAATATGGCATGTTTTATGTATATATTGTATTGTATAAACTATTTAAACACTTGGAAATGTTCCACTACACTCGACTGATCTCCTTCTCTGTTGAGGCAGCATGAGAATATAGCACAACAAGGGATGTAACTATTGATGTTTGTCTGTGTGTTTGAAGAGTTGTGTCCCTTTATATCAAAATATTTGAGGCAATAATGATGTAGTTGTTACAGAGTTTCGTCCACATTCTACCATGGCATCTTGTATAATAAGACTTCAGTTCATATACACATGTATACTGTACCATCAATCCATCACATCCCTATAATTCATTTATTGGCTATTGCACTTCATTGTTCAGTAATATTCTACATGCAATTAATTATTATTCTTCAATTTTCCTGCACCTGGGTTTTTATCACTGAATTGTTACCTTTTGTTTGTTTGCCTGTTATAATTACCTCATATATCAAATGTTTTGAAGTATTAAGATGTCATACATAGAAATACAAATGTAATTATGTAGCGGGTATTGATTCATTGCATATTTAAAAGAAGTCAATGTGATATCAGTACAGGTTTTGAAGTACCAAATATGCAATTCAAGAAGCTTATGTTCACTATTTTTTAATCCTATCTCTCTGCTATGGTTGTGAACTCTGTGTGCAGTGAACAATTAACAATTAATGTTTTCCATAACACTAATATGCCTGTATGCATGGTATAACAATGTATACTTGGTTTCATAGTGCTAAAAAATCTCTGTTCCTGTGTACAGGTATGTTAGGTTAGATTTCTTCATTATTTGGTTAAGCGCTTGTTAAAATATTTTCTGTTTTGGCTCCTTGTATTGTTGTGGACATGGGCATTGATGCTGCTCGTTTGAGTCAAATAATGAATAACCATGTGATCATAGTAGTGACCACAATTATATACTTAGTAAAGAAGTAAAGTATTACGTACGTGTATGAATAATGTCACACTTTTGTTTTTGTATTACACATATTGTTTATGTTAAAATTATGGTGTAAATGGTCTTTAACAATTTACATGTTTTAACTGTGAATGTAATATGTAACATGTGCTTTTTAGCTCACCTGTCACAAAGTGACAGAGTGAGCTTTTGTGATCACTCTTCGTCCGTCGTCCATCCGTCAATAATTTGCTTGTGTAGACACTAGAGGGCACAATTTTGGCCTAATCTTTATGAAACTTGGTCACAATGATCATCTCAACAAAATATAGGTCAAGTTTGATATTGGGTAATTGGGGTAAAAAACTAGGTCACAAGGTCAAATCATAGAAAAACCTTGTGTAGTCACTAGAGGTCACAATTTTGACCTAATCTTTATGAAACTTGGTCATAATGATTATCTCAACAAAATCTAAGTCAAATTCGATATTGGGTCATCTGGGGTCAAAAACTAGGTCACAAGGTCAAATTATAGGAAAACTTTGTGTAGTCACTGGTCACAATTTTGACCTATACCTTTATAAAATTTGGTCACATTGATCATCTCAGCAAGATCTAGATCAAGATTTATATTGGGTCATCCAGGGTCAGAAACTAGGTCACAAGGTCAAATAATAGAAAAACCTTGTACAGTCACTAGAGGTCACAATATTTGCCTAATCTATTTGAAACTTTGTCATAATGGTTATTTTAATGCAATCTAGTTCAAGTTTGATATGGGTCTCCCTGGGTCAAAAACTAGGTCACTAGATCAAATCATAGGCAATCCTTGTGTAGTCACTAGAGGTCACCATTTTAGCCTAATCTTTATGAAAATCGGTCACAATGATTATCTCAACAAAATCTAGATCAAGTGTGAGGTCACTAGGTCAAATCACAGGGCTTGCATGCACTACTACAACAGGTGAGCGACCTAGGGCCCAACGTCATTTGATGAATATATGTGCTTTATGTACCAAAACTTACATTGATGAATTGTTAACTACATGTAATTGTATTATATGTAAATTATAATAAATTCTCACATATGTAAATATTCATCACTCATACACACATACTACTGCCTTTACTCATTATACACGTTTTCATGTTTTTTCATGCATAATTTTGATACCATTTAATATATCCTTCCATTTTGCATACACAACATTTAGTTATATGTGGGTGCATTGATGCGGGTGAGGTGCAAGTGAGTGAGCGAGTGGGTGAATATGTTGAATATTACGACACTTGTGTCTATATAATGATGTGTTAATCTTGTCAATTACAATAATTATGTTTATATATCCGTCGTATCTCGTGCAGGTAGCCATGAGATTCCGACCATGTTGAAATAATGTACATACAAAATCATCGGTCGTGTATATTTATATGTTGATAAAGTTGTTACCTTGTATAATATTATGTTCATGTACACATTATGCTAAGTGATACACCCGTTTATATAAGTCATCTATATGTCATATATTTGTGTAATGTTACGTTGATACACATGTGTATATAAGTCATCTATATGTCATATATTTGTGTAATGTTACGTTGATACACACATGTATATAAGTCATCTATATGTCATATATTTGTGTAATGTTACGTTGTTTTATTACTGATCATTTTCTTCATGTAGTCACACTGTTTTGTATGATTTTTCCCTTATAGAGATTTTATATAATACGTTTTGAATTGCAAATTCTGGTAAGGTTAATAATACATTTATAGGATGCTTAAACTGTGTTTATTGTTGTTGATATCCCATGACTTTTATACTGACCAATCACACACTGACTCCTTCACAATCTGTATGCCCCCAGGGTTATCAAGTTTTCCCTGCTAGCCTGGCCACTGACCTTCTATTCCAGGAAAGAGAACTGTTGAATGTGTGATACAAGGAATCCAGGTGCAATACCCTAGTCTTTCGGAAATGTCTTTTGATGTACAGCACCAATATACATGAGACTACCACAGGGTTTCCAACCAGTTCATTTCAAGTTGAATGGGAAAAACATGTAGTACTTAAATTATAAAAGTGTCCCAGAAATGATTAAGTACCTGGACAGAGATTCGAACCAGGGACATTTCAACCCATTATACTCGGGAGCATTACCTAATCAACCACTGGGTCACTCAATCCATTTAGGTTGGAATACATAGACAGGCAGATTCTTCTGTAATGACCTCCTAACAGTAATAAGTTAATACTGAGTTTATTACTGAAAAATGGTACTTAACATGATATAACTCCGCCATGTCTTAAATCATTGCAGCTAGTTGTTGTACCTCTGTTACGCCATATCTGATTAGCAACTATCACATGAAACCAATGGTCATTGCATGCAAGTCTCAATGAAGATTTATGATTTTTATAACCGTATAAGTTTATGCCTTACATTTATTTCGACCATGAAAACCAGCAAAGGTAAAGGTAGTGGAAGACAGCGAAGCTTGAACCACCCGAGACCAAGCACTAGCACAAAGTCCTTTTTGAAAACAGAATGCTAAAGTACTACTGTTCTACCCACTACACATAAAACAGAACCAACTGCAGACTGAACAAGCAAAGTATCAACCATATTGTCAAGGACGTATGTAGTGAGGGATCACCAGTTCCTGATGTATTACAGAGACAAGAGGCGCTAGTACCTGACACTTGGGTTCCAAGACAAGATCCGACGCCACTGTCACCACCTTCACTACCACCATCATCAACAACGCCTCAAAATAAAATCACCTATCCTGAAGTGATAGCTGGTAATATTTCCACATTGAGTTTGATCAAAATGGCCACTCCTGATTTTCACGAAAATAGATTCACTAGATTTGCCTTGTGAACACTACGAATATGTATTGGTCTAATATCATTAGGAAGTTTTTAGCACTTTTTAGACACTTAATTTCTAAATAACGACATGTTACGTCTTTTCGATATGACGCAGACGTCCATGGGAGTTGAGGGCCATTGCGTGTAATAGTTGGGAGTCCATCGGCACAAAAGTCGCTTATTTTTCATGGCCCATGGCATTTTTTAGTAGAAGTGTTTCAATACCATATTTGAATTGCCCAATACCAGTGTTTGGGTGGATGCCACGCGCAAAACCCTCTGTGAAGGTCATAAATGAGGTCAAAGGTCAATTAAGTGCATATAGCATACATCAACTTGAAATTGCACCATATCTTGGCTAATTCTACAGGTAGAATAGTCAAAATGGTATCAAAATGAAGCTAATGAATTCTTCATTTGCAATGATTTTATGCAAATTATCACACTTGCATACTCATGAATATTAATGAGGAAGTCAAAAATTGGTAAATTTTCGTTAAAAATCTATTAGTATAGTTGACAAATGTATGCCATATCTTCCTTATTTCTATTATTTAAAGATCCAAATTGTACCAAAATCATAGAAAGACATAGGGCTTTCGTTAAATGTATATTTTTATAGATAAATATAATTTATTTCCACCGAGAATGACCGCCAAAGGTGGGTGGGGTAAATTTAAACCAGAACGTAAAAATCTCAATACAGTCAGAATCAACATTAAACACTCATTAAACATATTCCTTATATCCAAATATGATTTATTCGTGGAAATTGATTTTGACTTACTTAAATATTATGCTAATTAACTAATTTGCATATTTATGAATATTAATAATGTATTGAACATGTATGACAAATAGCGTCCAAATAAGGATCTATAGCAGAGTGATAAACAAGCAGTGCCTTTTAATAATTATAAAAAATGCAATAAATATGTCTCATTACACAATATATAGGGGGTATTTGTTTGTTTTGATTGAATATGGTTTATATCGCATCGTGTAGTGATAAAATTCAATATTTTCAAGAGCGCGTAGCGCGAGTGAAAATATTAAAATTTTATCACTACAAGATGAGATATTAACCATATTCAATCAAAACAAACAAATATTCTATTTATTTAATGCTTTTATGGTGTCAAAACTGGTACTATTTATGCCAAATTACCACTGTGGTTAGGCTACGTATGAATATGTTATTCCATTCATATTTTTCACTTCAAAATCCGCCATCTTGGATTATGGTGAATAGGTGAAAACGACTTTTTTGAGAATTTTGCATTAAATCATACACCAACTTGTAGGAAATGGTCTAACTAAGAATAAAAACCCCCACATGACATGTTTCCGTTCAGTAATAAAAAAGTTACAGACATTTTAGTGTTGAGATTTTGGTAAATTAAAGTAGTCCCTGTGAGGGGGCGGAGCTTATATCAGTCACATTGTAGGTGATAACCAGTGACTGATATAGGTTTTATTTCACTGATAGAACTCCATATCTTATCAGTTAGCATTAAATAAATGTTTGTACATGGCGTTTAGAACTGTATTATTTATTCTTATAATCATCGGCAAACCACAGTAGTTTCTACCGTTATTATACAAATTATACCAATTCCAATCAAAGAAAACATGTAATGCCGTCAACGTAAAATGTCGCCTGGTATATTAACCTCTTAATTAATAAGTTGGTATTTGTTAACAAACTACCGGGTATACGTATGTTCTTTTAGTTGCATGTATAGAGTCGTACCAATTGCAGTTCATTTCTTTCGTACCCTGACTTGTCCGTACTTTCATAATGTTTATAAAGCCTTAGTTAATACAGTTTGTTGCAATTTTAATCAGTAGCAATGTGAAGTAAGTAATGGTGATTAGGACGGTATTGAATGCACATATGAGTAATTTCCTTTTTGAACGTTTCTATTGTGACTTCACAAATCATAAGCTGATCAATAAAGACTACACAACTTGGATTCAAACGAGGTAGAACAGGGCCGTATCCAGGAATTGTTTTCTGGGGGGGCCAAGAGGGGTGGATGCGGTAGGGGATACCCCTCCCGGTCGAGATTTTTTTTAATCTTGTTATTGTAACGGTGCATTTTCCTGATATTCCAGGCATCATAAAGCATGGAAAAAGATACACACTCAATATCATAATTATAAAAGCTAAAAGCTGAACTCTCTGTTTGGACTACTTATGTATGATCTACCAAGGTCTCTTTGTATGGACTCAATATCTTGACCACTGGAGGTTCATTTTCAGCATGCATGTTTTCAGTTAATTGAATTATTTTTTTATGTTTGAATAAAAAAGGTGCAATTTCGTACACTTTCAGCTTTAAAATCAGACCTAAAAATAATTAAAGTTGTGCTACTAAATAGTGTACCCTCCCAGCGAATATATTCTTTCGAGTTTTGACTAAAATTGATGCAATTTCGTGCACTTTTAGCTTTAAAACCAGGCTTAAAAATAACTAACATAGTGCTACTGATAAGTGTTCCCTCTCAAACGACGATTTTTTTCGGTTTTTGCTTAAAAATGATGCAATTTCCTGCACTTTTAGTTTTGAAATCAGACATTAAAATAACTAAAGCAGTGCTACTAAAGAGATCTACTTATTTTTAAAAACTTAATAATCTGATCATTCATGTTTTACCATTTTAACATTAATTATTAAGAAATCCAAATTTATACGAACATGAATTTTTTTAATATAATGTGATTTCCTGCACTATATATAGAGGATCTTGCATGAGTGCTCATTACATACGAGTTTTATTAAACGAGTGGACAAAATGATATGCCACGAGGCTTTGCCGAGTGTTATATCGTTTTTGTCGACGAGTTTAATAAAACTCGTATGTAATGAACACGAATGTAAGATTCTATTTATCACATAACATTAGAGAACGCTCCTATTCGTTCAAAATGATGATGTACGCTGCATAGGTTTCAGCCAAAATTTAGCGGTACAACGAACGCGACGTCATGACGACGTTGGTATTACCCTGACGTCATGGGTCAATCAATGCATGGATTGGCTTACGTCGCGTCAGGCTAATTTGCATATTTATTGCGCACTCTAGGAGTGCCGAACGATATTTACGGCACGGCTTTACGGCACTGCTGGACCGCGGGTTATGTGATAAATATAAATAATGAACTTTTATATTCGGATATAAAATTGGACTACTACATTTGATTTATGAATCAAATTTCAATGAAAATGGATGCATATTTAAAAATATTTCAAGAATGTGACCATTACTTTCCACTCAAACATTAAATACTATTATAGGAATCCTAATTAATCACCCCATCAAACAATTAAATAATATACCTATTTTTCTCACTGTAATGATTACGTGTAAGTTAGTAACTTACATTTTAACTATCAATTCTTCAAGTCAAACTTTAATTTTTAATCATCATGCTCTAATTTAACGGGATTAAATGGTGATAACCATTGACATCATTATGTAATATCTGACTGACCTTCTTTAATCAACCTAAACACACTTAATTTCTTATCAGTTGCAAAAATCACACCTTCACCATCAGTTGGTCCTATTGAGTGCTTGATTAGTCTGGGGGCTATCACGCATTTAATTAACATGCGAAGGGCTATACAATATATACACAGGATGTTATCTAGAATGTCCAATATACAGGTCCAGTATGATAGATGCGGAAAGATTTAGTCAGCCCCAAGAAAATAGATCAGTGGTGTATTAAATCAATAGTTGTAGGGACCGAAAAGATATACAAAAACGTAGCTAGCCAGTCAGCTGGGGGGGGGGGGGCAAGGCCCCCTGGCCCCCTACCTGAATACGTGCCTGTAGAAAATGTTGTCCGATGCGTCGAATTACTTCTGGTCCTGATACTAGTATGCCCATGCCACAATCAAATGATTACATCTTGCTAATGAGTAAAACCAAAGTCTATACTCGCTAAGTTACTTTTCTTTAGTTTGCGAACAAGGTCAGAGACGTTACTAAGAAAGAACGAGCTTGTTGTAAGAGAAAGCTACCACAATGTACAGACGACAACGAAAAGACGCAAAGTATGCCAAATGTCATTAAAAGATGCGAGGGTCATTTTTATGCTTTGGGTGCTTCAAGCGAAGGATGCCTTACTTATTTATCATTCAGTTCTCTTCATTGATTCCGTTTTTCCTCAGGTTTAGCCTTTACTGTTCTTCGCCTTGAGGTTTTCAGTCGTGTTATGGTCTCTTAATGCCACGAGGTATCAATTGAGACGCTTGAAGCATATACATTTCCCATTGCGTATGTCTTTGTCTAGGGGATGGACTCCCAATAGAGATTCGAGAGGCATCGTAAACAGGTTGCTCGTGGTCTAGGGGAAGTATTGGGGAAGTCATCAGACAAGTTGTGACATCAGGAGGAATCATGATGATCAAGGAGTATCGGGATGTATTGCAAAAACTCTCGTTATGCGTCAATTCCTCTTCCTCGGGGATGTACTTCCGGGGGATTTAAGAGCTTAGCAGGCGTCTATGATCCCATTTATCTCAGAGAAGGCATCCGGTGGCTCGGGTAAGCTTCGTGAACGTGTTGGGGAATCTTGAGACATCTTGTGAAAACGCGAGTACATGTACATACGTCAGGGAAATTCAATGCATGCATATTTTTACCCGATGTATTCGCGCTGTCATGTCGGGAATAACCCGGGAAGGCATCCCAGAAGCGCTACAGAGACTCGGGAATACCAGTTACCATGTAAACTTATGCGCTAGGCATCCCAGTGATACTTTGAGGACACATTCGCGGTCTCAGGATTGCAATTCTGAAAGGAAACTTCAGGTAAGGCATGAGCCATTTTGGGTCATCTTGAGTAACCGGGGTGGGGATAATGGTAGACATCGGATGACTCCCGGTGCGGTCCTGAAGTTATACGTCTGTCCCACTCAATGATTTACTCCCGATGGAAATTAGGGACTTCGGGAGGTGTTGGGATCAAGTTCTGCAAGAAGATCGGTAGTATCGAGAGACATAAACAAATGTGTAATTCCTTATCGCTGATAAGTTCGCATCGTGTACCTTGGCATAGTCCCGACATATGTTCTGGGGAATTCTCCCAGTTACCGGAAGCCTACGTCTGATAATAGTTGAATGAGACAGGTAGAATTTGTCAAGATATAATATGTTAAAAATATTTGGGCCAAAATATTTTTCAGATTTGTCATAGGTAGCCGTTGTGGAAACTTGACAGCTCATGAGTATCTTCATGTTAGCTTAAATTTGCTTGATAGATTCGCAGATTCGCAACTTACTAGTAGTTGTTTGGTTGTACTATTTAGATTTTCCAAATTTGACGTAATCTATATAATGCTGATCAAAAAAGGTTAGCTATGTTTGTCTATTAAATGTAATAATGTTGTCAACCTGATCAATATCTAAGACTTCAGCAAAGGTCTGAAGTATGACTTGTGTCTCTCTGGTGTTGATTTGTAGTCAAGCCTAGTTTGCATACTTGCTAAAGAAGAGTATGAAGGGTATCAAAATAATTATCGGATGGCATGATATAGATGTATATAGAATCACCATCTGGGACATTCAAATATTCAAGTCTATATGAAAGTTGTGCCATCAAAGAAAACCAAACTGTGTACTGTACATATAGTTATCAGAACATGTCCCCAAATGACTACCGTATCATTGTTTGGCTTCTCTCTTTGACGAGATGTGAAACTATTCTTCTGCTTGAAAAGATATGACCTTCTGTTGGATATTAGAAGAGACGTACATTCAGATGAGACAGAGAGTTGTACAAACTTGTTAATGACTCCTGTTTGTTAAAGCTCTATAAAACAAGGCTTTAAATACTTCCGCCAAGAAGTTAAAAAAGACCTAATATTCGAGGGCTGCTTTCAGCAGTTCAGCTGTTCAGCTGTTCAGCCACCCTGTGACATTTTAACTTCCCTGGTCATTGGGCTACCTAAGGAACCCTGCGTTCGAGTTTCCTAGTGAGTGTGCAGCCAACATCTATCGGCGGCGCAAAGATCTATCGAACGTGAACAGACATCGCCCTAACAGGCACCAATTCACACCTTGGTTGAGTGGAGCATGTGGGTTATTCTTGCTCAGAGAAATTTGAGCAGTGGTCGAGACGGGGATTGAACCCGGGACCTTTCGACTGAAGCGCGCCTCCCTACCTCTAGGTCACTGCTCCCCCAGTGATGTGAAGTGATGCAAAGTGATGCGCTCGAACTGCACACCACAAGAGCAAATTACCAACCAGGCACTTGTATACGGATACAAGCCGATGCATCCATAATGAATACAGAAATCAAGACGTGATCTACTAATTCTTCATACTACTTGCATCGAACTGAGAAGCTGTTTGTTAATTCACGTGCAAAATTTAATATATCCACAGCAAATGTTCACAATCAATCTCAAACTAAACAGCGACATTGTAACTTGTCTTATTTGTACATATATACACTATAATTTCATGAATGATTTGTGGCGTTTTCTGTATAGATTCATAGTTTAAAATTGACAAGAACGTTATTGTCTTAAGCACTTAAGGGGGTATATGCACCTTGTGTTTAATGATCAAAGCTCCCACGGACGGGCATTGGTACCTGCTGTTTCTCGGTACTCTGTAGATGTTATAACATGAAAAGCATGCTTTAACTCTATATTCATTCTAATTTAAACAAGACATGAATTAAAATATCAATCTGGTGCTGTATGGAAATATATTATTATGTAACAGTATTCATGCTTTAAAATGAACCATTCCCCACCTATTTTGAGCTTTTACAAAGGAACAAGTAAACGTGTATGAACAATTTGCAAAATCATTTTGATTATCATCATCTTTTTATATTCCTATAGCATAATTTGAACCTAATTTTATGTTTGTTCTTATTTATCATACTAAACTTGAAACTACTACTTGCAGCTCACGTGTATGCCTATGTGTAGGTAGCTCATTCCTAAGGCTTAAACGAATGTTGACATATTTTAAATGAATTGGTACATTTCAAAACCAATATAATAGTTGTTACTTGTCATCCCATTTAAATCAATGCAAATATAATATTACTTATTTATAATACTTTTGACGCTATTATGTAAGTTTGGGTTCATGTGTCATTTTACCCCCACCCACTTTAAGCAAACGTGTGCCCTTAAATCAATGATAAGGTAAGTTACAAGTTAACATATCAATAGCTTAGTATCTCACCATTAAATAAGAATCATTTAGGCTTTCAAATTGCATAAATATATGGTTCATACACGTCAATTTTTTATGAAAAAGATTGCTAATTTTAGGTGTTCTCATCAATATTTATGAGTACACAAATGCATGAATTTATAAAAAGTTATTTTTATTAATAGCCCAGTGCATTAGCTTCATTTTGATACCATTTGTAAAAATATTGACCGAAAACTGACAGAGATATAATGATATTTCGAGTGAGATATATAAAAAAATGCACTCATTTGACCTTTGACCTAATTCTGAGAAAACGAGGCAAAATCACGGATGGCATCCGGCCGTTTCAGATTACACACATATCAAAGATAACATATAGCATGGATGCAACATTCTACTCTCCGATGCCATGGCTCGTCATATTTTCTCCGTATGGACTCCCGACTATAATGGAAATAGGACACGGGTTTTAATCGATGTTGTGCAATATTTGATTACAATTATATAAATTGATCACAACAGGCAAATATCAGACACTACAGAATGCAAATGTAAACATAACTATGTTGGTGTGTTTTAGCGGCATTATACTGCGGGTTGATGTGCTGTTCACAGGGTGGTACAACGTAAAGACTAATAAGTGCTCTTTTTAAACCATGTGTTGGGTATACAGTAATGCATTACTTGCCGATACCCAGACTATTGTTACGCACAGTTAAAACATTTATAATTGTATTTTCGTTCTCGTCCGCCAATATGTTAACAAAACATAGAAACAACATGTCAATATTAGATGTTTATTTTAGAACATGTACGTCAAATAAGCTATGGTTGCCTTCTACATTTGTTGGTCGATGATAACTTTAATTTTTTATGATCACACGGATTAGCCTACTCTGAAATACACATGTACATAACACAGTATCACTCATTCATCACTTCTCTTACAACGGTGTCGCTATCAACACATATGCTCGTCAGCATGCGTGGAGGCTTCGATACCAAGTTCGGAACATTAATTGTGGTGTGTGGACTTCCAGTAGTAAATGGTTGGTAAATTATGTTTAAATATTTTATCAAACCCATCCGGTATCATCGATACGGGGCTATACGTATAGGATATCGACCGAGTAGGAGGTCTATCTGGGTAGGACAGACCTGGTTATGATTTTCACGTGAACACCGAGAGCGCACAGCGCTCGAGGTGTTGCGTGAATACCGTGACCAGGGTACTGTTTTATTAACATTGCGTAAATGTCGCGTAAGTTTACGCATATATTTGTCACTTACGCAAATCCTTAAGTGTGTTTTACTAAACGATCGCAAGTTGTTGCATACATTTACGTAAAAATATTGAATATTGAACGTAGACCGGGCCACAATATTACCAATATAACGGGAACCAGAGTGAATAGATATAAATAAAAGTTCGATAAGTTTTGATGATTAAACAGGTATATATTACTAATCAAGGTCTATAACAACAAGTGACGGTCGAAAATCAACAGTGCGTGGCAAAAACTCCTCACTACGTTCATATTTGCTATTTACGCTTACTCCGACCTTGCGTAGAATTACGCCAATACTTACGACAAAACATGAGAAAAAATATCTTAGTAAAACGCATTTGCGCAAATATTATCGACGTACGCAATATTTACGGAAAACTTAGAGTTACGCTAGCGTAAATGCTTTGATAAAACAGTACCCAGGTCTGTCCTACACAGATAGACCGATGTACGAGGTAGTTATCCGACTTACACGCCATACGACCGATTGATATGTCGGACAACTGTGACTCAGACGGTATACTGTCACTGGGATTAGATTTTTGTGAAGAGTGTCGTAAGGAACAAGTAAATATTGATTTCCGGTGGCGAGGATTTAAGGGAGTAGGACTAATATTTAGTGAGATAGTGCAATTTTTGTTAAAAAGCGTTTTTTGTCTTCAAATTAAAGTTGTTGAATACAATAAACATTGTATTATGATGCACTACATGTACGCTTGAAGTTCAACCCAAAATAAATATTGATAAAGTGAATTTATTGAAGCATGACAGCATTTCATTGCGAACCGTGCTCGTTTACAAACAAAGTCAACATGGCATTAAGAGTCAAAGTTTGTTGTCGGGGACATAGTCAATAGTATAAGGAACAAACTCTTACAAAGAAATAATTATGAAACAAATTCATCAACTTGTATCATGCAAAAAATCAATGGTTATCAATGACCTTGCAAACCGAAAGTAGAAAAATGGCAATGTTTCTTGAATATGTTTGTAAGTAGACATTTTTCAGTCTTAAACTAAGTAAGAGTTTGTTCCCTAGTGTTATAGTGTAAGAATAATATACATTTTAGCAAGTACCCTTGGGCAGTTTTTGTGTTTGCGAACGAGCAAGATTTACAATGAAAATGCTGTCATACTTCAATAAATTCACTATATTAATATTTATTTTTGTTTAACTCCAAGGGTATATGAATTTCATCATACCGCTATGCTTACTGTAAACATCAAATATCAATTTGAAGAATAAAATGCATTTGAAAAAAGCATGTACTCACCCACTATAGATCATACAAAATAAAAGCAAATAAACCTGAAGTTCTTTGTCCATTTCGTGTTGACGAGGCTGGTCAAACAACTTCTTGTTACAGTTTCGCTTGGCTGAATTAGTTTCGGCAGCATGGAAGATAATAGCCTAGTAACGCTTACCTTTTATTCACCTATGTATTGCTTATACCTACTACTAAAGCTTATCCGAAGAAAATACGTAGAGGATATTTGTTGATTTTGATATCGGACAAAATTGTACCACAGACACTTGGGGTCTGGACCACGCCCACCTCCCGCTACGCGCCTGGACATATTGTTTTATATTTATTATATATCCAGACCTATTCAGTACTCACACAAACATTTGTTGAATGTATTTGATATTAATAAAAAAATCTACGTACGTCCTCTACTGCTTTAATAACTCAATGTGTTATTTAGCTAGAGAGGCATTTACGAATATTTTTTATTTGTCCCGGATACGTTTAATAGTGTTTGTGTGATTAATGTATGGGTATGGGTATACCATGTTGATGTTAAAACTATACCCAGGTGCGTAGCTGGGGGCGGGGTCCAGACCCCAAATGTCTGTGAATTGTACCCCATCGAGTGATCACAGAAATCAACAAGTCACTGGAGAATTACAAGCAATACAAATCCCTGGTATTATACCGGTTGGAAGCCATGACCCATTGAGATGGTTGACGTATTTTCAGTATTTTCGTCTCCTTTGCTACCACCTTTTTTGTCAGAATTGGAAATTACTTAAATGTGCACAATCTCTTCGCTTGTGCCAAATTTCATTCATAGAGCTTATGAAAGCTGCTATGGCAGGATTCGGAGTTTTGGCGTAATTTCAATAGTGGTCTCCATAGCAATCACATTTTTGTCAGAATATTTCAGAATAGTTTAACGTGCATTATCTCAACGCACTCTACCCTCATACAAATTTTCAAAAACCTTTGAATATGTTTTCAAGAATTATGGCCGACTGTCGGACGGACGGCAAACCTATATAGTCCCCTCCGGTTAAAAACTGTACGGTACTAATAAATATTTATGTGAACAAAATTTATGTCATTGAAATAAAATCTGATATTTTGTTGTGCAGTTTTTTACCTGTCAATATAAACATTCGTAATTACGTAGTACATTTAACGTAACACAACATACAATTATGTAATCCTCTCTTCTCTGGAGATGACTTGAACATATCTATGGCTCGGTTTTTTGACGTTAGCTATAGTCTGGTGTCGCCGTCGATTATCTGCAGCACATGATTTCCACAATGTTCAAAACCTATAGTTTACTTCATGTAATTACAAGATGGCACAGGCTAATTAGAGTAAAAGCGACCGTGCGTTGTTTCGTACATAGTTTAACCACTGGAAATTATGGCGGTTTCTCGTTGAACTATGGTGGCCGCCCAGCCTATATGTGTTCTCCTTCCCTTTAATTCATGTTTATCGTCCAAAAACTTTACTATAGATAAAACCAGCCTATTTCCTGTTTATGTCCAGCTCCAATTCCGCTAAAACTTGTATAGTATGTGGCCTTATTTAGAAAATTGCGCATTCAACTGCTATGCTCGGGAAAGAATACATAACAACAACAACAGTTCGCCTGTTATGTCAACAAAACATGGTCATTTCACGGCAGAAAAGCGTCTCTTAAAAGTTGCACATAAACAAAGTTGGTACAGACGAACATTTTAGAAAAATATACCAGGCACCATTTACGAAACAACCCCGTATTTGTTCCTTCATTAGCGATGTGTATTTACAAACCTTGATGTATCTGTATGATTTCAAGGAGGGAATATAGGATAAAAGTTTGTCATCTCTTGAAAAAATGCATCGCATCTGAAAACAGGAACGTCATTGTCATATATCAAGGAACATGAAGAAACAAAAACACGTTTGTACATTGGGAATACGAACTAACAAAAGACCCATTAAGAATCCCACATGCCCTATTCAAAAGGAGTTCAGTAAGTGATAATAGAACTGCAAAAGATCAGTTGATCATGCATTGGTATAAATTCATGTTAAACGGATTTGGATGTATTTTGCATCCAAATATTGTTCTTAAAGGTACTTTTTATAATACACGGTTTGTTAAAATGCAAGGGGAAAGGTAATTGTAGAAAACATTTGACCAGAAACCCAAACATATTGGTGCTCATCCGTCGTCCGATCATATTACTTAATTCAATCAGTCAAAACATTCTTACGGTATAATAACGAAAGCACACGAGGATTTTAGTAATTTCTTGACCAAGAAAATGAAACTTAACCGCAGAAAGTCCAAGTTTCCGCTCTAAAAAATATGAAAGTCTAAGTTTCAACTGTCAAATGCTGAAAAGCCTAGAATAAGCCGTTGAAAGGCAATACGTCTTAACAGAACTACTCAAAATAACAACAAACACCTATTGCATTGGCAAGATGTACGCTATTTATTGTGCGACGTAATAAGGGAGACGATACCTTACATATTCGTGTGATATGTTTAACATTAAACATAATTTCATTAAAATGGCTATGATTACATTTCTAGTATAGTTGCTGGTACATAATATCATAGCCCATCGCCTCCCATCTCTATATCATGCTCAAGCACAGTCTGCTTCGCAAACGATGCTATATTCTTCATATGGAATGCTCGACGTACACGAAAAACCCCCGGTGGAGGAAACGTGGAACCGTGACTCACGAAGTCTTTTGAACTCCGGCTTCCAGACCATTCCTCCGAATACTGAAACTACGGAACTTTTTCAGAAGCATGTTTCTGTTTCATGTACTTATAATCGAAACTATTTATTAATCATAATTTGAATAGCATAAAGTCGACGTGACTCGTCAAGCGTCTTGCGTAGAACTGATTTATTCACCCAACGCTATTTCCCAATACCCGCCAAAAATCCCGTGCACAAAACGGTCCAATGATTTTGTGCATCGCTATGTTAAGACATATGTTCTCGGCTATACTACCGTAACGCGGAGAACTTCAAGTCTTAACAGAACTACTCAAAATAACAACAAACACCTATTGCATTGGCAAGATGTACGCTATAGAACTGAACAAATGTTAGACTGGTTTATGCTATTCAAATTTCACTATGTATACACAATGTCATGTTTCATAATATGTATAATTATATGTACAAATGTACGTATACCTTACGTTTTACAATTTCAATTGCTTTGTTATAGACAATTTCTTGTTAAAAGAATCTTCCATGTAGCCATCTTTGGCAGTATCAGTCTTCCACCGACCATGTCGGATACACCAGAATTTGCGACAATGGTCGCACCGCTTGCTGTGAGTCAGTAAATACCTAAATTTAACCCAGGGGCTACATTCTCTATTTTAACAATATGCATTCGTTAGCTCGTATGTAACTCAACATTTGTTTTATTTTAACAAAAACACATTGAACCTGATATACATGCGAACTTAAACAAATATAAATTTGCTCCCAAAATAAAACCTGATCGAGTGATTTATATATATTTGCAACATACTTTTCGGACACGCTATAGTGACCTGCCTGGCATATAAACATCTGTTTTTCTCTTTGTTATGGACAAAGCCATATGTTCTGTCTTGAATTCTACATCGTAACATTTAAGCTCACTTTATTCATTGACTCTCAAAAAAACCGAATAGCCGACTATAATCATAGATAGATCTCTCAAAGAGATAACGTCTATTGTATCTGAATACATTTCACACAAAAACAATCACTGTTCAGTGTTAATAACGTCCCTTTTCTTCACTGGTTTTGAGTTTAAACTCTTGTTGCTTTCTAGCATTTAGAAACTATTGTAGACGTTGGATCGTCAAATTCATTTATCTCATGTAACAATTTTATTGCGTAAAATGCTGAAGATTTCACATTGTCTGCCTTTCTCTTGTCGATTTAATCTGAAAGATACATAGCCATATGTATCGACTGTGTAGATCTTGACTAAAATCCTTTCATTTTACAAACTTCATCGAAGTATCTTATCTGACTGGAGTATTTCGACACTGTACTCTCAGCTCTGGTAGATAATATGTTATTTGCCATTTTATCAACAACCAAATCGACATCGCCATTTGGTACAACTGCTTCCTCATATTTCGTTTTAACGTTCCTCTCAATCCAGAACCTGCGAATAGTTATCATATATTTTATGCATGCACATATCCCAATATTTTAAGGTACTAGTATATTAAACTGCCGAATGATCGAACGAACATCTCAGAGCCAGCTTTCTGAAAGAAACAGGTTCATTTTAAAATTCTGTTCAATAATCTTTCGGATTATATTGCACCTTCAGTTGGCAATATATCAATGTATTTAATCAAACATTTACTTTTATTATAGTTAACAATTACTGGCCAGAATAAAGCATATAAGAACCACTCTGGGATAACTTTTGTATAGTGGTATATTTCTCTCTCTACTTTCCTAATACAACTTATCAAATCTGGAGTGGGTACAGCCCAATTGTTATCCGCTAGCCAGCTATGACTTAAGCTATCAACTGCCTCATCCACCATTTGGAATTACACCTTATACATAATGTGTCGCAAATATGTAAATAACTGTGTGGGTCCGCATTTATTGTCTTAATATTTAAAGACATCGTCTGTGACAATTAAACCAATCATTTGCATCATAAAATCTACGAACATTACCTGCTGTTTCGTTCTCCGCTCTTGGGATCCATCTGCAATAAAGCTTATGTTATGTTTTGTACATACGCCATTGATATGCATAGAAATGCCATGCCTCTCTTCAACTCGACTACCCCCGTGCAATATATATTTGACATTCATATTATACGAAATTATCTTGATTTTAGAGTTTTTCAATTACTCTAAATTTCTAACCAGTATTACAAGTATACGAAAAGTTTCAACTTCTCGACAAGTAAAACTCTGTTTACCTGCTTCCTCGTCAGTCCGAGAACCGTACTCTCCGCATTCATTATCCTGATCATTATTTGAGACTGACTTGTTTGTGTACATGATCCACTCACATTTTGGCTTAAACTTACAACCTTCTGCTGTTTCACAATAGTTTACCTTTTGTTGTCTTACGTACAATTCGTTCGCTTCCAGACCCGTTTCAGGTCCCTCCCTCGCTACTGAAAGCTTACCATGACACTCGATTCCGAGAGCATATGCTAACTCTCGTTATCATCCATAAACGTACCATTACAATTACCCGTTCTATGTACTATATTTTGACACAAGATCTCATCTTGGATCATATCCGGACATTTGCTCACTTTCTGGAGCATATCGATGTAATTTACCACTTTTGGAAGCACATACTCATAATTACTCATTTCCGGGAGCATATCACTGTACTTGTTCTTCCCCAAGAGCCTAACACTACATTTGCTATCTTTCGGGAGCATAACACTAAACTAGCTCTTTTCTGGGAGCTAAACACTACGTTTGCTTACTTCCGGGAGCATAACAACTCATTTGCTCACTTTGGGAGCATAACACTACATTTTCTCACTTCCGGGAGCATAACACTACGTTTTCTCACTTTCAGGAGCATAACACTACCTTTGCTTACTTCCGGGAGCATAACACTACATTTGCTCACTTTCGGGAGCATAACACTACATTTTCTCACTTCCGGGAGCATAACACTTAACTATCTGTTTTCTGGGAGCATAACACTTAACTAGCTGTTTTCTGGGAGCATAACACTACGTTTTCTCACTTTCGGGAGCTTAACACTACATTTGCTCACTTCCGGGAGCATAACATTACCTTTGCTCACTTTCGGGAGCATTAAACTACCTTTGCTCACTTCCGGGAGCATAACACTACCTTTGCTCACTTCCGGGAGCATAACACTACCTTTGCTCACTTCCGGGAGCATAACACTACCTTTGCTCACTTCCGGGAGCATAACACTACATTTGCTCACTTCCGGGAGCATAACACTACGTAAGCTCACTTCCGGGAGCATGAAATTGTGATTTCTCACTTCAAAGTGTACTTAATTCCTCTCTTCCGGGAGCATAACTTAATTTAATATAAAACTACCACCATCTGTACCTACCTGTTGTGTATCCTTACAACTGCTCACTTCCGGGCACAACTTACTGGCGATATAATTTCTAGTTTTCTCATTGACTACATTCGTTTCAATTTTCTGAAAGTATCCATTGAAGGCGTATGCACTTGCATCTTAAAACACGTACGCATTAACATATTCATTTGATTATATGGTCTACCTGCCGAATTTAAACTTCTGACTTTGGTATGGCATTACAATTTACAGCCTGTATTGTCAATTGCGCTGGTGAATACCAACAGGCCCTTGCCAATATACAACCGCACAAATATCTCTATCTGAGACTTACCTCTATCACCAATACGCTATGTAGTGAAATATTCGGTTCCACGACAGCAGCCAAAAGCTTGACTGGAACTATGCACATGCTGTTTCTAACTAGTTTGAAAAAGAATTGAATCGACGGAACTTTATAGTTTACTAATGCGTTTCTCTGTCACAGACATTATATTTCGTTTGAAACCTGACTCTTGTCCCAACCAGCATGTCAGATACCTTTGTAGGTAACCAGTTACATCTAGCTTCTATTAATAAAAAAGCTCAACTTCAACATGGATGCTTTTACAAACTGACTAATTTCTAATGTGTCCATGTATTGGCTGTGACCTCTTATACCGTCATCTAAATTATGATTACACTATGTCCTAAACTTCTCCAGTATTTGATAATTACAATTATAACATAGTATATTTCATTCCCTTCTTTCATCCAAGAGAAACTCAAATAGCTCTTGTCACTATCAAATATGTCAATATGGTGACATGCGGATTTCAAATCAATCGTAAGTGTATAACTTGAAAGGTTGCACTATTATATGCTACCGTTAATGTGTTTACTACGTAAGGTGTTTGTTTAACTTGTGAAATAATGTCTTTTTCAAAAGAAAATCGATTCAATTTGAACAAAATCTGAATTGTACCTTTAAAATCTATTATTTCTGTGTTTTACACTAGGGGTATGTTTCAAAAGGGTAATTTATAACCTTCCATAATCACATTTAGTATATATGCATTGAACGATAATTCTTTCCATTCTGAAATGTGTCGTTTTAAAATTCCTACTGAGATTGAATACATATTTACCACTTGACTTCCGGTCTTAAATTTCTCAGCAACCTTACAGTTTTTGCCTGTTTTTTCATATCTCCATATTCTGATCTACACATTGAACCTACCTTTGTTCTGCATGTATTTACAGCATTTACATTTGTATTTTCTTCTGTCGTACTTTTACCTTTACATTTACCTTCATTGTGATATTCAGTATCGACCTCGTTTTCATACCAGTATGTGCTATTCCAGCAATGCATACGTCATAATTGACATTGTTACATGCTTTACATTAACAAAACATATTAGTAAGTTTCCTACTTAGCTTATTTTTACTGTTTGTGCTAAGTTGGTTGCATTGCATTTTCCAATGTACAGGTTTTCCACAATTGACACATTTGTCTGTTAGCATTTGGTCCACAGTGTGCTGTACCCGGCGTAGACGGAACTTTTGCCACCTATCGCCGTTTTCTGTACGATGTTGATCTACGTCTTTTTATCACATCGAATTCTAAAATGATGCATATCGAATACAATTTTCATATATAAATGTACACATACACACATATCACAAGCGCGCCAACACGCTTTCATCCTATCTACATACCAACTCTCTAAATCAGCACTTATAATATATTATAGCATACTACAGGCATGGACAGACCCGTGGTCCATTTGGTTTGTCATACATACTCATATATGCACTGTTTTCCTTATAAAGATTTCAAACAGGCTGGTTCTAGACCTTTGCCTGTCAGATAATTATATTAATCGCATATGTTCATTTCATTAACAAATATATCATTTCCCATTATCATAGAATCCCTGGTGACAATAATAATTGTATTTATTTTGGTTATCAATATTAATAACATTTAAATACTAACTACCTTAATATTTATGCGTATATTAAACCTGCATGATAAACACTCCGTTAGGCATATTGTGCAAAATGCAATTGCTGCATTTAGCCGATAAAAATCGAAATTGCTATACTGACTATAATAATTTATAATCCATCAATACACATGTATATATAGTATAACATTCCATACCGTGTATTACATTTATCACATTGATAAACCTACACCGCCGATAAGTTTACTTGTGTACACAAGTCAATCTATCGGATATCTAAAATTTTTTTTTTTTCGACAGTGTTTGTGTAACGTTGCATAATTTTTTCATCAATACACTGGACTCGCATTCATGTAATGAATATTATTCATTGTTCATAAATAACATACGTAAATAACTGTAGTGAAAGTGTATGCTAAATTCTACTTTATATTTACAAACAGCCAATATTTATACGACATTATTTATTGAGTTATTTTACATTCGATAATATTTTCATGTGCCTTATCCGGTTTCTGTACAGAAATACTAGCACTGGCTAGTTCTTATTTTGCCGAAAACGGTCATTGTTCATTGTTCAAAGTTGCTTGTTCTCTTGAACTTTGATGCTTCAAAAGCATAAACAGAAAAGGAATTGTTTGAACACTTATCTTTTGTATCATGTCCCCGATGCCCTTCAACTACTTCTTTAATTTTCTATCAACTCTTGACTCCATGTTCTGTCTTCAATGTCGCACAACAATAAAGTCGACGTGACTCGTCAAGCGTCTTGCGTAGAACTGATTTATTCACCCAACGCTATTTCCCAATACCCGCCAAAAATCCCGTGCACAAAACGGTCCAATGATTTTGTGCATCGCTATGTTAAGACATATGTTCTCGGCTATACTACCGTAACGCGGAGAACTTCAATACTATGGCTGATAAACTAACTTGAAAGTATTTTAGAATTAATATTTTCAAACATGACAATTGTTTTGGGTGGAACGTTGACCGAGTTGTTAGCGCTCTCGACTACCAATCCGGGGTCTCTTGTTCTAAACTCTGCCGGGGCATTGTACATTTCATAAACGTTTTTCAGTGCTTTCCACCCAACTATAGATGAACTGGTTGGAAACCCAGAGGTAGTTTTGCGTTTATCGGTGCTATACAGCGGGCGCGTTAAAGAACCAAGGGCAATGCGTCTATCGGGGACGAGCTAGGGGAGCGCGGCCGGATTCCTAGAATCATACAAACTTTCTGTCTCTTCCGTCGAAGCCGGAGGTTATTAACCAATTAGCCACGCTCTACGACTATCTCAGTCACAAACGCTCACCCCCCCCCCCCCCCCCTAAACCCTGACAATTTATCTTAAAGCAGAATACAGTCAATGGTTTAAGGGTAACAATTAGCACTAATAGATGGTATCATTAGTTGTAAAGTATAACATTTTGTAGTTATATTCTTGATTGCAGCCTCATTTATGTAATCATGTGACACGTACGTATAAATATTTAACATACAATCACCTGTAAACACCTTTATAATCAAGTATGGTGTAGTTTACAAAGCATGAGTAGTTTAATGTGCCTATCTGAAATAGTGACGTGCTGTTAGAGTTATCTCGGTTAAATATTTTCTATTTGGATTCTAATATGTCTAATGTACTGTGTTTTACCAACAAGAAAGAGATAAGAATTTAACGCTTCGATTCCACGAAAATTATGTCCTTTCCATAAAGTTTGACAAAAATAGCATCAGAGGCGACATCACGGTTGCTTGGTATTATGGAAAATTCTGAAAACACCTTTAAACTGTAGTCTGATTGTTTTTCTTGGAACTGTAGCCATAATTGCAAATAATTGCAAATTAAAAGAACATGTCATTTAAGTGGCATGCATTGTTATAATATGTATTTTATTTGTTGCGAAATTGCCTCCGGTGTTCCCGGAAGGTGTAATCACACATGGAGTAGATAATACCAGGAAAACGAAAATGCTTGATACTGTAGTACGCTCTCACACAAAAGTTTTCCAATGTTTCTCAGGGTAATTGAAAAAACGGTCAAACTACGGAGAAATATACTCCATGTGGCGGAAAGCTTATATTTTTTCCCTTAGCGTGGTCTATATTTCATAGAAATTGGTGAAGAAATTAAATACTTACGCCCATTTTCCTTCGCGAAGTGGAGGTTTTGTAAGTTCGAAATGCATTCTGTCTGTATTCCGAGTGAATTCCATATTATACTGGTTATTTCCAATGTTTTTCAAATGCTCTAAACCTAATATGTGTATTCACTCAAATACTCCAGATCGCATGACGCCGGAATTAGCCGGAATGACACCAAAATGTAAATTCGAGGTGCATTCCTGTGTAATCAATGTGCATTCTTATAATCGAGTTAGGATCTGGTGTCAGTGACGTAACCGTTTATGTGTACACAGAATATTACAACCATTGTCTGAATAGGTAGTCCGAATATAGTTTGTTAGTTTAGCATTGAACTTATGACTGTCTGCTTAATCCTTTATAATTGGTTTTACACCGTAATAGTGGACCCGACCCGGCTGCGTTACTGTTTTCTTATCCTGACTGGACTATAAATGATTCCGTCTTATTCTATTTGTATTCGTAGTACATTTTATATATTCCGGCCAATTGTTGCGGCCACTTCAAATGTCTTGCGCTTGTTCAATACTTTCGAGATGCATTCGAAGTCGGATCAAATATCGAAAGAGTTTCGAAGAGTATTGTTCCTACATTCAGATTACATTTTCAATATTAGTACGGCATCAGACTGCATCGAAACGTTACTAAAACAATATATGAACTGTTAAACACATTAGCCGTGCAAATCCCGTGCAAAACGGTCTAATGGTTGTGTGTACCGTATTGTGAAAACATATGCGTGCTCTTACTCCGCTATCTAATCATTCCACGCGGGTTCGAAGTATATTCGAATTATGTATATATTCGAAGAATATTCGAATTTTATTTGAATTGTATTCGAATAGTATTCGAAGTATTTCAACGGAATTTTGACTAGGCTGTAATAATTTGGTCAATTCGAATTATTATTCGGAATGTGTTTCGAATTTGTATTCTTACTTCACTCCGACTCATTCATGTCCATTCCAGCTGGTTCGAGATTCGAGTGATAGGGGTATTAATAGCCCCCCCATTTAATTCGTTATAACCGAGTTAAATTAGGGTGTACGTCTACGCGATTATTACTTACGGGTATTTCGTCATCCTGGTATGTGTAGTTTCTACAAGTAAAAAGAGTGTGACGGATGAACATAAATTGTGTACAAGTACTTTATCACACAGATGTATGTTTGCATGGGTAACAATATATAATCGCACGTGAACTCATTGAGTTCATGTAATTCACGAAGAAGTCATGCTCCATTGTCATATGATTTTACACTCATCTATATACGGTATTCATACTATCCTTTCACAGCACTACAGAATCTAGCATTGGGAAAGCCAACATATCAGACGGATACAGGTTGGAACGGACCACCTAATCTGGCCGTGGATGGTAACACAGACGGAGACATGTATCAAGGTTCGTGCACACACACTGTTACACGGATGAACGCATGGTGGGAGGTAGATCTGGGTAGATTATACGCCATAGATCACGTGACGGTATTTAGCAGGACAGACTGCGCATGCTCGAACTGGTGTTGTGCCTGTTGTGGTAGGAATATTTCTTTTTTATTATCACACATGAGTACTACTTATCAGTTGTAGGAAGCGCATGCCAAAGTTAATATAAAGCAAGACACTGTACATATAGAAGCTAAATGATACCGTTGCTGAAAGTTCCGCATTAGAAGCTTGGAATTGACTCGATCCTCCTCTGCCATATCCTGGTGGATAACCATGATCATCTGATTATTATAATTTGAAGACCTTGTTCCAAAATTGACCTAAAATATTGAAGAAAACCGCACACTAGGTCTATCAGTCTCTTATTACTGTCTATTTCCTATTCCGCGCTTGCAGCCCATTAATCCCAATGCTTTCACACACGACCGCACTGCCCGACAGCCAAACGAGAAGAGAACAACCACGCCGACCGAACTCTCCAAAACACAGGAAACCCGGGGCATTCCGGACACAATAAAACCCACCCTAACCGTTCACGGATCGGAATTCCAGAATCACTACAATATGATAGATATATAAGATAGATAGATAGATAGATAGATAGATAGATAGATAGATGGATGGATGGATGGGATGGGATGGGATGGGATGGGATGGGATGGGATGGGATGGGATGGGATGGGATGGGATGGGAGATAGGAGATAGGAGATAGGATAGGAGATAGGATAGGAGATAGGATAGGAGATAGGGTAGGATAGATAGTTTATTCATTTAAACTGTACAGTTTCTCATGATAAACAAAAGTATAGACAACATCAAATACACGTGGTGAATACATGCTTAATTTTTGGATATTTTTTTTGAAATCGTAAACCATCGAGAACATGTCACGTGCCCCTCCATGGTCATTTTACTTTTGGCAATCCAATATAACCTGCGGGTTAATTATGGCATAACAATGATTTTTATATACATGTACAATGGAAAAAACATATTCGACAAACTTTGTAACATATTACTACCGTAGAAGGTCGCGGGATTGCTCAATAATTTACATAAATGTATAATTTTGGACTTTTACTATTTACCCCAAACTTATTGGGCACGCTGCGTACGTACAGACAATGCTTCTTTGATAAATTTACATAATGACAAAAGTTCTGCTTTATTTGTAGTGTTTAGCAACAGTGTTAGTTTATACATGCTTTTTCTCGTTCTGTACTCGTTCATATCTACCAGTTTGTACTCTTATGTACTACAATGTCAGTTACCTATGATTATATAGAAATAAACGGGGTTACCCAAATGGGTCCTCAAACGAGTTTGTACTCTTAGACAATGTGCCGATATACGAATTTTAGTTAATTGTGATCGGAGTTTAGCCGATAATATAGTGTTCAGATAACTTGACATTTCGAATGATTCTTTCAGTGCATTATATAGTATGAGAACTTTATTTGAATTTAAGTTTTCCCGCCATTCCTGTAAATATTCGTCAATTAAACGCTGTTTAAAGTTTGATACAAATGCATTTGAGTTTGTAGCTTGAGGTGGGTTATTCCATATGTATAGAAATCCGTGTCTGGACAAAAGTTGTTTCACCTCGGAAAACCAATTGCAAAACCCATTATTTACATCCTCTAGCGAAAATTGTTTAACTGTTTGGACAAAGAAGTTTTCACTGTTTATAATTTTCAACCAGTATTTTATTATTTTGGTGTATCTCGTAATGTAAAGCAGGTACCTTCCCAGTTCACCATATACTGCTGCGTTACATGCGTTTTGTCGGACTCCTAAAATGACTTTACAAAACTTGGTATGCAAATGCGGTGTTCGTTGGACTCCGACCCCCTGTGAAACATTTCTCGATCCGCGTATGCCCGAGTCTATTCATACGCATATAATATTGTTTTTCTAGCCGTGAAACTGAGAGAGGTGCAATTATTCGTTGGTGTTAGTCACAATGCTTACGTTGAAAGAGGGTTTCACTCTGGCGTAGTCCCGGGAAACTATACATTTCAACTGACGTCACCCGTTTATGGACGCTGGGTCAAGATCACACGTCTCCCTAGCGTTGACGGTGTTGAAGACCACCTTACTTTATGTGAAGTTGAAGTATTTGGAAATGAGATATCGACAGGTAAATTTGTTGTTCAAAACAACATTTGAATGATATACTATAAACAGTATTTGCCAAATTGTTACCATACGCGTATCTTACCTTTTATAAACTGGATTAGATGAAGCTTGTATGGTACGTACATGCTTCATCTAATCCAGTCGGGTTAGCCAAGTAGATAGAGCTATCACTTGTCACTCGAGTGATCCGGGTTAGATTCTGGATCGGCAAGTTAATGTTTTCCATTATATTGGCTACAGTCATGATCTCACATGTGAAGACATTTCCAGTTGCTTGCAGAAGAAAAAGTTTAATAGTCAATTCTACGTACACTAGTTAGGTCTACGAGCCGACAAAACTGTTAAAAACGATGACACAAACACCATAAACTGGGCTGATCTTGTGTAACCGTTATTATTTGAGAAATAAATACCATGTATGTACATGTACCTGAATTATTTTTATCATTAAATGTGTTCTATCGAAGAATAAAGAATGGTCACGAGTTCGGATGTGCAACAATAAAATCACGCATGCGTAGTACAAGTGCTTTAATGGAATTATCCAAACAAGTGGCTGTGTTTTATTATAACTATATTAAACACAGGGAACCATTTATAATTTCGAATGTAACATTGCCAATATCCTGCCCTTGGCAACACAGCAAGACACGGTAGCTATTGTTCTATTTAATCTAAATGGTTATAAATACCACTTCGTATACCATTCCCGAGAAATACAACTAAGACTAATGCTACATTGCAGTGTCCTTGTTGTACCTTTAATAGAGGAGTTGAAGATGAGAAAAAATGCAATAAATATGACAATAAAATATTTTAATGACAATTAACGAAAAATGAAGTTATAACTTGCTATCAAAGTTGATCATTGTACCTATATTTATTTTTTCTACATAGTGAGATTTGATCTAAGCAAGGGTAAAATAGGGACCGGAGTTCTTCTCAAGACAAGTGAAGCACGTACAAAGACAGAATGCTGCCGTCATTGCAAGATGACAGACAAGTGTGTCGCTGTAAACTACAACTCTGTCACAAAAGTATGTGAGCAATTAGAAACCGTGGCCACCATTGAAGATTCCAGCGAAAACATTTACTTTTATCGAGTTATTTAAGTGGACAATCATTGACACTTAGGTCTTATTTCTTCAATAGATGTTAACTTAAAGCAAATGCGTAACTATTAGATCTTAGCTCATAGAACTTAGCTCGTAGATCGTAGCTGTTCAACATATGTTAACTCGAATCAAATGCATAAATTATAATATATTAGCCTTTAGCTCGTATGCCACAGGCCTCAGCTTTATTATATTATTAGGTTGAATGTTTATTGTCTTAATCTTTCCCAAATATGTGTATGATTGTTTGTCGAAAATGTTATGCGTGTAGAATGGTATGTTGCAATTCGTATTGCCTTTGATGGTCCGAAGCCCGGCTGGTGGCGCGTTTAGACTTGCGAACTGTGAGCTAATAGCTATATTATCGAATACGAAAGTTTATTTTGCATAATAAAGTATAATACAATGTTTATAACAAGTACATACAAATAACAGAAATGAGTAAATATGAGCTAATATGAACTAAGACAAAGCCTACTAGGGATGTAATGTTAGATATTGAATAAATTTAAAGCTCAGAACTATTTGCAGATACACTAAATAAATTATATTTTGAAAGTGAAGTTTTATGGAGATAATATTTTGAAATAGAAAATAGCATACAGGAGAATACATAATTTCGCCTTCTGATTTTTCCCTGGGACCCAAAATAAATTTGTATTGTAAAGTTTGCTTGGCAATATTTATATTGAAGGACTAGAAATAAGGCTTACTTGCATTGGAAACTCCAGTCAACTTCATTTGACCAATTGATCTCAAGTGACCATACAAGGTTTTTCTATGATTTGACCTTGTGACCTAGTTTTTGACCCAAGATGACACAATTTTGGACTTGGCCTAGATTTTGTTGAGTTGATCATTGTGATCAACTTTCATAAAAATTAGGTCAAACTTGTGACCTCTAGTGACTTCAAAAGATTTTTCTATGATTTGACCTTGTGACCTAGTTTTTGACCACAGACAATCCAATATCGAGCTTGACCTAAATTTTGTTGAGATGATCATTGTGACCAAATTTCATAAGGATTAGGCCAAAATTGTGACCTTTAGTGTCTACACATTCAAATTGTTGATGGACGGACGGATGGACGAAGAGTGATCACAAAAGATATATGAATTGAGTAACGAATATATATATATAAACCTTGTCGTGCAGATAAGGAAAATAATTGGCACCACTGTCGTGTGGATGAGAAAAAAAATGTGCACGGCTGTCGACTCCGTCATTGGCATAAGGAAAATAATTGGCACGCCTGATGAGCAGATAAGGAAAATAATTAGCACGACCGTCATGTGGATAAGGATAATAATTACACTGTATCGGCAAAACGCAATGGGTCCGGTTTAACAACGCAGGTCCGGCTAACGTAACGAAAATGATCCGGCTAAAAATGGTGGATATCAACACTAGCAGGTGAGTGTAACATGTTTACGTATTTTGTATCGTTATTCTTGATTTCTGAAGACAGGAATACTCTTACGGAATGCCCACGTTTGTCCTGCGTGATCGTAGCTACTTGGTTTTGTCTTGCATCAATGCATATGCACGTAATGCACGTTGAAAGTTATGATTCAATCGTAAACAATGCAAAACAGACATGAAATGCGGACATTTTAGACAAATTAGACAAAGTAAAAGCTTACCGAGTCAAAACTATGTACTTGCATGTATTGTAGGGTTACATTTCTTGCCCAGATACTCATCTTTTATTAATAATGTATTTATATAGGCCAAAATCTAACGTTTTCAAAGTTGAACGAATCAGGGTCCGGTTGTCGATACAACGAAAATGGTCCGGTTCGTGTTTTACTCGCCAAAACAACTATTGCAATGTCATTGTTTTGTATTACTCTGACTAATTTTAAAATCATTTTCTACATTTTGTTGCTTGTGTCATGATAACTGCATAATTTACATGCCCTCACATATTGCATTTACTGTTAAATTATGGGTTCGAGCCCCGGTCTGGTTGCACATTTATAGATGAAGAATAGATTGTCATAGATGAATCTTTAAAGTTGACTTGAATATTTGTCTAGATGGAAGCCAAAGTAGGTTCGTATATGGGTCCTATTGGACACAAACAAAGACAAATCATAGAAAAACCTTGTAGTTGCTGATAGTTGCCATTTAGTATTTGTACAAGTCTGGTGTCAATGTATACTCAGGTGAGCAATGTTTGCCATGTTGTCAAAATATTTTGACATGCAGACATCGATATGAACGTGTATGTACAACCAAGCAACTGATTCTTCTTTTTATTTATTTTCCAGGAAAAAACAAGGTGACCTATGTGCAAAGACATTCATATTTATTACGACCATGTCTAGGCAAAGACATGTCAAAAAAGTCATGGAAAACATTTTGAAGGACATTAATGTACCCAGTGTGGCTGTACCGCCACATGCTTTAGCCGGTCAGACAACGAGGAAGATCAGTTTTCTAATATAAAGTTTATTGACTTCAAAACTCGTAAAACAACTATTCTCGTTCCATGGATACATCAGTCTGCAAAACATAATTAATCAATGGTAAGCCCTATGCATAACAAATATATCAGTACCACCTACTAACAATAATAATAACACCAACAAAATACTAGAAACACAAAATTAATATAAGGGGGAGAACTCCTGCAGATAGTAGAAAAGGTCAATTAAGGGAGAGAACTCCAGCACAGACAGTTAGTACATTTGTAGGGTTGTCTCCCTTGGATTTACACAAGAGGGCCTTTTGGCACTAAATCGCTCACCAGTTACAAAAATACAATAACCTGATGGTTTAGCCATTACAAACTTATGGTTACATTACACATTCTAGCAGAATTGCAACATCAATTTCGTCAATACATAGAGTTATAAGACTTAATGCAAAGGCATGTGATGATGATGATCTGATCTCAAGAACATAAAGTATCTGTAAATTCTTGACATATATAGCAACAATAACCTCCAAGATTAACCAACAAACATGGTAAAGTACAGAGTGCGTTCTGAATGATACATACGGAAAGGCAAAGATACAACGCAGAGAGCATCCTGCGATGCATATGAAAGGGTAAATAATAGATCTTGTTCAATGCTTTGACAAGAAAACAGTACTAACGTATACTTAAATATGCCATAATATAAAGAATAAACTTCAAAGCAAAAATTGGAAAGTCTCTAGCTGAAACATTTAATAGAGCGCAACAGGCAAAAAAAACATTTAGTTGTCTGTGACCGTAATCATTTTTATCGACGAAAAATGCACAGTACATATGAATTGCAAAGTTGATAACATGGCAAAATTAAAGAACAACATCTTATCAATTCATTTATAAACAATATCAGTCATTTGCTTACTTTATAAAGGGAACAGTTTGAAACAAGGTTTCTCACCAAAGTTAGCGTGGTTTTGAAACGGTGTCATTTTGGCATGTGAACAACAATTATCGTGAAAACCACAACAGGTCAACAACACTAAAACCTACCCAAAAATCGAGGATACCGATCCGGTACAGTGGCAAAAGTTTTACCGCAAAGTCGTCTTCCTGTCCAATGTTTCAAAGGGTGATGGAGAAAACGGCCCAGCTGCTGATAGGGGTGGGCCGATGCATCGAAATATCGATGCATTGCGATTCCGAGTGTCCCGATAGTACGGATCGATAGTAAAAGTCTCGATCCAATAACTATCGCCGATAGTTAGCTCAAATATCGATAGTTACGATAGTTTCCTTTTTATAAATAAAGTTTATTAAAATTTAAAATTACTTCCGTTTTCGTTAAAAAAACTAATAGTAAATAACTACATGCATCAACACAGCCACAATGGACCAATATCGCAATGATTTTATAAATCTATTTCTGTCAAATTCATTTAAATCAGTTCCACAAATAGTAGATTTGTATGTTGTACAACAAAGTGATATCTTACACAGTGCAAATTTGCATTTACAAGTTAATCTCTGGTTTTCAAATCTTGGCAATAACTATTGCAATAGTATCGCAATAGTCTCCAGACATACAATAGTATCGCAATAGTACTTTCAGCAATAGCAATAGTATTGCAATAGTCCAAATTGGACTCAATAGTCACCCCTAGCTGCTGATAGGGATGCTACTTTTCAAGGAAATTTTCCTTTCACCCTCAGACTTGCGAATATTTCATAGAACTATAGAAATAAAATACCACTATTTTTGCTTCCGAAGCGAGACAAATTCCGTCTTGGATTGGTAGCCATAGGTGATGTCAAAGTCACATTGTATTGCTACACTGCTGTTGTAGGTAACTAGTTCACCATCATCAATGTGGACATAACACGTGGTATGTGACGTAATTGTTGGCTAGGAATGCAATTAACATCTAACAAACAATCGTGGTACTTTATTCTTTGATCGAATTTAAAGACACTCTTGATGCTGAACCCCAGAATAGGTACTATCACTGCCAATTAAAATTCTTGAAACCAATACAACTGCTATCAAGTCGATTTCGACCTAAGAACTTTCGTAGAAAAATATTACGTCGCATGGGCAGTACTCAAATTTGGCTTGAGTTTCGAGTAAATATCGTTAAATCGGTCTTTTTTTACTTTTTGTCTACATACTTTTACTTGCGTTCAATTCTTAACCTCCAAAATTACGTCACATGTCACATATCACATGGTATGACCACATTTTTCATGGGATAAACGTGTTGAAAAAACAATCACATCCAGAACATATTATATACATAAACAACTACAATGTATAGGCATATTGGTCAGATTATTGAAAAGAATAATGCACAAATCGAACATAAACAGTTTACAGTTTATTTGAAATACATAAGGCTTTATGCTGATGAGTAAACAAAGATACAAAATGTACAGGAAAAATAATTACATATAAATACATTGTCAACAGTCAATTAATATCTAATTATGTAAAATATACACCTATTAAAACCCTATCACACTAAACCTGATCTTGTTTTGTTCTATGTTCCTTATTTTTATTATTTTATGATGTATTCTTTTGTCGATACTTCAATGCAGATACATTTCGTGGCTGATTTGTGTAGAGTATGGCGCTCTATCCACTTGTCAATGTTTTCACCATGTGCAGATAGTCCTGTCTAATTCCTTGGGGTTAGGTTGTTAACCTATGGTAGATTTTCTCTACTAAAATAGGCGACTGTCTAATTCCCATCCCAGGTCCATAAAATACTGACCAAGTCTAATTCCTGCTACATGTGACGACAGGGTTTATCAAATTCCCATACATCAGGAAAGTCTTTATGTCTAATTCCCCCTGCACCCCGCCGCCCCCTCTGGGGGGAAACATTGCATTGCACTTCGACTTATTGTGGCGACTGTTAGAAAACTATACTCATTCAAGAATACTATGAATGCATTGGATATTTTGTTCGTTAAAGTTGCTGGAATATAGGAACTTCGGGAACGTTTTAAACGCTCATGAAATCTCATGTATGTCGAATATTTTTGTTATATCACCATTGTACTTGGTTCGCACGTATAATGGAATTATAGTATATCAATAATATAATTATGAAATATGCGCAGTGGTTTTAAACATAGGCACAATGTTTCAAATTATCTCAGTGTAACCTATATATACGTTACGAAAGCTTGTACACAGTTTTGATGCAGTTGTCTTAGCAAACACGGATGCCAGTTCCTGTAACGTCATCCAAAAGGGGGCATAATTTCAACAAAATGCTTGATAGAGTTACCTACCCCTGTGTAGGGGTTGGGGGTCATGATGGAGAACAAGTATGCATAGCAATATGTGAATGCACTTTGAAAATATTAGAGGTGAAAAACCTGTACCTAAACTTTAACATTTGCACTAAGTAGAAAAAGGGGACATAATTTCAACAAAATGCCTGATATAGTTACCTACACTTGCATATGGGTTGGGGTCATGATGGCAAACAAGTATGCAACGTATGAAAGCAACATCTCAAAGGACTTAGATAATACAAGAGGTTAAAAAACCTGTTACCTAAACTTTAACAAAAGTGCTATTACGCCAACGATCGGGTGACTGCAAAAGCTCCCCTTATTCTACGAATAGTGGAGCAAAAAAGGGAAAACGAATTAAAACGGGTCTATAAAAACATTTCAAATATATGTGGTTATAACCATATTTGACTTTCAAAACTTACTGAACTGACCCGAATGACCTCCAACACTTCTCGCATATCCTTCCCGGCGACGGTCGGCTTGGCCGAGGCTGAGCTACCTGTCGACGTAGACAGAACATGCGTACTAACTTGTTGTTTAGTAGTCGCAGACGACGACTTTTTTATACACTTTTAACAGTTTTTCGAGAGTTGTACCTCTTGATCGGCCATTATTGCTGATTTTGCCGCCAAATCGCACGTTTGGACAATTTTCGGTAAACACCGATATGTCGTAAAATACATGTATGTCGTAAAATATTTGTTTACGTTAGTTGTATCGACTCACTGGTCTCTCATTCACTAGATATCAGGGAAATGACTCGTATCGAAATTGCGACACCACCAACTTTACAAACAGTCATGTAACTTTCGAGAGTCACGCCAACGGACTTAGTGACTTAAACACCAAGTAGGCCTAGGTAACCATGCAAGTAGGTAACACAGATGTTTCATGTACACTAATCATTCATTTGATCGTTGGTGTTATTGGAACTGAAACAAATAAGTAGTAGTAGTAGTTTAATTCCATTTCAACCTCAAAATCGTTATGCTCTTAGAAACTCAGAGCATTTTCCGTGCATTTTGTTAAAAACACAAATTGTACAATACTTCATTTGTCCCTGCACAATCCGAGACTGGAATATATTGCCGGTTGCCACCCGTAATTCAAACTCATTACAAATTAAAAACAGTCTCAAAACACACAAAAGAAAGCCTCAAACCTTGTATAGTGTCGGTACACGAAAAGGACAAATTTTACACGCCCAGCTCCGAATAGGAATAGGGCCTAGCTCGCTAAATTATGATATAAATAGAAAAACCCTAATTGAATCTTCCCTCTGTACGTGCAACTGTATCGAAAATGCATCACATTACTTACTCTATTGTCCTCTGTATACTCAACAAAGACAGCAGTTCCTGCAAAAGCTCCTATGTGCACCAACCATTAATAATCTATTGTTTGGAGACGAAAATCTTAGCTCGACACAGAACGAAACCATCTTTCTAAGTGTTCAAAATTACATAATTTCTACAAAAAGATTAGACACTTAAACGACGTAGACCATCATTTTGACAGTGTGTTTTCTTCACAACAGTCCCTTCTTCCTCCTATCCATGCTTTCCTTACTTCTTCTCTTCCTTTATATATGCTCTTTCTGTCCTGACAGTCACATACTCCGGATGTTACTATACTATGTATGTACAGTGAATTTCCGCTAATAAGACCAGTCAAAAAGGTGGTCTTAATAGCAAATCGGTCTTATTAGCAGACCTTTTTTGTTCTTAAGGATGCTGGATCGGTTTAATGCGCATGCGTCATTTGTCATAGTACGTTATGTGCCTTATGAATGTAACAATGTGTCAAAATAATCTAAAATAAATCAAATTGAACAGTTTTGATAAGTATTATGCAATAAAATTAGAAAATACTAATCGAAATGACGGTTTCCATTCCACCAATTTACCAATTTCCATGGAATTATAAAAATAATTCATACACACTTCAATCAGGGCTGATTACCCGAAAAACGAGTTCCGTGACCTAGTGTTTTTCATCATATTTTGTGTCAGTATAGATTTCTTTACTTCCTGGCAAAATTTGAGCAAATTCTGAAGGTGGGATCCTAAGCGCCCCAACATCCTTAATTAATAATTTGGGACCTTAAACTAGCAAAACTCTGCATGATTTCAAAATAATGAAAGTGGTCTTTATAGCGGAACTTTCATATCCAACTATTTGTCCCATTTGTATTGAATGTGTTTTCAAGTCGACCACACTTACCTTCCCTTGACTGGTGTTATACCGGTTTTAATCTGATCAATCTTATCTCGATTGCGTAATCGCGCTATGCTAACTCAGCGGGTTGTCGGAGTGTATAAATTAATGTATATCATTTGCTGGAGGGGTTTTGTGCGTTCAGTTACACTTTGGTATTTTTGACATTTTGTATTTGATGCATACCAGGATCTTTTTTATGGGCATATCTCTGTCATTATGAAATTTTGTTCATAAGGTAGGTATCATCAGGAACATTTAAATGCTTCCATGGTATCATTCAGAATTCGTTGATCATGTGTGAGGAATCTAACAATTATGCATTTGTTATACAAGTAACCGCAATACATGTCACGATATGTATACTTATTATCATGCATATTCGATGGATGAAAAAAAGATAAACGGTTACTAGTAACTGTACAATGCTTGAGTATGTGTGCAATATCACAAAGTACAGTTTAAATGAAATTTAGCAACCACTGCTGATTTTTCAAGTATGTTGTACGGTTGATTGTTCAGTTGCATCTTCGAGCCATAGACCATACAATTATGGAACTGGTTTTTTAATATCTTGAAAAATAAAAAAGTTATGACAATTTTAAGTTCGTGAAATAGAGCGTTTTTTTCTTGAATTAAATAGGAGAATATTCGCGCGCTTGCGGACCCGACAAAACTCAAATTTTCCCTCTAATTGTCACAAATATTTTATTTTTTCAAGATATCGGGATGAAACATTTGTTCAACTTATTTATGTTGGACAAGTGCTTTCAAAGTTATGAAGAGTTGAAATGTTAAACAAATACTAAATCAGTTTTCATTGTTTTAATCAAATCATAACATCAATCATATAACCAACAAAGTCATATATTCATTTTCAAGTTATCACAAAATGTAGTTTGGCTATTTTGACCTGAACCTGACCTTTATGCAAGACTATATTACAAGGTTCTTGCTTTGAATACATGAATATCAATTTCCGCAAGCAAGTCGTGCGATATCGGTATTTCAAATTTGTGTTTCTATTACATCTCGAGCTACTTCGTGATACTCCCCGATCATGAAATATATTGTGATAATATATTGACTGTTAAATTATGCTAGTCAATTCATCATCCTGATTTTTTAAAATAATGAGTAAAATACTTAAAATGGATTTGATCACATCGGCAATTTAGATCTGAATATGAATTTGTTGTTTTATCAGACTTGTTATAATATATAGATTGAGACTGTGGCTTGATTTATGATGCGTTATATGCCCGTGGAATTTCCGGTGACACCCGCAATAAAAGTTACAGGGGTTTGTTTACGAATACATGTATTGTCTTATTATAGCAAAAAGGCTGTATCTACAAATGAAAAAAGAAGGCAGATAGAAACTTTATATAAACGCATCTTGAATGATACTTACTGTTTTATTTTTACATTGTGGTTATAGGTATCAGCGATGCGACCATACATGTATGATAAAAAATATTTATGATACTTATTATACGAATATGAAAATTTACTTTGCATGAAGCATAAAACAATGCTTATAACAAATAACAATGATGGAAAACATAAATTTTCAGGAGAAAAAACCTAATATATATGATTAATTAATATATAGAATGTTCGAATCCCAACTGGCTTCGTAGTCTGTCTGGTCAGAGCAGACGCGCTTTATTCCTCTAGCCGGGCTATAGTTAAGTGATTATCATTAAAAGATACGCATATTATTAGCAATATATAAGCAAGTACATGTATACTGTAAATGAACCATAAAGCTATAATGCACATGTATTTAATCTGCCTTAGTGTAAAACATACATTTCAACATCTGAATTCATGCCTCTAAAAGTATACGGAATTTTTCTCACCTTTTTTTAACGTTTAATTTTCATTTTACAATTCGTATACATGAATATTCAATTAGGTGGTACAACGTGTCAATTAACCAGTTTATTTAACAAGTGTCATAGGAATGACATGATTCTTCATTTTTATGTCTCACCTGTTCGATTATCATAATTTTAAATTATGCGTGAGCTTATGACATTTCACTTTTAATTATTTTAATGCATGTATTACTTTCCAAATCGGCAATAAAGTCAAAGTTTCAAATCTCTAAAATCATAATAAAGTATGTATACAGGAAATATAGCGGTTATAACCCTTCACGCGAATGTACCACTTTTATTACCCCACATGCTGTGACAATCGCAGCGGGGCGCGTCATAAAACAATTAACAATGTGCAAATTAAATATGTGTATTACTTTTTTACTAAAAAAAAATGATACCTGTTTTAAAAAACCGTAAAAAGGGGGCAGATCTAATTATCACATTTCTTATATCAAAACACCAATCTGACGGGAAGAAATTAAACTATTAATCAAGTTTGCACAAAATATATTCCCCGAGAAACATAAGAACTACGGACAAGAAAGTAACCAAGTTTGATATCAAATCCGTTCATTTCCTTCTTTGTTCAATGTGAGTGATAGTCATGTTAAAAACCTTTAAAAAGGGGGTTGATCCCATAAAGATACAACTATGAAATTTAGTGCATTATATTGTAGACATATCAAACTACAAAATATGTTTGCACATAAGAAATATCTCAAATAGTTATTATCATATGGACAATTTTACGTGGAGTCCCCATGCCTTCCAATGGTAAAAAAATTGTCACATGTGCGAATACAAATGGGACAAATAGTTGGATATGACTTATTTTGTTATTTTGAAAAGGAGCGGGATTAATATAAGTTATAAAAACTTGTTTCCCAATCATTTAACAAGTGTAATTCATAATACATGTACTTATGTTGTAAAATATTTTCTGAATAAATACTGTTTAAACTAATCAAATAAGATGCCTAAAACATAATTATAGTGGTATTTGATGTTCATACAATATTATAAGAACATATTTTCCAAATAATGTAGACACTTATTTTCTTAGATTGTGTACGGACTGTGTGAATTATAGTTGTCCTTTATTGTCACAAAATTTGGGATGTACGACCGCAAATTATGTTTATAGCATTCGATGGGTTTTGAATGATGCAATACTGAAGATCAAGAGCTGTAATTAACTACCATAAACTACTTTAGATAACTGTAAAACACACGCACAACCAGTTGCGTTTAAGACAGCTTTGTTGGTGGAAGGCAGTGGAAAACAAGTCTCTTTTTCGAATCTCGACCGGGGCACTTGGTCACTTCTGAGACGCTTTTTGTGTTTACCATCTAACTAGGGATGTTCTGGTTGTTAACACAGTGTCGTTAAGAAATAATGAGTCATTAAAAAAATCTAGCCAGGCTATCACAACCGGATTTCTTGTATCACACAACTGTCACCGGCCAATTATTGAATTGGACAGGAACCAAAACGAGTGACCACGTACATTAACTTCTTAGGACACAAAGAAACAAAACATCTCCATTGGTCATACTACCGAATATAGTATCATGTATGTATATTCTCACTCATGATGTAGTTTCGTGTAAGCTACTGGCGTCAGTAATTTAAATTATTTCATATTTACAAATATAATAATTTTGTAACAGTAACATTAACCTGGTATTGAAAAGTGTATTTACATACATTTATCTACATCTATCGTTGATTAAGACACCAACTATGTTCGTCTTCAGATAACAATGGCCTATCAATATATAACTGCTGATTAACAGGCCGAAATATCATCATAGATACTGACATATTGACCACAGGTGTCTGTATCGGTATTACAACACATGGCAATAAGCTCATCACATTAAAGGAAAATAAAAGCTAAATGACAACTGGGTTTTGTTTAAAACGAGCGTTGATTTGAAATACACGTACAAACAGAATGGAAATCGGTCAATTATTCATGAATATTTAGCATTGAAACACTCATTTTGCATGCCCTTAAACTTGTAATAAAATATAGCAACTTATTATAATTTATACTAGTAAGATATAAAACACGCTATTTGTCCATTATTGAAACAATGTGGAACATTGATTTCAACACTATAGATACATTCAATGTGTTCTGTTAAAATGTGTTAGGAACTCATTGCTGAAATAGCACATGTGTATTAAAGGTGCTGCCTCACAGATTGGGCTAATTTTTTTGTATATCGTGATTTTCCAATCTAACCAAGTATTGATGTAATAGAAATCCACTGGCGGTTGCTTTATGACAGCTTTGGTGTAGATAAGCAATGTTAACCACTCTCTATTTCGCTCACTGAGTATTTTTTTCTTGAAAAAAAACCCGCTAAATTTCCAACATGCTTTGTGAATTATGTAATTCACACATGATCTAACTTTTACATCAACAAACTACAGCGTAAACATCAGTGAGGTATTTGGTTCGTTTATTCATTCGTTTTCATCAAATGCGAACAAGGCGATTTAAGTAATAGTAGTGTTAATTCTATAGGGTATTAATACCCTATAGAATTCTTGATGTAAAATGCTAAATAACTGCAAAAGGCCGAAAGCTCTCAAGTTATTTTAGATGTCAATGGGGTTGTTTATGGCATATACAGGCAACAATACCAAAATTACGCGAATATTTGACAATTTTATTTTATTTTGCAATACACCAATATGTGAGGCAGTCCCTTTAAGCGTTCAAATTGATACCTAAATGGACCACGTTGTTTTCAAAATGAACATTATCAAGAGCGTTTATATCTTGTTTCTTTACTATGTATGTACACATGTACATGTATATAATAAATTGCATTTTTACAATATTTTCTAGATGTATCAATTTAATTAGCATAATTTACATGCATTTATGTATGTATTAAATAACTGATACAGTCACCTGTGACATTGACAATACTTGTATAAGCATATTAAATTTAATATACAAGAAACCGTTGATAAAATTTGATAATATATTAATTATCTTCCGTGGAGTACCTATATACACCTTGATCCAGTTGGTACTTCTTGAGACGAGAGTGTGGGATATGTACAATTAGCTAGTAGATAGTGCACGCCTTTCATATTTTAATGCTGTGAGTTGATCGCATTATGGCGGCTCATTTGCACATTGTAGCAGCCGTTCTTTTAGTTACACTGTCTTCGAGTGGTGAGTATCATTTTATTCATTTTAATTATTTTCCATACAACTGGAAGTTTTGCACGAATGCGTCATTATACGCCAATTTTCACATCTCACAGGCCTATGTATGTGTAAACAAGTATTGGCCGTTCCGTAAAACAAAGCGCGCACTAACCCACTAACGGAACTCTAAAAATTTTGATTTTTTTTAATTCTTCAACAACAGTAACTTCTTATTTGGGAGAAATATGATTTGTTGGAGTTCATTAAACAAAACATTATCACTCATTTACTACAATTTGTAGAACTCAATTTAGTTTAAGAATTCCGTCAGTGCTTTGATAAAACTGGCATTGATGTTGTTGACTCTTGTTGTGCCATGATTATCTTTAAGCTATTACTTGATACGAGGGACGATCAATATGTCGAACATTTCACTATACATGTATATTGTTCTTGAGATTACCGTGCGTTTTTTAAAATTTTCTTGTAGATAATCTTTTTCCTGATAAATCAATATCAGTTTTATATAGATTATGTTGGTCGGATACATAAATCATTTATTCAGGTTTACATTACATTACTGTATTTGTTATAAATACGATTTTTTTGATATTACATTGTTTGTATACAAGTGACAGGCCTGGATAAACGGAATCATGTTTGTAAAAGTACCTGCTAGTAACCACTTAAGCAATTAAACGCGACTTTCTGAGAAGCTTGACGGTTCTTGGGCTTCCCGATCTTCTTTATCTAGAGGCTCACAGGGAAGACTGGGCTTGCCCAACTGTGTTGCCTCTTAAAATAAAGTCGTTATTATTATTATTATTTGCCATACATTGTCCTTTGTGATCTTTTTTTTGTTTCGATACTCTGAAATGCATTTTCGGAAAAAAATAAGTACGTTAAGATTTCGGTTTGACCCTTGTCCAGTAGATTGACAGTGTACCGAGGAACAATAATAAATCGTATTTCATTAATGAATTATCCGTCTGAAACATCATATATCAGAGGTGAATACTTCAAAGGCTTAAAATATTTTTTCATTAAAATCTATCAATGACCCATTTTTATGGACTTAGTTACATTCTTATTTGAACTACTCTTGTACCAATGCTATCTCTCATAAATATTGACACAGTTTAGACAAGTTTAATATAATATCTGACCTATTAACGTGTATGACACCTGTGGTTTATGGATGACCATAGGTAGCCAGTACGTCGTATGTATGGTCCTAAAACACTCCTCCCTGCAAGAGTGTTAAAATTATATTTTGCTGGGAGGAGTATTCTATGTCCAAAAAAGGCTACGTACTGACTGGCTGTGTGTTGGTCCTTGTGATCATTCTTGTGATTCAATTTTAACTGTTGGTTCTAACCCCGGTTATGTTTGACTGACTTACGCGACAGACTGTTGTAGTAAGGTGTCGTGTGTTTGTAGATGTTCAGTATCGTGTTTAGTGTTTGTTCCAATGACCTGTACTAGTAATCTGTGATTTCTTAGTTTGTTCTTGTTGTGTCTTTCGTGCTCCGGTGTTTTTGTTAAGTACTTTCCCCTGCTGTCCGATTTGTTAACCTTATGTCAGTATTTTGTTATCTATCTGGCTGAGCAATATAACCTACTAATACTGCGCATGGGAAATTTGTACATAATATAAGTATTAAGATACACGCAAATGTCTTATAAATCGATTATGTAGGTCAGTCACTTGTTTACATACAATTTATTGTGTCATAAATATTGCAACTTCTCTATTAATGTCCTATTTTAATAGATATTATGTGTATAAGTATCACGGTAGTTTAGTGAATAAGGTATGGGTTTCCACTGCCTGTTTCTACAATAAGAATGTTTAAAACGATACAAATGCAATGCTATAATGAATTATTGCAATGTTTGTATACAAGTGACAGACCTGAATAAACGGTCTATACACCTCGCCAGGCAATTATTATCTCTTATTTATTGTCTTGATTCAACACTGATGGTCAACGCTTGGGTTTCAACTTGCTGCACTGTGCTACAGTACCGGTAAACATGACAGACAGGTTATTCGTGCAGTGTCCCTTGTTATAAAACAGATAATAAAACATCGGACAGGGAAGGAAAACAGATAATAAAACATCGGACAGGGAAGGCAGTATTCAACTGAAACAGTCGTGCACAGAAAACAGAAACAATACATGGACCACAATCACACGGCACAATTATCACCAACCCAACTGTACGACATAATGAAACTAAACAGCTGAAAGTCCAAGTTTCATCTATCAAAAGCTGGAAGCCCCAGTCCCAGTCGGCAAAAAGCAAATATGTCGTTTATCAGTCGTTTGTTACCATGACAAGATGCACCGGGATGACATCTTGGTTGTCCTATCGTGCAATGTGCTAAGGTCAAAGTTGTGTTAGGACTGGTTACTAACCCTTGTGAAACAATTTTAGATATGTATATAGTCCTAGATCTAATCGAAATTACATAAATGTGTGAATTCTGTCAGTACGAAATCGTAGTACAAATTGCACGCACGTACGGCGTGACTATTGTGTACTTTTATTAGCAATTGAAACGTGTTCTAGTATTTGTGTTAACATTTATGGATCATCACTGTCCACCAGTCACCAGTGTATACTAACAAAATACGGTCAAAATTAAGTATAAGATAACATTTACACTTAATATTTCATTCATTTATCGGATAGATGTCTGCTTATCACAGTGTTCAATATTGTGGCGCTCTACTTGCTTGCTGACCCTTCAACTGACGGGAAGAAAATAACACCTTTGTCCATTTTAACGACGCTTTTAAATGCGTACACCGAAACACCAATCTATAATAAAGGACAAGGTTAACAAATGACTTAATTGTGATTTTCCAAAAATAAAAATGCATATAAATCTGTAGGAACATACATTTTTAGTTTTTGACAAAGCACAGGGCCAAATTAAGCCATTAATGAACCATGTCCATTTGCAGTGCCCCTAATTATGCAAACATCCATGCATTGATTCTCACGCGAGGCACGCATCGCATATAGTTACTGATTGACATTGTTACAAAGATAAACAATACAATAAAAGTAATTATTTACATTCAACAAAGCATTGTAATATTTAAATTTGCATGCATGACGGTCCGTCTCTGCCAATTATTCGTCCATTAACATTGAGATGTGTATTTGGCGGTGTGTACGCCACTCGCTTTATTAGAAGTCATTTAAGATCCCGAGCACAAAACAATAAGTGCCCCCCGCCCATCCGTTTGATTATTTCGTATCTATACATGATAATTTGTTTATTTACAGTGTTTTGTCAACAATGTCCCAATGGGTGGTATGGATACAGTCTTACTGGCAAATGCTATAAATTTAATGTGGCAAGTAAACTAACATGGCAGGATGCACGAGATTACTGCCAGACTCATCAAGGAGATCTTCTTAAAGTTGACACCGCTAACGAACTGGTAACTTCATGGGAGATTGTCTCCCGTTTATTTCAAGTTATCCTCGTCTCCCACAGCACCAGGTAACTATATCCGTCTCCCACAGCACCAGGTAACTGTATCCGTCTCCCACAGCACCAGGTAACTGTATCCGTCGCCCACAGCACCAGGTAACTGTATCCAGGAACATAACATAAGTTAGTTACACAGTGTTCTTGTTGTATCATTGAATAAATGAAAACAAAGGTTTGTATAAGTTTGAAGAAAAATAATCAAAGATACTTAGATCTCCCTCGACCATCTCGCTTAGGCGTATAGGCGTAAAATAGTCTTTGTTTCCGGTATCCAACCTACTATAAGAATAGTCGCAAATATAAATGTTCTTATGCAGATATAAGAGTCGTCTTTAAATTACAAAAAATAGAGTAGAACCTATCTTAAGTGGAACAGCTTGGAGGAAGATGATCATAATGTGTCTTGAAGGTCGTACAATAGTTGGGTCTCACAAGAACGGCGCTTCCTAAACCCATGATGGTTGTCACTCATATCCTCATGCTTGTCAAAGTGCGTCATGATGCTGCTATGAAGTTGAACTATGTGTTCTAGCAGTTTACACGTGACAGATGTCACAGGTCTATAGTTGGATCCAGACGTATGTATCCTTTCTTGAATAGTGGCCCTTCACCTAGCTTGAGTGGCAAGTGGAAAAGGTCCAACCGTTGGCCAAGTTGGGGCTGAATCTGTAGCTGTCGCATTTAAAATGAAGGCTGTGATTCCGTCCGGTCCTGTGGCTTTGAGAACCCCATTGATGGTTATCGATATATGTGACGAATAATTTGGTATGTTGCTCTTTACAAACTTGGAATATTTGAAGTGGGTTCTGAACTTCATGTTTGAAAACATTTACGAACTGCACAGCATGAAAAGTTACGTTTAATTTTCGATTAAAATTAACGTAAATGTAAGTATATTCGAAATTTAAATACATTTAATCAGAAAAAGTAGCCATTAAATTCCATATTTAAGTTAAGTTTAATACATGTACTACATTTAAGACGAATTATTCCTACAAGTTTAAGTCACATTTAAGTTGCATTTAAAGGTGATTAAATATAGAATATAAATGGGATTAAATGCACGTTTATGCAATATAAACACAACATTAAATGCGCTTAAATTTGAAATTTAAGTAGCATTTAAAGGTGACTAAATATCTTTCTTTTCATTAAATTTATTCTGCACATATTGTGCAAGGAAGACAACCACTCAGCAGTTCGTAACCTGCTTCTTACCAATAAAACATTTCTGTATCGTACGATTTATATAGTATAACCACACTTTTATATTGTATGCCTTAATATATATTATTATCCTATATGTACTGATTTTATATTTCAATGTCCATGAACAACCATGAAGTAGAATTTAAAGATGTTACACATACACTAGTTCACTATGAATCTACTTAACGATATAATTTGTATTTAAAGTATATTTAACGGCAAGTAAAAGATATTTACAAATTTTACTCATATTTATATTAAGGGAGGTAATAAAACAATTATGGAAATTCTTCTAATTTTGAAATTTGTGAAATAAAATTTGTAGATCTACATGTGAACTAAACGCGAATCTAGTTGGGTGCCTGTACTAGTATTATTTGTGATTATAACACGCATGTTAATTAAACATGCGTGATTATAAATATGAATAAAATTTAGTTAATATACGGAAAATAAATCAAATTAAATGTTGACGTTTTTGTGAAATTCCAAATAAACAGAAATATAATATAGTATTATTTGTAATTAAATTTCGAATTAAATTAATTTATATACGGAAAATAAATCGACTTAAATTTGACGTTTTTGTGAAATTCCAAATAAAAGTAAATATAATAAAATATTATTTGCACTTAAACCCGTTTTTTTAATGCTGTGCTGGTCGTTGAGGATGAGGAATCAATCCCTGCATTGTTCTTCATTGGTGATACATCAGTTGCACCTTGGTCCTTGCTCTTGATTTAGGCACAGAACCTCTTTTAATGGTCTCAGTTTGTAATACTGGCTTACTGTGTTAGTCAGGTTCTTCCTGTTGGTCAATCGTACTGGAACTGTACATCTCTCGGCAGCCTTTTGTATCTGTTATGGTCCCGTTTTCAATTTGTGTTCAGGAATAGCTGTCTGTACAAATGTATATGATATGTTGGTACAAATGTATATGCTATGAATAGCATCCAAAAATAACTACTTAACCTGTTGTCTTTTGATTATTCGTATCAATTTTAGGGAAATTCAAAATGTAATGTTTTTATTCTGAATCAGTCTCGAGTGCAACGAACGAAAAGTCTGCTCAAGAAATACGGTTCGGACCGTGCAACCGAATTTTAACCTAATTACGAAACTGAAAGTCCGTTGGAGGTATTTTCTTCTCGACTATCTAGACATTTATTGACCAATAATCTTGGTAAATATGTTAACTTTCTGGATATTTTCTTCTGTACTTTCATCAGCTAGCGTTTGGCTTCACACCGCATTTTATTAACGACACCACACTCACTCCAGTTGATGCAGGCATAAATCAAAGCACTGGAAGTGTTTTTATGGATAAAACCCGTTTTCCGGACGTTCCGGATTATGGTGAACAAAGATTGCAAATCATTAATCATTATTTTCACAGGGTATTGATGCATATTATTTTATGCGCGTGCGACCGCCTTATATCTCATATATAATGCGGTCGCACACGCATAAAATAATATGAGTCAATACCCTGTGATTCTTGTATTTGAATATGCTTTTTATATTCTCACAACTAGCAGTTTCTTCTAAATATACATGGATTAAACCAAGGTGTGCATGAATTATTGTTGAAACACACCTACGGCAAATGACTTAATAGCTTTCCGATGAAGAAAGTAGTGCAGCTAGCTGCTATCAAAGATCTGTACTTAGATCTTTGCTGCTATTATTTATTGATGCGGAATATTGGCAATGTTTGAATCGAAATATTGAATATGTACCTGTGTGTTGTAGGTTCATAAAAATCATTATACCCAGGATGGGGCTCGAACCCGCAACCTCCTGCTTGCAAGTCAGGTGCTCTACCAACTGAGCTACCCGGGCTGACGACAATTCAAGTAATTCAAATTGTATCAGTCCAATACCTGTGACATTCTTCCCTGCTCTATTAGAATTCGTTCTCGATTTCTCAGACTAGAGACATAAATTATACGGAAGCACATGCGTAGCAATGTAACAGTCAGAGACCAGACCACGTTGGGCGCCAGTTGTCACGGGTGTCACTCAGCGGTTCAGGTACCACATAGTACAGCTATGTACAACAAATGATGTTCATGGGTTCAGGCCTACTGGAGATATTGGATGTATACAATACTGAAACAATTATGTTAAAGACATTAATTATTTAATATATATATATATGATGGTTTAATAAACCGAATGTAGTTTACAACGCAAAGGTACGTCCGTAGGACGAGGTACCAATATGAGAATGCTGAAGCATTCAATTTACAGACATTACATAAATGCACTCGTATATAATCAAATGAAGGCTACTGTTACACGTGGCTTACACAAAATGTATAAAGTCAAATTAACAAATGAAATACATGTAGTTATGAAATACAATAATGCATTTAAGACTATAAATGTAACTAAAATATGTAACTAACCTGAAACAATTATATCAAAGACATTAATTATTTAATATATATATGATGGTTTAATAAACCAAATGTAGTTTACAACGTAAAGGTACGTCTGTAGGACGAGGTACCAATATGAGAATGCACCGAAGCATTCAATTTAGATAGCCACATCGGTTTATAGGTTAGATTAATATAAAAGTTTATATGGTCAAACACTCTACATAGGACTAGATATAGGTTTTATATAGGGAAAAGTGGATATGTATAACATGTGATATCGATATAATATTATAATTCATATTCCTATTTATTTATTTATTAGTAAGTAGTAAGTTTGTTTAAAGTTTATAATGTGAGGTTGTATTGGTATATATTTTAGTTTGATTTATTATTTATTGACATTTTAAAGCCTATTATATTTATATATAGATACCGGTAATCAAATGCATTGTATATTTATACCCTATGACATGTGTTTTATCAATAATAAAGCACAGTCACTTGTTCGGATGCATATCTTAAATCACTTGTGCTACGCACTCATGATTTAAATGTTAATTACTACACATCCAAACTGGTTACCATGCTTTATTGTACTATAAAACACAGATACATATTCATTATTTCTTAAACAGTGTGTCGGTGTAAACCAATCCCATGCTCGCAAAAATATCTTGACACACTTGAATAAACAGACTATAACCTGCAACAGATAAACAAGGTACAGATTAAACATAACTTTCAGAGTTGTTGTTCTTGCCATATATTACCCATATTAACATAATAATTAAAATTTGGCTCTTAACAGACGTGACGTCATGTGTTGGTGCAAATTTCTATTTGCCATTCAAAAACAAGCAGAAGAAACTACCCATAAAAATCTATGAATCATTAATTGAAAATTATAAAAATGACTTTTTTTAAAAACTTATTCATGTTTTGTGATGGATTTATAATAAAATTTTATAATTATGCATTTTGCACATGTTTGAATCAGTATATTTTTTATTATTTCATTTTGCAATGCATTTTCAATTAAAGATCTGAACTTAACTTCGTTAAAAACCATAATTAACTGTACCTATTTGAAGATCATTTTTTAAGCAATCACTTTATCTGTCCCATAATTATATGGTCACATATACAATGAAAAGGTTCCAGTGAGTGTATAGTCTTTATTTTCAATTTTAGCAAGATTTTATTTTGGCCTTGATTTTCTATGTTTGAGGGTACAAAGGGAAATAATTTCATGAAAAAAATGGACTGGTGAGTTGTCTCCTTTAATTAAACATTATAAGCATCTGTATTGACAGACTATTGAGTCTACTGTAGTATATTTTTTACATGTATCTGAAGTGACACATTTATTTGTTGAAAAAAAAAACCTTAACACACAAACAGATTTTATCCGTTGTGCAATTTTTTAAAAATTTACATGTATTAATTTTTAGAAATGGGTTCTGGGTCAAGTTCAGAGAAATTATCGTCAACATGCTCACTATAATGGTCAGATATGGACTGGTCTAAACAACAGAGAGTACCTGACAACGTGGGAGTGGGCTGATGGTTCTGCAGCAGGAAACTTTATGTAAGTTTATATGCTTTCATTTGCATTTTTAGCTCACCTGTCACAAAGTGACAGAGTGAGCTTTTGTGATCACTCTTTGTCCGTCGTCCGTCGTCCGTCGTCCGTCGTCAGTCGTCCGTCGTCCGTCGTCCGTCCGTCAACAATTGGCTTGTGTAGACACTAGAGGTCACAATTTTAGCCTAATCTTTATGAAACTTGGTCACAATGATCATCTCAACAAAATCTAGGTCAAGTTCGATATTGGGTCGTCCGGGGTCAAAAACTAGGTCACAAGGTCAAATCATAGAAAAACCTTGTGTAGTCACTTGAGGTCACAATTTTGACTTAATCTTTATGAAACTTGGTCACAATGATCATCTTAACAAAATCTAGGTCAAGTTCGATATTGGGTCGTCCGGGGTCAAAAACTAGGTCACAAGGTCAAATCATAGAAAAACCTTGTGTAGTCGCTAGAGGTCACAATTTCGACCTTATCTTTATGAAACTTGGTCACAATGATCATCTCAACAAAATCTAGGTCAAGTTCGATATTGGGTTATCTGGGGTAAAAAACTAGGTCACAAGGTCAAATCATAGAAACACCTTGTGTAGTCACTTGAGGTCACAATTTTGACTTAATCTTTATGAAACTTGGTCACAATGATCATCTCAACAAAATCTAGGTCAAGTTCGATATTGGGTCGTCCGGAGTCAAATCTAGGTCACAAGGTCAAATCATATAAAAACCTTGTGTAGTCGCTAGAGGTCACAATTTCGACCTTATCTTTATGAAACTTGGTCACAATGATCATCTCAACAAAATCTAGGTCAAGTTCGATATTGGGTCGTCCGGGGTCAAAAACGAGGTCACAAGGTCAAATCATAGAAAAATCTTGTGTAGTCACTTGAGGTCACAATTTTGACTTAATCTTTATGAAACTTGGTCACAATGATCATCTTAACAAAATCTAGGTCAAGTTCGATATTGGGTCGTCCGGGGTCAAAAACTAGGTCACAAGGTCAAATCATAGAAAAACCTTGTGTAGTTGCTAGAGGTCACAATTTCGACCTTATCTTTATGAAACTTGGTCACAATGATCATCTCAACAAAATCTAGGTCAAGTTCGATATTGGGTTATCCGGGGTCAAAAACTAGGTCACAAGGTCAAATCATAGAAAAACCTTGTGTAGTCACTTGAGGTCACAATTTTGACTTAATCTTTATGAAACTTGGTCACAATGATCAACTCAACAAAATCTAGGTCAAGTTCGATATTGGGTCGTCCGGGGTCAAAAACTAGGTCACAAGGTCAAATCATAGAAAAACCTTGTGTAGTCGCTAGAGGTCACAATTTCGACCTTATCTTTATGAAACTTGGTCACAATGATCATCTCAACAAAATCTAGGTCCAGTTCGATATTGGGTTATCCGGGGTCAAAAACTAGGTCACAAGGTCAAATCATAGAGAAACCTTGTGTAGTCACTATAGGTCACAATTTTGACCTTATCTTTATGAAACTTGGTCACAATGATCATCTCAACAAAATCTAGGTCAAGTTCGATATTGGGTCGTCCGGGGTCAAAAACTAGGTCACAAGGTCAAATCATAGAAAAACCTTGTGTAGTCGCTAGAGGTCACAATTTCGACCTTATCTTTATGGAACTTGGTCACAATGATCATCTCAACAAAATCTAGGTCAAGTTCGATATTGGGTTATCCGGGGTCAAAAACTAGGTCACAAGGGCAAATCATAGAAAAACCTTGTGTAGTCACTATAGGTCACAATTTTGACCTTATCTTTATGAAACTTGGTCACAATGATCATCTCAACAAAATCTAGGTCAAGTTCGATATTGGGTTATCCGGGGTCAAAAACTAGGTCACAAGGTCAAATCATAGAAACACCTTGTGTAGTCACTAGAGGTCACAATTTCGACCTTATCTTTATGAAACTTGGTCACAATGATCATAACAACAAAATCTAGGTCAAGTTCGATATTGGGTCATCCGGGGTCAAAAACTAGGTCACAAGGTCAAATCATAGAAAAACCTTGCGTAGTCACTAGAGGTCACAATTTTGGCCTAATCTTAATGAAACTCGGTCACAATGATCATCTCAACAGAATCTTGATCAAGTTCGATATGAGTTCATCCGGGGTCAAAAACTAGGTCACAAGGTCAAATAATAGAAAAACCTTGTGTAGTCATTAAAGGTCACAGTTTTGGTCTGATCTTTACGAAACTTAGTCACAATTATCATCTCAACAAAATCTAGGTCAAGTTCGATATTGGTTTATCTGGGGTCAAAAACTAGGTTACAAGGTCAAATCATATAAAACTTTGTGAAGTCACTAGAGGTCACAATATTGACCTAATCTGTAATAAACTTGGTCACGATGATCATCTCAACAAAATCTAGGTCAAGTTCGACAGGTGAGCGACCTAGGGCCCTTTGGGCCCTCTTGTTATGCTCCCCATCTTAGATGAGGGGGTATATTACTTAGCACATGTGTTGGTAAGTCTGTATGCCCGAGGTATATCAAATAGTTTCTTTTTAATAACTCACCAAGCCTTGACCTGAGGATCCTCAAACTTGACATGATAATTGGTCAGCAACAGTAGATGACTTGTATGGATTTTGAGGTCAGCATGTCAAAGATCAAGGTTGATGTGACAATTTATATTTTAATGACTAGTTGGCTTGTTACATTTGAGCTCATCTGTGTGTTGATCATATTAATGTGATCACTCTTTGTCAATCTGTTCTCTGCAACAACTTCTTGTGAACATATTGGGCATTAACTTTTAATCAAACATGCAATTTGTATCACCTGATACCGCCGTTTCTTTTGAAATCTAGTCTGATCCCATTGTGCAGTCCAAAGTTAGGATCCTAAAAGGTCCAAGGTATACTAGTTTTGACTTTGCATCTTTTTATGCTTTGAAATGAACAATTGATACAAACTGCTTAGTTTCATTTTTATTGCTCAGTGTTGTGTTTGGCATTGTGGCATGTGCTTGAATGTCTATGATTTTTTGTGCATTTTGTGCTCGGCTGTTACTGTTGAGTGCTACCTTCCCTGTCCCATTTGTTGCAGATCTGTTTAAAGTTACACATGCAACATCATATCTCTGAAACTACTAAAGTTTTTCTATTGAAACTTCAAACATGTATTTAGTATCATTATGTTAGGTCACTGACCAAGTCCCATAACTTGTGCTTAGACTTTAATCAAATTATACCCCAGTTTGTGCTAGAAAATCTTGGTTACGTTTCTTGTGCAACGTCATATCTCTGAAGCTACTAAAGGTTCTCAACATGTCTTCAGGGTCATAATTTAAGGTCACTGGCCAAGTCCAATGACTCTGACTTGGATTTTAACCTAACTTTGCCCCTTTTTGTACTTAGAAAAATCTTGGGCTAAAGTTTTGAGTGCAATGTCATATCTGCTGAAATTACTCAATGTATTCAGTTGAAACCTAATACAAATGTTTTCGGGGTCATTACTTAAGGTAACTTAATTTTCTCCCTTTATTTGATTTCCTATAAATTATATTCTTCCTTCTTTTTTGTCCAAAGCATAACTTGAAAACTAAACATGGGATTGACTTGCAACATAAAATATTCATATATGACAACTATGAGTGCTGTATTGCTCAAGAACCATTACTCTATCAAGTCTTGTTATGAGCAAACACATTCAGCAGGGTCATCCTGGCTTTTGCAATATCTTATATTAAGAACAGTACAGTAAAATTCTAATTTTCTGTTTTATTTTCAGTCCCTGGAATCCTAATGAGCCCAACAACTACCACGGCAAGGAGGGCTGTGCAGAGATTGTTGCTAACGGGAAATTCAATGATGATGTATGCTCCAATAAATATCCATTTGTTTGTTATCGTAATAGAGGTAAGAAACACTTGGTAAACTGAGAAAGCTTACAAACTTGACCACCTTTATTATCTCCATGTTGGTGTACTAGGGCTGCCTGTAAAAGTGGGGATCATTGAATTTACTGTAGCACATGTATTAGCAATTTGCATACAATGTCTTTTTAAGAGATATACATGTATTAGCATTGAAATGGCATAATTGGATGATAATATTTCAAAGTATTAAAAGTCTTAGTCAATTTGTACAGCCTGCAGTAAGTCTAATTGGCAGGCACTCTATGATGTCAAGGACGTTGGTTCTTTTGTTGTTAACCTGCGGCCTTGCCAAAAGTTAAATGACCATGGAGGGGCACGTGACATGTTCTCGATGGTTTACGATTTCAAAAAAAATATCCAAAAAAAGAAGCATTTTGTAAGAATGTCGTGAACCAGACTAATTCCATTATTCCATGCGGATAACATCGGTCTTTATCGCATTACAATGGTTTATTTACCAAAAAAAGCAGAACTATTCCGAAATTTCACTCTTTGAACGCGAGACCACGAATCTAAACAGCAGGTGTCTGCAGCTGCACAAGATTCCCAGTCAGTAATAAATATAGTGGGCAATGGACTAAATCCCGTAGAGAACACATCGCTAGATTAGCAGAAGCATGGTATTGATACATGTACATGATATTTTTTTTTCTAATTCTTTTGAATTTGTTCATTCGTTCGGCACATACATTTAACACAACCAAATAATTGGAGGATAATCGGTATTGTCCGATTTTACATGTATTGGAATTATTTTGACAGACACATTGATTTAAACTTACACCGGAATAAATTCAAATTGCATCCAAACTGCAAAAACCACATCCTAAACAATACAACTAAATAACAAGGCCGCAGGTAATCACCCGCAGGAAACTATATGACTTGTAACTTATCTTTATTTACTGTAGCAATTTTGGAATAAGTCCGCACATTCAAAAATGTGATTCAAACATGACAATCAAAGGTCAGAAAGATATAGGACACAATTTTTCGAAGCGACAGTTTTATGCATACTAACTTTCCACATTATCGATGACGTTATTCACTCTTTTAATTAGAATTGAGTTATCTTGTTAGGCTTCATTTTTTCCTCAAATCCCCTAAAACACATATATCAGGAGTAAAATAGAGTCCTGCTTACACCCCTTGATGAGTTTAGCTTCTAATTCTGTTTTCGACTGTGTGAGTACAGTCTCCACAGTACGTAGTGGCCTACAGAACATTTGGGGCAACCACTGTAGTAACACAGAACATGTAATATAAATTTTCTATTGTGTATTTATACTGTTAATTTATTGTATATTTTCCACATAGGTGTTCCTTTACTTTGTGATGCTGACCACGGATGGCAGTCATTCAATGGAGCTTGCTACAAAGTGTACACTGCCAAAAAGAATTGGGCCCAAGCTAAGTATGTGCATACAAGGTCCTTTTTGGCTCACCTGTCACAAAGTGACAGACTGAGCTTTTGTGATCACTCTTCATCCGTCCGTCCATCGTCCGTCCACAATTTACTTGTGTAGACACTAGAGGTCACAGTTTTCGCCTAATCATTATGAAACTTGGTCACAATAATTATGTCAACAAGATCTAGGTCAAGTTCGATATTGGGTCATCCGGGGTCAAAAACTAGGTCACAAGGTCAAATCATAGAAAAACCTTGTGTAGTCTGTAGAGGTCACAATTTTGACTAAATCTTTATCAAACTAAGTCACAATGATCATCTCAACAAAATCTAGGTCAAGATCGATATTGGGTCATCCGGGGTCAAAAACTAGGTCACAAGGTCAAATCATAGAAAAACCTTGTGTAGTCTGTAGAGGTCACAATTTTGACTTAATCTTTATGAAACTAGATCACAATTATTATCTCAACAAAATCTAGGTCAAGTTCGATATTGGGTCATCCAGGGTCAAAAACTTGGTCACAATATCAAATCATAGAAAAACTTTGTGTAGTCTGTAGAGGTCACAATTATGACTTAATCTTTATGAAACTTGGTCACAATGATCATTGTAACATAATCTAGGTGAAGTTAGATATTGGGTCATCTAGGGTAAAAAACTATGTCATTAGGTCAAATCATAGACAAAACTTGGCTTAAACTTCAATATGCCATTAGGTCTATGTGATGTAAATTACAAGGTCCCTTTATAAGACAATATGAAAACCTTGTACATGCAATAGAGGCTACCATTAGGGGCTCTGCATGAACTACTAGGACAGGTGAGCGACCTATGGCCCTTTGGGCCCTGTTGTTTATAAACTTAGTAGTCATGGATATTAATGTTTGTTGATTTATAACTAGGTTGTCAAGTTGACAAACTAAATAAATAATGTTGTTATATTTTTAGCTAACCTGTCACAAAGTGACAGGTGAGCTTTTATGATCACTCTTCGTCCATTGTCCGTCCGTTTTGGCCTTATCTCTATGAAACGTGGTTACAATGATCATCTTAACAAAATCTAGGTCAAGTTCAATATTGGGTCATCTGGGGTCAAAAACTAGGTCACTAGGTCAAATCACAGAAAAACCTTGTGTATTCAGTAGAGGTCATAATTTCGACCTAATCCTTATCACAATGATTATCTCAATTAAATCTAGGTCAAGTTCGATATTGGGTCAATCGGGGTCAAAAACTAGGTCACATGGTAAAATCATAGAAAAACCTTGTGTAGTCACTAGAGGTCACCATTTTGACCTAATCTTTATGAAACTTGGTTAAAATGATCATCCCAACAAAATTTAGGTCAAGTTCTATATTGGGTCATCCGGGGTCAAAAACTAGGACACAAGGTCAAATCATAGAAAAACCTTGTGTAGTCACTAGAGGTAACAATTTTGACCTAATCTTTATGAAACTTGGTCACAATGATAATCTCAACAAAATCTAGGTCAAGTTCGATATTGGGTCATCTGGGGTCAAAACCTAGGTCACAAGGTCAAATCATAGAAAAACCTTGTGTAGTCACTAGAGCTCACAATTATGTTCTAATCTTTATGAAACTTAGTCAAAATGATCATGTTAACAAAATCTAGGTCAAGTTCGATATTGGGTCATCCAGGGTCAAAAACTAGGTCACAAGGTCAAATCATAGTCAAAACTTGGCTTAAACTTCAATAATTTATGCCATTTGGTCTATGTGATGTAAATTGCAACGTCGTTTCATAAGACAATATGAAAACCTTGTACATGCAATAAAGGCTACCATCAAGGGGTCTGCATGAACTACTAGGACAGGTGAGCGACCTATGACCCTTTGGGCCCTCTTGTTATTCTAAACATAGAAAATGCTTATTTCTTCTTAGTACAGGAAATAATAATAATAATAACGTCTTTATTTTCTGTGGATAACATAATTGGCAAACCAATTTTCATTATGGTCCACAATAACAATAGAGATATATGTACAAGTTTATGCAATGACAATATTTACAACAATACGTAATTTAAATTACATAGGTAAAAGTATGCATATTAACGCCTGAAGCAGATATTCGGGTGAAAACAGTCATAAACAACAATTTTGATATTATAATTTTTAAATGTACTGGCAATAATTATGAAATACCAGTAAATTTCCACTTTAAATATTTGCTTTTAAATGAGGAAATTGTACTAGCAGTTTGCACTGATTTTGGTAGATTATTCCCCACTTTTGCACCGGAATAAGAAAAGGATTTTCTTGAGAATTCGATTCTTAGCTTTGGAACATGAAGTATATTTTGCACTGATGATCTTAAGTTGACATTATGTTTGTCATGAGTGTATTGAAGTTTATTTCTTAAGTATTCAGGTGATTGGTTATGTAACGATTTATACACTAATACAGATTTTTTGTATTCAACTCTATCACTGAATTTTAACCATCCAAGTTCTAAGAAAAGTTCTTGTGATGGTGCTGCATAGTCTTGATTAAGAATTACTCTAGCAGCTCTTTTCTGAAACTTATGTAATTTGTCTGCTAGGTCACCACTACAGTTGCCCCATATAGAGCAACAGTAGTCAAGATGTGGTAGTATGTAAGCATTAAAGAATAGTTTCCTGGACGGAATTGATAGAAATTGCTTTATTCTTAATAATAGATAAAGATAGGTGTTGCATTTCTTTAATACTGTGTTGACTTGTTGTTTCCAGTTAATATTTTGGTCAATGTGCACACCCAGTAATTTTTCAACAGAGCTGTTTTCTATTACTTGGCCTTGTAAATAAAGAGGGTCAGTGGGGGTTTGGGCATGATTTGAGGCCGAGATGTTCATAAACTTTGTTTTTTGTACACTTGGTAACATTGAATTTTGGGTACACCATTTCTCAATATTTGTTAGCTCTTCTTGTAATTGGTCATGAACAATTTGGGTAGAATTTCCATATGCCGAGATAGTTGTATCATCCGCAAACATATCTATATCAGAATTTGTCATGTGTAGCGGAAGATCATTAATGTAGATGACAAAAAGTAAGGGACCAAGTACTGAGCCTTGTGGAACTCCAGCGGTAATTGGTCTAGACTCTGACAGAGTTCCTGATACAGAGACTGTCTGTGTCCTACTTGAAAGATATGAGTCAAACCATTGTATTTCTCTACAAGAAGGGAATGATTGACCAAATCAAAAGCCTTTGTTAGATCCACAAATATTGTACCTACTGTTTTTTTACTGTCTATAGCTTCAATCCAGTTATCAATTACAGCTGTCAACGCTGTTTCACATGAATGGTTGGCTCGGAAACCTGACTGTTGAGAATTAAGTAGTTTGTTTACTTTTTCAAATGATCTGAGACATGTTTTTCTATAATTTTCGATAAAACCGGTAATATCGATATAGGCCTGTAGTTGTTTTTGTCTGATTTAGAACCCTTTTTATAGATTGGGGTAATTTTAGCCATTTTAAGCTTTTGTGGGAAGATACCCTTAGAAATACTTAAGTTAATAATTTTTGAGATTGGATGTGCAGTTACATTTGAACTAGATTTTAAAAATCGTGGCCCTATGCCATCCAATCCTGTGGACTTATTGATGTTCAGGGAGTTCAACTGTTGTTTGACAAATTCTTCAGTGACTAGGGGTATTTCAAATGTGGAACTCACATTAATTTTACTTTTGACAAAATTATCTAGGAGTGTGCGATTTTCTGTATTGAGTGAATGAATGTCATTTTTAGCAGAATGAAAAACACTGGCAAAGAAGTCATTGAAAGTTTCAGCAGTTTGTAATGGGTCCTCTATTGGATTACCACTATCATCATCAATGAAGTTTGTCTGATGAGTACTTATTTTACCTGATAATTCTTTGAGGTTATTCCAAAGCTTTTTAGGATTTCTGTGGTTGTTATTTATGTTGTTTTGATAGTATTCTCTCTTTGCTTTTTTCGAGAGTGCCTTTACTTGTTCACGCCAGTATTTGTATTGGGGAGTGTTGTTATGTTTCTTTGAGCTATCCCTGGATTTGATAGCATCTGAAATTTCTTTGTGAAACCAGTCTGGCTGATGTTCGTGCTTAACACGTTTTTGTTTTTGTGGAGCATGAGTATTCAATACATCCATGAAGATTTGAGTGAAAAAATCTAATGCATCATCTAATGGCTTATGTTTGTTGAAAAGTGATTGTTGCTCATTAGAGTTTGATGTTTATGAAAGAGATGGCCTTTCTTGAGAGATGCTTACTCTTGTTGAAAAGAATGGTTGTTGCTCATGAGACAGAGGATCTGTCTGGAGAGATGCTTACTGTTGTTGAAGAGAATGGTTGCTCATGAGACAGAGGACCTGTCTGGAGAGATGCTTACTGTTGTTGAAGAGAGGTTGTTGTTCATGAAATACTGTTTATGATGTTGAAGAAAGAATTGTTCTAAACAGATAAAGCTCTGTAGGATTTACTGTAGAGGTGACCAGTATTACTGGAAGCCATTGTAACATTTTTGCGGGGTACGATACCATGTTACCTTAGGGAAGTACTGGTATTTTAGTCCAATCTCTTAAGAAATAAATGACTACACTTGTATGTGATTTATTGAGTATTATTTGAAAGATTTATGTTTATTCATTTGTAAAAATTGATAGCTATAAAGGCCCATTCTAATTAATTTTATGTTTTTCACGATCAATTACCGTATTTGTCAGGATGGATGTCACAAAGTTTGTTTGCACTTGTTTTCCCTTACCACTATTTTGAATTCAATAAAACTTCACATGAATGCTTGTTACTAAGCCTTGTTGTGTCTATTGTCAGGAATTTTAGGTTGGATTATTTGTGCTAGAGTAATGGACCTTTGCAGGAGACTAATTTAATATAGTTACCGTTATTTTGTCAAAAGTCCTTCCAGTTCCATACACTTTAATTATAATTATATTTCAGTCGACAATGTAGCCATGATGGAGGAAGTATGGTTTCAATAAATAACACTCAAACAGAGCTTGTGATTCACGGTCTAGCTGCAGATGTTCATCAGCCATTATGGATAGGGCTTAGTACTAAAAAGGTATACATGTAGCTGCAAAATTTGATTATTTTAGGTTGCATTTTCCCAAGTCTTGTAACATGTTGCTTATTGTAGGTTCCATTGTCCCAAGTCTTGTAAAAGGTTGCACATTGTAGGTTGCATCGTCCCAAGTTTTGAAAAATGTTGCTTATTGTAATTATAATTCTAGCTTTAGATCTGTAGTTCTCAGCTACAACAATACAGAACTTTCACTGGGTTCAAAGTATGGTCAACAAAAGAGACATTGTATGTAAAGGCAATTAAGAATGCAACAAAACAAACTTTTAACATAAGGAAAAGGAAGTCAAAAACATGTCTAAAAACTTTACTGGTTTGCTTGATATTTATGAAACATTGGCCTAATTATGTGTCTGAATTTATTCTTCAACAGTAATTCCATTAACCAATTTCAGATAGGGAGTCAACCTGTGCAGTGGATTTGGTCAAATGATAAGACTACACTTCAAACTGCTTTCTGGCATGGAACACCTCACATTAATAGGTAAATATGGAGTCTTCATTTACACCTAAAGTTGCAGGCCTAAAGTTGCAGGGGGGGGGGGGGGGCAAATAAATGTTTCCTTGTCCATCTGTGTTCTTATTTCGTTGAAACATTAAACTGTTATATGTGTCAGTACTAGCTATTTATTCATGAGGTGTAGTTTTGTCAGTCAGATATTTTTTAAGGTCTGATGTGTTATTTTTAACCGTCTGAACCATTATAAGCCAATGAATTAGACATATTCTTTGTAGTATTGTCGACATTTCAGCATACAAGACATTTTCACTCATAAAAATGATAATTTTTTATGTTTTATGATTTCTAGGGCACATCAGAATGGCACATGTGCGACAATGTCTAACACTTTACCTTACATGACAGCATGGAACCCATCCCTGTGTACAGTTCCTCGAGCATATGCTTGCCAGAAGCCACAAGGTCAGTTTGCAATATTGCAGAATACCCCTCTAGATATGAAGTGGACCAGTACATAGCCTCTCAAAAGGCAAGGTCCATGCAGTGCCTCTCTGTGGTGATGCACGTAAATTGAGTACCTCACGGCCTCAAGCAGAACTGCAGGAGACTCGGAGGTGGTCTGCCCCCAGACATGCAGCATGCCAGGCCCATCGGTGTGTGGACAAGCCCTGATGCCCATGAACAGGCCCTCAGCTATGGGTAAATAGTACCACTGCTTTGTGGTCATTCCTTGGCTCGATTAAAGCTAAGGGAGTTAACCCTTACAGAAAATCTGGAGTGTAGCCCCATAGAGGGACAGACGCTGTACTCAGCACTGTACTGGCAGCTACTACAGTATTAAGTAGATCTCTATTGTAAAATCAGAAATGATGTCTCTCACCTACTGAGGGTTGATCAGTGTATTTAAGAACTTTCCTTGGATTTGTTTAAATCTTTGTTGACCCTTGTGTATTGTAGGTGTCTGCTTGCCTGGCTGGATAGGACATCGTAAGAACTGTTGGCAGTTTAATTTGAACTACAGACTCAACTTTAATGCAGCTAGTTCTTATTGTAATAGACAAGGAGGAAAATTGGCTTCAGCAAAAGTGTAAGTTACAACTTGTAGGGGGGCAATGGCACTTTGTGATAGAGAGGTTCTGGGTTAAACTCCTGTCTGTACCACTGCTTAATGTTTCTGAGCAAGAATAACCTATTTTTCCAATTTACCAAGGTGTATTAATGCCAGAGAGGGTCAATAGACCCTCATGTGCTCTGGTTTGTGACCCAGTAGCACAGAGTGAACAACCTACATGCAACTCAATGATCGGGGAGTAAATGTCCTGTTGGTTGAATGGACGCATGTCTGAAAATTGACTTCAACTGGGTACTTTAATTAACTTTCACAGTAAAAGAAACAGCTTATACATCAACTTGTAAGACGTATGTACGGCATCAATTATAATGCGAATACAATCTAAAATCACACAGAAACAGGCAGACATTGATCAAACCATCCATATCCCCAAAAAAGGGTATTTCAAGCAAGCCTATATGCTCACCACGCAATGAATGACATTCTGTGGATTTTCGTGCCATAAAGGGAGGTAATGCTGGATGATTACTACACTGAAGTGAAGTACGGGGAGACTAGCCACTGGATAATGAACTGATATTACCACCTCATGATTTCGTTTTTCAGTGGAAGTGACCAGATGTTTATTCAAGGGTATTTGAAATTAATTAAAGACAGTGGTATCCCAAACTTTTGGATTGGAATCTCAGGTACACACTAGGTTAACAATTATGTTTAATACTGTAAAATAGTTAATTTTGTGGGGGTTAAATTTTCATTGATTTCGTGGTTGAATTTGACCTTAAAATCTAATCCCTATGATTAATAATGATATTTTGCTAAACATTGTTTAAACAAATGCCATAACAACATGATTGTAAAATTTTAAGAATTGTTGAAAAGATGGAATAAAACATCAGATCATATGAATTTAGTTAATGTGTTATACCTATGTAATAACTGAATGTTTGAACATGTAATTGCATTACTGACCATTGCAGATAATAACAAAGATAATGGACCATTTCTCTGGAGGGACAACAGCCGTGTCAACCCCTGGAGACCACGAACCTACCATCCTAGAAACACTCCCCACAAGCAGGATTGTGGCTACATAGCAACAAGTGAGCATCATTAATCAACTACAAAATATGATGTTAGACATGTAGTATTACATAAATAGCGCATGTCAGTGAGGGTGACATTAATATTGTCAACCTGAGGAAACCAAATATCCGGTGGTATTCCATTTTTTTAAGATTGACAATATAAATGTCATATAAATGTACTGAACAAAATTACAAACATTTTACCAAAAGGAATACCAGCTCATGTTCTTCCATAGTGATAAACAATACATGTGCCTTCTAAATTGCTGCTTATTTCTCATTGATGGTTGAAATAATATTATGCATTTTTTTCTAAAAATAACATGTGTAATAAACACAATAATTGAATTTGTAACCCTTGTAATGGCTGACAGGAGGGTAACCATTTTAATGTCACCTTTCTATTGGCCATTTGAAGGGTAACTACAAGGGTAACATTTAAAATATGGCATCTCACATAGTGTTCTCTAGATAGGTGGACAAGTGGTCTAGTGGTAAGGGCTACTGACTGCTGATCTGAAGGTTGTGGGTTCGCTCCCTACTCAAGATGGTCAAAAACAGAAATGCTTTTCAGTGTTTCCCACCTAACATAACTAAAATTGCTAACAGTCTTTGGACAAGACATTAAGCGAGGTCCCGTGTATGATGCTTAACATCGGCACGTAAAAGAACCAGGGATGCTTCTGGAACTGGAGCATCTTCTGTATCATGCACTATCCCCCAAGAACTAAAGTGACTAACCTCTTCTGGGGGCCTCGCCCATACGGATTTCCGGTGGCAAGGATAAATAAAAGCAAATAAACAGTGTTCTCTAGGCCAATCAAAATGTCCATATTGCTCATAAATAATAATGAGGTACTGTATTATTTTATAAGGAAATTAATCAAACAACACTGAGGAAGGTTTTACACGAATATTTAATGCTGTGACTAAGCATGAAGTAATCATAACACAGTTTTAGTTTCAGCTATTATCACCAGCTTGGCTCAATTTAGATCGACATGAATGTATCATACACAATTTGTAATTAAAGCACACAGTAAATAGTTTGTAATTAGTGAGTGGAAAATATGGCCGCAGAAACAGACAGGTGGGTCGCCTAGAATAAATTAACGAGAAGTTGTAACTAGGCCCAAATCTATCTGTTAAATCCAACCAGCCGAGAGATAGGTGTTTACTGAGGTTCTATTATGAGGTATTAGACTTGCCAGACGCAAAATTCACGTTACAATTTGGTAATTGCTATACACCACGCAACTCCTCATCAACTGAAGGATTTACAACATGTGTCCTTGGACGCAATGAGACTGGACGCAAAACGAGGTGTTCCCTGTACACAAAGGGAGACAAACTCGGCCTGTATAGACGCAACATGAGGTGTTCCCTGTACACCAAGGGAGACAACCTCGACCTGTATAGACGCAAAACGCAACATGAGGTGTTCCCTATACACCAAGGGAGACAACCTCAACCTGTATAGACGCAAAACGCAACATGAGGTGTTCCCTGTACACCAAGGGAGACAACCTCGACCTGTATAGATCAGATCTATACTTTGTAACATGAGACACAGTATGTCTGAACGCAACACGCAAAAACCTGCAAGTACACGCAACATGAGGTGACACCAGTACACAAAGAGTGACAACCTCGACCTGTACAAATTAAATATAATTCCACTTGCAGGAACACGCAACATGAGGTTTTACCAATACACAAAGGGCAATAACCTCTACTTATGAAATATGCAACTATGTGAATTGCGTCGAGCTATCCTAAATTAGAATTTAGTGAACATGTCAGTGACCACCATTTCACTGCAGGGATTGGGGTTAGCTACATAAATTTGTAGCCAGGCCCCATCGACAGCTGCAAGTTGGCCACAGACTTAAACTATTGTAAAATATTGCAATTCACCACAAATGGTGGATTAGATCTGCATTAGAATAAATATAAAGGAAAATATTGGCCTAATCTCTCGGCCGGTTGAATTTTTCCGCGACTAGAAATTCGAAATATTGTTTGACACGTATAGGAAAGTTCCATTGATGACGAGTTAACTAAACTATTGGATACAGCTTGTGAATGAATAAATTATCACTTCGATGTCGACTTGACAATAGGACGTCTTGAGCCTGATGTGAATATGTTGAAGCAGCCAGCTGGAACTTTATTTCACTAGCATAAGCGGCATGGGCCTGAAATATATAATATAAAAACCGCAGCAAACAAGTATCACAAAACAAGTCAGTCGGCAATAGACCCAGCATAACCATAGATTCCGCCAAGCAAAACACCTAACAAGCTGACAAGGGGTCTGGGAGGGCGGGTGATTTTCGTGATTATTAATTTTATCGTGTGTTCGGCTACTGCTTGGCGTAAAAAGGAAGTGGTACAGACTGGTATACAGGTTCCAGTGCCGAATGACTAAAAACGAATCCTTTCAGGCGAAAAAGTGAGAACCCGCCAACCTTACTGACTGGGTTACCGACATCACACAGGATCTGCGATTTGCAGAGTTAAACACAGCGGAGCCGTCTACCATTTAAATTCGGATGCCTTTTGTTTACATCCAAAAGCTGGATAAACACGGAAGTAATTTGTGTAGAGGCTACACGAGCGGAGACACAAGTAATTTGCTAAAAATAAGTGTCGTTATGTTTATGCAATCATAACGAATATTATTTTATAAGGAAATTAATCAAACAACACTGAGGAAGGTTTTACACGAATATTTAATGCTGTGACTAAGCATGAAGTAATCATAACACAGTTTTAGTTTCAGCTATTATCACCAGCTTGGCTCAATTTAGATCGACATGAATGTATCATACACAATTTGTAATTAAAGCACACAGTAAATAGTTTGTAATTAGTGAGTGGAAAATATGGCCGCAGAAACAGACAGGTGGGTCGCCTAGAATAAATTAACGAGAAGTTGTAACTAGGCCCAAATCTATCTGTTAAATCCAACCAGCCGAGAGATAGGTGTTTACTGAGGTTCTATTATGAGGTATTAGACTTGCCAGACGCAAAATTCACGTTACAATTTGGTAATTGCTATACACCACGCAACTCCTCATCAACTGAAGGATTTACAACATGTGTCCTTGGACGCAATGAGACTGGACGCAAAACGAGGTGTTCCCTGTACACAAAGGGAGACAAACTCGGCCTGTATAGACGCAACATGAGGTGTTCCCTGTACACCAAGGGAGACAACCTCGACCTGTATAGACGCAAAACGCAACATGAGGTGTTCCCTATACACCAAGGGAGACAACCTCAACCTGTATAGACGCAAAACGCAACATGAGGTGTTCCCTGTACACCAAGGGAGACAACCTCGACCTGTATAGATCAGATCTATACTTTGTAACATGAGACACAGTATGTCTGAACGCAACACGCAAAAACCTGCAAGTACACGCAACATGAGGTGACACCAGTACACAAAGAGTGACAACCTCGACCTGTACAAATTAAATATAATTCCACTTGCAGGAACACGCAACATGAGGTTTTACCAATACACAAAGGGCAATAACCTCTACTTATGAAATATGCAACTATGTGAATTGCGTCGAGCTATCCTAAATTAGAATTTAGTGAACATGTCAGTGACCACCATTTCACTGCAGGGATTGGGGTTAGCTACATAAATTTGTAGCCAGGCCCCATCGACAGCTGCAAGTAATGTGTAATAATGCAACTTTTAAAATAGAACTGACAGTGTTTTATGCATATATATATGTATGTTTATTACAGATGATTTGAGTGGAAATTGGAGACTTACTAGCAATTGTGCTCAGGCAAAAGCATTTCTTTGCAAAATACCAATGGGAAGAAGTGTGCACAGTGTTAGGACCCCAAGACGTAAGTTTTAGTTTGTATACTGTATTCCTAGATACTTTCGCGGATACAATATTTCGCGTTTTTCATACAGTCGGCATATTCGCGGCTACAAATTTTCACGGAATCATAACAACCGCGAATTCCGCGAAACTAAAGTCGCTACGGCATAAAGGTATGTTTGACCCATCTTGCAATTTCAATAGGACTGATCGTCATCACCATCCGTGTATACATGTTCAAATTCAATTGAGTGTGACCTTAGCTGACATGATAACAATTACGATGATCAATTAATCTCTTAATAAATATAGGATTTTATAATGTGTTTTCACTAGGTGTTATCAACATAAACCGGTAAATAGTTACAATTATAAATTAACCACCAAACATATGCTAAACAAATAAATGTGAAATGATTGTTTTAAATACCTGTACAGGAATACAATGACTTTAATCATGACAAAAACAAACATTCGTATGTAGAAGTAAACTGAATGTGAACACCCCACCCATGTACCCCTGTCCTTGTTTACATTGAGCACATTACACGCTACGTCATAACAGTGTTTATGTCTACACAAGCTAAAATATGCACGATTCTTAGAGGATTGAAATTGATGTTTATATTGAGAAAAATTAATGCAATTGTTCTTAAATTTTATAAAGATGGATTTATGGACAGAAGTTTTCACGTCATGTATGCGCAAGTAAAATTATCCTTCGTCGAATGATTTTGCGATTTTAGCATGTTTAGTACGAAGCTAGAAACGTTCGCGGATTTGTTTGGGGTAACATTTTCGCGGCTATTAAACTTCGCGAAATGATACCTCCCGCGAAAGTCGCTAACTTAAAATGCGCGAAACCATTTCTAGGAATACAGTATTCAATACTATTTATACATTTTCATAGGTAGAATAATGAAAACATGATCATACTCTATATATTCTAATAATTTCCTTGGCATTTATTTGAATTACATAATTAGGTTGTAAGTACAACATGAGCAGTTATAAGAGGCACCACAAGGGGACGTACATTTTTACTAACATCGTCTGTAAAATTCATTTTATCCCTTTATTGATAATGTATATTTATGTATTGTTCAAGATATTGATGTGCAGTCCCAAGCTGGGTCAAACTTGTATGGAATGAGGAACAACGGAACACAATGTGTTGAATTGAAAATGGTCATTTATTAGGGAAATGCCATAAAACCATAACATCCTGAAAATGGTCACAGTATATCTTTAAAGTGTCACGTTTTTGTAGCGACCTATGGATGCCCAAGTGGATGGCGTATGAACAGTCAACGATGTTTCAAAGTAGTTGATCAGGGACTTGACTATAATCATGCCAGAAATAACTGTAGAAAAGCTCAAGGTGGAGATCTGGCTAAAATAACAACAGCTGGCATGCAAGGATTTCTCAATCGTGAGTTGTTGATTTTGTTTGTATAATGATTAAACGCTGTATACATATACAGTTTAAATTTAACTCTTCTGAGCAACATTCTTTAGGAACACAAAAATTTCGGTTCTTGTACTGAGCTTGTTGAGAGGTTAAATGTATAAATCTATTAAATAGTTACTTTTGGTTGCGCTGTTATATACTGTACATGCGCAGACAATTCAAAGTGATACAGAAAATATGTCGGCGCTTAGCCACCCGGGCAAGATGTTGATAATAATAGGGCAGGGTAAGATGATATTCTGACAAGTTATATCTTTGTAAGATGATATTCTGACAAGTCATGTCTCTGTAAGATGATATTCTGACAAGTTATGTCTCTGTAAGATGATATTCTGACAAGTTATGTCTCTGTAAGATGATATTCTGACAAGTTATGTCTCTGTAAGATGGTATTCTGACAAGTTATGTCTCTGTAAGATGGTATTCTGAAAGGTTATGTATTTACACATTTTACAAGCTTCTCTTGTTTGTTTTGATTTAAATGAAGATGATATGGGGCAAATATAATTTTATTATAGCCGAGTGATGTATTGCTTTCGTACTTTGCTTTGCTATGTGATGGTGCTTAACAGCATGGGTTTAAATCTAACTGTAGGTGCAAACTAATTTGTTAAGAGTCTGAAATTCAGACTCAGAATAATTCCTAATACATGTTCTTTTTTTTAAAAAAAATCAATATAATATTATTGAAATTGATTTTTAACTCATATGTTCATAACTGACAAAAAATACATAATTTGATAACTTTGTAGGTTTGCTGAAGAGAGACATCAATTACTGGATTGGTTTAAACGATCGTGTAAAGAATGGCATGTATGTGTGGAATGATGAAACACTCGCTGTATGTATATACATAATAAAACTTTTTTTCTCAAAAATAGATAAACCAGATAAAAATGTCTACAAAATTTTATGTAATATTATAGTGTAAATTTTGCGTCTACTCTAAGAACACAGTAACTCAATATTGTTTTTCAATCTATTTTTGCTGACAAACAGAAACACCCTTTGTTACGGAGAATAACTTAACAATTACAATATAACTGTTCATTGAAGCTCACAATTGCCATCAACTGCATGTATGTATTCCGTGTTTTCTCCTCAGTCAGACCAAAACAAAACATGGGTTACACGTCTACAGTTGATGGCAATTGCAAGCTTCATTATTCATGATATCATATAAGTTTAGTGATAAAGGGTGTTCTAATTAGCCAGAAGAAAAAAACAAGTAGTTTGCTGTCAAGTTCTAGCCACAGGTAACTGTATCATTGATAAAGAGTAAAACAATTTTTTTTATAAAATTTATTGTTATCTTAGAAAGGTGTATTTGTACTAAAGTGGTCAGATTTTCATAGTATCATAAACAAGTATTGGCTATCGATATCTTCATAAAGTAATTACATTCATAGACAACATCGTTAGAACTATACCTCCATGCAAAATCCCATCAAAATAAATCAACTAGTTAAAAAGCTATACCATCAACTGTATACAACGGTGTCCAGTCAATCACTGAGGTGCATTCAATAGAAACAACAATGCTATTCTAAACAAGAAAATATAAAGTGATTTCACGCCCTGAGGGTTCATTTTCTTATCTATTGATATAAAATTTAAGACGAAGCTCTCTAGTTTTTGATCATGTAAATTTTTTTAAAATAACACCAGTATTAATCAAATGTTTATGAAAAACAAACTGCACCTCAGTGACTGTGTGGTAAGATATTTTAAATTTTATAAAAAAAAAATATTTTTGTTGTTTACTCTTTATTAATGATGCAGTTACCTCTGGTTCTAGCAGGTGAAAAATAAGCACTCATTATATTTTTTGTCTGGTATATGCTTGTAAGACAAACAGTTTCAAATTGTATGCTATATTGAAGTTTTTTTAAAGTTCCGATTATTTCCCTTCTTTGTCTATATTTAAGTTTTTCGTTATCTCAATTTTTTTTGTAGGTCCCAATAAACTAATTCGCACCGAAAATCTATTGTTCAACTCGAAGTCGGGTTGTATCCAACCTGCACCGAATGTTTTCACCCCTCGTCTGTATGAAATCTTCGATTTATCTGTACTTTTCATGCCTTCCATTGTTGATTATCTAAAAGTGTGTATCAATTTGCGCAAACATATCTCATGCAACTTCGAGATGTTACCAATACAATACAATACCTTTCTTTCACTCAATACATTAACATGTACAGACCAAACACTAGTAAATCCTGAACACAATAAACCCCTTTTTAACCCATACCATGATTTCGACAGCATAAATGGTTCTCGAACTTACCGGTATTTTGAATTTCTGATATTTGATTCTGTATGTTGCCTTAACCACAAGTTAAAGCTAGAAACCAAAGTCACATCAGGAAGCCAAACACACAAACTTCTTAAAAATACAAGGAAACCCGGACACGATTAAACCCGGGTTATCCCGTACCGTGACTTCGAACAGAACAAAATGGCTTTCAAAGTTATCTCGAATTTTCGTTATGTCGAAGTAATTTTCATTATGTCCCGAAGAATTTCGAGATAATAAGAGTTGACTGAACATAAATGAACTGTTAGCAACTTAGAAAATCACAAAGTGTGTTAATGCTTATAAATATATAGATTTCGAATATATTTCTTGTTCTGTTTGCTCAACCTTTTTGCTCAATCTGTGGTCTATCTCATCAAGGTAAAACTTTCTTATGTAACTGAAAAAGAACAGTAAAAAGCTGTGCATCAATTAAACCAGGATAAGCTGGACAAAGTTGAATATGGTGGTTTCCTTTTCTTCAATTCCAAATATCACTGTGTTGTATGTTTCCTTACCAATGTTTCATGATTTTACAGACTACTTACACTAACTGGGCCCCTCATGAACCCAATGATTACGGTGCTGGAGAGAACTGTGTTATCAATAAGAATGGCAAATGGAATGATTACGCTTGTAACCATCGTACACAGTCTATATGTTCTATGAGTGCCAGTAAGTTGAACTTACTTGTCTGATTTAATTTATTGTAAATATTTGCAGGGGGAGGAGCTTATCATTAATCACATGATATGGTTTGTGACTGAGTTGCAAATTCCGTTTTTGAAAAAACTTGTGCATTAATTCAGCAAGCATATAGCAACACTGGCCATGGCTATAAAACCATCAATTGCCTTAAATTGTTGCAAATGGCTCATTGAAAATATAGTCTAGGAAGATGGCTTGGAAATAGTCATACCTACATATAAATAATTGCATTCTAGGTATCATTTGCCATCTCTATTTTATCTTTTCTTTAGCCGCTATCTTGACTGCAAACAATGATTTTCACATCTCAAAGTTATCTTTTCTTTAGCCGCTATATTAATTGCATTTGTTTGCTATCTGGAACCTGAACATTTAAAATTTATTTGAAAACATTCTTACTGAACTATATCAAGTCTAAATCTGCATCTATGGGTATAGCCCGATTTTACCGAGGAGTAAGTCAAGTCTGTCCACAGTCGTGCAGTCTTGTTTATTTTAATTCCAAGTTCAACAATATTATTAGTGAAACAAGTACAAAAATAATAAATTGTGCGGAGATATTTGTACGGTATTGTGCGTAGATATTTGTACGGTATTGTGCAGATTTATTTGTACGGTATTGTGCAAAGATATTTGTACGGTATTGTGCGGAGATATTTGTACGGTATTGTGCGGAGATATTTGTACGGTATTGTGCGGAGATATTTGTACGGTATTGTGCAAAGATATTTGTACGGTATTGTGCGGAGATATTTGTACGGTATTGTGCGGAGATATTTGTACGGTATTGTGCGGAGATATTTGTACGGTATTGTGCGGAGATATTTGTACGGTATTGTGCAGAGATATTAACTTGATGCTGGCTTTTATGCATAAAAAATATTACAAGGTTCTTTCATTGAATATATCAATTTCTGTGAGAAAATTGTGCACTATCGGTTCTTCAAATTGTGTTTGTATTACATCTTTTTTATAATGCTTTCTGCTTAATAATAATATGAAAACATGCAACTGGAGTTAAATATAGACAAGTAGTCAGCTGTTAAATTGAGCTAATAGGAGGTTTGATGATCAGGTTGATATCTCTTCACTATTCTAATAATGTTTTCTAATAAATGATTCATTTAGCACATTTCTGATGAACAATGTTGTGTTTTAGATCAAGGATTTGTGGTCAGTCTTCCACCATCAACACCAGCAAGTAAGTCTGTAAGAAGTTACAACCAATTCTCTAATCTTAACTAATGACTTCGAAACAATAGCAAAGAGTTGAACATTTTATCAGTTCAATGTGAAAATCACAAAATTTATGTAATATTCTGAAAAGCAATGAGGATTTTACAGAACGAGGAACAACACACAATAATTCCAAACGTGACTATTTATTTCCAACGAATGTATGTATCTCACAAATAATGACAAAACATGAGTATACATAGTAAGCTGTGCTCCTACAAGGAGGCCACAGTTGCTCCTACACTCCTAATAGGAGGCCCAAGTAGCTCCTGCACTTCTTCCTGGGATGATGCAATACATAAAAGGAGTACCCGGTAAACATGAAAGGAGCAATGAATATGACAAAGTATGAAAGGAGTAATAAATGAAGCGCTGCTTCCTAGGATGATGCAATACATGAAAGGAGTATGCACGAAACGAGCAATGAATATGACAAAGAATGAAAGGAGTAATGAATGAAGTATGGGGCAAAAGGAGTTACGAATGGACCGTGTACACAAGGAGCATAAACGCAAATTCATTACGATTCTTTTTATGAAAGGATAGTTTTTCTGACCAAAACATCAAAACTGCAACTTTCTTTTGCTATATATATCTATCTAAAAACATGTCAATTTGAAGAACGTCTCTTATACACTTATAACATCATGTCAAAGTTTTATAACTCCAGTTTATTATCAGTTTTATATCATAAATATATAGTTTTATTATACTCCCGCAGTTCAAAGCATTTGATCATTTAGATTCCAAAGTAAGACCATTTTGATTTGACCATTGTGAATTTCAGCAAGAAACCACTGTCTGATTTTTGGGGTGTTGTCTCAGAACCCAGAACTCTGATTTAAGGGCAGCAAACCCATGTTACCCACCTATAAGGTATGTCCCCAAATCAGAAAATGCTCAACAATATATTATAGTAAAAACTGAATGATACCTTGAAAACTGGGTTAATTTGTCTTTATATTTAGGTTTAATGTCTATGATATTATTTTACACTATCAGTGGATTGGACGGTTAAATGTGGTCCAGGCTGGGATTCAAATCCTACATCAGATTACTGTTACTACTATGGTGACACACCACTATCTTGGCTGGATGCACTCAATGGTTGTAGGGGTATGCATGGTGACCTTCTCTCCATAGAATCTATAGAAGAACAGAACTACATTGCTGGTATGATCGTAATCTTCCTTTCTTCATTACTTCAAAATAGTTTCCAATATTCGAATGAAACTTGCTATACTTATTGGCAGTGACCGTGAATATGCACATGTAGCTAAGGTCAAGAACTGAAGCTTCAATACAGTTTCACTTAAGTGCCTTTTTCGTCCTTACAACTTCAACATTGCCCAAAGTTGAAACCCTTTAAAGGTTTTCAAATGAAACTTGCAATACTTATTGACAATGGCAATATATGCACATGTGTATCCAAGGGCAACAACTCTAGCTTTAATGAATTTTTATTTCTTTTCGCTTCATTACTTCAAAACCTTTACAGAAATTCAAGTGAAACTTGCTTACAAATGTTTGTGCTAACTGTAGTTATGAAAAATATGAAAAATATGATAAATATATGTAAACTTATACTGTAAACATGTGTTCTTGAAACCTTTAGGTAAAATGTCAGCTATGGGTTCAATAGCAGTTTGGACAGGAGCCAATGACCGAGCAGGGGAAGGTGGTTGGACTTGGTCTTCCAGGCGTCCTTTTGCTTTCTTTAATTGGGCTCCAAGTAAGTATTCAATCTACACGTGAATGTATATTAAGTCAATTCTGTTTATTCCATTGTACCCCCATCAAAAATGAGGGGGTAATTTGCTTTGAAGATGTCAGTCAGTCTGTATGAATCTCTCGGCAAATTGGTCAGTAAAGGATCCATGACTCTTATATGTACTGCACAAGTAATAGTGTATGTGAGGGTCATAAATATGTTACCTCATTATCTGTCACTCTGATTATAGACTCATTATCTGTCACTCTGATTATAGACTCATTATCTGCCACTCTGATTATAGACTCATTATCTGTCACTCTGATTATAGACTCATTACCTGTCACTCTGATTATAGACTCATTACCTGTCACTCTGATTATAGACTCATTACCTGTCACTCTGATTATAGACTCATTACCTGTCACTCTGATTATAGACTCATTACCTGTCACTCTGATTATAGACTCATTACATGTCACTCTGATTATAGACTCATTATCTGTCACTCTGATTATAGACTCATTATCTGTCACTCTGATTATAGACTCATTACCTGTCACTCTGATTATAGACTCATTATCTGTCACTCTGATTATAGGCTCATTACCTGTCACTCTGATTATAGACTCTTTATCTGTCACTCTGATTATAGCCTCATTATCTGTCACTCTGATTATAGCCTCATTACCTGTCACTCTGATTATAGACTCATTACCTGTCACTCTGATTATAGACTCATTACCTGTCACTCTGATTATAGACTCATTATCTGTCACTCTGATTATAGACTCATTATCTGTCACTCTGATTATAGACTCATTATCTGTCACTCTGATTATAGACTCATTATCTGTCACTCTGATTATAGACTCATTATCTGTCACTCTGATTATAGACTCATTACCTGTCACTCTGATTATAGACTCATTATATGTCACTCTGATTATAGACTCATTATCTGTCACTCTGATTATAGACTCATTATCTGTCACTCTGATTATAGACTAAAATTAATGATTTATCAATTAATAATTTGAGAACGTTTGCGCCCAGAATCTTTGATTATTTGCAACCCATTAACAATACTTGTATCTATAAAATGCATGCATTTGTATGTTTACTGCAGCACAACTTGTAATCATATAGCATACTTTATTGTTTTATATTTTAGATCAACCATCATCAGGTGGAGCAGCACGTAGTCAGGATTGTGTCGCTATGTTTACACAGTCCGCTAAATGGGACGATATGTCCTGCACTACAAGAAATGGATATATTTGCGAAAAGAAGGGTACCACATTGGAGTTTCATTATTGTTTTTTATTAAATAAAGAAATAAGAACAAACTTATAAGATTTATTACACTAACATGCGTGAAAGTCATGTACTAGTATAATACTTTGCTTGTGATCACAGAAAATTATTGATTTTTTACTTGCTGCAATAATATTATCGATAACCATACACCAGAATCAACAAATATCCTCTATATATTCTTGTACAATTTGAAGTAGTACTTACCATTATACCAATTTTCTCTTCCAGGAAATGTTCCGACTACTCCAGCACCAAGGACAACAACTCCGCATTTACCTGGTATTATATATATATACATGATTACCTCCCCTGTATATGCTACACTGTCTATATGCATGTTTCTAAAACATATTTTGTTTGAAGTATGTGTGATAACAAGGCAACCTTTGTAATTAAAACTAACAGTCTATTTACTCATAGGTATTATTGACTGATCTCAAGGGTGGATAATAAATGAGTTTTAGTTTTTACTAATTTATCTGACGTTGATTAACTTATATTAACCTCTCTCCACACCTCATTTCTGATGTCACGTGGGTGTAAGTGAAGAGAATCTTAAGTTTCCCCATTTTATGAGTATCAGCAATCGCTGGAAACACAGTTACCATTTCTTTTTCGTCTTTGGTATGACACGGCCACAAAGTGAATCCAAGACTTCTCACACTCTTACCATTGAGCTTTCAAGGTTAATTTTGAGTGAAGATAGACTGTAAGATATGTTGAATTTTTTCTCCTGAAAAATATACCTGCTTTTACTATAAATTATCATACCGATAATACTATGGCTTATATTACTATGGTTAATATGCGAGTAGATTGAGTCTGTTTCACCTGGCTGAACCTCCATCTAGATAGCCTATAGGTGTATTTCTAGGCTATGCATGTTTATGTACTTTAACCATAGAGTTTATACAGTTAATCCCCTTGTTTAGCTACCCAAGTTGGAAATTTACCTATAGCGATAGAGTGTCCACTTTGAGTGTGAGAGGTCTCAGCTCGGGGTACAATCTTTAAGTCTATGAATTATCAAAGTTGTTGAAAAAAGGCACTGGTATATCTTCTTGCTTGACCTTCAGCATAGTATAAGTTACTAGAAACTGCTTGTTGGCCTGATGTCAAGATAATGTAACTGGGTTGTCTCCATATGACTGATTACTCATGACCAGTGAGACAATAAGCGGATTTAGCTCAGTGGTAACGCGCTGGGCTGTCAATCCAGAGGTCGTGGGTTCAATCCCTGGCATCGGAACTTGACATTTCTGAAATATTTATGATACTTCCCGCTATATCTGGCCGTGTGGTCTGCAAGTATCTGGAAGTGCTAGGAAGCTGTGTATCGGTGCTATACACCAGGCACATTAAAGAACCAGGCTGTCTATTTGAAATAAGAGCTAGGCGCACTTCTGCAGCCCCGGACACGCCTGTATCTAATGTCTCTCTCTCCCTTCAGGGGCTTTCTCTCAGTCTGTCCCTCTGTATCTGCACTGGTAGAGGATGCACCTGCGCCCTTGTGGCTGCAACACAATTATGTAAAGTGCCTTTGAACCTGCGTTCGCATGAAAAGGACGCTATCTAAATCTGGTAAATTTATTTATTTTATTTATTAAACAATGTATTTTTCACCCAATAGCTGGAATGGTGCTTGGTTGTCGGCCAGGATGGTTACCATTTAGGGAGAGCTGTTACAGAGTAGTCAGGAGAAGCGTATCATGGTCTAATGCTCAAAAGGTTTGTGGTCAAATGGCATCGAAACTGGCAAGTATCCGAGATAAACCTGAACAGGACTTTATCACTGGCAACCTTGTTCATGGTGAGTAAAATTGTATTCAAATATTGGGGTAACTTGAAGAAAAGAAAACTACTTATACCAAAATAATGCTGTCTTCCACTAAAATTACATTTATTCTTTAGTGCCCCATCCCCAAAGCTTGAAAATGCACTATGATTATATAGTGTAAGAATTATTTGAGTATTACAAATTGGATATTTTTATGAATAAAAAGACATCTGAATCTTAGTTATTATGATGGTTTTACCACATTCTTGTTGTAACAAAATTTAAAGGAACAAACTTAATAGCACATAATGTATTATCCTTCGCTGGTAGCCATTTTACAAAACTTGAAATGAGATTTATTTATATAACTTTCAACATGTTCAATCTCCATCTTGTTGCTTCAATCCTCAGGTGGGTGATTCATAGTTGACTTCAATTGTATACATACTTCATGTATTATATAAATTTATCTTTCGGCCAATCAGGCTTTTTACCGGGCCTTCTTGAAATTCACATGGTTCCTATATTCAGTCCCTGAAACTTTTTTATGTAAATACTAGCTAATCAAGTTTTTTGATACTACAGTATTACTAAATGTATTAGTTATCTATGGATTCATGGGTTAAATGCATAATAAGCAAGTTGATACTAGCTGGTATGACATTTTACAGTTAAGAACAGCTGGGATGGTTACTGGATAGGGTTAAATGACAAACAAATCGACAATCGCTTCCAGTGGACAGATGGCAGCACCGTCACATATACAGCATGGAGTACAAATGAACCTAATAATTACATGAATCGTAATGAAGACTGTGTGCTTATGGTTCATACTGTAAGTGTAATGTACCACATTACCCTAACGCCTCCTTTATGACCTCACTGCACATGATCGCATCCCATATGACTGCATCCCCACATGAACACATCTCCCCATGACCTCAACCCATATGACCTCACCACACATGACTGCATCCCATATGACCTCACCACACATGACTGCATCCGATATGACCTCACCACACATGACTGCATCCCATATGACCTCACCACACATGACTGCATCCCATATGACCTCACCACACGTGACCTCACCATGCATGACCTTATACACATGACCTCATTACCACATGACCTCACCACATATGACCTCTACTCAAATGACCTCACCACACATGACCTCATCACCACATGACCTCACCGCATATGACCTCACCACCACATGACCTCACCACCACATGACCTCACCACCACATGACCTCACCACCACATGACCTCACCATCACATGACTTCACCACCACACGTCCTCTCCTCCACATGCCCTCGCAAGCACATGACCTCTGCCACATGACCTCATCACCACATGACCTCACCACAACATGCTTTCACCACCACATGTTCTCTCCACCAAATGACCTCATTCCCACATGACCTCATTACCATATGACCTCTCCACCACATGACCTCACCACCACATGGTCTCATCCCCACATGACTTCACCAACACATGACCTCACCACCACATGACTTCATCCCCATTCCTCTCCACCACATGACCTCATCCTCATATGACATCACCACTACATGACCTCACCACCACATGACCTCACTACCACATGACCTCACCACTACATGACCTCACCACTACATGACCTCACCACTACATGACCTCACCACCACATGACCTCATCCCAATATGACCTCACCACCACATGAACTCTCCACTACATGACCTCATCCTCATATGACACCACTACATGACCTCACCACTACATGACCTCACCACCACATGACCTCACCACTACATGAACTCTCCACTACATGACCTCACCACCACATGACCTCACCACCACATGAACTCTCCACCACATGACCTCACCACTACATGACCTCACCACCACATGACCTCACCACCACATGACCTCACCACTACATGAACTCTCCACTACATGACCTCACCACCACATGACCTCACCACCACATGAACTCTCCACCACATGACCTTACGACTACATGACCTCACCACTACATGACCTCACCACCACATGAACTCTCCACCACATGACCTCACCACTACATGACCTCACCACTACATGACCTCACCACTACATGACCTCACCACCACATGAACTCTCATCCACATGAACTCTCCACCACATGACCTCACCACCACATGACCTCACCACCACATGACCTCTCCACCTCATGACCTCACCACTACATGACCTCACCACTACATGACCTCACCACTACATGACCTCACCACCACATGAACTCACCACTACATGACCACACCACTACATGACCTCTCCACCACATGATCTCACTACCACATGACCTCACCACTACATGACCTCATCCCAATATGACCTCTTACCCAATTGACTTTTACCCACATGAGCTCACCACATAACTATGACCTCATCACACATGGCATCATCCCAATATGACCTCATCCCCATAGGAATTTAACCCACATAAGAAGATCCTTACAAGACAGCTGCAGTGAAACAATCAGTCCCCTGTCTGAACACAACAGTGTGTTTCCAGGGCATAGAAAGAAATGAAGCTGCTGACAAACTTTCACAAAGGGCCACCTAGTAAGCACTACTCCAACCTTCAAAATCATATGTGGAAGCAAAGACTCTGCTGAGGGCAATACAGATCAGACTGGAAGATCATGAACACTATGCCTAGTGAAGACACACACTTAACATTGCAGTTAAACTTACATCTATAAACTGAACACTGTGGTCTGCAGACACATATGACAAGACTAGGTCTTGTGGAGGCTACTGGATATCAGTGCAGGACAGAACAGCTGACAAAATTCCATATACTGCAAATCTGCCTCTTTCTATACGGGGCAGCACAACAGAAATGTTTGGCTGCCGGCAAGTTTGTGGAAAGATGCCTGCACCTTACAGAAGATAGTGCAGTTCATCATCGTGACATCCAAACTGAAGATATAAACCACCATAGAAGATGGTACAGAGTAGAATAGTCACATGATCTGCACATATATAACTTTCTTGCTTATAATCTTCACATTTATGAAGTTTCCTTACTATTTACCCCCATTAACGCTCTTAATAGACCCCCCTATTTTGAGACAAAAATCATAAGGACTACTTACCCGCTCCAAGGGTCTTGCTGATCTTTAGCCACACAATTGCACAATCACACATGAACTTATCGCTCCTAACTGTATTTTTGTCAAAAGCATGGCCAGTATTTTTGAAGCTTTTTTGTAGAAAAATTAAGATTTTTCCTATGTCTTTCTTTATTGTATTAGCTAAATATAGAAATCATGATTATGAAGTTTTACACAATTCTCTCAATTTTGTGAAGAGCTAAGATAATTAATTGGAAACATTATGATTTTTGTGTGTGATAATTTTGTGTTACTAACTTTAAATGACCACATAAGCTTTTATAACTACAAATCAAATATTTTAGGGAAGGTTTAATTAAATATTGTCACTTAATTCACAAGTGTGATGAATTCACACTTGTAAAGGAAATCTGCTGGTGAACTAAATTATACCCGTACTATAACTCCAAAATTCAGTTTTTACAAAGTTTAAAATTGGCAAATATTCAACCTTGTGACCTACAGAATAACAAATAATTCATGAAATTTTTGCCTTATGTGAAAAATATAGATTCTGCAGCAGGCCCGTAGCCAAGCAAATTAACAAAAATGAAATATTCCCCCTTTTTGTTGTGGACAAACCTTATACTGTAAAATAGCATGTATGGCAGTGTTTTAATGATGTTTATGTATATACAGAATGGTAAATGGAATGATGAATTATGTACAGAAAGTAGATCAGGCTTTGTTTGTAAGGCAGCGAAAGCAGCAGTATCAGCCACACAGTCTCCCTATCAAAAAGGTTGTCCTTTGGTAAGTCAGTTTGATTTTCATTACTACTTGTTATATAACTTTATTAACATTTTCTGAAATTGTTACAAATGAAAGATGTATTCCATGTACCCGGGATACATGTACAGAAAAAATTTGATTACTCAAACTGCCTTTGGACTGAGGAAAAAGTTTCGAGACATCTACCTTTCATCATCATCATTCTGTTGGGAACAAAAACCAGTATCTATGGTGTTTACAGCAGAACTGAAGTTTGAGTAGTTTGTGCATTTAGCAAGCCTTCAGCAGGTTGCTTCAAGTACTAGGTCTATCAGCATATAGTAGGGGAGACATTGATTTGGTGTTGAATGTCTAGATGGATGTGCATGTCCGTGTTGATAGATGACATAAAGTTTGTCTGCACTTGTTCTGGTCCAATTTCAATAAGACTTCACATGAGTGTTTGGAACCAAGCATAGTTGTGCCTATTGGCTGGAATTTAAGGCCAGATAATTTTTGTTGGAGTTATGCCCCCTTGTGGGAGATGTTTTTGTGTCATAAACCCTTCTAGTATAGGCGAGTGATTCATGTGAATATTATGATTTACAACTTTTACAGTACTCGGAGGGACATGGGTCATACTGTTACAGATTTGTACAAGGTCAGCCTCAAAGTTGGGCAGCATCTAATTCAAGGTGTAAACGCCTCTTCAATGGAACTCTAGCTGTTCTAAATGACAGGTTAGTTGTTCTTGATAACCCCTATATAATTCCTCACCATCCAAATGGAAGTTGGCAAATGGGAGATTAAATTTTTATGCCCCCCTATTGATAGATGGGGAGGCATATAGTGATTCACCTGTCCGTCCGTTCGTCCGTTTGTCCGTCCGTTCGTCCGTCCGTCCTGGTTAACCCAAATTGACCGTTTCTTCTAGCATTAATATGGCTTGCTACAAAGCTTTCATACTTGCATGGATGTTGTGTATGAACACTCTCCACACGCCAGTATCACCTAACCCCATTTTGACCTTCACCTTGACCTAATTTTGGACTTAGACTTATTTATGGACAAGGCTTCCACAGGGGGCATAAGCGTTTATTGAACGCAGTCTTGTTTACCTATGTCCTTCTGCAAATTAAATTGGTTTTCCTTCACAACATCTTATAAACAATTATCAGTGCAAAAAGAAATGCACATTATATTCAGACTTTGTTTCTGTTGGTTGGGATGTTACTGATATAAATAATTCAATAAAAAATGTCAAAAAAGCTTGACTGTATATACAGGTGATCTGTTGGGGTTTGAGCATATTGGCTGAATACAGGTGGTGCTTAGTTGATTCTCGTTTAGTGTTTACTGTGGTTGACTACTTACTAAGTACCATCTATTTTACTACATATTGCCATTTGCAAAAGAAATAAGAAAAAATAGAATGTAACCACCAAACATGAATAACATTTAATGTTGTTTTTTCAAAAGAAATAAGGAAATATTCCTTTTGCTTTGCTTTTCGCAAAAAATGCAAATATTTTAAAAACTTAAGCTGTGCAAACATTTTGTATTTTGGGGAAAATGCTGATTAATGCATTGCATGATTGTCAACACTGTTCAATTTGACGTGTTCCTACAAACATTTATAGCGAGTAGTTTGGTATAAAGACTTGTATTACAGGTTCCTACAAGCATTTATAGCGAGTAGTTTGGTATAAAGACTTGTATTACAGGTTCCTACAAACATTTATAGCGAGTAGTTTGGTATAAAGACTTGTATTACAGGTTCCTACAAGCATTTATAGCCAGTAGTTTGGTATATAGACGTGGATATTTCTGGATGGGTTTATCTGACACAAACAAGACCGGTGTTCTTAAGTGGATAGATGGCAGCACTATACGTTACACTAACTGGTACAGCACTCACACGGGTACATCTTTCTATACTTTCTACAAAAAGTTATACAGTCGTTTCGGCTAATTCTGCGCATCGGGTAATTTTCCGCACCATAATTTGCATATTCCAGGGTCGTTTTTCTTTGGTCCTCGAGTGTTTTTGGGCAGGTTTGTTACTTATGAAAAGTCTTACCATCACAAAAAGGCATCGGATTAGTATTTACTACGAAAAAATTTGACAAAAATGAGTACCAACGATGATTTTCAGTAATAAGACATATCACGTGACACATCACTGGAATAAATGCACTTTTCTAATGGATGACAATTTAAACTTTCTTTTTTGTCAATTTTATCTTAATGATTTATTCTTTCTTTACTTATTAAGTTAAATATGTTGTCAGTCAAATTTTTAAAATAGATAAATACAAATCACAATTCCGCATGCGCAGAATTAGCCGAAAAAAATTATGTCATGTAAACTGGCAGCCATCTTGTTTTATGACGACATTGGACCTAGTTTAGCATACGTTTGGCCTTTTTGCATTGTTTACATTTGAAAATGAATGTTGTTTCTATTCTAAAAGCACCTCAATTCTTTCTTTGCATAAAATAGTCTCAAATATGGAAGGCAAATGCCTCTTAGGTGCACAGAATTACCCGATATCACACATATTTTTCATGCTTTTACATTATTTTTAGTGTGATGGATATGATTGATTCAAAGTCGGGCAGGTCAGATACACATTTGTACTTGCATATGTTAGAGAACAACATTCAGCAACATTTGTTCTCACATAGATGATGTCAGTATTTATGAGATAAAAACGGTGTTAACTGTACATCCACTATCTTCAGGTAATGAACTTTCTACATGCGTCGCTATGAGATCACTGGCTCCATCTGGATTATGGGAAAATAGAAACTGCTCCACCAAAAGTTATTCTATATGTCAGTTTCCACGTTCAGGAGATTATGTGCCCCCAACTACACCGACACCTTATCCTAATGTACCATGCTCACCTGGATGGACACCATACAAAGCATTTTGCTATAGAGTAAGTAAACACACAGGAAACTGTATCATTGAAAATTCTTTTTCAGTTCATTTGCCAAAATTGATATGTATGATGGTCATATCCCCCTTTTGACCCCGTTGGTTTTGAGGTCAGCAGGTAAAATGGTAAGGTCACTATGACAATTAACATGATTTGGTGGCTCATATTGATTTTGAGGTCAGGTCAAAGGTTATGGTCACCATAACATTTAACATGTGTTTTATAAATATTTCCAGTCCACTATCTTTTTCGTGAACCATTAATTTGAACAAAAGTCACAGTTTACTGTAAAATCTGAAATCTTCCCTGAAGTCAAATTTCGCATATTTTTTATTCTTAAGTCATTAGCGAGATTAAGTGTTCGTGATTTTTAAAATTCAGAAAGAACCATTTTCTGTTGTTTGGCCAACCTTTTTTAAGTTCGCAATCTTTAATTTCTGTTTTTATGTTCACAATCTTAAATTTTCGTGAATTTACTGATTTCGCTTCTATGGCATGATAAGTTGTGATTTTACAGTATCGTTTGAAATTTTGTCTTTCCTATAGGCGTTCCCTGATGATTCCACTAAGGCTACATGGATGGACGCATCTGCATTCTGTCAAAATTATGGCGGAAATCTTCCGAGTTTCCACAATAATCAAAATGACTCCATCATGGATACCCTGTTGTTGTCGTAAGCATGTGATCTTGTACTTTGAAAACCTAACTTTTTGAAAACTTTTTTGTGCCCCTAGAAGGGTAACCCTTTTTACTAGCCCGAACAGCTGGTTTGGGGTCAGAGGACCATCCCCTATCAACCTTTACATTGTCAGAAAACTTGCATTCCTTTCTCTGGATTATTAAATGATATTTAATTTAATGTACATTGTATAATGTACAATTACTGTAGTAAGTGTTACATCATTTACAAATAATCTTACTGTCAAATGTGGTGCACAATTTAATATTTCTTATAGGAAATATAGAGGAAAGAACTTTTGGATTGGTTTTAATGACCGAGACAAGGAGGCAGGTAATATATGGTTCTATTAATTTTAATTTATTATGTATCGGGTATTTTCGAGGATAAAATTAGGGGTGAAAAAACCACTCTGTAAAGACTTGAATCTTATGAAAAAGTATGAAATAAGTGGCAACTTGGAGGTGTGCAGTTGAAAAAAACTTTGCCCTATATTGCCCTGTTTGTAATTATCTCCCTTATTCAAATTTCCTTAATATTTCCCCCTTTTTTTTGTGCAACTACAAAACTATTCATGTGATTGATTTTTATCTTAAAATATAAAGTCTTTCTAAATATATGTTAGAGTTTCCTTCGTTGATAAATCCTTTAATGTATGCAATATATAAAAATGAAAAACGGTTGAAAGAGGTCATTGAATTTTAAGCTTTACTTACAAATTAAATACTTAAACAACGCCTATGAAGTCACATATTTCTTTATTTTTCACCATGTAACTTATGTAAGATTGACCTCGCATTTGATGTTTACCAAGAAGATTTTATTTTCATGGTTGAGGCTGTTTGCACGAAATAAAGACACTGGGAATTCAAAAGGATCCAGAATATGCAAACATTGTACCCCATGAAACATATACCAACTTTAGAGTACATTATCTCATTGTCAGGATTGGATATTATGCCTTCGTAGGACCTTGTACTTATTGTGCACCCATGATAATTTGAAAGGCAGGGACATTTGGTATTTAACCCAGTAAGGTGGGTTAATCAAGTCTGCAAGATTTATCACTGATTTTTAGTGTACAATTGACCAATGATTTGTGTGTTTGGTTCAGTAACCAAATTTTGCAACAGTTGACTCATCCGCTTCATGTTTGTAAACATCACAATATCCTGTGCACTTACTCACTACAGCATCATTTTAGTGTTTTCATACTTATTTTAGGTCACACATGGTCTGATGGTAGTGCTGTAGATTTTACTCATTGGAACTATGGCGAGCCAAATGATTTCCATGGTTACGAGGATTGTGTTGTATATAATGTTGGTTCACACTGGAATGATCAGAACTGTTACTTTTCTTCACCGTTTGTTTGTGCAGTTCCTCGAGGTAAGCATTCATGAATATATAGGTCCATATAGGTCCACGTTAAAAGTTTGTAAAACATTTTTCGTGAATCTGTATCCTGATGAATGTTTTTTCGTAATTTGTCAAAAAATGTCATATAGATGAGTGAACTTTGTCGTGTCAAAAAGATAATAACAAATTAGATAATAACAAATTGGAAAATGACAAATTGGATAATAACATATTGAATAATAACAAATTCGATAATAACAAGTTGGATAATAACTAATTGGATAATAACAAATTGGACAATGACAAATTGGATAATAACAAGTTGGATAATAACAAATTGGATAATAACAAATTGGACAATGACAAATTGGATAATAACAAATTAGATAATAACAAAATGGACAATGACAAATTGGATAATAACAAATTGGATAGTAACATTTGGATAATTACGTATTGGATAATAACATCTTGGATAATAACAAATTGGATAATTATTAACAATCTGAAATGGAATTAAATAAATTGTATTATACATTCATGCTGAATTTAAATATTTTTAATTTATTAACACTTTCATACTGTATAATATATTAGTAATTAACACAATGTTTTACAGGAGTACCAATTACAAACCCGACTCAATTACCAACTGGAGCACCATGTAAGTACATGTATTTCCTCCCTTATTTGAATTGTTGACAACAGCACTCTTGAGAGTTTATAATTAAGTAAGTTTCCCACATATAGTGGGGGAAAGCATATTGATAACTGTTTAAGTGGATATTTCATGTGTCGGTCAGACTTCAATGAAACTAAATATGAATAGTTTAGACCTAGCCTAGTTGTGCTTATTAGAGGAATTTAAGGTCAGGTTAGTATTGTCAGAGTTATGGCCCTTAATGTTGGAGACATACTATTTTGTGTTTAGTTTTAAATAAGATGGTTTTGTGGGGTGTATTATTTGTCACCCTTGCTCTAGTTATTTCTGTTGATGTTTTTATGAAACTAATTTAATAAAACACCATTGTATATACATGTACCTGTATCCAAATCTGATGGTCAAATCTGAAGTTTTTGCAGGTGATTAATTTTTATTATATTTGCAAATTCAATATTTCGTGAAACTTGTACTCGTGAACTGAAACAACAATTGATAGTAAAATGCAGGACAAGAAAAGTTCTTTCTGCAGTTCGACAAGCACCAACATTTTACCTTGCAAACTACTTCAGAAAAACAAATTCACAAAATTTAAACTTTTAATATATTTTTACAATATTTGCTTGTATTTCATAGCTGCAAAGTGCCCCAATTCCAACTGGCTTCTGTATGGTGGAAATTGTTACTGGTTAAGTCCCACCACGGGAGATAACTCTTCATTAACCTGGTATGACGCTAACTCATACTGTCAAGGAATGCAGTCTAATCTTGCAAGTATGCATAACCAGACACAGCATGGCTTTGTACTGAGCACAGTAAGTATATGTCAATATTAGTCCCCTACCGGTTTTTACGAGGAAAATCAAAACTAAAAATCAACACATTTTCAGTAAATTAGGATGGTACAGTAATTAGCTGAATCGGAAAAAATTTGAACAGCATGATGGGACAATTATGACATCATGATGTTGTAACACATATTTATTAACCTGGGTCACCGTTGACTATTTCTTTTATTGTATGCATTGAAATGGCAATTAAAATGTTTATGGCGAAATAAGTATTTGTGATCTAAATGAGAGAGACTACCTCTACTGTAGCTTACAAGGGAGATAATTTATATGTCACTTATGTCACTTATTCTGTTATTTCAGATTACGAAAACAAACATATCTTCTTACTGGCTAGGGTTAAACATGCTGGATGGTGACTCTTATCAGTATGACTATATTTATTTATACGTTGTTAATTAATTGTTGAAATGTATGCAAGGTTTTATTATTTTTACCCCCCCCCCCCCCAATCTTTGATAAGGTGGTTTGCACATGTTGGTTGGTCTGTTGGTCGGTTAATTGGTTGGTAGACCAGATAGTTTCGGTTCAATAACTCAAGAACGCTTTGCCCTAGATCCTCAAACTTCACATGGATGTTGGTCAGCAACATTTGATGACCCCTAATGATTTAAAGGTCAGCAGGGCAAGGTCATTTTGCCCTTAGACAGCAAAAAACAACAACAGTTTCTGCTCAATAATTTGTGAACACTTGCACCCATGAATCTCAAACTTCCCATAAATGTGGGTTATCAATAGAAGATGACCCCTATTGATTTTGAGATCAGCAGGTCAAGGTAAAGAACCACCAAATGCCTACGCGGACCAAATGGTGATACACTCAAGTAGTCCTTAAAAAAACTTTGGCTTGCCTGTAAATGGGGATATTTCTTGACAAGAGTGAACTAGAGTGATGAAATTGAGTTTAAATGCATTGTAAATATGTATGTTATGTAGTGAAACAGGAAATCTGGAATATCTTGGTATTCTTACATTGATACCAAAGTGAAAGTAGGATAGGGTAAAACCCGGATTGAATCAGTCCGGACATGTGTAAAAATAGGTAGACAATGTTTGATGGCCAAAATTTTTCTTAGAAGATACATGACCCCCCTTTTTTATAGTATTATTTTGAAGCTTAAAGGTACTTCTTTAAAATGATATATGTCTTCCTGCTGGCCATAGACTAAAAGATGCAAACATTTTGGGCCTACTATTGTAACTTTACATTGAACTAAAGAGCAAATTTATTTGGTGGTTTCTAACCTAAAGAAGAGCAAAATTCCATTAAATGCATGTTTTCACTTTTTTGCATTTAAATGTATGGAAATGCATTCCTGATTGGTTTTTAACCACTTTTTTCTGTGTAACTGGTCTAAAAAAGTGAAAATTTAGATTTTTATCATGAAAATTTCAAAAAAAGTCTAATTTTTTTTTCTAAAACTGACATTTTCATGTCAATATTGACCTTATTTTAATATCAGACATGGGTTTTTGTGATTATATATGAAGAATAAGCACATTTTTAATCATCTAAAGCAAAATTAGTGTTCAGTGCAACATTTGTACACAAATACAACTATATTTAAAGTCACTATTCATGACATCTGGCAGGCGCTGACTAAATTTCTTATTAAAGGCGCATAGGCGTATTAGTCATTTTTTTCAGAATTCATGCCCAATTGGTCTGGAATTGGTTGTTTTGTGCTGCATATACATAGTAGTATTGAAAAAAGTGCAAAAAACACTTAAAAAGGCAAAAAAAGGTTGTCTTAAGGTAAAGAACCACCAAATGCCTACGCGGACCAAATGGTGATACACTCAAGTAGTCCTTAAAAAAACTTTGGCTTGCCTGTAAATGGGGATATTTCTTGACAAGAGTGAACTAGAGTGATGAAATTGAGTTTAAATGCATTGTAAATATGTATGTTATGTAGTGAAACAGGAAATCTGGAATATCTTGGTATTCTTACATTGATACCAAAGTGAAAGTAGGATAGGGTAAAACCCGGATTGAATCAGTCCGGACATGTGTAAAAATAGGTAGACAATGTTTGATGGCCAAAATTTTTCTTAGAAGATACATGACCCCCCTTTTTTATAGTATTATTTTGAAGCTTAAAGGTACTTCTTTAAAATGATATATGTCTTCCTGCTGGCCATAGACTAAAAGATGCAAACATTTTGGGCCTACTATTGTAACTTTACATTGAACTAAAGAGCAAATTTATTTGGTGGTTTCTAACCTCAAATGTCAAGGTCATGGTAACCTTTACAATTTCTTATTATTGGGCTACCATAGGGGCATATTTTACAAACATTTTTTGTTCTACTTTATTTTTGTACATTTAAATTATTGTAGATGCAAAACTATATTTTAGGAAAATTTCACCACTGTCCTGACCTTATGCAATTGGTTAAATTTGCAAGAGGAATTTTCATATTTGGGTAGTATACATGTATATGACTTTATTTCAGATGGTCAGATCATTCACCTGTGGATTTTTCATTCTGGGCACCTGGGCAACCAGATAATTACTTTGGAAGTGAACGATGTGTACATATGATGAATTATGGTGAGTGTTTTAATCATGCACTTTATTGTTTGGGAAAACCAACTATATTAAAGTCACGTTTGAGGTATGTTGGTTGGTATGTTGGTTGGTGGGTTTGTGCATATTTGTCTGTGCTATTTCTCTGTAACCATTGGTTATCAGTACCAAGTCTAGTTGTGCATATGGTTGAGGCAAGTTGGTCAGATTAATTTAAGGGAGTTAATGCCCTTTAGTTTTTTTATACTGATAAATTTGTGCCTGCTTTTTCTCTGTAACCATATGTTGGATTTCAATGAAACTTTGCAGGATTTATCAATACCTAGTGTAGTTGTGCATCCGGTTTGTGCATGTTGGTCAGATCAATTTTAACGGAGTAATAACCCTTTGTATTTTACACTTATAATTTTGTCTGTACCATTTCAAATTGCATGACTTATCAGTACCAAGCTTAGTTGTGCATATCGTCAACACACAATGGTCTGATCGGTTTAGCTTATGGTTGCCTTAAACTTTGCAAAATTCATCAGTACAAAGCCTTGTCTTAGTTGGACACATCATCATAATTTGGATCTCTGATGCTTGTGTAACAATGTCAAGCAGTATTTGGGAATATTCATCACATTCAGTGATGTTTCTTGATATTTAAATAATCTGAACAGATAATTACAGATGCAATTATTTCAGCCTAATTACTACCATATACAACAAGCACAACAAACTGACTAATATCTCTAATTACTGACATTATTTATTAACAGGTTTATGGAATGACGATCATTGCAGTAATCCAAAGAACTTTATCTGTATGAAACCAGTGAATGGTCAAGCACAGATATTTACACCGGCACCCTATCCGAGTGGTGGCTGTAAGACAGGATTCACACGTGTACCTGGAGGACGTAAGTCTACATGCTTGTGTAATAGTATAATAAAGCTATTGGTGGCATTGTCAAATTGGTGCATTTATGATACATGTAGTTAAAGAAATTAGCCTTTTTATATTTTGGTCATAAAGATAAAGTTCATATCTTCCTTTAGCTGCTGAATACATGGATAAAGCTGATTGAGGGAAGATTTGCCTGGACATTGCAAATGTCCATTTTCTTTTATTTTATTGCTCTTGCAGGTAACAAATGTTTCTATATTGCTGGCGTGCAAAACATACATGACAAAAGAAATTGGACTGAAGCTTACAAATACTGTAGATCATTTGGTACTGGGTACGATATTGCTGCTGTAGAAGATCTGTATGAACAAGGTAGGTGGGATATTTACTGTGCTTCTCTTGTGGTTCATGGGGATAGTAATCCATCAGATAATGCACAACTAGTAACATGTGATGTACAACTAGTGAAATATGACATACAACTAGTAAAATATGACATACAACTAGTAAAATATGACATACAACTAGTAAAATATGACATACAACTAGTAAAATATGACATACAACTAGTAAAATATGACATACAACTAGTAAAATATGACATACAACTAGTAAAATGGTTGCACTGTACATGTAGTTAAATTGCAACTTTAAGACATGAAAAGATGCCATATATTGCCTTTTAGTAAAATCGATCTTTGAAACTGATCTTTGAAACAAATGTTTACATTGAGTCTGAACTGCTTAGGGGTAATAGGTAGCATTGTAGGCATGCATGCAGGTAATTGCTATTAAACTGTCCATGCTAAGAATGGACAGAAAATCCAGAGCCTATTCGAGAAATTCCTGAGAAGTGTCTTGGAAAAATCACAGTGCTTCCTGCGATAATCCTGAGATTTATTCATGCCATTAAATAGGACAATCGCAGTGTTGTCTTTAAAGAACAGGGAAAACAATGAGAATTAATCTTGTTCCCAAGAACTTCCAGAATTGTCTTGCAAGTAAATCATATTGTAATGTCATATACTGTAATAGATTAATTATGTCAGTTTGATATTTTTACAGAGTTCTTGCTCACTATGACACAAGGAATGAAACAAAGTCTATGGATAGGACTTACAGATAATCGGGGAAATGGTCGATTTATCTGGCAAAATAATGTACCTACTATTTACACAAACTGGGATGCTGGTGAGCCAACCAGTAGTAGACAGCATGGTCAACAAGCATCTGCTGTAAGTAATATAAACTCTACTCACTGATTGGTCAATCATTTGTTATACATGTTTTCATTGGCTTTCATTTTTAAAATATATGCATGCTTTCATTGGCTGTATGACAATCGTCTGTAAATCATTGGCTGGACGATGCTTATCATTTTACAAAATATGTCATCATTGGCTGAATGACTATAATTTGTAAAACATATTATCATTAGCTGAATGACTATAATTTGTAAAACATGTTATCGTTGGCTGAATAACTATAATTTGTAAAATATGTTTTCATTGGCTGAATGACTATTATTTGTAAAACATGTTATCATTGGCTGAATAACTATAATTTGTAAAATATGTTATCATTAGCTGAATGACTATAATTTGTAAAACATGTTATCATTGGCTGAATTACTATAATTTGTAAAACATGTTATCATTGGCTGAATATCGTCATCATTTGTACAACATGTTATCATGGACTAAATGACTCAATCATTTGTAAAAATGTTTCATTGGCTGAATTACTCAATCATTTGTAAGTTATATTGATATAAAATAAATTATGCTGCATTTCAAACATACCTTACATCATGTTCAGCATGTATAATGTATCGATGACACTTTTTATACCCCCCGCACAACGAGTTGTAAGGGGGGGTATACTGGATTCAGCTTGTCTGTCCGTCCGTCCGTCCATAGACGCATTCTTGTGGACGCCACTCCTCCTTCAGTTTTTGCAGCATTTCCTTCAAACTTTCACAGATGAACAACCTTAACATGTAGATGTGCATAAAGAAAAGAATTTGCGCTGCAACAATTTTGGACAGAATTATGGCCCTTTGTACTTTTATGCACTATACAATATATAGTGAACAGTTCTTGTGGACGCAACTCCTCTTACAGTTTTTGCAGCATTTCCTTGGAACTTTAATAGATGAACAACCTCAACATGTAGATGTGCATAAAGGAAAGAATTTACGCTATGACAGTTTTTGACAGAATTATGGCCCTTTGTACTTTTATGCACTATGAAATATATAGTGAATAGTTCTTGTGGACGCAACTCCTCCTACAGTTTTTGCAGCATTTCCTTCAAACTTTCACAGATGAACAACCTCAACATGTAGATGTGCATAAAGGAAAGAATTTGCGCTGCAACAATTTTTGACAGAATTATGGCCCTTTGTACTTTTATGCACTATACAATATATAGTGAACAGTTCTTGTGGGCGCAACTCCTCCTACAGTTTTTGCAGCTTTCCTTCAAACTTTCACAGATGAACAACCTCAACATGTAGATGTGCATAAAGAAAAGAATTAGCTGCAATTTTCATTCGTCTTTATGGACATGTTAATCAAACCTTTCAAATTGTTTGGAACTCAAATATAAGTCCATCAAGGCATTTTTTTCAAACTTGGCATACTTCATTACCATCCATCATAAACATCTTACATTGTGAAAGCCAAGTAACACTGTTCAACATTTCAACAGATTAATGACCCTTGATGGACTTAACTTGTGTCTGATGGACAAGGCTTTCACCGGGGCATAAGTGTTTATTGAACACAGTCTTGTTCTTGTTAAATGAAGATATCATGTATGGCTTATTACTTTTGCAGCAAAATTGTGTACTAATGCGTATGAATACTAACCATGAAGGTAGATGGGCTGATGCTTACTGTGCCACGAAGCTTGGTTTTGTTTGTCAAACAAAGCAAGGTAGAGTATTCTTTGAATAAAGAGCAACGCATGTCAAAAGTTGTCATTAATGCTTTAAGAAGTTGAGATCAACATGTCAGAAATTGCCATTTTTTCTAAAACGTTAAAGCCACAATAGGCCTTATATTGCTATTTTCAAAAGGCAATAACTTGGTAACCTATTCAAAGAGCCATGTATTTTGAGCACTTTATTGGGTCTCAAAGGTAGAAAACACAATAAGATGGAAGAAAACGAAATGGAACCTCCAGTTGGTTTGTTTACAAAATAATGGATGGTAAACAAAAAATGAACAATTAATAATCTAAAGGAAACAACTCTTGCAAAATTGGTATTTTGTCATCAATACATTTTACTTAAATGTGATTTTTGGCATACTATTTCGACAGATACATTTAAGCATTCTGTCCTCATTTATTGGTCATTAGTGAAAAATGTCCTAATTTCTTGTAATTAGTCTATTTACTGGATGATCGGAAAAAAGGTCTTGGGAGAAATAATGTGGCTTTAAGAATGTTTTCTCATGGTCTAGCTTTTATCATACCATGCAACTTGTACTCATGACCACGCATTTTAAGCATCCTTTGTATTAAACGACTGGTTTCAACTTCTCCGGATTGTATTTGTTCTATTATTCTATTGTATTAACTCACTTAGTTTTGTCAAACGCCACCAGCTATCACTCTTAAAGAACTATAAGTGACGGGGAAATTTCATTAATATGTATTTCACTAGTCGACTGTTGTGATGAATACGTCTTGTTTGTTTGTTCACACTTCAGCGCTTGTCTTGACACAAATTAACCAGGATGGTGACCCCCATTTACTATTCCTGTTTACTGGTTTGTAATATATGTTTTGTTTTACATTGCAGTTCCAACAATTCCAATCATCGCTCCACCCAATCCGTGCAAACAGGGTTATCAGTCCTACTTGTTTGGTTGTTATGCTGTCAAACAAACAGGTAAAGTATGCAAACATTATTCTATAACATAGATATATCCCGAATATTTGAGCCGATAAGTTGACCATAATCATTAGTCTATCCAAGCCATAAGTCTTACTCAGAAATAAGTAGGGCTGTGTGTCTTGAGTATGTGGCGATCTGATCTGATCCACAAGTCAGAGTCTATTATTTACAGATTGAACTACAATTTATTTCTTACCTACTGCTATTTGATTTAGAAAGGGACTTTCATAGAGACAATTTAATTCATCATCAAGAATAAAAACATCATGTATTATACATGATGACAAATATTTTGCAGCACTTTTAAAGTGTGTATACCTCTTTTGCTACCTTGTCTTGAATGTCAAGGTGGCCACAGACTCTGGAAAACAGGGAAAATGCCAAAAAGAAATTCCCTGTAGGGAAAAATTAGGGAATTTCAAAATTGAGCAAAATCAGGGAATTATCAAAGAATTTTACAAAAAAAGGATGAAAAAATGTGTCTACTGGCAGCTTCTCTTCATGTCTTTAAACAATAGATGTATTTCTTTACACAAACTGTATTTATTATACGATAGGTATAACTAATTAGTTTGGTGGTGAAGGTATGGCTCTAAGGGGATTTTGAAGGTCATATTTTCAGCTGTATATGAGAGGTGCCCAACTTATATTTGAACACTATTGAACATCCGATATTTTCAAGCTGACACGCTTTAATCGAAATGTCTCTATACAGCCATGTATATTAATGTGTCGACTAAAATATCCACTCCCTGTTTTTTTATTTTTGCAGTTTAGTTAGACCCAAAATCAACAATTTTGTAGGGGCATCGACGTGAGCTTTTTTAAGACAGAATGCCCCAATAGATAGTGTAAGCATTGCTCGAGTGTAATCAATGCTGCTTTATCGTTAAAATTCCAAAGTTTATGAATACAGGATGGTAAGACTTCGGCATTTACTATTCTGGTATAATATACTTGGAATTTGTGTTCTTAAGGTATCTTATAGCGTGATTGTGGTGGGGTATGAAGCTGAGTCTTGACCAGAACACCATGTTCCAGGCATTGTCGTCCGGAACGAGATGTGGCAAACATTTTGTCCAAAAACTATTTTAAACATTAGGAGCATAGTCATGTGCGCTTATTTTTCCGTTTGTAGAATAATAAAGAGTTATATTTTATTAGTTTTAACAAACAACAGTACAAGTCATGAAACCGGCTAGGAACTCACGATGCTTAACGAATGTCAACTTTTTGATAGTCTCGTTGACATTTCTCAAATAGCAATATGTTGTGTTACCGTAAATATCTCAATGATAAATCATTATCTCAACAGAGGGGACAAAGTGATCGAAATTACGGTTCCGTTGAAGCATGTACGGGGGTTAAAGACGATTGTCTCCTTTGAATTTCTTTGGTAAAATCGCTGGTGAACACCGATCGTTTTTCGGAGCCTGGCACTCGCCATTTTTGAAATTACTTATTAATAGTTTCGAAGGATACTCCTACCTTCATTGCAATCACCATTTTGGTTATTGGAAATATATCCTAGTTATGATATAACCAATGGGAACGATTTGTGAAGGAATCGTCACTTTTTGGCATTTTTTAATATCTTGTGTCATTTCACATATTAGAGCAACTGAACGTAAAGCACCCTTCTAGAGACGAAAATTACTGAAAGTCTTCACAGAAACAGTATATCCATGATTTATTAACACCTTCTTGGTGCTTCTTAAGATGCATTCGGCCTTAAAAAGCCAAATGCCACACCCTCTACAAAATTGCTGATTTCGGCTCGAATCATATTGCAAACAAACCAAATAGTGAGTGCGCATGTTACCTGACACATTATATTACGCGGTTCAAAAGAATTTTTGCATTTATATTGGGTAAACATGAAAATATTGGATATTTAACGGTGTTCAAATATAAGTGGGGCACCTCTCGTATAAGTCGCGATCACCGAAAACAATCACGGAAAATAACCTTTTCGGGAGGGAAAAAACAGGGAATTATCAGGGAATTTCATTCTTTATTTTCTGTGGCCACCGTGACTGTACATGTTTACTTTCTGTTACAGATAGTTAGGTGCATATTATATTATGTATGATTATCTACTCTGAGTTACTTATTCTGAGTATAAATACTTGGTACAACTACCAAACTTATTTGTGCATATTGTCAGGCACCTTAGGTTGGATGATTTTGTCGGAGTTATGGTCCTTTGTGGGAGACATACGTTTTTGTGTCAATGACCCTTCTAGTATTACTATCATTATATGATACTTACAGCTAAAACATGGGATGATGCACAAGCTGACTGTAGAAATGATGGTGCTAATCTGGCATCACTTAACAGTGTTCAAGAGGCGGCCTTTATACAAACAATAGTGAAGAATAAATTCCAGTACTGGGTTGGACTGTCAGACAAACAGGTATATATTATATAATTCATTATATTCATTGATTTACATGTGTTTAGAGTGTATACGTGTCTAGTACTGGTAAATGCACTGGATTGGATATCGAGGGGTCACTTTGAGATTTATTCCCCTGCCTGCTCCAGTCCTAAAATAACAGCTTTTTGGATGTCACTTTAAACCTTTAATATAGTCCTGTCACGGTGTATGATGCTTTTTATCAGAGCGTACAAGAACCAGGGACGGTGTATGATGCTTTTTATCAGAGCGTACAAGAACCAGGGACGTTGTTCTCAGTAACTGCAGGGCATCTTCTGTATCATACACTATCTAGACGATATCCACAAACAACTAAAATGACTACCATTCTTCGTGTTCTGGGGGGACTGTTGCCCATTCAGGATGGCCAAGTTGCGAGGATGAATAAAAGCAATAAATTGTTTAAACTGTCGATTTTTTTCTCATACCTTTCTGATAAAACTTTAAACTTTCTGTGTTCAACATAAACAGCCTTTTCAATGTTGAAAAAAATCAAGGATTTTTCTAGTATTTTTTTTCGTGGAGAACTCCTGGAATTTAAAAAAAGTCTGGACTTTCAATTTTCCACCTTAAGAAAAGTCTGAAATTCACAACAAAATATAAACATTTGTTGCAAATATCAACATGGAACATGTTCATCTGTTGCCTAAATGTTCAAAAAAGGTCATAGCAAACCGAAATTTGTCATAGAAATCTCATCAAAATGCCATTGAAAAAGTCATGCAATTTTGCTTGATAAATAATTGATACATTTTGAACCCTGTTGTAACTTGTGGTAATTGTAGATGAAAGGTTTCTACAGCTGGGTTGATGGTTGGCCCCTAATGTACAGCAACTGGGGCTGGAAGGAACCTACTTATACACAAAATTCGTCCACTGGTTGTATTCTCGTCAATACGCATGGTAAATGGAATGACACAGATTGTTCTAGAAAACTGAAGTATGCCTGTAAAATCTCAGCAGGTAGGTACCGTAACACATCTGTCAGATATATGTGTATTACAGCCTCCTCAATAGCTTAGTGGTATATTGTCTGTTTCAATGCAGGAGGTATATGATTCAATCTCAGGCCGCATCAAACCAAAGACGAAATAAAAATGGTACCCGAAATTCCCTAGCTACATGTAGAGGCTCAGCATAAAAAGGGAAACTGGCTTCTATTTGCTTAAACCCTTGTAGCGATGGATAATATCAGGAATGAGGTGTCGATTATAATGATTGATATAAATTTCATAAACTTGTTTCAAAATCAACCTGAAATAAATTAGTATCAACTAATTCTTTTAACAGTTTGATCCCAGCTGTTTTAGCTCCACTTTTCGTAGAATAAGGGGAGCTATTGCAGTCACCTGAGCATCGGCGTCGGTGTCGGCGTAACACTTTTGTTAAAGTTTAGGTACAGGTTTTTTAACCTCTTATATTCTCCAAGTCCTTTGAGATGTTGCTTTCATAATTTGCATACTTGTTTGCCACCATGACCCCAATCCATATGCAGGAGTTGGTAACTCTATCAGACATTTTGTTGAAATTATGCTCCCCTTTTCTACTAAGTGCAAATAGTGCAAAAGTTAAAGTTTAGGTACAGGTTTTTTAACCTCGAATATCTTGATAGTGCATTGACATATTGCTTTGATACTTTGCATACTTGTTCACCATCATGACCCCAATCCCTACACAGGAGAAGATAACTATTTAGCATTTTGTTGAAATTATGCCCCCTTTTGGACTAAGAAATGCTTATGACCAAGGGAACCTACACATGAGTAGGTAACGGTCCTGCATAATTTGTCCAAATTATCCCCCTTTTTCGACTTAGAAGCCCCAACCTCTACACAGCAGAGGGTAATGCTGCTGTTATGAAGCATTTTGTTTTGAATATATAATAATTGTACTATCCTAGCATGGCGCTGCGAATAGTGGAGCGCGCTGTTCGTGGACAGCTCTTGTACAAATTGTACTAGACAATGCAAATGTATACTGTAAAATCAAAATTTTTAAAAATGACAGTAAACCACAGAAAGTAACTCAAACTCAGAAATTAACTCAAACACAGAAAGTAACTAAAACACAAAGTAACTCAAGCCCAGAAAGTTTCTCAAACACAGAAATTAACTTAAACTCAGCAACTGACTCAAACACAAAGTAACTCAAACACAGAAATTAACTTGAACACAGAAAGTAACTCAAACACAGAAATTAACTTAAACACAAAGTAACTCAAACACAGAAATTAACTTAAACTCAGAAAGTGGCTCAAACACAAGGTAACTCAAACACGGAAAGCAACTCAAACTCAGAAAGTAACTCATACACAGAAAGTAACTGCAAATTTAACGTAGAAAACTACTTCAGAAATACAAATTTGCAATTTTAAATTATGAAAATTACGGATTATACAGTTACTGTAGTAGAATGAATGCATGTTAAAACATAGAATGTATGTATATTGTAGCCACACCCCCACCATCTCCTCCACCAGGAATAGGAACATGTGCAAATTCAAAGTGGGTCAGACATGGACAATTCTGCTATTATGTTTATGTTACAAACGGACGTTCTTGGCCTGAAGCAAATTATTTGTGCCAGAGTAATGGACAACAGTTAGTTTCAATCCATTCTCAGGACGAGCTCTCATTTGTGGTTGGACTTCTTAGACAAGCAAAGACTCCAAATCCGCACTATAGACCTAATGCTTGGGTTGGGCTGTCTCAGGGTGGTCACGGTGAGTGATATGAAATAATTATTTTTCACAATGTTTGTGTGGTTGTCCTCATCATCAAGTTTATCTTGTTTTCCTTGCACAGGTTGGTCGGTTGGTTGATAGGCCTAATGGGTTCAGATAAAAACTTGGGAAAGATTGGAACAAAATTCCTCATGGTTTCATCATCAGTAGATGACCCCTATTGATTTGGAGGTCTGAAGGTCAAGGTCATAATGATCTTTCTTGTGAATGTCTATTTTGTTGCCATGGGAGCGTATTTGATTTTATTAAAAATTTCTTATAGTGTTAAGTGTTCAACTGAATTTGTTACATTTTTTCTTTACTTTTAAGCATATTTCAATCAAGTACTTCATCCATTTTGTAGGTGCATATAAATGGAGTGATGGCTCAGTCCTGAGCTTCATGAAATGGAGAGTGGGGGAACCTAGCAAACTTGGTACACACGGACAGGTGGAGCAATGTGTGGAACTAGATAGAGATAATGCTACATTTAATGATATTGACTGCTTTACAAACAGAGGTTATGTCTGTAAAAGTTCAGTAGGTAAGGAGTATTCCCCCTTAGTTGTTTATTTGTTAATATTTGATTTTCTATTGTTATTGATTAAAAGTTCTATTGATTTTACCGATTTTAGTACTCGTTGCCATCTCTAGATTTAACTCTAGATAATTCATAATTATATTGTTGCCTTAGAAGAATAAGGTCATAAGTGCAGAAATAAAGTTTAGAGAAAACAAGAAGAACTGCTTAAAAAGTTCTCAATCTTTTATTTGTTTGCTTTTTCTACTTTGGTCAACATATTTTTGCTTATTTTTATAGTTTTTGAGTGAAGTTAAGCTGCTTCTCTATGTAAAGAAGAAAACCAGTTGCTCCTCGATTATAGTATGTTTTGCTTGATTGCTGATTAATACCAATATTTCTGTTTATACAGTTACCTCTACACCGGCCATAGCAGGAAATCCTTCACAGGGACCGCTTGGACCTATAATAGGTGTACCAACAGGAGGTGGAGGTCTACCTACATACAAGGTTCATACCTTATTGATACTGTCTTATCAGTTTGACCTTAGTCGTATTCATTCATTCAAGTTTTACATTTCCAAATTGTCACGATTTTGTAGTAAAAAACCTAGCTATTTATACTCCCAGGTACAAAGTATATAGGGGCTTTATTGTTAACTGAGTCATACTTGAGGTTGGTTGGTCTGTAGAGTGATTGGTCCATCCAAATTTTGTCTGAGATATTTTTTGTATACCCATTGGTCAGATTTCAACAAAACTTTGTATGGTTTATCTGTACCAAGTCTAGTTGTGCATATCGTTGGCACAAGTTAGCTGTATTTATTTTAAGGGAGTTGTTGGCTTTTGTTTTTAGCTCACCTGTCACTTCCGCACTTCTGTTATCAACAAATCATAAAAAAAAGACATCTCCTCCAAAATCACTTGGCCAATTTCAACTGAACTTGACAGGAATGTTCCTTGGTTGTTGCTTCCTAAAAAAGCTAAAGAATTGAAATTTATGAATAACTCTGGTTTATAAAATGGCAATACATTTTGTCAGAATGTAATCATTAAAACCGAATATTGTTTGCCCTAGCTTAGCTTTACAATAATTTAAATTCTGTATCAGTGACCATGTAATTGTTCATTATGTCTGACAGCTTTCAACCAGTTTAAGTACCAAAGTTTGGTACTACCATGAACATTTTCATTATCTCAGAGATGTTTTGATTTTGTGCTAAATGTCTGTCTGTTTGGATGGTGCAAAGTTTGTCCGCGCTTGTTCTCCTTAACCCCATGGTCCAATTTCAATGAAACTTCATACATCAATGTTTGGTACCTAGCCTAATCGTGCATATTGTCAGGAATTTTAGGTCAGATTATTTTTTTGCTGGAGTTAAGTCCCTTATGGGAGTCATACATTTTTGGGTAAAAACCCTTCTAGTTACTATATTATACATTTTTGCAGCAAAATACAGGAGGCAGTGGTGTGCTACCAGGTCAGGGATCATCTAACCTTCCTTTTGTCACCTACCCGAATGGTAACTTTGTGACCGATGCTTACGGTAACAAAGTGACAGCAGCCAGATTACAGCAGAATCAACAAGGTAATGTTAATTAAGTGGAACTCTTAGTTACTGGGTATTTAATTATGCCCCCCCTAATCTTTGATGAGGAGGTATATTGCTTTGCACATGTCTGTCATTCTGTCTGTCTGTCGGTAATCCAAATGGTTTCTGCTCAATAACTCAAGAACGCTTTTCCCAAGGATCTTCAACCTTTACATAGAGGTTGATCATCAACAGTAGATGACACCTAGTGAATTTGAGGTTAGTAGGTCAAAGTCACTTTGACCTTTACCATTTCTGACTATTGGCCGCCAGAGTTATATATTATTACGGGGGCATACATGTTTTTCAAACATCTCTTGTTGTTTATTTGTGTTTAACACAGTTTCTCAACAAGCTTTCAGGTACAAACAGCAGCTGATTCACCTTGCCAGTTTTCTTGCACTGTATCCTAACCAGTACTAACTTACCTGTTGACAAGGAACAGACAACCTCACCACATTGTCAAAAATCATGGAAGGGTATGACCTGCTGTGACCGGGACTCAAACATGTATGATCGCATGTTACAAATCAAGTGCACTATACCATGGATGTTGCTCATAACCAGGCGCACTACCTTAGCTCTTTCCAGATAGTCTCCTTGGTTCTTTAACGTGCCCGGTATATAGCACCTAGACACTCGAAACTACCTCTGGGTTTCCAACCAGTTCATTTCTAGGCCACCATTCCATCAGGTTGACAAATTTAACATACTTTAAATGTGTGGTTGCATTACACTTGAATGTCTTAGTATAAAATACATTGGTATAAAATACATTGAATACATAATTGTTGGTATAAAATACATTGGTATAAAATAAACTAACATAAAGTTGATCTATTTTTCAGTGAGCACTTCTACTTTAGGATTAAGTAATGGTGGTATCGCAGGTGTGGTCATTGGATGCTTAATCGTCCTAGTACTGGTTGCCATGTTACTGATATACCTGAAAAGAAGTGGACAAATCAAAGCCCCGCTGGTAGCTAAAGATGAATCGCTAGGCTTTGACAATGCACTATATAATAGAAACAATGATGCTGTTAAACTTGATTCAGATGCTTGAAATGATTGATAGAAGTGGTTGAAGTATCATATGTAAATATTGCAGTTTATCACATGTGATGTCAGATGTTCATGTACCAGTAATGTGTGTGTGTTATTTAAAATAGACCATGTCATGCTTTATTGTGTATGTGTCACTTTGTTGTTTAGAATATATAATTAAACACATTGTATATTATGCGCCTAAAATAATACTCAACATTTTTATGTTTTCCTTAGTGTTGTAAAGTTTGTCTCTATTTCACAAACTAGTAATCACCAATTGTATAGAAGTGTATGTAAACCACCAATATTGATCTTGTAACTTTCATCATTTATTACGCCCCTATAATGCTTGGATATTAGGGGGTACATTGCTTTGCTCATGTTCATTGTATTTCATTAATGGTCTGTTATTTCATTGTACAAATTCAGCTTTTTGTTAGCAATAAATGCTTGATACTGCAATACTAGTTAAAGTATGCGCATATGCTGAGGGGCAGCCTACAGCCTTGAGCCAGATCAACAGGCTTAGACACTATTTAGGCCACCGGTCTGACAGGGCAAAAGTACCAAATTTGTAAATAGGACTGTTACTGGTCCTTCAGAATTTTCACTGGTCCTTTTGGATTTTCACTGGTCTCGGACCAGCAGCCCAGTGTTAGTGTCGAGGCCTGGGTCAATAAGACTGCCCTCGGACAAATATAACAGGGTCAATATGCCAATGTCAAAACATGTATTTATAGAACTGTATAATATAGTGCAATATCTCCTTTTTGTATTTATGTGTCCATTTGTCATGTTCACCAACATAATCTTTGTTTCCTAGAAATGTATTGTTTGTTTGTATACATACTAATATATTGTAATGGAATGTCTTTTGTTTGAATAAACATTCAATTTGATTATAAATCCTCTTTTCATTATCATTAGGTTTACGATTGGTGTTTTCAATGCCATAGATTTATCATTGATAACAATCATTGTAAACCTATCAACAACTGCTTCTTGTTATCAATTCCTAGTCTGCCATATTTGATATGGAACCCCACCTAGTGGTCATCAATCAGGAGTGTTCCAGTTATGACCTCTGTCACTGCTCTTGGTCATATGATTGTGTGTTGCAGATTATTTAGAACATTGTGGGATCCCAAGAAGACTGCCTACTAAACTAGATGTGGAAAACTTCGAGGTATTGATCCGAACCATTTGGTCTATTTATATAATTATGTTTAAGGTCACAGTGACCTTGACCTACTGACTTCAAAATCAATTTTGATGACCACCCTCCATGCAACGTTTGATGATCCTATGCCAAACTGTTCTTGATTACTGATCGGAAACCATTTGATCTATTTATACATGTCACAGTGACCTTGACTTACTCATTCAGACCTCAAAATCAATAGGAGTCATCTACTGTTGATGACCAACCTCCATGCCAAGTTGTCTGAAGATCCTTTGCCAAAACTGTCCTTTAACTAGTCGATCAGAAACAATTAAACTTTTGGTCTACTTACCGACCAACATTAGCAAAACAATGTTCACCTCTTCTTCGAAGCAGGGCATAATAATAGACCAAATGGTGGCTGATCAATGGGCCCAGTATCTTCAAAGTGGTGTCGATCACCATAGAGTTGGTCCCTATTGATTTTAAGATTGCATTGGGAAATATTTCTATTACCGGTAGTTATATGTTGCCTATCTGGAACAGAACAACAACAACAATGGACAATTTTAACTATTAAATATAACAGAACAAATTCATCATTTTCATGAATATATTTACACACGCACAGCAAAGACTATTGAGTATTTCAACAACAACAAATATATGTCTCCAGGCTGGTATTCACAAAGCACTTTAAGGGAAAACTTAAATAGTTTGACTTAAGTTAAAAAATTGAGCTGCACAAATTTAGCAAGAAATGAAGAATGACATGTTTTCTTTGTTATAATTGTAGTTCTTTACAAATGCTTCTTAAATATGTAAAAACATTATTTTCCTGTTTAGCTGATACAATGTACGAGCGGTGTTCCATATGTATTGTCACTTGGGTCACAAATCAAAAAAATTCGTTGATATCTTTAAATCATTATACATTTCTAGAACCATCAAGATTTCCGCGATGTTTCGTGAAAATATCAATAAAATTTAATTACCGGAATGTTGTTTCTGTTGTCTTTTCAAAGGACTAGTAATAGACACTGCGACTTTGTTCGAATAACTGTCGATTAAAACTTCCTTTCGGGAAATATTCTTATTCCACAACTATCATACCGTAAATATTGTAAATTACTTCATTAAAAACATGATTTGCTGTACTTGATTGCCATTTTTAACAAAATAAGAGCATTTCAAAGTCGCGAAAATAAGTGTCAAAATTAGTCAAAAAAGCATGCTACTTTTCAATGAAAATTTTCGATTAGTTTAATTGATTGGAATTTGACATATCATACAGGTATGTAAGCCATTGACCATCAACATTGATTTTTGGGAAGAATTTGCGATCAAAGTACAATTGATATGAAGTTATCGGTGCGTGAAACAACAAGCATCATTTGGTATAAATTAGAGTGATCTCCCTTGTTTTGACCGTCTTACTCGTAGACAACAAATAATTTCATTTTGATTTAAAGTTCTAATGGAAGTATAAGGGTCCAGTTATCGTATCTTATGTTGCAGTTTAAAGAATACTGACATTTACTTTTCTAAACAACTACTGCAAAGATGACACAAATTTAGCTTAAAATTAACATAAGGCCAGTGTACTCAAGCATACCCTCTTCTAAGTTCAATAAATTACTTAATTGTTGACGAAAGGCTATGTAATTTTCCAGATATAGCATAGAAACATGCACCTTTTAGACAGTCATCGTAGAATCCTTCTAAATACTGCCATAGAAAAATGCAAAGGACAGTGACAATACATATGGAACACCCCTCGTTCACTTTTAAGATTTTAAGAAAATTGTATGTTTTCCCTTTAGATACTTTGTGAATACCACTCCAGATATAGGTGATATATCGCATCTGGCTATGTATATAATTATGCATATTAAATGTAAAGTGCCTTGTGCATTCTAAATATACAGTATTATAGGACAAGACAATTGACAGTGTAAAGTCTATCAGGTAATAAAACTCAAAAGGTAAGTTAGCTTGCAGAATTATCCAAACAATTTGACCTGCACCTCAACGTTTATGCATTAATATACAACTACATTCTTCTTACGTGGAATATACCAATTTTTGCGAAAAGATCGTGCTTTACCGGTCGTGTAGATTAGTCTCTATAGTACACTGTTATCCTGGCCACTTACGAAAATACAGACCAAAGTTAAATATAATCAGTAAATTGTTACTGTAAAGAGGACCAAGTTAATTAGTCAAGTCAAGTCAAATACCTTTTATTCTCTCATTTCATGTTTACATGAAACAAGAGGGCCCAATTGGGCCCTAGGTCGCTCACCTGTTGTAGCAGTACATGCAAGACCTGTGATTTGACCTATGACGCAATATCGTACTTGACCTAGATTTTGTTGAGATGATCACTCTGACCAAGTTTCATAAAGATTAGGTCAAAATTGTGACCTCTAGTGACTATACAAGATTTTTCTATGCTTTGACCTTGTGACCTAGTTCTTGACCCCAGATGACCCAATATCGAACTTAACCTAGATGTTGTTGAGATTATCATTGTGACCAAGTTTCATAAAGATTAGGTCAAAATTGTGACCTCTAGTGACTACACAAGGTTTTTCTATGATGTGACCTTGTGACCTAGTTTTGGACCCCAGATGACCCAATATCGAACTTGACCTATATTTTGTTGAGATGATCATTGTGACCAAGATATACAAAGATAAGGTAAAAATTGTGACCTCTAGTGACTACACAAGGTATTTCTATGGTTTGACCTTGTGACCTAGTTTTTGACCCTGGATGACCCAATATCGAACTTGACCTAGATTTTGTTGAGATGATCATTGTGACCAAGTTTCATAAAGATTAGGTCAAAAATGTGACCTCTAGTGACTACACAAGGTTTTTCTATGATGTGACCTTGTGACCTAGTTTTGGACCCCAGATGACCAAATATCGAACTTGACCTAGATTTTGTTGAGATGATCATTGTGACCAAGATATACAAAGATAAGGTAAAAATTGTGACCTCTAGTGACTACACAAGGTATTTCTATGATTTGACCTTGTGACCTAGTTTTTGACCCCCGATGACCCAATATCGAACTTGACCTAGATTTTGTTGATATGATCATTGTGACCAAGTTTCATAATGATTAGGCCAAAATTGTGACCTCTAGTGTCTACACAAGCAAATTGTTGACGGACGTACGACGGACGGACATACGACGGACGTACGAAGAGTGATCACAAAAGCTCACTCTGTCACTTTGTGACAGGTGAGCTAAAAATGAGGTTAACAAAATGTAACGACATTATCAAGGCTCATAAATCAAGCAGTATCTATGGACAGATATCTTTCACACAAAAACAAAAATATATATTACATTACAGCAATTATCCTTTGATACCACACAAACACTTGTTGACAGCCAATTCTATTTTTCTAAAATACGATTTGTTCCTTTGGCACAACAAGGTTGTATCTTACTTTTTACTAATGGTATGCTGTGAGATACAACCCTGTTGCACTAAAGGGGCAATTATTGTTACAATGGGTCAAGGGTATTGATGAACTGAAATGATAATCTGACATTGTGTGATAGTACATGATTGTATACAACAAAGAACAATCAAAATCGCCAAGACTTAAACATTTGTTTTGTCAATGTCATAAACTGGGTACTTGTCATAATAAAGTTGTACATATCACTGGCTTAGAATTAGAAGTTTGTAGGTACTACTTACGACCTTATAAGACTCATGCATATTTGAAATCTGCATCTTAAGGCGCTTCTTATGAGCCTATTTTCATGAAAATCGGAGGTGTCATGTTGACCAAACTGAAGTTTAAAAAGCTTGTTTTTTCAATAGTAAAGAGTAGTTTTTAGACTTTTTTTTCTTGTTTTCCTAAAATATTGATTTTGTACTTACGACCTTCTAATTCTAAGCCAGCGATATAAAATTATGTAGATGTTTTCAGGTATAATAACAATAATGACTTTATTCAAACAGACAATACAGTTAGTCAAGCCCAACTACTAGAACTAGTCTTTCCTGTAAGTTTCTTTGATAATCAGGAAAATCCAGATACTTGCCAAGTATTGCACCTAGCTGTGTATTAGCTGCAAGTACAAAATTGGGAATTATTCAAAGAAAAGTCAGATGAAGATAATCATTTTTAAGAAATAATTTATAACGAAAGAATATGGCCATTCTTGATTTGCTGATCGGAGACTCTAATGCTGTGTAAAGGACACATCATATTTTTGTTTTTGGATTGATGATAGTACAGCAATACATGGAAGAATACAGTATTGATTTTGAAAACATTATTGCCCATGAGTTTATATACAACCTATAGGCCATTACAGGTGATATATCAAATACATGTATAAACAAGACTGCGTTCAATAAACGCTTATGCCCCCTGTGGAAGCCTTGTCTATAAATAAGTCCAAAATTAGGTCAAGGTGAAGGTCAAAATGGGGTTAGGTGATACAGGTGTGTGGAGAGTGTTCATATACAACATCCATGCAAGTATGAAAGCTTTGTAGCAAGCCATATTAATGCTAGAAGAAACGGTCAATTTGGGTTAACCAGGACGGACGGACGAACGGACGGACGAACGGACGGATGGACGGACAGGTGAATCACTATATGCCTCCCGATCTATCTATACGGGGGCATAAAAATGAATTAATGTTACATAATACACCATGTACATGATATAAAACAGCATGAAAGTGTAACATTTGAGATCATACACATAACTTTACATATGTAACAATAAAGGTGACATTAATGCATAGCAACGTTATTTTGTTCACCAGAATAAATCCATGTTTTGTGTTTTTTATTTCAAATTTTTGGTCCCTATTTTTTGTGGAATTGAGGTCAAGGTAATGGAATTTAAAGTCCAGGTCCTGAAAGCAAACAATATACTTTTTTTCACTGTCAGCGCGAAAAGTTTAGAAAAACTCAAACTCCTCTGGATTTTAAGCTGAAATTGCGTCCAATGACAAGACTTTCATGCCAAGTAGAAATTCAATCATATTGCATGATACAATCACAGCAATTTAACGAGTTAAAGATTAATTTGTTGCATTGTAATATTTACGTTGTCATGAAAATTGCCATAGACATAAAGTACATAGTAACATATGTGCATGATCTAGAGTTTCATCACACGCGACAGTAACTAGAGGGTTTTTGACACAAAAATGTATGTCTCCCACAAGGAGCAGTAACTCTGGCAGAATGTAGGTCTCTCACAAGGAGCCGTTACTCTGGCAGAATGTATGTCTCTCACAAGGAGCAGTAACTCTGGCAGAATGTAGGTCTCCCACAAGGAGCAGTAACTCTGGCAGAATGTAGGTCTCCCACAAGGAGCAGTAACTCTGGCAGAATGTAGGTCTCTCACAAGGAGCCGTTACTCTGGCAGAATGTATGTCTCTCACAAGGAGCCGTAACTCTGGCAGAATGTAGGTCTCCCACAAGGAGCAATAACTCTGGCAGAATGTAGGTCTCTCACAAGGAGCCGTTACTCTGGCAGAATGTATGTCTCTCACAAGGAGCCGTAACTCTGGCAGAATGTATGTCTCTCACAAGGAGCCGTAACTCTTGCAGAATGTATGTCTCTCACAAGGAGCAATAACTCTGGCAACAATCCTCTATAAAATTCCTGACAACATGCACAACTAGGCATAGTACCAAGAATTTGTGTGGAGTTTCATTGAAATCTGATCTGTAATATTAAAGGAGAACAAGCACAAACAAACTTTCTGATGTCCAGCACAAAATCCATATGTCTCCCCCACTGTATGTGAGAATCGTAATATACCCAGCAGTGACTGATCATCATCACAAAATTTGTTTCTGCACTTGTTATTTTCAAACTTGACGAATCAAGTAAAATGTTTGTTGCATGTGAGCTGTTCTGTTTATAACTTTTAAGACATATGGCACAAATGGTTTAATACCAAAACAGAAGTGAATATCGTAAGTAATTAAATACACTCGGCAAAACTTATAAGTACACACTTGTTTATTTGCCCATAGCTCCGTCAATGCGTGCATGATCATGCTGAAAATTTCAACATATGAAAATTGGATATGTAGAGTTACAATACAATTGATGTTTTTAACATCTGGTTTAAATTGCCACAAACAAAATAAACTAATGATGCCAACAGCAGAATCTAAAACAAGAGGGCCCAAAGGGCCATAGGTCGCTCACCTGTCCTAGTTGTTCATGAACCCCTAATGGTAGCCTCTATTGCATGTACAAGGTTTTAATATTGTCTTATGCTTTATAATTTACATCACATTTAGACCCAATGACATATTGAAGTGATTTGACCTTGTGACCTAGTTTTTGACCCCGGATGACGCAATATCGAACTTGACCTAGATTTTGTTGAGATGACCATTGTGACCAAGTTTCATAAAGATTAGGCCACAATTGTGACCTCTAATGACTACACAAGGTTTTTCTATGATTTGACCTTGTGACCTTTTTTTTTTATCTTGGATGACCCAAAATCGAACTTGACCGAGATTTTGTTGAGATAATCATTGAGACCAAGTTTCATAAAGATTAGGTCAAAATTGTGACGGACGGACAGACGGACGACGGACGAAGAGTGATCACAAAAGCTCACCCTGTCACTTTGTGACAGGTGAGCTAAAAACACAATAATGCCGTGTGTTCATCGGGCGATTGTCAGGTAGCTAATGCACATATGGCCCCGCTGCGCTGATACAGTACGGTTTCAAGTCTATGTTTCTATCAGGGACACAGTAATAAAGAAAACAATGATAGGAACAAGCACACTTTAAGTTTAAAAATATCAACTTCTGATAAAAAATGAAATTTGGAACATGGTTAACTCCCCTTGACCATAACAATAAAAAATAGTTTTAAAAGTAAAAAAACACCATGTTGTTGTTTGAAAAATCGAATTATTTTGTGTTTTTTTAATTTGACAATAAATCTAAAATCCAAATTTACCTTACATAAAAATAATCAGGATTAATTTCAATCAAAATTCAATCCATTTTATTTCGGCTCGATCATGCACGGGTTTTATTGTATTACTTTATTATTATTACTCATGAGTGTAGTTTTTATCGTCACTACACACCAGGCCAATCGACCGTTACAATTTATACTGCTCATCCAATGTAGACTATTGTGACGTATACAGGCACCCTTTATAAGCGCTTGTAACCGGGTTTTCGGCCTCATTCTGCTAACAAACGCTTCAGCTAAACCTACGAGTTAGATGTTTTACAACTGTGCACACCTTGGACGGCGAGATTTCGAGGTCAAATGAATGTGGGACGGCGAATTTGAACACAAATATTGCTGTGAGACATTGAAGATGGTAGAAAAGATAAGTAATGTGTTTATTGTTTTTGTAGTCATTGCATGACATGTGGAACAGGTCATATATTCAAAAGGTATCAAAGAAACGAAGAAATGTGACAAGTAATTAATTTGAATTCATGCAGCCACTTTTTTACTTGACTCAGTTTTGTGCCTTACGTAATGAGTTGAATTTATATTGCTTTGGTAAATATCGAAAATTCATGATAGTTTTGTTATGAGTCTATAATGAATATGTTCATGTAATGATAGCTGTGGCACGAGCCTGTTCATAGCACAAGTTTTGGCATATCTATATAAACACATGAGTTGGGTTTTAGTCTGAACCTGTCGTGTCGCACGGTGGTTGTGTATGTTCTGTTTGTTATTTCAACACTTCTGCATTGACAAGTGATGTATATTGATTTTAATAAATTATTGGAGTTAATCGTGAAGCGGACCATGCACTTACATTAGTACTCTTGGTTTGTCGCCTAAACGCCACGTGGTAAAAAGTTACTGGTACCATTTTTATTTTGTCTTCAGTACAACAGTACAGCTTAGTGCGTTTGTCTCGGAAAGGAAAATTAATGTTTTATTGTTTTGGTTTATAGCTAAGAACGTTTAACTTCGAACATCCGTACATTGTCTTCATTTTAACTTATCGAAACCTGCTATGCTAGGGTAGCGAAAACACACGACGATTAATTAGCGACAGGTCAAATGCTGTCGGCTATACTTCTTATAGCACAGGGTAAAGCCACGTGGTGAAATTTTATTTTGTTTTACTACTTGGTGGCTTATAGTTAGCGACCCGGGCGAATATCTGGTGTACTGGTATGATTTTGTATTACCTGGCAGGTGAATTAATTAGCAGACTTGATTAACAATTGTAAACTTTGACTGATCATTTACATTTGTAGTTTGCCACTGTGACGTTTGACTGATTCGACACTTGGTTTGTAAAGATAAAAATTGTTTTGGTTACATTGTATTATGTTTATACTGATAGCTCTAGGGTAGTAGAGTACGCTTGTTGTACCACGGAATTCACGTGCATTTCTGGCGTACTTTAGAATGGATTTAAGATCGGCGAATGTGTCATTATGTTTAGTGTTTAACAGCGGCCGGTGTTTTTATAAATCACCTACAGTTGAGCACGAGATTGTAACTAGTACTTTGTTATGCCAATCAACGGCACGACTTTCTTCTAACTTTTTAGTAGTGGATGACTGATCACTGTTTTTTTTTCAAATCTAGGCTATAAGGTTAACAATTAGGATAGTCCGGCGAGTTTGATATGCCCCTCGAACTTTCATTAGCATAATTTAACAGTTGATTATGCTGTTTATATCGTTGGTATGTTTTCATGGGCTGGAAGTGTCAGAGGACGCTTAGGTGCGATGCAAACACAAATCTAGGTGACCGATACTGCTAGTTTGCTCACGGAAATTTATATATTCAACGCAATAACCTTACGGTTTGTGTGTGCATAGGGGCCGGGATCATGTCAATTTATCCCAGCTGTAGCAAGATTCAAAACTTACTCGTGGTACAGTAAGCATTTTAAGTAGGTTTATCCACGGTGTTCAATTAACACATACTTGCATTATACTACCAGTGGTCTATATTGAAATAGAATCTAGGATCATGTGGTCCTGGGCAGACTACACTATTAGGGTCTTTAAGAGAAGGAATTATGTATATTTTGTATAATTATCACGATTAGTTACAATTATCAAGTGAAGACACTGTTTATTACACTTCTATATGTTTTATTGTAGTTGTAATATGATTAAAGAGAAACTGGAATGTTGCAGGAGCTAGGAAAAGGATTGACGTCAACGGAAGGCATTGGTTCTGATTCCACTTCTTTAAAAGGGCATCCGATCAAAACTGCAGTTTAGGTTAAGTATAATTAATACATACATAGTTTAATTTGTGCTTGTCATATTTGTTTAGCATCAGTCTGTTACTGCGAAGATGTCAAAGTTACGAGTGCACATGTGACGTTTAGTAATTTTACGGTAATGCTGTTGGTTCGGTATGCAATTTTACATCAGAAGAACGTATGGTGCGGGGAGTTCGGCGAGATCCTCGCCCTCTATGAACATAATTAAACAGCGGTTATCTGGCTACAGGGTATATCTATGACCCGATTGTATGCTTTCATAGGAGAATATCACATTGGCGCTCGATGTGTGGTACAAAAACAGAGCGCAAGGGCCGATTTTGCGCGATTTGCTTGAAAAATTGATATAGTCGGCACAGGACCTTGTATCGGATTCTTGCTGGGGTTTGGGTCGAATCATTATCTCCGCACTATATGTGATATGATAGATTCATTGTTTTTGAGGTCATTAAGTTCACTAAGTTTTTTATGTGGACCAACGTATCCTGTCGGCGGTCACATTAGTTTACTATACATTCAAGTTTATGTTTTAATGGCAACTGCATACATGCATATGGCGACATAAAGGAATTCCAATCAGACGCTGTTGATATGAAAACAAACGCCATATCCCGAGTAAGATAATCACAAGACCATGGTAATGGTTCATTGGACGTATTTCGAAATGGCATCATTCTTTTGGACGCTAGCAAATTCCGGATTGTACATTCAGGGTATAAAATGTAATTACAGGTATTGGCAGTTCCAAAAATGAAATACGACAGTATTTATATCGCTAGGCATTATTATAACTAATATATACAATTTAGTTTCAGGTACTTTGGTTGTGGTTATTTATACATGCGATATGTATATAAGTTTATTGTTAACATCTGAGACGATTGAAACAGGAAACTAAATACTACGTGTTAGGGAAAAAGAATACGATCTTTTAAAATACAATGATGAGTTCATTCAGAGCATAAATATTCCCCTGTTAGGTAATTGACCGGTAATGATACATTATATATTTTCGGTATTGCTTTGTTGACGTACAATCGAGAGGGAAAGGCTTAGTATGACTAAAATTGTAATTTCGGAATTTTTGACAGTTGGAATTTAGTCTTTCAATTTTTTACTTGGATTCAATCCCTTACTTGGTTGGACAGAGGGTAATATTCAGAAACATACGAGATTTAAAGCTGTGCCCAACTTCCGGTCTTATTAAGGGTCCCACATACTACACTCGGGGAACACGAGGTGATCTTTATCGAATATTTCTTAAACCATGTTTGAAATGATGTGAATGTTTTATCAAACGTATACATTTTAAAAATGATGCATGAAGCATCGAATATTTGTCTGGGGCCTTTTCCGGAGTCATGTTTCATTTGAATTGAGATACGTGAGATAATTTCATGGTGGTAGAGGAATGTTATAACAAAGCTATTGAAAAGAAGATAATTAATCAATTTGGGCCTAAACATATTCAAAATTAAAACAATTACATTTTAACAGTAGATATAGATATTACAACGACTGGATTCCACAGGGCCGACGGGTGCTACATTTCAAGACCGAATTAGATAGCTCTAGAGAATTATTGTCGAAAATAGTATAGGAATTTTGGGGAAATAAAATCATTATTTTATTTTGTGGCGGAAAATTCTTCAATTTAGGAGCGATCGGGGGTGTACATGGGTCTAATCAATGTGGATAGAATAACTTTTATACATTGACTACATTGCATGCTTATAATCGCTTTATTCCACAGTGAAAAATGTGGGGTGAACAGCGAGTAATAAGCTTCTAAAACTAATCTACGGGCTTGGGTTAAATAAGCATTAAAGAACTGGACAGATAGCTTTGACTAGGCGCTCTTTAATAGCTTTCTTTTGAGTAGGATCTTTGCTCGCCAAGCGGCGATGGTTTATTTGTTGCACTGGTTTATTTATGTACAAGCGTACTTATTGCTCGGCATGCGCCGATTATTGCTCGCCATGCGGCGAATACTAGTATTGGAATATTGCTCGGCATGCGCCGATTCTTGCTCGCCATGCGGCGAATACTAGTATTGGAATATTGCTCGGCATGCGCCGATTATTGCTCGCCATGCGGCGAATATTGCTCGGCATGCCCCGATTATTGCTCGCCATGCGGCGATTATTCACTTGGGTACAGGCGGGTACCTTGCGGACTGACTGGTTTTATTGCACGCCAGGCGGCGTTTATAATAGTTAAAATGGTAGGCCATGCGGCCATGGTTCGTTTGAATGCCATGCGGCATTCATGTATATTCTTCATACGCCAGGCGGCGTCAACATAATGAGAGTTACCGTGCAACATGGGAAGGGTTTTCGGATTTCAAAAATGTCGCCCCTGATCGCTCCAAGTAAATTCATTAATAGCATATCTTTCTCCGCAGTGTATAAATGCGGAGGAGTTCGTCATATGTGTAACTCCGTAGTGTTTAAATACGGAGTGATTACTTGTTTTAATTCTACGCTGCCATGACCATATCTGCCAAAATACACATTAATCCATCTGTTATACGTATATATTTGAAATATATTATCATAACAATTGGTTATATAGAAGTACCAAATGCTAGAATTATACAGTATGAATCATACAAAGTGGTTGTCGTTATTGATCATAATAGTTTGGCAACACCGAACGGGCACTCATTGGTCCTCTCGTATTTATAATTGTGTAATAACAACTACACACCGTAAGCGCGTATTGAATGGTGACAATACCAAACCCAATAGGATAATGGAGGGACGCGGAAGAATGAGTGCCGGTTGGGGTTTTTGTCGGGCTAAGAGTCCTGAAATAATCAGGATTAATTTCAATCAAAATTCAATCCATTTTATTTCGGCTCGATCATGCACGGGTTTTATTGTATTACTTTATTATTATTACTCATGAGTGTAGTTTTTATCGTCACTACACACCAGGCCAATCGACCGTTACAATTTATACTGCTCATCCAATGTAGACTATTGTGACGTATACAGGCACCCTTTATAAGCGCTTGTAACCGGGTTTTCGGCCTCATTCTGCTAACAAACGCTTCAGCTAAACCCCCGCCCACCACACCCTTATCACGTCATTTTAATGGAAATAAGGATAGAATGTTGGTATGAATGATATTGCCTCTAATGTTTATATGTTACAGTATTGTGGACTGGTTTATAGTGTGGACTTGGTATAGCGGCATCTCCGAGTAGAATATAATCTAAGACAGCACTGTGTCATCCAGGTAGAAGTCCTGGCGTAGTTCCGACATATAGTAATGGTAAGCGAGGACACATACCATTCAGGACGTCTGACGTTCATCAGAACAAAGTCATTATAGTTCAGCAAGAATCTGTGCGGAAGGACACGGAACAATATCAAGTATCCGAGGATTATTCTGGGACCATCTACTACAGTGTTTAAATCTAGTGTTAGTTCTTCATTAATAAAATTATAATTTTTTACGTGTGCAAGTGCTGGCGCTGAAATTCAGAGATGCGGGAAGACATTATGTGTAATATATACCAAGTGCGTTATACGTTGTCGGGGTTAATATATTTGTATTATGCAATTGAAGTTTCTCTTATGTAAGATGTCGCATACAGTAAGGTTTCACAAAAGAACATAATCAAATATATTAATATCTGGGTCAATAAAAGCAAAACTTTAACAAGTAAAGTTCAATATTGGAAAGTCTGTTTAAGAAAGTGAAACCTTGCTGTACGCAATTTTTTAGTATTTTTAAATCAAACCGTCTGGCAGCGGAACATTCTTCAATTTAGGAGCGATCGGGGGTGGACATGGGTCTAATCAATGTGGATAGAATAACTTTTATACATTGACTACATTGCATGCTTATAATCGCTTTATTCCACAGTGAAAAATGTGGGGTGAACAGCGAGTAATAAGCTTCTAAAACTAATCTACGGGCTTGGGTTAAATAAGCATTAAAGAACTGGCCAGATAGCTTTGACTAGGCGCTCTTTAATAGCTTTCTTTTGAGTAGGATCTTTGCTCGCCAAGCGGCGATGGTTTATTTGTTGCACTGGTTTATTTATGTACAAGCGTACTTATTGCTTGGCATGCGCCGATTATTGCTCGCCATGCGGCGAATACTAGTATTGGAATATTGCTCGGCATGCGCCGATTCTTGCTCGCCATGCGGCGAATACTAGTATTGGAATATTGCTCGGCATGCGCCGATTATTGCTCGCCATGCGGCGAATATTGCTCGGCATGCCCCGATTATTGCTCGCCATGCGGCGATTATTCACTTGGGTACAGGCTGGCACCTTGCGGACTGACTGGTTTTATTGCACGCCAGGCGGCGTTTATAATAGTTAAAATGGTAGGCCATGCGGCCATGGTTCGTTTGAATGCCATGCGGCATTCATGTATATTCTTCATACGCCAGGCGGCGTCAACATAATGAGAGTTACCGTGCAACATGGGAAGGGTTTTCGGATTTCAAAAATGTCGCCCCTGATCGCTCCAAGTAAATTCATTAATAGCATATCTTTCTCCGCAGTGTATAAATGCGGAGGAGTTCGTCATATGTGTAACTCCGTAGTGTTTAAATACGGAGTGATTACTTGTTTTAATTCTACGCTGCCATGACCATATCTGCCAAAATACACATTAATCCATCTGTTATACGTATATATTTGAAATATATTATCATAACAATTGGTTATATAGAAGTACCAAATGCTAGAATTATACAGTATGAATCATACAAAGTGGTTGTCGTTATTGATCATAATAGTTTGGCAACACCGAACGGGCACTCATTGGTCCTCTCGTATTTATAATTGTGTAATAACAACTACACACCGTAAGCGTGTATTGAATGGTGACAATACCAAACCCAATAGGATAATGGAGGGACGCGGAAGAATGAGTGCCGGTTGGGGTTTTTGTCGGGCTAAGAGTCCTGAAATAATTTGCAAATACGCGTCAATTTCACGGCCATTTTACAGTTTTTGACGTTTCATGGTTCGATGAACCGCTGTATTTAATTTTGTGGAAAAAACTTGATCCAGACCTTTGACAGTCAATACCAAGTACACAAAATTTCATGCAAAAATAATAAAAAATAAAAAAGTTATAACGATAAAACGACGTGTGTACTTATAAGTTTTGCCGAGTGTATAAACTCAGTACAAAAAGAAAAGTAAGTTGCAATGTAATGGGCGTTTTCTACATACAATCGGGATATAGATTACTACTATTATTCCATAATCACACATCACAAGTGAGTTGTTGGAACAAATTAATATCCATGAAAAAATTGTGTTTTAATGAATCATGTACACAAATGGTCAATAGTGTGAAATGCCAAAACATCAAAATGAAAAAGGGAGGATTTTTGTTAAAAAATGAAATTTTCAAAATAAACGGCTTGTTCACATACCAATGGTTTCCAATGGTGAGTCTGGCTCATTTGGTTGCCAACCGGTAGCGATACCTCAGGTGTGCAACCCTGATATAGGCATGCTGTCTTTGCGTAGTAACACACAGACTATCGGGTATTGGTCTTTCTTTTACACTACCCGTTGCATTTTAATGTTGCAGTAGACGGGATATTGTGTCAAGACTACGGTTAAACTGTCATGTGGCATCAGTTATATTGACGCCAGCACTGAGGAGACAAATAACCCGGTTACAGACATCATCAGACAGCCGTCCCATAGTTCCAAGTGACTGTATTTGAAAGATGAACATTTATTTAACTGTGGCTGTCCACTATCTACAGAGATATAATGATTTCTGCAATGAAATTATTCATGCAGACTGGTAGCACGTGAATCTCGTGTTTTTACAAGTAAGGGCAATAGCGGGTCATCAAATGCAAAAACAACGTGTTGTTGTAATCACAATGTGTAGAAACCACTTTTGATCGGTTATGCAAAATATTATGTCGATAGGTACTGAACTTTTCCCACAACATCAAAAATACTATCCTAAAACAACTAACGTTTCTTTTTGTACTGAGTTTAAATCATACAACACAATTAGTTAGTCAGGAACTCATTGAATTTTTCTTGCAATTTGTTGATCTGGAATGGTGTAAGTTCCTTGTAACAACTAAAGAACCTTCCTGTATCTCTAAGACCCGATAGTTCTTCTTGAGATTTCACACAATAGATTTTCTCATTATAATGTTCATCACGAAGATTTCTAGAGCCAGGATCATGTATGTACAATATGATAAGATTACCTGAAAATAGACAAATTACATAAAAATCTTATGTTACCATCTCAAGTTGAAATTTTAAAATGCTGTTACCAAGTGAATGGTTTTAAAGAAAGATCTAGCAAATGATACTCTGTATAACATGCCCAGCATAGCCTTTATTTGCGAGTCAAATTTCTGCTGAAATAGTGCCTCCACCAGTATTTGAACCTGGGTCGCCATATTAGATGGCAAGTGCGCTAACCATTGAGCTACGGAGGCACACATAACAAACAAGAGATGTTTGTAAAACACATATGCCCCCATGGCAGCCCATTAGTCAGAAATTGTACGTTATTGAACGGAAACCATCAGACAGACAGACGCACAGACAGACTGGCCGGGACAATAGGTGTTGACATAGATCAGTCGCAAAAGATTACCACTATCGCTTCATGCTAGGTGTGAGAGCAAAAATAGTTAAATGATGTTTGAATCATCTTTCATTTTGTTATATTTACACTCTGTATCAAAATACGGTAACACTATGCCAATAAAATACTTGATATATGTACAAGAACTTACCATTTATTTCCATTGTTTTATAATATGTTTTCCTGTGGAGATCTCCTAAACCAAGACCTGGTTGTTCAATAATCACATGTCTGAAAGTAAGTATTAATCACATTGATAACTACATGGGTGCATAATCTATATAGAACAAGTAATTAAGAATTGCAAGCAATACAGAAGTCCCCTACCGGTTTGTGGCCATTTTCAATGTTTCTGTTGCCATAGTCGTGCTTAATCCCCTTATTGCCCCCTATCCACATATCAAGTTTCATAAACTTAGCTTGAAAACTGTTTGAGTTATGGCAGGATCCAGATTTTGGCATATTTTCACTCTTTCTGTTGCCATAGCAACCACAATTTTTGTCAGAATCAAAATATTTTAGACGTGCATAATTCCCTTATTGCCCCCTATCCACATATCATGTTTCATAAACCTAGCCTGAAAACTGTTTGAGTTATGGCAGGATCCAGATTTGGGCATATTTTCTCTCTTTCTGTTGCCATAGCAACCACAATTTTTGTCAGAATCAAAATATTTTAGACGTGCATAATTCCCTTATTGCCCCAATCCACATATCAAGTTTCATAAACCTAGCTTGGAAACTGTTTGAGTTATGTCAGGATCCAGATTGTTTGACGGACTGACGGACTGACGGACTGACTGACTGACTGACGGACTGACTGACTGACGGACTGACTGACGGACGGACGGCAAACCTATAGTCCCCTCCGGTCAAAAACCGGTAGGGACTAATAAACAACAGGTGTGAGAGCTATATATACAATGTAGAAACAAAAATTGTATTTGTTTACTGCAACAGCAAATTTCATAATATCTTTTGTAATTTAAGTTTTTGAGCAGACACTGATTTTCCATTTTTGAACCAAGCAGCCCCACTTTCAATAATTCTAAGGTGAGGCATTTCAATAAGAAATTTCAAGTCAATATAATGAACAATTTAAACAAGACACATTTAAAATTTTGGTAACATTTCTTACCTTTCATTGAATTCACAGATCATCAGAAACACTTGACATATTGGTAACATATTTGTATGCTCCACTTTTCTTATAGTACAAAATCCATTATTAAAATCTTGCATCTTCAAATTTTTAAGTAACGTTGTTATTTCACCTTGTAGTTTTGGATTGAACAAGATTATGCAAATCTGGCTGTCAGGTGAATCATTTTTGTTTTGGGCATGTAGATTCCCTCTTTTTGGGGCAACTAAATCGCTTCTCTTTGAAATTTGTGAATCCTCTAAATGTTTTCTTGTCATCTGAATATAAAACAAGAGTTTTGTAGTTGAAAATGGATTTTTTTTATTTTGGTGTATTTATATTATAGACTAAGATCAAAAATTACTTCACTGGAGTTATCACAAATAGAGTATCTGAGTCATGAATGAAAACATAATTTTGCCCAAAACTATATTGTTTCTGTTTATCTTATGGTGAGTTCAGTGTCTATGAAAATGACACCTCTGAAACATTGAAAGGCTTCTTCTTTGTGTCGGTCTACTGACCTAGTTTGTTTTGCAAATGTCTCATTATGATTATAGGTATTCCAGTATAAAAATCTGAATCCAAAATAATGTATCTACTTACTGGTTCACGTGTAGATGCTGAAGTAGAGCCTTTGGTATGTGGCCTTTGATATATCCAGAACACAAATAACAGCAAGACAATAACTATGGCAGACAGCAGAACAAGAAGATTGGCTTGTTTATCTGAAAGTTGATAAAACATATAAATAAGTCATTTTTATTCATGATTTTCATACCTATAGTGATCTGGAATGTGTTGCTGACAAACTTAAGATAACCAAGTTATAACCTTTTAATTAAAAAAGTGTTACTGTGTAAGCATGTACAAAATGAAAGTGATAACAGTATTTAGCTTTACATTCCAGGGCAGTCCGATGACAAAATCGGGAAAAATTGAGCTCCATGGATGACTTTTCTATACTTTCAAAATCTATTTTCCAGGTCTATACTTATAATGGTCTTATGAGTGCTGGGAAATTGCCTCGATATTGTAAACACACATTGCAATAGTATTGCATTGGCCAGTATCAAGGGCACTTGGTCATGCATTTCTGAAATACTAGAGATTTGTGCTTCAGATGCTTTGGGAGATCGGAACCAGAATTGTGTTATTCATTATGTTGCATTGGAAGAATAAGGTGGTAACTGCTACTTACAACCCAATAAGACCCAAACAAAAGAATGTTCTCATAACAAGGTGCATCTTAGGAACCTATTTTCATACAAGAGGGCCCAAAGGGCCCTAGGTCGCTCACCTGTCGTACTTGTGCATGCACACCCCTATGGTGATCCTACACATTTTCTGAATAAAATTTAAGGAAATTCAGCCTCTATTGCAAGTTTTTGTATGATTTGACCATGTGACCTAGCGTTTGACCCCAGATGACTTAATTAATATCAAACTTAACCTAGATTGTGTTGAGATGATTATTAGGACCAAATTTCATAAAGATTAAGTGGAAATTGTAACCTCTGGTGACTACACAGGGTTTTTCTTTGATCAGACCCATAATTTAAACAAAATATTTCCTCCATATAACTGTACAAATACATGCTATAAAGACAGAACAATACCTGAACACTTAAAAAAATAATTATGGTTCCAGTGGGGTTTGAACCCACGACCCTCAGGAAAATGTCAATTGACATTGTGACCTTGTTTTTGACGCCAGATGACCCAAAATCGAACTTGGCCTAGATTTTGTTGACAGGATCATTGTGACAAAGTTTCATAAAGATTAGGTTGAAATTGTAACCTCTGGTGACTGACTACACACGGTTTTTCTATGATTTGACCTATATTTTAAACAAAATATTTTGGAATATTTTTCCTCCATATAACTGTACAAATACATGCTATAAAGACAAAACAATACCTAAACACTTAAAAAAAAAAAAAAAAAAAATTATGGTTCCAGTGGGGGTTGAACCCACGACCATCAGGAAAATGTACAAATAAATGCTTTACAGACAAAACAATACCTAAACACTCATAAAAAAAAAAAAAAAAAAAAAAAATTATGGTTCCAGTGGGGGTTGAACCCACGACCATCAGGAAAATGTACAAATAAATGCTTTACAGACAAAACAATACCTAAACACTCAAAAAAAATAAAAATAAAAAAATAAAAATTATGGTTCCAGTGGGGTTTGAACCCACGACCCTCAGGATAATGTCTACGTTCCCTACAGCGCTTTGATTTCCACTTAACCCTTACAATTCACACCCTGCTTTAAATACTAGAATATTTTGATATTTGACCTTTACAAAACTGCTGTGAACCCTGATACACATTTTCATTGGTTGATGAAAGTTTACTTGTATGTATAGAGCATAGAGAGTTACAGCAGAGTTTAGTGACCATGAAGACTACATGTTGAAAGGTTTAAAACAAGGTTTTTCTATAATTTGACCTAGTGAGCTAGTTTTTGACCTCAGATGACCCAATATCGAACTTGACCTAGATTTTGTTGAGATGATCATTGTGACCAAGTTTCATAAAGATTAGGCTCAAATTGCGACCTCTAGTGTGTTCACAAGCTTTTTCAATGATTTGGCCTCGTGACCTAGTTTTTAACCCCAGATGACCCAATATCGAACTTGACCTAGATTTTATAGAGATGATCATTGTGATCAAGTTTCATAAAGATTAGGCTCAAATTGTGACCTCTAATGTGTTCACAAGGTTTTCCTTTGATTTGGCCTAGTGACCTAGTTTTTGACCCCAGATGACCCAATATCGAACTTGACCTAGATTGTATGAAGATGATCATTGTGATCAAGTTTCATATTGATCAGGCTAAATTTGTGACCTATAGTGTGTTCACAAGCAATTGTGAACGGACGGACGGACGGACGACGGACGAAGAGCGATCACAAAAGCTCACCTTGTCACTTTGTGACAGGTGAGCTAAAAATCGGAAGAGGACTTATTGACCAAACTGAAGTAGAAAAGCCTTTTTTCTAAAGTAAGGAGTAGTTTTCAGATAGCTAGTCTTTTCTCCTTTTCCCAAAATAGCTCTTACAACCAGATTCTTCTTAGGCAACAATGAAGGCACAAACAGACATCGAATGCGTAAACAGACAATGAAGGCACAGACAGACATCGAAGGCACAATCAGGCAATGAAGGTACAAATAGACAATGAAGGCCCAAAAATACAATGAAGGCACAAACAGACAGTAAAGGCACAAACAGATTCTGAAGGCACAGACATACTATGAAGGCAAAAACTTAATATAAATGCACAAACCTTGCCTAGCCTCCATAGATTCTTGCTTTTGTACATCTAAACCTTTCTTCATGTTAACTATACGTTCTTCTGCCTCTTTCACCTTAGATTGCAGGGTTCTTACAGTTTCCCCCGAATCTTTCTCAAATTGCTCTGAGTAGCTGTTAATTAGGTCATCCAATTTTTTCTTAATTTTTGGGTCAGCTTGGTAGACAAACTCGCTTTCTAAGATATCTGCAGCAATATCTATAATTTTCTGAGATAACCGCTCCTTTACTAACTCTTCTTCTACTTTACCTGTCATATCAACCAATTTTAATTGTTTATCAAACAAATCTTTCAGTTTATTGTCAATATCTTGAATAAGTGTTTCATCATCAGTATATTTTTTTATCAGTGGTGGAGAAATATCAGAAACATGTTTGCTGATAGCATCATTTAGGGTTTTTGTAAGATATGACTTTACATTCTCATTTTCTAACGTATTTTTCACAGCTTTAGGTCCTTCCACAGTTATCTGGTTATTTATAACCTCATTTAGTACTTCTTCAATTTGGTTCTGAACCATTGGTGTTGTATTCTCACCATTGTTCTTATGATATTTAGTCAGTTTTTGTGTAACTAAGTCATGAACGGTCTCAGCAGTTTTTGTACTCAACACAACTTCTTCAACAAGTTTTCTAACCTCAGCGTTGCTCTTGTCTTCAACAGTGAGCTTGTGTTGAGTTTTCAAAAGAGAGGAAACAAGATGATAAAGATGTTCATTAATGTACTTGTCCACCCATTGAGTCACCTTGTCATCAATTATGGTTGGGGTACCGTTAGACATTAGAACTGGTATTCTAACACCCATTTCATTGTTTATACCGGTATCTATATAGGACTGTCCATCTTCAGTTACATTCAAAATGTCATTCAAGCTTTCTGCTAGATAGTGCACCTGAATGTGTCGGACGTACAGTGTTAAACAGAAAGCACATGCCAGAAATGTAAATACAACTATGAACCATTGAATGCTGAAATGGAAATTGAAATCTTGTTTTAGTTACAAACTAGTTGGGGTTTTGACACAAGAACCTATGTCTCCCACAAGGGGCTGTAACTCTGGCTAAATGTACAAATTCAATTCTGGACTATACCGTAAAACGGGTTATTTCTGCAGGTAGAAAATTTTGCGATTTGGGCCTAAAATGGGTACGGTAGGTTTATTTCTGCGGTTTTTATTTCTGCGACATACCAGAAAATCGGGAATTAATTTGTGCGGGTTTCAGAAACAGGAAGAAATATCTGCAAATGGTGAATAACGACCGTATCTACTACGGCATGATCAACAACATGATAACACTGCTTGTATGATTTAGATTTAATTGTTAATTTTATACAGAACTCAGTTTTTTTCATTTTTGGAACATCAGAACAGAACAGAACAGAACATTTTCAGCAGTACATGCACTACCGGTAAACTAAATCAATGCATTTAACGGCATATTATCCTCAACCCAGTCTATTATCCCCGCACCCCTAAAACCACATAATTATGATGATGTCTGGCTGTGCTCGAATATCAGTACAAACTACAGTGCTGCAATTTGAACCAGTTGTCAAACTTACATCAACGAGTATTGAGGGTCAATACCAATATAACACATACCATTCATTAATTGTTAAACAAACAAGCAAAACAAAGACAGTAGATCACTATACAGTCCGTGCAGGATAATGTGGCAGTCACGTGACACAATGTGGACACTGTCAATTGATTGAATTAGGTAAACCATGGTTAAGGTTTGTGATTATAAATCATTCTAACCATCCATCCTTTCAAACATACTTCATAGCCGAGTGGTTTAGTGCGTAGATACTTTCTAACAATATTGATATTTTTGGCCGCGAGTTCGAAACCTTGTCAAGTTGTATGTATTTTTTTATTTCTTTTTCTCATCTTTAAGAGTTTTACAGAAAAATGGCTTAAATAATCAGTTCTATCCAATAGTGATACAAACCTGTAATTAAAGTTATTAAGTCTATTATTAAAGAGTGTATAGCCTAAATATACATGTACACAATCAACGACTTAGGTATTGTAACTACCAACACGAAGCCACAGATACATTATCTGAGTGTGACTGTAACTCAGACCATGATACAGCAGATGAAGTGATGTAAAATTATTTTGTATTGTAATGATTGTGTGTTCTTGTCATAAAAGTTGAATTAAAAATGATTTTATCATGACCATAATAAAACAAGAAAAATATATAATTAACAAATTATAAATTCTCTCGAAAAGAATATGAAAATAACATTAAAAATATTGTGATGAATTCAAAAAAAATACTTAAGACTTCTTTGATGGGTTGAACTTGAATCGCTCAGTTACAATTCCTGTGCGTTACCACCTGAGCTATTACAGCATACATAACTACTTGCAATTATTTAGTGCTTATATTGCATTGTAATTAGTCAAGCATGAAGATAAGGCCAAGCAATTTAACTGCCTGGATAACTGTCTATGTTAAATGTTAAATTTCGTCGTTGAATGGATGGTAAAGGATTATCTGCACAAGGCAGTCATACTGGTCTGAAAGGTAAACAAACACTGGTCCATATTAAGTCTGTATTTCAACAGTTACAACTTACATAGTATTTAATGAAACGGACAAACAACAAACAATTAGATTCTTTTAAAGTTATCTGTAATCAATATCATGTATTACCTGTCGTGAAATAGACTCGACTGCCACATTATCTAGCACGAACTATAGTTGGACAAACATAAATTGGCCGGGCTAAATTTAGCGATAGTAAATAAACACAACAGTGACCTTCACATCTAATTAACCGAAAAATTTGGTAGACATCATATTGGGCAATCAGTTCTCCAATAGACCCAGTGGCTCAGTGGTAACGCTTCAGCTTATAGATGATTTACCAGATATGCTTTTTTGTACGCAGGATCGAATCCATTTATTGTCTATTTTTTATCATATTCTTTTTTCATTATTTCAACATTTTAAAATTACAAATCCTATAAAGAAAAGACCAAACGAAAAAAGAAGAAAAAGGCAATATACACAAAGTGTTTTCTTTTAGAAATACCAGAATGAGTTGGATTCGAACTCGCACATAATAAAAACATACCTTTGTTGCGACTGGACCTTGCGCTTTACCGACTGAGCTATTTCCTCATTGGTTATTGAATTGTATTTAATGCGCCTAAATAATTTACTTCAGGTGCAAAAGATAAAAAAGAATGTTTATGTTCTGGTACTATTTATAGCCCGGCCAATTTATCTTTGTCCGATTATATACCTGTGAAAAATACGACAGTAACAAAACACTAGAAAGATATAGATTATAGGTATATTACCAGTATATTGAAGCAAAATATGGAAGTTAAATTTTGCGAACAAAATTTTTACGGATGTTTAATTTTGCGGAATTTAATTTTACGGGACAGCCTCAAACCGCAAAAAACGCAGAAATAAAAACTCGTAGAAATTACCCGCTATACGGTATTAACAACTAGACTTGGTACCAAGCATTGATTTGAAGTATCATTGACATCAGACCAGTGCTTAAGAAGAACAAGGGCAGAACAACTTATAATAACAAAATAATACTAATTTAGCTTTAGACAATTGTGAAACAAGTTTTTCCATCTTTTATTTATCACTCTCAACACCTCATTCTTTTCATTATCACCATGAGTGTCTAGCAAAGAAATTTCAGGTACCATTTTTATAAGTCTTTGGTATGACACAGTCTGAGAGCAAACATATCCTGACCTCCCACACTAGATGTGGATGCTCTAGGCGGTGGTTTAACCCGTCACTCCATCATGAAAAAAATCTATTTACACAGTTTAAGTCACCTAATACAATGTATATGATAACAACATGCAACTTAATCAGATCAGGAGTAATGTAAAGTCAGTTGAGTGGACACACATCTGAAAGAAGACTCCAAACTGGTCACTTATAAGAGAACGGTTAGATGTTGTATAAATCACAAATATATCAATTATTCAGGTCAGTCACTTGATAACATAACATTATGTACATACACATGACAATTTCTCTTATTAAAGCCTAATTCTAATACTGGTAGACACTTTGTGTTTTAGTGAATAATGTATTGGTTATCACTGCCTTTTTCTCCAATTAAAATGTTTAAAACAATAAAAACTACCATGTTATGATATTTCAATGTTTGTGTATAAATGGACTATACAGTTGGTTCAAAGTTATCTGTCACAACCGCGTAAACAAACATTCAAGTCGATCGATTATTACAGGTGTGTCAGGACTATATCCTAAAATCATCAATACATTTAGATGGTCAAGACTTTAACTGCCCTATAGCCGAGTGGTTAACTGCTATGGTTTTGTGAATATTATTTTGAAACATATACAGTTCACTGTGAGTTCCAATCTTTGCCCAGATTTTTTTAATTTTGCTTAAAATATGTAACTTTATCAATGCTCATTCCGGTGATTAAATACATGTATAATATAATGAATAAACTCTTCGCGTTTGTAATCAAACACACCATGATTGAGTTCATCCTATGAAGTGGAAAATTAACAAATAATGTTTGCATTCAATATACTAGTACATGCCGACAAAAAATATAGCATCTCTATATTAAGCCATCTTCTTTGATCGCAACGAAATTATTCAATCGATTCGTCGATATAAAACATCAGAAAAAATATATAAAAAGCAAACAAAAATACAAAAAAGAAAAGCGCATCATGCTAGATTCGAACCCTTGTATAGAAGTATGAATATCTCCAATATGCTGAAACCGTGCATTTAGCGGACTGCGCTATTTACGCTCATGAACGATTCAATGCTTATTTTAATACATTAAACTATGGTCAAATATGGTATGGGTAAAATAAGAGGACTGATTGGTCAATCTAGATATTTACCTATTCAGAAATGGATTATTCTGGCGGTTTTGACAGATATCTTTGAATCGACAGTACATCATTTCAGTTCTGTGGAGATAATAGACTAATAAGTCATGACATAATATAAACAGAACCATGGAGTGTAGGGTTACACAAGGAAAGGATATATTTGTTATCACAGACAGGCCCTAATCACCCTAAAATGCACTTTACAGTATACCAAAAGATCCAAGGATATATTTTTAGTCCACTTCAATTAAGGCCAAAACAAATTAATATTGTGGTTGTGAAATATGCTGAAAAAAGGTAAGTAAGTAGGAAAAACAAATAAAAAAGGGTACGGGCAAAACACCTAGGGTCGGTCAGGTGACCAGAACCACACTATTTGTTTTGGCCTTACACAAAAATCTTAAATACTATTATTTTTTATATTTTAGTGGTACATAACGGAAAAACATGTTTAATTGATTCTAGAACATGTAGAAGTCTAGATAGTCTAACACATACACACGAGCGGCTCATATATTCTACTTTACTGAAACATGAGCGGCTCATACATTCTACTTTACTGAAACATGAGGGGCTCATACATTCTACTTTACTGAAACATGAGGGGCTCATTATGTTCTACTTTACTGAAACATGAGGGGCTTATTATGCTCTACTTTACTGAAATGTGAGCAGCTCATTTTGCTCTACTTTACTGAAACATGAGCGGCTCATTATGTTCTACTTTACTGAAACATGAGCAGCTCATTATGTTCTGCTTTACTGAAACATGAGCGGCTCATTATGTTCTACTTTACTGAAACATGAGCAGCTCATTATCCTCTACTTAACTGAAACATGAGCGGCTCATTATGCTCTACTTTACTGAAACATGAGTGGCTCATTATGTTCTACTTTATTGAAAGATGAGCAGCTCATATATTCTACTTTACTGAAACATGAGCAGCTCATTATGTTCTACTTTACTGAAACATGAGCGGGTCATTATGTTCTACTTTACTGAAACATGAGCGGGTCATTTTGCTCTACTTTACTGAAACATGAGCAGCTCATTATGTTCTGCTTTACTGAAACATGAGTGGCTCATTATGTTCTGCTTTACTGAAACATGAGTGGCTCATATATTCTACATAACTGAAACATGAGCGGGTCATTATGTTCTACTTTACTGAAACATGAGCGGGTCATTATGTTCTACTTTACTGAAACATGAGCGGGTCATTTTGCTCTACTTTACTGAAACATGAGCAGCTCATTATGTTCTGCTTTACTGAAACATGAGTGGCTCATTATGTTCTGCTTTACTGAAACATGAGTGGCTCATATATTCTACATAACTGAAACATGAGCGGGTCATTATGTTCTACTTTACTGAAACATGAGCGGGTCATTTTGCTCTACTTTACTGAAACATGAGCAGCTCATTATGTTCTGCTTTACTGAAACATGAGCAGCTCATTATGTTCTGCTTTACTGAAACATGAGTGGCTCATTATGTTCTGCTTTACTGAAACATGAGTGGCTCATATATTCTACATAACTGAAACATGAGCGGCTCATTATGTTCTACTTTACTGAAACATGAGCGGGTCATTATGTTCTGCTTTACTGAAACATTAGCAGCCCATTATCCTCTACTTAACTGAAACATGAGTGGCTCATTATGTTCTACTTTATTGAAACATGAGCAGCTCATTATGTTCTACTTTACTGAAACATGTGCGGCTCATATATTCTACTTTACTGAAACATGAGCGGCTCATACATTCTACTTTACTGAAACATGAGCGGCTCATACATTCTACTTTACTGAAACATAAGCAGCTCATTATCCTTTACTTTACTGAAACATGAGCAGCTCATTATCTTTTACTTTACTGAAACATGAGGGGCTCATTATGTTCTACTTTACTGAAACATGAGCAGCTCATTATGTTCTACTTTACTGAAACATGAGCAGCTCATTATGTTGTACTTTATTGAAACATGAGCAGCTCACTATGTTCTACTTTACTGAAACATGAGCAGCTCATTATGTTCTACTTTATTGAAACATGAGCAGCTCATTATGTTGTACTTTACTGAAACATGAGCAGCTCATTATGTTCTGCTTTACTGAAACATGAGCGGCTCATTATGTTCTACTTAACTGAAACATGAGCGGCTCATTATGTTCTACTTTACTGAAACATGAGCAGCTCATTATGTTCTGCTTTACTGAAACATGAGCGGCTCCTTATGTTCTACTTTACTGAAACATGAGCAGCTCATTATCCTCTACTTAACTGAAACATGAGCGGCTCATTATGCTCTACTTTACTGAAACATGAGCAGCTCATTATGTTCTACTTTATTGAAACATGAGCAGCTCATTATGTTCTACTTTACTGAAACATGAGCAGCTCATTTTGTTCTACTTTATTGAAACATGAGCAGCTCATTAGGTTCTGCTTTACTGAAACATGAGTGGCTCATTATGTTCTGCTTTACTGAAACATGAGTGGCTCATATATTCTACATAACTGAAACATGAGCGGGTCATTATGTTCTACTCTACTGAAACATGAGCGGGTCATTATGTTCTGCTTTACTGAAACATGAGCAGCTCATTATCCTCTACTTAACTGAAACATGAGCAGCTCATTATCCTCTACTTAACTGAAACATGAGCAGCTCATTATGTTCTGCTTTACTGAAACATGAGTGGCGCATTATGTTCTGCTTTACTGAAACATGAGTGACTCATATATTCTACATAACTGAAACATGAGCGGCTCATTATGTTCTACTTTACTGAAACATGAGCGGGTCATTATGTTCTGCTTTACTGAAACATGAGCAGCTCATTATGTTCTACTTTACTGAAACATGAGCGGGTCATTATGTTCTGCTTTACTGAAACATGAGTGGCTCATATATTCTAAATAACTGAAACATGAGCGGCTCATTATGTTCTACTTTACTGAAACATGAGCGGGTCATTATGTTCTGCTTTACTGACACATTAGCAGCCCATTATCCTCTACTTAACTGAAACATGAGTGGCTCATTATGTTCTACTTTATTGAAACATGAGCAGCTCATTATGTTCTACTTTACTGAAACATGTGCGGCTCATATATTCTACTTTACTGAAACATGAGCGGCTCATACATTCTACTTTACTGAAACATGAGCGGCTCATACATTCTACTTTACTGAAACATAAGCAGCTCATTATCCTTTACTTTACTGAAACATGAGCAGCTCATTATCTTTTACTTTACTGAAACATGAGGGGCTCATTATGTTCTACTTTACTGAAACATGAGCAGCTCATTATGTTCTACTTTACTGAAACATGAGCAGCTCATTATGTTGTACTTTATTGAAACATGAGCAGCTCACTATGTTCTACTTTACTGAAACATGAGCAGCTCATTATGTTCTACTTTATTGAAACATGAGCAGCTCATTATGTTCTGCTTTACTGAAACATGAGCGGCTCATTATGTTCTACTTAACTGAAACATGAGCGGCTCATTATGTTCTACTTTACTGAAACATGAGCAGCTCATTATGTTCTGCTTTACTGAAACATGAGCAGCTCACTATGTTCTACTTTACTGAAACATGAGCAGCTCATTATGTTCTGCTTTACTGAAACATGAGCGGCTCATTATGTTCTACTTTACTGAAACATGAGCAGCTCATTATGTTCTACTTTATTGAAACATGAGCAGCTCACTATGTTCTACTTTACTGAAACATGAGCAGCTCATTATGTTCTACTTTACTGAAACATGAGCAGCTCATTATGTTCTGCTTTACTGAAACATGAGCGGCTCATTATGTTCTACTTAACTGAAACATGAGCGGCTCATTATGTTCTACTTTACTGAAACATGAGCAGCTCATTATGTTCTGCTTTACTGAAACATGAGCGGCTCCTTATGTTCTACTTTACTGAAACATGAGCAGCTCATTATCCTCTACTTAACTGAAACATGAGCGGCTCATTATGCTCTACTTTACTGAAACATGAGCAGCTCATTATGTTCTACTTTATTGAAACATGAGCAGCTCATTATGTTCTACTTTACTGAAACATGAGCAGCCCATTATGTTCTACTTTACTGAAACATGAGGGGCTCATTATGTTCTACTTTACTGAAACATGAGGGGCTTATTATGCTCTACTTTACTGAAACGTGAGCAGCTCATTTTGCTCTACTTTACTGAAACATGAGCGGCTCATTATGCTCTACTTTACTGAAACATGAGCAGCTCATTATGTTCTGCTTTACTGAAACATGAGCGGCTCCTTATGTTCTACTTTACTGAAACATGAGCAGCTCATTATCCTCTACTTAACTGAAACATGAGCGGCTCATTATGCTCTACTTTACTGAAACATGAGCGGCTCATTATGTTCTACTTTATTGAAACATGAGCAGCTCATATATTCTACTTTACTGAAACATGAGCAGCTCATTATGTTCTACTTTACTGAAACATGAGCGGCTCATTATGTTCTACTTTACTGAAACATGAGCAGCTCATTATGTTCTGCTTTACTGAAACATGAGTGGCTCATTATGTTCTGCTTTACTGAAACATGAGTGGCTCATATATTCTACATAACTGAAACATGAGCAGCTCATTATGTTCTACTTTACTGAAACATGAGCGGGTCATTATGTTCTGCTTTACTGAAACATGAGCAGCTCATTATCCTCTACTTAACTGAAACATGAGCGGCTCATTATGTTCTACTTTATTGAAACATGAGCAGCTCATTATGTTCTACTTTACTGAAACATGAGCAGCTCATTATGTTCTACTTTACTGAAACATGAGCAGCTCATTATGTTCTACTTTACTGAAACATGAGCAGCTCATTATGTTCTACTTTACTGAAACATGAGTGGCTCTGTATGTTTTACTTTACTGAAACATGAGCAGCTCTTTATGTTTTACTTTACTGAAACATGAGGGGCTCATTATGTTCTACTTTACTGAAACATGAGTGGCTCTGTATGTTTTACTTTACTGAAACATGAGCAGCTCTTTATGTTTTACTTTACTGAAACATGAGGGGCTCATTATGTTCTACTTTACTGAAACATGAGCAGCTGATTATGTTCTGCTTTACTGAAACATGAGCAGCTCATACAATCTACTTTACTGAAACATGAGTGGCTCATTATGTTTTACTTTACTGAAACATGAGCAGCTGATTATGTTTTACTTTACCGAAACATGAGCAGCTCATTATGTTTTACTTTACTGAAACATAAGTGGCCCATTATGTTTTACTATACTGAAACATGAGCAGCTCATTATGTTCTACTTTACTGAAACATGAGTGGCTCATTATGTTCTACTTTACTGAAACATGAGCAGCTCATACATTCTACTTTACTGAAACATGAGCGGCTCATTTATGTTCTACTTTACTGAAACATGAGCAGCTCATTATGTTCTACTTTACTGAAACATGAGCAGCTCATTATGTTTTACTTTACTGAAACATGAGTGGCTCATTATGTTCTACTTTACTGAAACATGAGCAGCTCATACATTCTACTTTACTGAAACATGAGCGGCTCATTATGTTCTACTTTACTGAAACATGAGTGGCTCATTATGTTTTACTTTACTGAAACATGAGCAGCTCATTATGTTTTACTTTACTGAAACATGAGCAGCTCATTATGTTTTACTTTACCGAAACATGAGCAGCTCATTACTGTATTCCTAGAAATGGTTTCGCGCATTTTAAGTTAGCGACTTTCGCGGGAGGTATTATTTCGCGAAGTTTAATAGCCGAGAAAATGTTCCCTCCAACGAATCCGCGAACGTTTCTAGCTTCTTCATACTAAACATGCTAAAATCGCAAAACATTAGACGAAGGATAATTGTACTTACGCATACCTGACGTGGGAACTTCTCTCAATAAATCCATATTGATAAAATCTAAGAACAATTGCGCTAATTTTCTCAATATAAACATCAATTTCGATCTTCTAAGAATCGTGCATATTGTATAGTCCGCCCATGATAATGTGATATTTACAAACATGAACCGGTTTGGTCAACTGTGGCAAAGTCGGTTTACAAATCACTTAAATAAACAGATAAGGTCAGTAATGTTCTCAAAACATCATTGATAACCCGTGCACATAATTGTAATCCACCTTTGTGGAATATACCAAATTCTCCCGCCGTTCACATTATCCTGGGCGCACTATAGCTTGTGTAGACATAAACACTGTTATGACGTAGCGTGTAATGTGCTCAATGTAAACAAGCACAGGGGTACATGGGTGGGGTGTTAATGAATCAGTTTACTTCTAGTAGAATGTTTGTTTTTGTCATGATTAAAGTCAATGTATTCCTGTACAGGTATTCACAATAATCATTTCACATTTATTCGTTAAACATGTATGTTTGGTGGTTAATTCATAATTGTTATAAAGAGATTAATTGATCATCACAATTGTTATCAGGTCAGCTAAGGTCACAATCAATTGACTTTGATTTGTGTATACAAGGATGGTGATGACAAACAGTCCTATTGAAATTGCAAGATGTGTCAAACATACCTTTATGCCGTAGCGACTTTAGAATTTCGCGGGCGTTATGATTCCGTGAAAATTTGTAGCCGCGAATATGCCGACGGTATGAAAAACGCGAAATATTGTATCCGCGAAAGTATCTAGGAATACAGTATGTTCTACTTTACTGAAACATGAGCCGCTCATACATTCTACTTTACTAAAACATGAGTGGCTCATTATGTTTTACTTTACTGAAACATGAGCAGCTGATTATGTTTTACTTTACCGAAACATGAGCAGCTCATTATGTTCTTCTTTACTGAAACATGAGCGGCTCATTATGTTTTACTTTACTGAAACATGAGGAGCTCATTATGTTCTACTTCACTGAAACATGAGTGGCTCATTATGTTTTACTTTACTGAAACATGAGCAGCTGATTATGTTTTACTTTACTGAAACATGAGCAGCTCATTATGTTTTACTTTACCGAAACATGAGTGGCTCATTATGTTCTACTTTACCGAAACATGAGCAGCTCATTATGTTTTACTTTACTGAAACATAGCAGCTTATTATGCTCTACTTTACTGAAACATGAGGGGCTCATTATGTTCTACTTTACTGAAACATGAGCGGCTCATTTTGCTCTACTTTACAGAAACATGAGGGGCTCATTATGTTTTACTTTACTGAAACATGAGCGGCTCATTTTGCTCTACTGTACTGAAACATGAGCAGCTCATTATGTTTTACTTTACTGAAGCATGAGCAGCTCATTTTGCTCTACTTTACTGAAACATGAGGGGCTCATTATGCTCTACTTTACTGAAACATGAGGGGGTCATTATGCTCTACTTTACTGAAACATGAGCAGCTCATTTTGCTCTACTTTACTGAAACACGAGGGGCTCATTATGTTCAACTTTACTGAAACATGAGCGGCTCATTTTGCTCTACTTTACTAAAACATGAGGGGCTCATTATGTTCGTAACTTTACTGAAACATGAGCGGCTCATTTTGCTCTACTTTACTAAAACATGAGGGGTTCATTATGTTCGTAACTTTACTGAAACATGAGCGGCTCATTTTGCTCTACTTTACTAAAACATGAGGGGCTCATTATGTTCGTAACTTTACTGAAACATGAGCAGCTGATTTTGCTCTACTTACAGAAATGCTCTGGTGAAAACTTTATCTTGGTTGAAACCAACAATATCAGTGTTTGTAGCTTGGTCCTGATGAGTAGATGTGCCATGTCGATGAGTTAATGTGCCAGGTCTAGGGGTAGATGTCCCAGGTCTAGGGGTAGATGTCCCAGGTCTAGGGGTAGATGTCCCAGGTCTAGGAGTAGATGTGCTAGGTCGAGGAGTAGTTCCAAAAGGTTTTGGCTTTAGACTGCTTGGATCGTAACTGAAAGACATATACACTATATAATTTATCACATACTAGTAATCTACAATCTGGATGTGCTCTACATCAGTGCTAGAAATATATTGTTAGCATGGTGGCAGAGTGGAATAAATATGAGCCACGAAGATCTGCTAATTTGACCTTATGTAATTACTGTAAATATGTTATAAGCTTTAAAAAAGCTGTTAAAAAAGGGTCGTAACTCATCACAAAATAATCCTATAGTTATATATGACTTGTCTAGTAATGGTTTTTTTTTTTGAGGTTTTGGTATATTTTATTTTGTATAACTCATTTTCATATTTACAAACAAGCTCAATGGCTTTTCAAAGACTACGCTAACAGAGTTTAAAACTACCTACTATTCAATTTACAGAAATAAACTATTAATAAAATTACATTAATACAATATACAGTAACCTCATATAATATAATAAACAAACAAAAAAACCAGAAAAAAACATAGTTTCACCACCTTTTTTGTGTTTTCTGTACTTTGATAATATTTGATTCTTGAGTGTACCTATAGTTCAATGTAAGGTTTATAAACAAAAGTGTCTTACAATGGACCATCTGTTATATTCTATATCTGTTATGCCTGATGTTTGATATATAATCTCCCATGCAAGTTTTGAACTGTTCTTTAAACTTTTAGTACTAGGTAAGATTTCTTTCCTTTTACATAGGTATATATATTTTTTATATTCTAAAAGAACAATATCAATAGGTATGTACTCTTTTTTCCCCGATCCTAATACAAGATTTATCTTATTTATTTTATAGTTGGGTTCCAGATGTACTATTTCATTATTCAAAAATTGTATAATTGGTCTTACTCTGCAACATTCCCAAAATAGATGGGATATTGTTTCTTCATGTCTTGTACAAAACGTACATAGGTTATTTGATTTAATTTTCATTTTATAAAGTAGCGTATTGGTAGCTAGAATTCTATGTACAATTCTTGTTTGTAACCATTGTATATATGTGTCTCTAGTATATTTAAAGACGTAGCTGTATATGAAGTCCCAGTCTATATTGTTGTTACTTAATAATTCCCACTTAGGTTTGCTTGTTGGTGTTTCATCATTTTTGATCAGTGTTTTATATTTTATAGCGCTAGTTTGATCTCTTGAATTGATTATCGTGATTTTTGATAATGCAGATGATCTATTTTCGTTCGAATTGAAGGTTTACACTTTTTGTCCAAGATTTCCCGTAAAGTCCCTATCAAATAGTCCGCTATATCGAATGTAGACAATGCGCTAGACCTTGTCACCTGTATCAGAAAGACACTATAAACATTCCTGTCTGTATGTTTTTACAGGGACTCTTCTTGATTTAATCACAAATCATATAAATCCAATAATCATTTGATGCGAAGACGGGACGTTTTTAATTAGACCCCTACCTTCAAGGATGTATCCATTATTCATACGATTTATTTTTCTCAATTAAATAATGTTTAATGATCACTTATTCCACTAACAGCGATTCAACCGACGTCTATTACGTGAAGTCTACTAAATGAACTAAATGTCTTTGATGTGAGTTTTCCATCTGTTTCCTTTTATTGCCGACGTAAGTCGGCAGCATCTAATCAGTCGGCAAATCTGCGATGTACATATTGTCGGCGACATCAGAAGCTACAATGCAGTTTGATCGGAATAACAGTAAGGTCGCGGAGTTTTATAGTTGCGTTATTCACCCGTTATACCAGTTACGTTCATTACGCTCGTAACGGCTACTGTATACGTTGCTATGGATCGGATGTATGCGTTGCTATGGGTCGTAATGGACCTCTGCTTCTGTCACGAATTTTTGAAGTGGGTAAATGATGGTGTATGTAAATAATAAAACAATAATAGTATACCAGATTTATTTTGCAACCTTTTCATGCGACAGACGCGTTCAACGGCGTTTTCCATTTAAAACAAATTCGTCTGACCGATGGACATAAAGAATTCCAAAAAAATATTGTAACCGAGAAATGAAATAGTAGTGGCCTTACATGTCCTGTTGTTGAGCAGAATGAGCGGGTTAAACAAAGAAACTGCGATAATCGCGCTCCGGCCTAATATGACGTTGCCGTTGCGCAAAACTTCGTCGTCTGCTTCTGACGTGACGTCATGTTGCTTTTTAGGTCAAAAATGTCACGTTACGGCTTATATACTTTAAATTTAAGATATGAGCGCACGCGTGTTCCAAAAAATAACAGTGATGTTATAAATCAACTTGAAATTCCTCAGAAAGCTAAGCAAGTTTGAAGGTGGAACCAACGTGCGCTGATATGAACAAATAAAGAAGTGTTACACGAAAAACGCAGATTTCGCCATTTTTAGCTAAAGAGGGGTTCTTACAAGTGGAATTTTACTGACTTTAAAACGGATTTTCTAAAGAAAAAATACATTTTCATGAAGAATAAAGGTTGGTTATTAAAAATAGATATCAAAAAACATTTTTCGTCTATTTTTAATTTTTCATTATTTTTGGGCCATTTTTACTAGTTAGCGAACCTTCTCCTTTATTTGCATCCTTCTTTGTTAGAATCGGATGTAAATAGCAATTCATGCTAGGATTCAGGAACTTATTATTTTTTTCTAATGGTATTTTTTTTGCTTTAATATACTTGTTCACAGCATTTCTAAGCCCATAGTATAGTAGAAAATTCAATTTTTCCCCTGTTATTTCCTCTAGATATTTGATATCAACAAACTTTCCCTGATCATCAATTACATCTTTAATAAATCTTATTCCTTTTTTGTAGAAGGAGGGTAAATATATGTATTGTTGATTTATAAGGAGATTTGTGTTATAGAAAAGTGGCATATTATATATTTGTGTTGTCTCACTTATAGACAATTTATCTAGAAAGCAAATATAGGATTTTAACACATCTTTCCAGAAGTTGAGAACGGGTTCTTTATTTTTGCTATTATGATGCCACAGTATGATTTGCCACAGTTGAAAAGTTTATCCATGTCAAAGATGGAATTAACAAGGTTGTAACATTTACTTTTGCTATTATGGACATAATTTTTCAACCACTTGATTTTTAGACTGCTTATATAACTTGGGATATCAATCATTTTTAAGCCACCTTCATTATAATCTTTTATAAATATTGTGTATTTTATTTTATTTTTACCCTTCCACACAAATTCATTCAATATATCAGTAAGATTTTTAATGAATATTCTGTCAGGGGTCGGCATGCTTATAAATAAATGAGTTAATATGGGAAGTAACATTGCTTTTACAACTGTTATTCTACCTATAGGTGTTAGGTTACGTCTTTTCCAATACAATATGCTATTTTTTATATTTTTTAGTTTTTCATTGAAGTTTAAGTCATACATCTTATTTAAGTCAACATCAAAAATTAGGCCTAGCAATTTGAATTGTGTATCACCCCATGAAAGTTTCCATCTTGTTTTGATTGACCTAGTACTGTATTTTAGGGAGCCTAACCAAATTAACTTTGTCTTATCAAAGTTTATTTTGAGGCCAGATATCTAGTAATGTCTAGTAATGTTGACTTATTATGGTAAATATGACTACCAAGTTACATTTCAAAAGCATTGAGAGTAAATAAAATATTGAACTTTATTAAAAAATGAACCAAAATATCTAAGTTAAAAAGAGTCACAACTCCTTACAAAATCATCCTAGACTTATGCCCCATTTCTAGTAATGTTGACTAATAATAGTAAGTAAGTGCCCCAAGTTTCAATGCAGTAGCATTGATAGTAAACAAATATTGATTTTTAATTAAATAAATTAAAAAACTTGAACCAAAATGTTTAAGTTTAAGGGCCATAACTCCTTACAAAATCATCATAGAGTTATGACACTTGGTGAGTAGTGTTGCTGAAAGACAGTAAGTGTTCAAATTTCAATGCAAAAGCATTGATAGTAAACAAAATATTGCACTCGTAGGATTGACTTGTGATATAAGATAAATACTTTGGCAAAGGCTTGTTTGTCACAGTATGTCATTTTGTCATACTATTTTGTCCACTTAGCATGAACTGGATTGTCATGAATAAGGTAATATACCTGATCATGTATACACTATATGTATATTGAAGAGTTAATCATAGGATAAGTTATCATAACTATAGAGTGCCAGTAAAAATATTAAACTGAAATGTAATCCAATGCCAATATGGACTTTCCGGTAACTGAATTGCCCCTTCAAATAATTGAGCTAAAAAGGACAATGTTTTTGAATTGCTACAGAACCTACAGGCTATATGTACGGTTCACTTAATACTACATTATACATGTACAAGAATAATTCCAAAGTCAGCAAATCTCTGCATTCTGATTGGCTAAGATGTGACGTTTACACATCAGTAAACCTCCGTTTTCGCCAATCCGGACCCTCGGACATTATTGGCGTAAACGTTCTAGACGAATGTGTGTGGATAAGTCAAACCGCAATGGCCCATTACAGATGTACAAGCTCTTATAGCTTAATTTGACATATAACATTACGTACCTACCTGTATGTTTATCCCCTGATTTTGTGTTTACGTAAGGAACAGCGCATCTAAACACATTTGTTTAGCTAATGTAATTCACCAAACGTCACGTTTGCGACGTTATTAAGGTGAAATAGACCCTTTTCGATAAAAATCGTCTATCACGCGGATTTTGATCATATTTTGTATACATATAGTATCAAGTGTTGGCTTTGTGTTTCGGATGGATTTAGGGAGCAATTGCACATTCCAGGTGAAAAATAGCGCCACCTAGCGGGACGTATTTTTTGCGGGATTTTCGACGTTACTACTCTTATTTTGTGGTCAATATTTACGTCATTAAAAAGAGAAAAATATCTTCGTGTAGGGAAATGAATGCTCCGTCATATGGAGCAATTTATATAAGGAAATGTTGAAGATGATGGGCGTAACGCTTTAATTACTCCGACGCACGCTGAGTAGTGACGGCGTCAAATTCGCGACATTACTTTCATTTATACGCACATAGCAAGAAAACGGGACGGTCAAAGTTTTTTAAATTTTCGTATGATATTATTTAAAGTATCTTCTTTGATTTAGTGAAATAAAAAATGGGGTGTTCTCGAGTCCGTTTTCGCGCTATTTTCAATCTTAGTTTTTGAGTTGGAGTAAAAGTACGCAACGTTAACGTTAGAACGCCGAGTTTTGATGACGTTAAAATTATTCCTTTTCTTTCGTCGATCCATGCGCGTTCGTTTGTCCATTGTAGGATATTACGATCACTCATACTTGTATGCAATAATAATATACCAGAATTATAAAGCTCCCTGTCCATGCGACTCACACATTCAAAGGCTCTTTACATACAGGTACCTCCCCTAGCTAGCATGCTCTGACCAGAGGGAAAAACTGAGAAGAAGCATCCGAAGTGAATGAGAGAGACATTAGATACGGTCATGTCTAGTTCTGCAGAAGTGCGCCTAGCACTATCATGTCTGGTGCTGCAGGAGTGCGCCTAGCACTATCATGTCTGGTGCTGCAGGGGTGCGCCTAGCACTATCATGTCTGGTGCTGCAGGAGTGCGCCTAGCACTATCATGTCTGGTGCTGCAGGGGTGCGCCTAGCACTATCATGTCTGGTTCTGCAGGAGTGCGCCTAGCACTATCATGTCTGGTGCGGCAGGAGTGCGCCTAGCACTATCATGTCTGGTTCTACAGGGGTGCGCATAGCACTATCATGTCTGGTGCTGCAGGAGTGCGCCTAGCACTATCATGTCTGGCGCTGAAGGATTTTCATTTCATTTCAAATAGACAGCGAGGTTCTTAAAAGTTTCCGGTGTGTAACACCGATATACCTGTAGCTTCATGATACATGTAACCATTTTGTACATTACAGACAGACATAGCGGGAAATATTACGAATATAATTTCAGAAATACCCAGATGCCATGTCGGGGATTGAACCCTCCACCGCTGGATTGACAGTCCAATGCGTAATCGCTGAGCTGTCGCCGCTGATTGATATATTGTAGTCGAAACGCAATGTTTCTGATTAAATGTCTGCCATGAATTTCGCTTGACGCGATGACTGACTTTTGGGCAATCTTATACTCCAGTAGTTTACTTTAATTTGTTTACTGTTCTTAAATCAGCATCGCACCTAGTTTGAAATGTAATGACCAGGTGGGGCTCGTGTGCTCGTTTTGCATGTCATTATGTAATCATAAAACGATACAGAATAAACATAAAATAAACATATATCGTTCACTAATGGCCAACACAGTTTTTAGTTCATTTTATACTTCAGGTTAAAACTACGTGGTTTACATGGCATGAATACTGTTATATCAAGCAACGCTGTTATAAATTATTCTAAACAACTGAATTCTCTAACGTTTCATTCAGATAGAATCTAATTGAGCGGGAAATATTCCAATATACATAGGTATTTGACATTATATACTGGGTTTTTCTCTATGATTTGACCCTGTGACCTAATTTTTGACCCTAGATGACCCAATATAACTTGACCTAGATTTTGTTAGGTCGATCATTGTGACCAAGTTTCATCAAGATCAAGTCAAAATTGTGACCTAGATTTTGTTGAGATGATCATTGTGACCAAGTTTCATAAAGATTAGACCAAAACTGTGACCTCTAAAGTTTGTTCATCACAGATACTATTTACAGAATTTAATTAATGTGGACAAGTATGTTGACAAAAATATGGACAAAAACAAAAACCCATGGTTACGAGCTTAGGTATTTACTGCTCACCAAAATGGATTTTTCAGGGTTGGTTTTAAATCAGTCCACAAAAGTTGTTTACATGCGCTTTTATGCACATTTTTTGCTGTGATGACAGGAAAAAGTCCACTTTCAAACTTGCAAATGTTTTGGAAAGGAACCATCACTGCGCGTGTTTATATTCTGCAAAAATAAGTAGGGCTCGGGTCGATGAGAAGGATCGACTCGATGAGAATCAAGTATAACACAGAAAATAATTGGCACGACTGTCATGTGGGTAAGGAAAAAATTGGCACGACCGTCATGCAGATTAGGAAGATAATATACTATACTGTCAAAAAGGATTTCATGAGCATATGTCGATTAACGATGCTCATCCAAGACTGCCCAGCTCGACTGAATCAATCTAATGTCATAAGTCTGTGATATTTCTTCATTTTGGTTACTAAACTTTTGAAAGATTTTAGATTTATTTAACAGTTTTCAATAGTGTTAAATTCGTACAGTCACAGTGTAGCTGTTATGAGGGTTGTGTACGCCTCTAACGCTGTCTGCGTGTTTGACGACCGCAAAGCCCGCTACTCAGAGAGTAGTGATGTGTGCAGGAGTCCTATATATCGGACGCTGAAGGCTGTATCTATAGTCTGTAAAAACAGATGACAAGACTTGTTAAAATTGTGATGTTTATTTTCCAATGTCCAAATTTAGAATGATCATACAAACTTATTAATTATTGATGTGCTATATTTGAGTATATGTGAATACAGTTCAAGTCGTTTAAAACATAAATGGGGAATCTCGCTTGGCTAGTGAGTGGACAATATAACGACTTGAAAAGTAACACATTCCCATCAAATATATCACATCTTACAAATAATAATATTTCAACTTTACAAATAGTTTATAGATTTTAGTATAAACGGAAAAACATTATATATAGTAATGTGAAACTCAAATAAATTGATCTTATAAAATAAGCAATAATTACTTCTATTGAAATTTATGTAAAAATATCTCAAACAATTATTATTTAGAAATAAGTACAACTACATTGTAAGGAGCAAAGTTGTCTCTAATCTGAACATTAATTAAATATACAAGTTACCAAAATAGCTCAGGCTTTCATATTTAAAATATAAGAACAAACTTATGAGAAATAAGTTAAATCTCAGCATTAGTTAAAAAATACACATTTCCTTGTAAACATAGAATAAAACAGAACTTGTAAAATATCAAATTAGAACACCTACCTGTAAAAACAGATGACAAGACTTGTTAAAATTGTGATGTTTATTTTCCAATGTCCAAATTTAGAATGATGCAGGACATTGGAAATACTGTAGCTTGAAAGTTCTTGTCACAGGTGGTTTCTTAAAGTTTTACTCAGGAGTTAAGTTAAGAATCCTTTGTTAACCATAATTGCAAAGTCTACATTTGATAATAATAACTGAAATAGCCACTAGGACAAAGAAGTGATAAAAACAATCCCTTAGACAAAAGGTGGTGGCTTCATTTATGTAACTACCTAAGTTTAACACTATCTGTATCCTATAATATGGATTCAATAATAATGAATTGTTGTGCTTAATTAGAAAATGTTCAAAATATTGAAATTAAAATGAAAATATCATACTTTAATTATTATAATTGAAATCAGCATTTCAATACCATCATTTTGGTACTAAATTTTATATGATTATGTTTTCAATAAACAAATAATGTGTTTGATAATTATGCAATAATATTGCTAATTAAGTAACTAAAAATTATGCAAAAATATTAATCATAATAATTCCTCCGGAGTCCTTTGGCTTTGGACCCCAGAGCCAAAAAAATAAAAAATTTTATGATGTAAAATTTGCTGTTTATTTTTCAGAATTATTTTTATACAACCAATCATGGTTTCTATTGTTTAAAATTCAACTTTCAAATAATATTGCTCAATCTCTGAACACATGTCAATTTTGAGGTCTTAAGTTTAATACCTTGTTTCCTGAGATGTTATCAATTTCCTATCAAGCCATATCTTTCAAACTATGTTGCAAACTTTCTTTTATTAATTTTATACCTATTGTTTAATTGTCAAAGATTGAAGTCTTAAAATAATTATGTTTGACTGTTTTATTATTAAGTGTTAAAAGCCACTTCCTTTGAGATCAATTGCTCTAGGTGTCATTGTCTGCAGACTTGGTATATAAGTCAAGGAAATCTTATTAAGGATAACTAGTAATTTTTAGGCGTTAGGTTGTGTTAGTTAGGAGTTCCTAACTAGCACATAAATAGGACTAAATATGGAGTACCATATTAAATAGTAACTTGAGTTCAAGTTAAAATATGATTATTGGATTACCAATTGATTAATAACTTTGTGAGAACTAGACTTTGTGACATTATGCATTATTATAAACTTTGTGAATTATACATTTGTTGAGCAACTAAATTAAACATCTAAACATCTACGAAGTTAGTTTTACATCAATGGTTGGACACTTATATTTATCTACATCAACGTTTGGAAACTTGAATATCAACTACAGCAGCAGTATCCGGTGAGCGTGGCTTACATTACGCGCCACTACATAGTCGTCAACACAAGAACACACCGCAAACCGCTTCATTATATAGCACACGATGCCTCGTATTGATGTAAACAATTGGCGTGCAAAAACGAATTAGCAAAGCACAATAGATGCATAACATTGTTCAAAAGTTGTTTACATTTTTTAACATCTTGAGTCGAATCGGTACGAGTACGATAGTGACTTACTTCAAGGTTTAAACTCTGTATCGGTTGTTGATGAAGTGCATATCTACGTTCGTTGAGAGTATTAAACAAGATTTTCCTTGTCCAACAAGTACTCGCGTTCGTGTAATCAGTTATTTGCGGCTATTTTTGATAAGATTTTATCAAAACAATATAATTATCTACTTCCGCCGTCATGTTTAAAACGCGGCCAAACTGCGGGCAAGTGCGGCCAAATCAAGCAACTTTAAAATCATCAAGATATTGTTCATAATATATGAAAAATACTTATATAATCACAATAAACAGCACAATATCCCAATAATTGCTAAAATACCGATATGTTACCGTTAAACTTTTGGAAGCAGGTACCCGGGCCAACCCATTCTGTAGTCTGGTTCCCTGTCGTTCTATAGTTGTTTAGTAGTGATAGGGGAGGTAATCCAGACTACCCATTCTGTGGCCGCAGATTCGGCCCCACCGTAGTTTGACCGCGTTTTAAACAAGTCTATTTATAGTACAGAATTTCAAAAAATGTCATTTATTGTGGGATCAATAAGAATTTAAATGTGTTTGTATAGGTATCAATTAATAGCTTCAATATCCACGCAAACAAATTTATTCATTTTAATAACTATCAGTAACTTGTCCTTTCACGTCCAGGGGAGAAATTAGGGCGGCTATCAATAACTACATGGTTATCATTGCAAGCTGTGCTATATATTATTATCCTCGGCCTAGAGGCCGAGGGTATATTGGATTGCCAAAAGAAAATTGACTATGGAGGAGCACGTGACCACATGTCAATGCCTGATTGGCTAATGTGTCAGTCTGACTTAAGGTGAGTCTATACAGTACATTTTGGTTTAAAAATGTACTGTGTAGTTACATGTAGTATACTTCTACCACACAGTTTCTGGAGATGTACCATCTAGACACATCTGCTGTAAATGGTCTCAATGTTTGAATCACAACATGGGGTCTGCTTTGTTATTATTGATGTAGAATGTTTGAAAATGGTTAGGCCAAAATAATTTATGGAGTGTTTCCACGTTGATTAGGTAGGATTAACCGGTACTCTAACCAACAAGCAGTTTCAGCCATATACACAGAGGAAATCATGGTGTGCCCGAATTATCGATAAAATACAGCTACGACTGACAACTGCAAATAAGCTGTTCGGTGAAAAATGTAGTGCTATTGTTACTACGTCTATTTGTAATATCCAAGGCGGAATATTGGCTACATTAGAATCGAATTAATAAACATGTACCTGTGTTTTATCTAAAATAAAGCTTGTTCAGGTGCGCATCTAAACTAGTGACTGTGCTTTATTCTACGATAAAGCACATGTACACATTCATTATTTCTTCAGTAAAGTTACTGTTGTAAATACTGGTCTGGCCGAGGAAAACTATTTGACTTGTATCTTACCTTTTTTACTAATTCACATTTATACATATACACTAATTCAGAATTTGTAAGGTGTGTACTGGGATACCCTCGACCCAGGCACACCTATTGACGAGGATAATAAACAATCACTCAACCTCAAAAAAAAAACGAAGTTTAAGCTAACCATTATTTCATAATAGGCAAATATTTCTTAATACAATTGTACAACCATTTTAAAGTGATTAAAACGACGATATGTAGTGTGATATGTTTCCTTTTGTTATAGTTACAATTAGCAAAGATCGGATTTCTGATTGTTTTGCTGCTGTTTAGAAGCACGAACAAAAGAGGTTTAATCTAAATAGACAATTCAGCTTACATGATATATTAAGATTGGGAGAAGAGCCAATTAAAGTTTCGTCTGAAGACACAACATATGTTGAACTTCTTTTTATTGCAATATCTTAATTATAGTATATGTTTTTAGTATATATGTCCAATTTGCACGTCAATAGTGGTTAATACGAAATGATCATACGTATCCGAGGTGGATTTAAATGTAAAAAAAAAAGTTGTTTGGTCTTAATGACATCATATTACGTCTTCCGGACAACAGATAATTATGCAACCAGGCCTAGCATAATACCAATAAGATGAGACGCAAGTACGCGTAAATTCTTTATGTACATGTATAATTAGATTTACGATGTACAATGTAGTTGTTATCAATAACATTTCATATAAAATCAAAGCGCTGAAAGGCATCAGTTGTTCGAATGAATACCATTCTGATCACCTCGGCCTGTATGCATTGAATTATTTACCGGAGACAAACGGAAATGTCCGATCTTTCATGATTGGAATGAATGAATGCAGGAAGTACAAGTCAAATAGTTTTCTGCGGCCAAATAATTTCTAGTATTGTTCAGCAGTTTGGATGCTGATCGAATTTATTCCGGTTTACATGTAACATCGGATACTACCGTCTGATTAATCTAACCTAATCAGCTACGTGTATGTGTAACAATTTATATAGAGTGATGCTCGGAGTTATGGATATTCCGCGTACCGCTTGTTGAGAGTAGCTAGATTTGATTACGCATGGAACTATGACCTCGATATAATTAGAAATACTGGGTCTGTACCACAGTATATGATTACATAACAGTTTATGCCGACGAAAAAGGTACGAAAGGCAGTTATCAGAAGTGGCAATTGCTTTGTAAATACAAAGAAATACTGGAAATAGGTTTAAATTATTTATTGGGATATCCAACTGTCCTATAGATTTAGAAATATGAAATAGCTTTGGAGTATTTATATGCTGAAATTGATGGAACTATTTTGCATGACGGCTTACATCCGTGTCGGTAGTTATGCAATACCTGTTGACCGGTTTACTATTGCAAAGGTGGCGCTACCTAGGGGCGGTGTAAGAATAAAAGTAGTTTCATCAACTAAAGTATAGTCGATTGTAGAAGCGGGTTGTACGGTGTGTTAACGGTGCGTAGTTTTACTCCTGACTAGATAACTTAGATTGAAAAAAGCGCGAAAACGGACTCGAGAACACCCTGTTTTTTATTTCACTAAATCAAAGAAGATACTTTAAATAATATCATACAAAAATTTAAAAAACTTTGACCGCGCCGTTTTCTTGCTATGTGCGTATAAATGAAAGAAATGTCGCGAATTTGACGCCGTCACTACTCAGCGTGCGACACAGTAATTTAAGCGTTACGTACATCATATCCAATATTTCTTTCTATAAATTGCACATTATGAAGCAGCATTCAATTCCCTACACGAATATATGTTTCACTTTTCTATGACGAAAGTATTGACCACAAAAAATGACCAAAAACGTCGAAAATCCCGCAAGAAATACGTCCCGCTAGGTGGCGCTTTTTATCACTAGGAACGTGAAATTTCTCCCTAAAACCACCAAAAACAGAAGGCCAACACTTGATACTATATGTATGCAAAATATCATCAACATCCGAGTTACGGGCGATTTTTGTCGAAAAGGGTCTATTCCACCTTAAATCAAGCGGGAGTAAATTCAATGTTTTCATTGATATTTATGTGATTAAGCGTCAGTTTGGAATTATAAGGATTAAACGACCATTTGTTGACGTTCACTGATGTGTAAACACCTGATCTGAAGGCACACAGTTAACATAAAGCCCTTTACTCAATGTGTTGCTTTAGATCGGGTGTTTACACATCGATAAAAAAAGTGTAGTGTTTACGGGTCGGAGGTCACCAGTCTAGATGAGCCAATCAGAGGCCGATGTCATTATCTCACGGCGCATGCGCAGAGACTTAGTACTTTCTCTTATGCATTACGGAACTCATCTAGAAAGACGTGCTAAATCACCTCTCTGTTCTAGGTAGGTTCTATTTACCACCATTTATGGTCACCTAATGGTGACTATAAATACTACAAATGGCGCTGCTAAGCCATAGAACTTAGCGGGGGGCATTTAAAGCAAAGAGCAAGTAAATAGCTTAGTGGTTTGGTGAGGAGAATGGAGGTCCTATTTGAATACACGCGCGTTGATGGTTGGTTTTAGCCTTTTACGACATTGTCACGTGATATTTTTGTTTACGTATTGTGAGCGCCATTTTTGAGATACTCATTTGGGCTTGCACTGGATACGTGATACGTTTACGTGATGTTCGTTTCGGCTAGTCAACTAACCAACGGCGTTTATTATTACTGCGACCTCTAAATAATCTCACTTACAGGTAATTATTGTTCCGTGGGAGTCATTTATATGCGACCTCATGTTATTTGTTGACGTTTACACACTTAACGTTTTGACATTTGTGATTGGAGGGAGTGCAGTAGGATTCACGAGTGACTCGTCACTCATTCTGAAAATTCCATCGTCTGGTTTTGTTAAGCTGTCTATTGGGTTGGTCCTATAAATTGAGCTGGTATTCGTGTTCCATAGTTTATAACAAACCAGAATGGAACAGTTATCAAATCATGGGACCATAATACGGATAAGCTGCAATTGTGTGTGTGTTTGGTCGGTAGGTAACGAAAGATGGATGTGTATTTGTGTTTATCTCAATGGTATTAATTATTCTGTACTTTTGGGATTTTCACAGCTATGTTGTGCATGACCTGCATACAATTTGCTTGGCTCAATGATTGTGTCCATAGTGAAGGGTGTAATGGTTATGTCTCTCATAAAATTTGGAAATTACAAAAGAAACCACTTACATGGGCTGGTTACTTTTTATGTACTACTTAATTTTGTGTCCGACAACCAAAACGAGTTGGACCTTCCCCTAGCGGATTAGGAAACCACTTACACGGGTCGGACACGGAGGCCTAACTTTGACCCAAAAGGTCTTGGGCCTCCACCCTCTGAGTTAAAATGGACAGCGCTAGTAAATGCTCTTGCCGACGCTTGGGATGTAGACGCAGCGCATGAGACAGTAACAGTCTGTCAAATGCGTTCTGGGTCTAGGTACCTGGTGCCTGGGGTGTCAATGCTTTGCGTACTCAAGCGGTTGCTGATACATCCGCACGTGTCCATAATATATATTTAAAAAATTAACACAGCAACAAGTGTCCATAATATATATTGAAAAATTTATCATTTGGTCGGGTGAATGTACTAACCGGGCCACTCATTCCCTGGATGTTTCACAGGGATTTCAGCACTGATTGTGTTGTAGCAGGGCTAATGGGGTGCATTTGTTAGATGAATGTACTACCCAGGCCACTCAGTCCCTGGATGTTTCACAGGGATTGCAGCACTGATGTTGTTGTAGCAGGGCTAGTGGGGTGCATTTGTCAAACCTGGTGATACTCCCTTAAGCCTCATCAGGCATATTATGTCTGTGTCCGAGGCATTTGGGAGGCGCACTTATATATTTATTATTGAGTGTGTTTAGGGCTGGTGAACCATTGGTGTCAATTTTACTATTATGGGGGTTATTTAATATTAATAAGTTGGAATAATTTTATTTCAATGTATACAAACATGCATTTATATGTTTAATTTAGATTGGGTAGTGGTTCATTTGTTCTTGTTCACCTTGTTTTAATATTTATATTTGTGTTTGTTGTTGCTTGAAGACCCTATGTGTTGTTTATTTTCAATGAAAAATATAGTTTAATTTTAATTAATTTTGGATGGGGGGAGAGGTTAATGATATGTTCTTACGGGTCACCCTTTCCAATGACGGGGAACCCTTACAATATAAAGGGTCTGAAAGTAACACATTTTAGGGAACTTCGGGTCTAGTGCCAGATAATCCCTTAGCTATTGGGCAACATGCCCAAGCTCCGTCCCTGAGGTACATGTGGAGGGAAACACAGTTGATACCTAGTAATCTTGCTGAATCCAAATCCACAATATCGCAGGGTCATAATTTAACTCACTGTACAGGATACACAGGATACCAGGGGAGGGTTAGTATTATTAGCTTTGAACTTCCCTCGCATAGATTTGCATTCCTTGAATTCCTTGGGTCGTGTACAGTGCAGATCATATCAAGGTCAGGTATCTTCTTGTGCTCTCAGTGCACATAGCTGGTATGAACACTAGAGTTTGTGTAACACGAGAGTAACATACATAGCTGATCTTAATTTAAGGCTAAAGGAAAGGTATTTAGTTTAGGATGCATACAGTACCCATAGCGGAAATAGACCACAGAGTTTGTGTTCTCTACACATAGTTGGGTTTTATCCTCGAGTTTGGGCACTTAATATTAATGCGACCTAAACTGCTGAACCTTTATAATTGGGGAAAAAGATGCTTAACTGTGACTTCAGAGGCAGGTAATGGTACACCAGTACCTTCTGAATAGTTGGAGTCGGGTGTCAGTGTCAATACATGCCTCATCAGGGTAAGCAGTTAAGTATCTAGCAGTAATTGGAGGGGACAATGGTGGGCATATACTGATCACATGTGTTGTAACATAAGGGAGCCCACGAAAATGGTACCTGTGAAAATGGTCCTGGATAGTAGTTGCAGAAAACATTCTATAGACTAAAACCTTAATTAAATAAGTTGCTTGTAATTTTTGGAGTAAATCAAATCACTCCATTTAATTAACATTCCACTAGAATCATGCGTTTTATTGCTTGTGTTTGGTTGAGAGGTTGTGTTTTTCGTTGAAATCTTTGCGTGTAGTGCAGTGCAGGCCGCCGTTGGGCTTGCACCACGTAAAAAATGATTTAGACGATTTCAAGTGTGGCTGTCAGTTACGACAGAGACGCTATACAGTGCCTTATTTTAGTCGTCGGGATTCTTCATGTGCTGTGAGCTGCCATTTTTGAGATACTCATTTGGGCTTGCACCACGTGATATTCTTTCTTGGCGACGTAGGGCGCATCGTGATTCTTCATGTGCTGTGAGCTGCCATTTTCGAAATTCGATTTGGGCTTGCACCATGTGATATTCTTCTTGGCGAGGTTATTTCGCTTATCGTTGAGCATAGCCTTTGGATTGGACACATTATATTAAACGCATGAATGGTGTATTGTTTATTGAATCATGTTTATTGAGAACAGGGAGGGTGTAGCTAAAGGGAATCTTTATTTGCCTCTCAGTGTTAAGGACCCGCTTTTAGCTAGTCCTTCAAAAAGAGATGTTAAATATAAATCTAAGTGAACCTTAAGTTGCCTTTCACTTCCCTTACCACAATGCCTGCAGACAAAATTTCAGTTGTAAGTGGGGGAGGAGAATGATAGTTAAGGGCCTGGTGTAAATCTCTAGTTTGGGACCGTTCATGCTTAGTGTCCTTAAAGCTCTGTGACTCTATCGCTCCATATGTTCCAGATTGGAGATCAATGCAGTAATGCAAAATATGAATTCCAAAGAACAAGTCATGGAGCGGAGAGACAGTTGTCACTCCTGGTCTTTGCTCAGTGTCCCTAAAAACTATCGCTCCATATGTTCTAGATTGGAGATCACTGCAGTAATGCAAAATATGAATTCCAAAGAACAAGTCATGGAGCGATCCAAACTAAGGGACAGCTTGTAGATTGAGCTTGGATTAGGTGGAGTCTTAACTTTTACACCTTCCACCTATTTAGAGAAAAGGCCTAGAATTATGCTATTCTACTCCTTAGTACATGCTGGCACTTATTAATATTAGGGAAGTTTGTTCTCCATAATTAATCATTAAATTTAATTAATATTCATGGCATTGTATTGCAATTCTTTTGGGGTTATCTTTGGAACAAAAAGGGTTGGGCTAACTATTTTCTAAATTGTCCTACCGGTTATTGTTATTTTGGCTGCAGTGGCTAAGTTGAGGTACACTCTCTTAGAAACATATTTTCACCATTATTTAGTAATCAATCCTAGATATTTCTTAATAAAAATGTAACTATACTTTTGGTCCGGTCACATATACAGTAGCTGGATTCCACTTCATCAACTTTGTGATTATGTATGTGGGGTCATTATCCCATCTTAAAGGGTAGGCTTATTCAATTATTCATAAAGTCTACCTGATCTGCTTGGGGGTATTTATATGGCCTGTAGGTTGCCCTTTGGCTATGCAACCTAGTTTTATAGTAATGGGTGCCAAATTGGGTCTTTATCCCGGGTTGGGGTTGGATTTTATAGAAATGGGAACCAAATTGGGCCTTTATCACGGGTAGGGGTGGATTTTATAAAACTGGGAAGAGTGTAGTGTTTACGGGTCGGAGGTCACCAGTCTAGATGAGCCAATCAGAGGCCGATGTCATTATCTCACGGCGCATGCACAGAGACTTAGTACTTTCTCTTATGCATTACGGAACTCATCTAGAAAGACGTGCTAAATCACCTCTCTGTTCTAGGTAGGTTCTATTTACCACCATTTATGGTCACCTAATGGTGACTATAAATACTACAAAGGGGCCCTACCCAAAATATTTTATTGCCCAAATTGAAATAATATTTATGAAAAATTGGGGATGAAAATGTTATTTTTTGTATGGCAGTGGCTAGCCGTCCGGCACCGGACGACTAGACAGCGAAATTAGTCGTCCGACATCGGACGACTAGCAAACGATACATGCATTGGCTAGGTAACTGTCATTCTATTTCTATGCATTAGGCATCCATAATTTCAGTTATTTTCTTGTGATAAGTATCACATATGTTTCTACCTTGTAATAAACTACGAATTAAGCAAGACAAGTTAGTGCATTTATCTGCATCCATTTTGTGACCGGCCGTGTATCTCCGTATAATGTCCGCCATATTGGAAAACAAACAAAGTACGCACGTTAATTTGCCGAAGTAACACAAACAAAGATATATGGCAATTAATTACTTTTCATTCGCAGTTTTAATAGCACATATATACAAAACAATACAATTACAATTGTATTTTTTTGTAAAATTTAAATACAATATACAATCAGGGAGTTTAGAAGGTATCGGGTCAGAAAGGCCCACTTACCAGAAAGGCCCAGTATAAATGAACCAAAAAGGCCCACAATGGTGTACCAGAAAGGCCCACTTAGGTGTACCAGAAAGGCCCACTTAGGTGTATCAGAAAGGCCCATTTGATCTATATAGATACAGATTGATATACTGTATCAAAATTTCGTTCAGTTAACGGACACTTGTAAGCATTGTTCATGCCACTTTCACAAATGCATGATTTTGCACGTAAATTTCGTGTGTTTTCCGCATTCATTTGTGCCAGTTTATACCATTCCAATACGGCGGACAATATACGGGGATACACGGGAGGTCACAAAATGGTTGCAGATAAGGCATTGACATGTCTTGCTTATATTTGTAGTTTATTATAACCTTTATTATAAGGTAGATGCCTAATGCGTAGAAATAGAATGACGGTTCTCTAGCCAATGCACGTAGCGTTTGCTAGTCGTCAACTGACGGACGACTAATTTCGCTGCCTAGTCGTCCGGCGCCGGACTACTAGCCACTGCCAATTTCAAATTACATGTTACTTTAAGAACATGCAACAAATGGTCAAATATGTATACTTAGAAATGATAATACACTAAGATCTATTATGTAAAGCATTAGATTGAAAATGGGCCTTTCTGGGCTTTTTAAATGGGCCTTTCTGGTCCGGTCCTTCTTGGTAACCGGGCCTTTCTTGTAACTGGGCCTTTCTGGTAAGTGGGCCTTTTTGACCCTGATTCGTTTAGAATAGGACCTACCATGATACGATTCATAAACGGTAACATTGTTTTCACGCTATTATAACCAGTGACATTCCAAACTGTCAATTACCTAACACAGCAATATCATTTTTTTCAGCATGAAGTGAAGTCATATACTATCCCCATCCTCATAATACTGTAATTGAAACTTTCTATGTTCCATTACTACTTCTATGTCTAATGCCGGACGACTAATTTCGCTGTCTAGTCGTCCGGCGCCGGACGGCTAGCCACTGCCTTTTTGTATACAGGCTTGGTACCTATGTTAAATTTAAGACCTTAGAGTTATTACTAGATTTAATATTTAGTATACAAAATGTATGATAAGCTATTTATAACTAACCAGTTACAAAATGTTTGTCTACTTTCGATTCCAGAAAGCCTCATGTTGACAGTCACTGCCACTCGAATTCCAGTTAAAATCACAAGTCAATTGACGAGCACTGAAGACATTTAACTTAGTTTTTTTTATTTAGATGTACATTGTACTGTACATTGTAATTTCTGTAACATTGATGTAACACTAGGTAATTCGCCCTTGAACCGAACAGGTTAACAATTGACGATGCAGAGCGCTGATTTCGGTGCGTGTCGGCATTGTTTTCATCTATACGGATTCCTTTGTTATTATCTTAAGCTTCGTTTGAGACTTGTCTAATCGCTTATCTCGGACTGTACGCATTGCGTTGGTACTGAATATGCACTCAACTATTTTCGCCCATGATCCGAACACATTCGCCCATAAACCGAACATATTCGCCCATTAACCAAACAGGTCCACCAATACACTTTATTTGACAATGAACTTGACGAATTGGCCTTTTTTGTGTATAATCAACCAATGAAATAAGTCAACCCACTCCTGTATACAGTACTTTTTACAATACTTACGATTGGCTCATGTGTAAAGAACACAAACCGCCATTATTTCAAATCCCACGTTGCGTGATCTGAGAAGACTTTTGACTGTAACAGTATCCTTGAATGTTTACAATCATTACAACCACTGTCCAATTTTTCATTATAAGTTTGTCTCCCTTTCACGGCTTGTTAGTAATATGTATATTGCGTATTATTTGTTCTGTCCTCTGGTGATGGTATGCAAAATATGTAACAGTAGGGAAAACAGGTTAGTACAGGTTGAAAACCTGGGGCCATGTAAATATGATAATCACAAATTCTGCAATGCATTTAAACCATGTCACATCATGTTCATTGTATGCTGTAGAAATATAGAGATATTGAACGAATGTTGATATAATCAATTGATTTGTTTGCATCGAGATCTAAGATCTATACAGTTCCTTACATTAATATATAGAAATGTCCAACATTACTAGAATGGTTTCACGCCGTGAGCTAACAGGAGTGGAAGGAGAGTGCATTTGGTTGGTAGATGAGAAGCTGCAAGACCTAATGCAGCACGAGTGGTGCTACGACCACGATCTTCTGCTCAGTTTACATGCATATATAGTATCATTGACCCACAAATGTCCTTGTATTAGACGCGTGGTATTGGACCAGTTATTAAAATGGGAGAAGGAACTACTGAATGAAGACATTGTGCCACGTAGCCACGTTTTTTTGGTGCACAGGATTAGAGATATATGTACGTTTCATGAACTTGAACAATTAAATTACATGGTTGATGAAATTACCCAAAATACGAACTAATTTGATGGAATGGTGTTCATGTATTAAACAGGTCCTGATATTAACTTGTTTGTTATTACAAATGAATATATATATATATATATATATATATATATATATATATATATATATCTACATGTAAAATAATTGCATTAGATTTTCACATATCTATAGATCTTGATAGTCACATCGGAATGAAACAAAGAAACTGCAGGATACTGGATGTAGTAAAACAACATAAAATGAACACAATATAAAACATACAATTCAATACGTAATAATATCAATATATTAGGCTTTTGATAATCTTATGCACAATACGAAGTTTCTAGATTGTACATGGAAGAAAACTGGTGCTTCCTGATTTATATCTTCATACACTGACTACCTTCACAACATAATTATCATATAAATCAGCGCTACATTCATAAAACCAGCTGTCAGTCTATGACCTGTCCTTTTCTTTTTTTATTTTCTTAACATAGTTTTCCTTACACTCCTTTTTTAGTTGTCGTTGGCGTTTCCTTTCTTGTGTATCAGCAAGTTTCTTTTCTTTTTTTACCTTATCTTCCAATTTCGATTTAAAGCATTCGTCAGAAGTGACAACAAAAAATTTATTCTTTTTGACTGCTTTTTTGTATTCCTGTTTTGGTAGTACTAACATTGGGTTCCCATAGACAGAAGGCATTGGGGCGGATCTGGGTGCGGTTTGACTTTTGTACATGTGCCATGTTTCATACATAGAGTCATTTATTATTGCAATTCCGGAGTCGTATGCATTTTTATATGCAATCAATTTCTCTTCTGTAATAGCCGATTCAACTACGGATAAAGCCATATCTGCATCGCACTCACTTAACTGGCTAGTTTGGTTAGGTTCTGAGTGTGATACAGATGGCTGAAGAAAAAGGTCGGCACCTAGCTCTGGATTTAATTGATCCTCTAAAAGGTTTAACATACCGTTTTCATCTAGTGAAATAGGCAAGTCTACAATGGGCTCATCCGTGTTTACGTCAAATGAGAACAAGACGTCATTATGTGTACTTTGGGAAAGAGGAAGAGTGATATGTTCCGAAGCAATGATATGATCTACGGAATCTACGGTAGGTACGATAGGTTCAGTGGTATGATATACATGCTTAATGGTATGATCACCAGACTCATTGGTAGGTAAGATAGACACACTTGTATTACCGACAGACTCATTTGTAGGTAAGATAGACACACTTGTATTACCGACAGACTCATTTGTAGGTAAGATATACACACTTGTATTACCGACAGACTCATTTGTAGGTAAGATAGACACACTTGTATTACCGACAGACTCATTGGTATGATCACCAGACTCAGTGGTAGGTAAGATAGACCAACTTGTATTACCGACAGACTCATTGGTATGTTCGACAGATTCGGTGGTACTTTCGATAGAATTATTAACAAAATTCTCTAACGGTGTCGCCATATAGAGATCAGAAGGTAAATATGCGATCTGAGGAATAGCACCAGGGTTGAAGGGACATATTCCGGTCGCCTCAAACCCGGCCTTAACATTTTCTCTGGTGAGGGCATCGGACCACGCTTTGTTTTAAAGCCGAAAAAACTGTCCGTGTCCAACGGCTACTCCGGTATTGGATGTGAAATCTTGTACGTGTCTTCCCCAGCTCGTCTTAAAAGACTTAAATACAGACCTGTAAATACATAGAACTATGATGTTATATAAACAATCCCCTGTCTAATTTAAAAACGCTGAAATTGTGTTTGATAGAATCGTGTAAATTAACATAACATAACATTGCGGCTTTGCACAGAACACGTAGGCACATTTTTGTATTGAAACAGTGTTCAAATGACCACGAAGATTTGAGGCAAAATGGGGCCATAATCCAAATAAAGGATTGGTCAATTAATTGCTGCAGCCTTCATTTAAAGGTACGTAAAACTTTATCTATTGCAAACAAGCACCATGTGAAGTTAAGCCTCTATAATGGGTCATTTGTGTAAATATTACCTGTCGCTATTAACTTGTCACCCATCAGAGTTGTTATTTTAACTCATCAAAACATTCTTACTGTACAAAAACGAAAACACACGGAGATTAATTAGCGACAGGTCAATAGTGTTGACTAATACTGCGTGTACCGTATGAAGACACAAACTATACATGTATTCATAACAGAAGAAGTTAAAAACATTTTTTGCGAATATAATGCAACAAAACCCAGCGTCTAACCTATCAAATGGTTGGGTGAAATGACTCGTTTTGCTGGGCAATTCGACGATGATCACTTGGGCCTTCCTTGCAGCTCCTATGATTTCAATATGGTGGTGCGAATCATGGCCGTCGACGATCAGGACTTGCGGCCGGTGTTGTCCAATACTTGGGAGAAATGTTTCAGTGAACCAAAGTTCACTGATTCCCTGTTTGGTCCATCCACTGTCGGATACACTACACTGTGTACCTATTAAAGGAATACCGATAATAATGAATTACTAGTATTACTATGGGGGTTAAGTCACTGGGGAAATGACAAATAGTACTTAGCATGTTTGACCATGGTATAACATCTGATTTATGTAGGTATACTACGTACGATGTATAACCATTTGGGAGGAGGACAATTAACTAAACAATATATAGTTCAATTTCCACTGATTGCTTACTAAGAGTAGTTTATAGTTCCCGCACTTACCACCAAAAATTGGCGCTGTGTCGTCGAGTTTTAAGTAAAAAAGTAACTTACTATATTTGTTTATTGGTCGTTCTGTGTTGGAATAAATTTCGTATGATATATTTGTATATTACCATGGTTTAAAGCTATAACTTATGACGGGCTTACCGGTGGGTGCATTTCCTGTGTCGTAGCTTAACAAGGCTCGCTTCGTCTTCCCTGGGACAATTACGTGTGGGGGGATTACTGCTCCGGCTGCATTTCCACATGCTATTATGGTGATCAGCTCCCTGGAGTTAGATGCCTTAGCATGCACTACTTTAGTCCCCTTTCGGGCAATAATTTTAGGGGGTTTGGGTGCCATGGACAAGCCTGTCTCGTCCATATTCCAAATAAAGTTACATTGGTCCATTAACCCATTCTCCGTTAGGACAGACTTTAGCTCCCCAAAATATTGGCTGACATGATATCTTGTCATTGACATATGGCGACCCGTTGCTGTAGGCTCTGCAGTTCTGAGTGAGAAATTGGGATGGCGAATTTTAAAGCCTCGCCACCACTTTTCCGATGCAACGCGACCCTTAAATAAAACTCCCTCAGACGCCGCAAACTGCCCGGCAAAACCTAAAAAGGTCTGCTTCGAAAAACCAATCCCCATATCTCCTCTTTTGAGTGCATACTCTATCAGTGCCTTTTCTTTTTCCATTGGTAGCAAAGGCTCTTTACCTTTTTTTGCCCCTTGGGCGACTTTTCCCGACTTGTGGTCATGTAATGTGCTCAACGGAATGGAATACTTTTTGGCGGCAGCCCGAAGGCTTAATCTCCCGTGCCGCACTTCCTCCACAGCAGAGCTCAAGGACTCGTCAGAGTAAGGCATCTGCAATGTTATAGGGGTTATCATTTGTTTATCTATAGGGGATTATCATTGTTTGCCTAAATAATCTAACAGGTCAAAAACAGAGTCTATTTGGAGTCTATACTTTTATGTACATGTATCATATATTGTTAGACTAGACCTAGATATGATCTAATCATTCTATATGTTTGAATATTTTAGTCAGTAGCCTATGACTAACGTTCCTGTCTCTTTGAAGCGCTTCAATATCAGTAAAATGATTAAAATCATATTAGCCCATGAAGCGAACATCTGTTCGCTTTAAGGGCAAATAGTGTTCGTTTCTTGGGCAAAACGTCTAGTTGACATTGAACGGGGTTTTATAAAAGTTTCTTCCATTTAAACTTGAAAGAAACGAATTGTAATTACAGAAATCTGACAAATTCAATAAAAAAAACGGCTTACGATTGTCAAATATGCAACCGTAGCAAAATTGGATGATGTGTAAAGCTCGCGGATTTCAAAAATTTGAATTTTCCCGCTCTTCAAAACAGCTTCTAGGTCACCAGGTTAAGCGTCTAGGTGAAAAAGACCGTAGGTCGATGATAAAACCCGTATATGTATTCAAGCGCCTGGAACACGGAAAAAGTACGCCAAAACAACGGTTTACGGTACATTTTAACACGCAGGTGTAAAAACTCGTGGCGAATTCGTTCGGTAATAGGGCAAATTCGGTTCAAGGGCGAATTACCTATCATGTTTGCCTAGATAAGATAGGTCTACTTGCCTATGCATGCTCGAAGCTTAATCAAATAGAGATGCGACCCAGGAGGGAGCATGCATAGGCAAGTTTGTAACCTAAAATATGTGCATATATAACTCTTTATGACCTAGGAATGATAACAGTTAAACAAATAGAAATGTGCACGTTCACCGTTTTCATGCCGGAAAGCAATCGGATAGACATCAATATGTCTACTTGATGAGGTTTGTACTTTTTCTTTTGTAATTATAGCACATAGAGGTGCCTAAGCCCATATTTAATGATTTGCAACCCCAAATGCGTCCCTAAAACCAACTCTTACTGAAATAAATACAGAAAAAAATTGCTTTCCGGCATTTCGGTGCTTTCCGGTGCTTTTCGGCGGGAGCCAGTCGTTTCGTACACTGTACGTTTCGTATACTGTAAATTTCAGTTGTTTCGTACACTGTCGATCGGTCGTTTCGTATACTGTTGAAAATCGTCGGTTGTTTCGTACACTCCTATTGTATATATGGTGTTAATTGGTCAATTTTGAATTAATATATATTTGATCTATTATGCATGTAATTGTGTGTATATAGTTGTTATTCGCACGTATTGTCACGATGTATTTAAGTTTATTTCATGCTTTTATAGATATTATTTACTATGATTAATTTAAGGATGATTTTGAGCATTTAAATGACAAACTTTAATCTAACTTCCAAAATAAATCAAATAAATGGCCATATAGAATGTTAGTAGGGAATTATAAAATAGTTATAAAAAAATATTTTTAATAAAAACTGTATTGTAACTATTGAGTCATATACTGCATGTACATGTAAAACTCCACGATTTTAACATAGATGTTATATTTTAGCAAATAAGATGTTATATTTTAGCAAATAAGAGGTTATATTTTTTTGTAAATTAGCGACAGCTGCGAGTCATAACGTATTCATTGTGGCTATTAAGTATAGCATTTGTAAAAAGTCCCAAAGGCTTATAATCGTATGTATGTAAGTTCATGAGCTAGAAGCATATAAAAACAGAATAATGTGTATTTATATTTTTTAAATTTATTTCATATATAGAGCGGGTGCACCAATTACCGAACACCTAAGCCACTTTTTATGCTGTTCGGAATTATGAGCCCTTCCAAGCGAAGGGAGACAACTTTTAAGAATATGTGTTTAAAAGCTACACGTTCGTCCATTACCGAACACTCAATGTGTATAAAGAAGGACGTAAACGTCATTACAAAAATGCAACCAACTGTCCCTAATTCCGAACATTGATTGTAATTCCGAACATTGGTGTTCCTAATTCCGAACATAGACACATTTTATTAAATTACGATGTCTAAATGATACAGCAAGAATATACATGTACGTAATAATTAAAGGAGAATCTATGTTCATGTACATCCCTTGTTATAAACATAAAAACAGGAGTTTAAGTAGCCTAAATAATAAATAAAAATAATACTGCAAATTTGTCAAACAATTTGTGTAGTCATATGTCTTGTATTTCTTAGTAGAAATTGCCTTTAAACAAACAGACTCCGGTTAGGGCTGCGATCAGTCTAATATACTTTATAAGCACTACACTTATATAATATTATGCTACCTGTGAAACTCTATGCGTAAGTGAATACTGTGAGGAATTTTGGCTACCAGTATCTGCTACCCCAAAGGGCGTCAACACTCACAAAACATCAAAGAGTTAACACATGAAATAATTTGTTTACTGTAGTGTTATTATAAAGCCAATCTGAATATGTTAAGTGTATCTACTACAACAGCCTAGGTCTATGTTTTTATTGGTCATCTCAAGTCACAAGAAGGAGTAACAGTTTACACGATCGATCGACAGAATCAGAACCTTTTTTATGAAGAGACAATTAAATATTGTCAATTAGTAATTACTCGGTTGTATTACAAATGTTATGTGGATATAATATGAACATTGAATTTGGTTACATAGTTTATAGCCTAGATTGAAAAGTTCATGCAATTATAATGTCACATTACTTGAAAGGTTTGTATTTTAATGAATTGTAATCAATTTCCAAGTAATTTTCACTTGAAATATCGTTTGTTCGGAATTGGGATCAGGTCTCGAATTGTGTATGTAATTCCGAACATTGACTGTTCCTCATAAATGTGATCTTCTTATCTTCCTATCATTGTCACAGATGATACTTACAACAACAACAACAACAACAACCGTTTATTACGCTCAATTCATGCACAACATGAAAATATGAGGATAACAGTCAATGTTATATAAAGAACAAAGAACGAGGCTACATAAAGGTGGTATAAAGGTGAGCCACGATACACATATAGTTTATATACACGATCAACATAAATAAATTAGACAAAAGAGTGCGGACAAATAATATATTTGCATTTATATGTAGGTTCTACATTAGGTTTGAAGCAGTATAATTTTAAATAACTTACACAGCTTTATAAAATTTGTTTTGTTTTTTATGTTCATAAGTTGTTCAAGTTTATATGTATTAGGTCGATTATAGAACGTCGGATCTATGAATAGTTTTCTTTGGTTGCTAAATTTATTGCATTCAAGTAGATAATGAAACTCGTCACCTATTTTGTTATGGCAAGTTCTACATTTCCTAAGATTAAACGGAGTTCTAGACCAATTTCCAGTTTCGATAGGCAGGCGATGGTTCCTGGTTCTGAATCGTATAGCATAAAATAATAGCGAATTTGGAGTGGTTGATAAGTACGATTCGATACCAAAGTTGGTTTTAAAAATTCTATAAAATGTACTTTTACTAGAGTTATCTATTAGGGAATACCATTCATTTAAGAATATGTCTTTTAATTTTCGTCGGATGGTTAGTTTTAACCAATCATTTTTAGGGAAATCATGTTCAGTCCATATATTGTTGAGACCACAGTTTATTAGAATATTTTTCACATTGTACATCCACGGGTATTTACGTTTCAACATTTCATCATTAAAATTTCTTGTTAATGATAATATATTCCGGTAGACTAGGGATGACAGTTTATTTGGTAAAACATTTTCTTCTATTGTACAGATTCTTGACCAAAATGATACAATCTTTTCGTCTATTTCAAGTTTGAGAGGTGTGCATCCAGTTTCACCATATACCATGTAACTAGGAGTCGAACGTTTGACTTTTAAAATGTATTTAAGGTATTTTAGTTGTACTCGCTCTAAGACATGTATCTACATCATTTATTTCTATAGAACGTTGCTGGATCAAAAATACAAATGGTTGTATTCACCATATCGACATTACAGGTTAAAATCCGTTTTCCGGGATAACGGAATTTATTGAGCGACAATGTGCGAGATATTCCGAATGTACGTGAGGGGGGAAAATGCCTATAGCGTATAGAGCAACCAGGTACAATAATCGCGATTATTTAAGGCAAATGACAAGAATTTGTAAAAAGTCTTACTAGTAAACAATGACAACACAATTTTACGACCTCGCTGACAATATTTTCGCCAAAATAATATGTTTAACTTGAAAAATGCGTATATTTTCTCGCCATCGGTATCGAGCTACGGAAGCGGCAGTGTAGAATAAAATGCAATATTTTAAATATAAAGCATTTTTTAGGATAATTCTTGCTAAAGTTTACAAACAAAGATGTTTAATGATAATGTGTAATAATTTGTTTATATGTTTTTCATGTTTAAACGTTGAAAAAAGAATAATTATATATACTCCTGCTATACCGCTTATTGCTCGCTAACCCCCTGACCGTGAAATTTCGGTTCCGGAAAAACGGGTTTTATTGAGTAATGTCGATATCGAGAATGACCTTAGCAAAAAAGTGCAAAAAATAAGCAAATTGATAATTTTACTTGATGAAAAGCTAAGACTATAGGTGAACGTGACATAAACAATAATTAGTACCACCTCGACGATCAAAGTTAGCCACAAACAAAGAGAAAGGATGTGCTGTCGAAATAATGCCGACACATTATTAAAATCTGTTAAATTGAATCATCAGGTGAGAACTTTATATTTTGTTCGGAATTAGGAGCATGTTCGGATTAAGGTGCACCCGCTCTACATATATATTATACAACATATCAATTAAGAATGAATACAACACATCATTACAGTGTAAGAATGTTAGTCAGCATATCTGAAATAAAATTTCACATTTTACAAAGAGCAGGAAAAAAAATTAAATATGCAAAGCGACATTTTATACATGTTATAATATGGACAACTCTAGTATTACCATTCACTATGATAATCTAAGTTACTTCCCTTGTTATATATATATGTTGCATGCCTCTTGAATCCAACTCACTCTCTGTTAAGAAATCACTGAATAAACATAGTTAGAGCACAACGGTCTTGTAGTTCTAAGAACCCAAATAGCAACATAAAACATGGTGTCAGAAGTGGTTAACTAATTTATATTAGTTTACAAATTATTGGACTAAATTGTTGTGATTTACCATAGGAAGAATTTGTGTTTTTTATATTGGATTATATATATAACACGACATTCATCATGGAGCTTACAGGAGTCCCTGAGCCCAAAATGAATTGGGACTCATCGAGTCTACCTATCGAGTGGACAAACTTTAAAGATCACATTGAACTTATCTTTAAGGGTCCTTTAAAGGATAGGACCAATGAGGAGCAATGTACATATTTGCTTCTGTGGATTGGACAACGTGGAAGAGAAATCCACAAGTCATGGAATTTGTCTGCAGATGACAACAAAGATCTGGACAAATTATACCAGAACTTCAAGGCTTATGTAGAGCCTAAGTTAAATTCGGTATTTAAGAGATACCAATTCAATAACATTGTACAAGGCGACAGTTCCCTGGAGGAATTCTTCACGAAACTACGCGTCAATGCAGGCGACTGCAAATTCTCAGACAAAGAAGAAATGATGCGAGACAGAATAGTTTTTGGAGTCACATCGGACAAAATTAGAGAAAAGCTGCTGAGCATAGGCGACAAGTTAACGTTTGATAAAGCTGTAGAAATCGCACAAAGTCATGATTATGCTCAGAAACAGTTAAATTCCATGAATTCGAAGCCAGGTGCGGAAAATTCAAATACGGTGTGCCAAGTGAAGACATCGTACAAAGCGAAGAAGGCTCAAGCCAAGACCACAAAAAGTATGGACAAATGCACGAAATGTGGACGGCAACATCAAAAGGACAAATGTCCAGCGAAAGGACAGCAATGTCATGTGTGCAAAAGGTGGAATCACTTTGCGAAACAGTGTTTTCAGAAGAAACGTGTTCACATGGTGGAAGACGACAAGTCGGACCATGAAGACTTCTCTGTGGACGCACTTGACAACAAACAAGGTCAGATATTTGCTGATATTTTGGTAAATGCTAACACTATTTCTTTTAAATTAGACACCGGTGCTAGTTGCAATATTCTGACAGAATCTGCATACAAATCATTGAAACTTAAAGGTCCATTGGAAAAGACAAACTCTGTATTGTCTGCATACAATGGTACAAAACTCAATGTTCTAGGAAAACTCAGCCTCAAGTGTAAATATAAGGCTGTGCAAACGTATGTCGAATTCTATGTAGTTCGTAAGTGTAGATGCCCTATACTAGGTGTGCAAACATGCATAGATTTTAATTTGTTGAAAATTGTCATGTCTGTTGATAACCCCTCTACACCCCTAGTTAAGCAGATGGTGTTGAAAGAGTACAAGGATGTATTCAATGGTATTGGTCGCTTACCGGGAACATGTTCAATAAAGATTGACCACAAAGTAGACCCTGTCGTACATCCACCTAGGCGGGTACCTGTTCCGATACAGGACTTAGTTAAGGCCGAGCTTACTTCAATGACGAAAGCCGGTATCATTAAAAAGGTTACAGAAACCCCTACGCCATATGTAAGTTCAATGGTAGTAGTAAACAAACCTAACTCCAGTAAGGTCAGAATTTGTCTCGACCCTAAGGACTTGAACAAAGCCATTATGAGGCCATATTATCCAATGAGAACATTGGACGATATTCTCCCACAGCTATCATCAGCCAAGGTATTTACTAAGATGGACTGTAAATCTGGTTATTGGTCACTAGTCCTAGATGAAAAGTCATCATACCTGACCACGTTCAATACATTTCAAGGCAGGTATAGATACCTTAGGTGCCCTATGGGTTTGAAAAACAGCCAAGACTTATTCCAGCAGAAAATGGATGAGTGCTTGGAGGGGCTGAATGGTTGTGCAGTTATAGTGGATGATTTATTAGTTTATGGGGACACAGTTGAGGAGCATGATAGAAACCTCAAACTGGTACTAGATAGATGTCGTGAGAAAGGCATCAGGTTAAATCCGGACAAACTCGAAGTAGGTGTACCGGAAGTAAAATATTTTGGTCACGTCCTTTCAGCTGAAGGTCTAAAGCCCGATCCCCAGAAAACTATGGCCATTATGAAAATGGAACCTCCCAAGAGCAAGGCAGAATTAGAAACCATTATGGGTATGGTTGTCTATTTAGCTAGATATGCACCCCACTTATCAGAGATAACCCAACCATTAAGAGAAATTTTAAAGAAAGATGTAGCATTTCACTGGGATGAACCCCAGCAAGCTGCATCCCAGACGGTTAAAGATGTTTTAACTCAGTCTCCAGGCCCTGTGTTGACATATTTTGATCCTAATCCTAAAAGGTCATTAGTACTGCAGTGTGATAGCTCAAAATATGGTGCTGGTGCTTGCCTAATGCAAGATGGTCGACCTATTGGTTATGCTAGCAAAACACTGACAAAGTCAGAGGTCAACTGGGCACAAATTGAAAAGGAAATGTTTGCCATAGTATTTGGTCTAAACAAATTCCGACAGTATGTATATGGGCGCAAGGTCTTGGTCCAAACAGATCATTTACCTTTACTGGCCATTTGGAAAAAGTCTCTGCACGCAGCACCTCCTAGGTTACAAAGGATGATGTTACAGTTACAAGGTTATGATATTGACCTTGAGCATAAGGCAGGTACCCAAATTCCACTGGCAGATACCCTTAGTCGTAAGTTTCTACCAGATACATACCCAGATATATCAGAAGCCACAAATTTACATGTAAACTTCGTGATGGACAAATTACCCTTCAGTGATACAAAACTGAATGAAATACGGTCACAAACTGCTCAAGATAGTGAAATGCAAACCCTCACCAGTTTGATCCTAGATGGATGGCCTGATAAACGTAGTGAATGTCCGACCCAACTGTTAGACTACTGGAATTATTGTGACGAACTCTCCGTCATTGATGGTCTGATTATGAAAGGTCAAAGAATTGTCATACCCTCTAGCTTGAGAGCTAATATGTTAAATGTCCTTCACACAGGTCATTTCGGCATCGAGAAATGTCTTCGACGAGCTAGAATCACTATGTTTTGGCCAAAACTATCATCGCAGATAAATGACAAGGTTAATCAATGTTCAATATGTATAGAACATCGCAGTTCAAATCAAAAGGAACCATTGATATCCCATGTAGTACCCGAACGTCCTTGGCAAAATGTTGCCAGTGATGTATTTACCTGGGAAGGTCATGACTATTTGCTTATAGTTGACTACTATAGCAATTTTATCGAATTTGAGAAGGTAACAAGTACTACCAGTACATCGGTTATCAAACAATTCAAACGGTGGTTCTCTAGATATGGCATACCTGAGAAAGTCATCTCAGATGGTGCTAGTTATTATACATCTAGAGAGTTTGATTTATTCACTAAGGAATGGGACTTCAAACATGTATGTTCTAGTCCACATTATCCCCAATCTAATGGATTAAGTGAATCCGCAGTTAAAATCGCAAAACAAATGCTGAAAAAATCAAAGCGAGCAAATCAAGATGTATTGATTTACATGCTTGAATACCGTGCAACCCCTTTAACACATGGTTATACCCCTGCAGAATTATTCATGGGCAGGAAAATTCGATCATTTTTGCCTATCCCAAGAGAACAGTTGATGGTTAATAAGCTTGATTATAAGACAGTCAATATTAAACTAAGGGAAAAACAGGTGGAACAAAAGCGTCATTATGACAAAAATGCCAAGTCGCTGCCATCATTAAACATAGGTGAACCTGTAAGATTACAACAGGGTAAATGGGAACCTGTTATTGTTACTCAAAAGCACAATGATAGGTCATACACTGTTCGTACACCCGATGGTGCTGAATATTGTAGGAATAGACGTCAATTGTTAAAAACTAACGAGCAAGAATTCAAGTACAATCAGAATACCCCAGATTTAAATATTCCCAGTTCCTCCCAAAGGACAATGAGTCATGTCAGAGTAATGCAACAAGCACTAATTCACTTCTAAATTCTCAGAGTGATAGCAATAATCCAGAAACAGCAAATATCCAACCTTCAACATCTGGTCCATTAAAGACTAGCCAGTCGGATGCTTATGTTACAAGATCAGGTCGAGTGGTTAAACCAAGGATAATAAACTCTGTGTAAATGTAATATGTAATCAGTTAAGATTATAACAAGTGTTGTGATCAAGAATTAAGTGTAATCCTTTACACAAATAAACATTACTGACAAGAGATACTTTATCGAAGTTCATGTCTTTACAATGTTCATAATATTCAATTGAGAACCATAACACCAGACATGTGAACTTTTTAATTCCAATTAGTGCCAACACGAGTGCTGTGAGAAAGCAATTAGTAAATGTCGGACTATCAGATAATGATCTATTTATGATGACACTTTGTTTATAATATGATTACATTATGACCAAGAAAATTATTTTATCTTAAGAAGGGAGATGTTATAATATGGACAACTCTAGTATTACCATTCACTATGATAATCTAAGTTACTTCCCTTGTTATATATATATGTTGCATGCCTCTTGAATCCAACTCACTCTCTGTTAAGAAATCACTGAATAAACATAGTTAGAGCACAACTGTCTTGTAGTTCTAAGAACCCAAATAGCAACATAAAACAATACAGACCATAGAACACAATAAAATCACAGGCACATGGTTTCAAATTATCCTAGTGTACTATCTGAGTGTACCCTAAGTATAGGGGGTACTCTGAGATAAGTTGAAACCATGTGCCTACGAATTAAATATGAACATTTTATACAGAATGATATTTTAACCATTTTATCGTAACTAAAACATAAATGTTCAACTTTCACAAATTCCAACAGTACTCATAATTTGTACATCTAATATCAAAGACCATACAAATAACGAATATACTAACTAATATACATGTATGTATACTTGTAATGTTTGTTCACTAATTAGTTATTTTAAAACTATCATACATGTATGTAGACTAGTAAATAAGGATCAGGAGGAATGCTGAATGTACATTTTCTGTACTTTTAGATTTATCTATAGTTATAATTATTAACAAACTAACCCTTGTTTAATTTGTTCAATCAATTTCTATGAATTTTATATATTCAATTAATTAAGACTCGCGAACAACATATCTTATTATCGTACCAAACATACATTAATTACAATAATAGACCACTTATATATACAAATACAATAGAGGGTACGAAACAACCGACGATTTTCAACAGTATACGAAACGACCGATCGAGAGTGTACGAAACAACTGAAATTTACAGTGTACGAAACTACTAGTGTACGAAACGACTGTAATCCCTTTTCGGCAAATTATTCGGTGAAGCGTGCGACCCACGATCAAATTCAACATCAAACTTTACCTGTCTTCTTCTGACATTGCGCCGTCACTGAACTCATCTCCTCTCTTGTAGAAATCATCGGGTGGATAACCTGTATACTTTTTAGTAGGTTTAGGACCCATTTTGGCGGTTGCCAGCAACGAGATGCTATATTTAGCGATTTGGGAAAACCCTAACAAAAACGAAAGTAGGGGAAGGTGTAAAGTTCGTTCTATCTGTTAAGAGTTACCTCCCCTCTGTTGTACAAGGGCTATTTTAATTGAGTGGTGTTCACTATTAATATTTCAATTTCTTGGAATTATTTGTTTAAATTTTATTGAAAAGCTAACTATTAATATTATGCGAGCGTCTGTTTAAAATTTCAAAGCAACTCCACAATTAAAACCAGTAACCAACTTTGTATCGACTTGGATCTTTGAACAATGTGTAACAGATCCGGTTTCTGGTCCGAGTATAAGTATTACGGGTTTGTATCCACTCAGTCGGTCTGATCTGAGTGGTTACATACGTAGCAATAATATACCAGTGGTGTGTAGAGTATTGTGGTGGTCTCCAATGTGTATCGTTTAGTGGTAGTACAACAACCTCAATATAATGAATACATGCCTAACTACAAGAATAACGCAACACCAAGTTACATGAACAGTATTTAATTTAGTTATCAAAGTAAGTTATATATATTACATTTAGTTTATCCCAGCTTATATAACGTTACAATACAATTTACAACCTCATTATCTATCTATCTATCTTTATGTACTGCCGAACTAGTCCAGTCATTCTACAGTAAAAATAGGCTTAACCTCAAACAAATTGCAAAAGAAATAAATTTGACTGTTTTGGCACCAGAAAACATTGACAAATAACATATCAAAAGTCTAGAAAAATCTAGGAAGGGGAAGTTGCCGAAAAATTAACATATGTAAGGTCACTATTGGAAACTCTAAAGCTGCTTTTATGGCAGTGTTTATTTTCATTTCCATGTAACCTAAGTGCACATATCCATAAAGTACATAGTAAAGTAATTGGAATATGAACAATATTACAAACAGATGAAAACAACGTGTCATAGATAACAAATAAAACCATTTTTGATTTAATATAGATGCTTAAAAATCAGTAAAAGAGGGTGGGGTAATGGAGTGAGACAATCTCAGAAACAAATCCCGGCGTAACCTCTAGGTCAACAAATGAATTATTATAGTTTAATGTTATATGTGAAAGTTCTGACATTGCAAGCATAAATTGCAAAAGTGATGGGATCTGTGAAATTCAAGATGGCGTCCAAAATGGCCGTCTTCTTTAGCATTACCAGTTAAAATAAAAATAGATACATGAAAATAGCAGGAATATATGACAAAATTCATTGAAATTAATGTCCTTAAATGATGTATATGTATTTAAGAAACCACAAACATCGTTAAACAAATATTTTAGATACATTATTTATGTTGAAAATCTTCATAAAGCAATGTCAGTCAGTGTCATTTGCAGGTAAAACATACGAAACACAGGTACAGAGGCAATTTCACCTTTCTAATCTCTTATGTCTTTGGTTATGATTTATAATGTTGATTAATACATATCTAAAATACACTTTTATGAATAAATGATATAATTTGTTAAATAAAAAACACTTCTTTAATTGGAACACAGTGCATCCATGCAATCTGAGGTGTAATATGTGGTATTATTACCCCCACCCACCAATTTCACACAATGAATTTGTAATCGAGTAATTTGAAGTTTCACAAACTAACTTCGTCTTGCATGAAGTTTATTAAATCATAAATGTAAATTGGTACACATACAAAACTTTTATGTCGGAGATTACTTCGAGAAATCCAAGATGGCGATTAATATGGACGTCGTGGTATAGGAAAAGTGATTAATTTGGCTATATAGATGATACAGGTAAATATATATTACTTCCAACTTTGTATCCTAAATTAGTATCGGTTCTCGACAACTCGGTGTGTTCTATCAAATATTTCTGTGAATCACTGGTTGAAGATAGTATCTCTACTTCATTATACCCCGCACAACGAGTTGTAAGGGGGTATACTGGATTCAGCTTATCTGTCTGTCGGTCGGTCTGCCCGTCCGTATACGCATTCTTGTGGACGCATTACTCCTCCGTTTTTGCAGCATTTCCTTCAAACTTTAACAGATGAACATCCTCAACATGTAGATGTGCATAAAGGAAGGAATTTGCGCTGCGACGATTTTTGACAGAATTATGGCCCTTTGTACTTTTATACAATATATAGTGTATAAAGTGAATAGTTCTTATGTGCATAAAGAAAAGAATTAGCTGCAATGATGTTTGCCACGTGGGGTATATTTATTTAGTCTGCCGAATGGCGACAGTTCTAGTTATCCTTGGATACAGTGCGACTTGAAACTACTTTATATGAATGTATGAATCCGAGATCAAACTAGCAATCAGGTATAAATAAAAGCTGGTTGGTAATCATAGAACATATCGCACATCCATTGCATGTACAGGCCTGGGTATACCCATTGCATGTACATGACTGGGTATGTGATCAGGTCGTTACGAAACCTGTACTTGGTAGGTGGTCCATTTGGCTCTGTTATGGACATTGCTGTGCGTTTTGTTGCCTTTTAGGCACAGTTTGCGAGATGTTAGATGTGCTTTCCATGTTTGGATCAGGATTACAGAGCTCGATGTATCGCTTAATTTTCGCCAGCATAATTATACTAGTATCATAAATGCAAGGCTCAATACTAGATCGCCTGTGTTTATACTAGTCGGAATACTTGCTAACATCTATGAGTTCAATGCCCGACCTTAGACCTGCGTTCAATGCTTGTTAGAACGTGTCCATAGTAGGTACACGCTCGATCTTAGATCTAAACTCAATGCTGGCTGGAGAAGGTTCAGTTAGACATTCTTACTAGTGTATGTCCACAATGCAACACTCGACCTTAGATCTGCATTGAATGCTGCAGGAGTAGGTCCAATTAAACATAAGTTCAGTGCTTACTAGATTATTTCCTCAGTACAATGTTCGACACTAAACCTACAGGACAAGGTTCAGTTAGACTTAAAAGAGAAGGTCAAGAGTGCAGGAACCAATCTAAGACCAAATTGAAATATTGGAATATGTTCAGTTAGACTATACATTCTATGCTTGCTGGGGTTTGTCAAGATTACCGGACTCCTAATACATACCTTAAATGCTTGCTGGAATACAAATGTAGGGCCAGTTCAGACCTACGTTCAAGACGTGCCAAAATGGGTCCATTTAAACCATCGTTCAATGTTATCTATAGTATGTCCTCAGTGCAACGATCGACCTAAGACCTGCGTTCAATGCTGGCTAGAGTTGGTCTACAGTGCAAGGCTAGATCTAAAACTTAAGTTCAATGCATACTTGTAAGATTAGGTCAAGTGAGACCTACGTTTTGAGTTTGTTTGAATAGGCCCATACTATGTGCAGCCCTAAATCTAGACCTGTGTACAAAGCTAGGTTAACGTAAGTAAGTATGTAGACTCTACATGTGTATAATGGCACTCATTTAATTCGTCAAATACACAAACAATATCAATAGAAACATACACAAACTGTATCCGTATAGAGGGCGGTTAAGACAATGTCCGTAATGCGCTTCCATAGAGAAGAAGTGTATGCATAATCTCAACGTCAAAATAACGCCGATTTATTTTCTTAAACCATCGTAAAATATTTGACTTTTGTATATAACAAGATTATTACAGTTCCTATTTTTAAATAATCAACTGAATTGGTTGGTGTGTACGTGTTATTTGATATTTAAATAACATATTCACGTAAATATGACGAGATTATGCCTTCGTAATTACATAGTTCATCGCACGCGCTAAGTTCATATGACGTCACTATGGCGAGTTATATTTGCCATGTCGTAGTTCGAAAAAATGAACAAGTTTAAGGTTAAATTTCATCGTTTTCCCCACCTTAGATTTTTCTAGACTTTTTGTATGATTATAATCATACATTTATCTACATGATTATCGAAAAAGAAATTCTTTTGCAATTAGTTTGAGGTTAAATCGTAGAATGACTGGACTAAACGCCTCTTCCGAGTATTATTGGCAGGGTGCACGCCGGATAGTTAAAAGTAAAAAGAGTGGAGATAAAAACTGGAAGCGAAAGCTTCCAGCTATAGACATGGTTAAAATGTTAAAAATAGTAAAAGGTAAAAGATAAGATAAAAACAACTGCTGGGTATCACTGATAAATCCTGGCCACTGACTGCTTAAATAATTCAAGATCAGTCAGGGTCGCGATGTGGGAAGGTAACCTATTCCACAGGATTGTGGTATGGGGGAAGAAGGAACACTTGAAGAAGTCCGAGTTGGCTTGAATGGGGCGGAGACTATTGGGGTGCATGTGCCTTGTTGACTTGGTGGGGACTTCTAAATAGGCCGGGAGAGATGTACATACAAGATTATTATAAATCTTGTTGAATGAGACTAGCTTGGAGGCAAGGCGTCTGTTCTCAAGGGAGCTCCATCCTAGTGTATTCTGTAAGTCCGATACGCTGGTATATCGGGAGTGGTCATTTTTACCCATCTAATAGCACGTCTTTGTATCATTTCCAGCTTGTTAATGTTGACCTGTGTATGTGGTGACCAAACGGGTGATGCATATTCTAGTTGTGGTCTAACTAGTGTTTTGTATGCTAGAGATTTTATGTTTTCATGTTTTGTTTTGATGTTACGTTTGAGGAAGCCAAGTGTTTTGTTTGCTTGTGTTGTTATCCTGTTTATGTGGGTGTTCCATCTGAGGTCATCACTGGTGTCGACGCCAAGGTATTTTGCATCTGTGACTGAGGAAAGAGTTTGACCATGGAGCATGTACGGAAATTTGATTGGGTTTCTGCTCCTTGAGATATGGAGAACCTGACACTTACTGGGGTTAAATTCCATATCCCATTGACTTTCCCAGTTTTCAAGTTTTAGCAAGTCATTTTGTAACGCATGGCAATCTGAGAGGGAGGTGACTACAAGCTAAGCAGCTGTATCATCAGCAAACAGCCCTACCTGGGAAGTGAGTTTGTCAGGAACGACATTTATATAAAGCAGGAAGAGTAATGGTCCCAGTACGGACCCCTGTGGGACACCTGAAGTTACAGGAATCTGATCAGAAGTGTGACCATTTACCACTACTGACTGTGATCGGCCTACTAAAATGACTCGATCCAGGATAGAATTTGACGGGGGACACCGACCGTGTTCTCGGAGTTTGTATAGTAGTTTCTGGTGAGGAGAGATCCTTAGCTAGATCATCAACTAACTCTATGAGCTGGGTCTCACAGGACCGGTTTTCACAGAACCCGTGTTGAAGCTCATAGAGAATGTTGTGTTTGGTGAAGTGAGTGGATAGGCTGGATGCAATTATGTGTTCAAGGAGTTTACACAAAATGCAAGAGAGTGATATAGGTCGATAATAGCAGGGTCACTATTATCACCTTTCTTGAATAGAGGGGCTACGTTTGCTTTCTTCCAGTCGGACAGTAGTTGACCAGTATTCAGGGACCTTTTGAATATAAGCGATATGATATCAAGGATCTCATGGCGGAGTTCCTTCAGTATTATGGGTTTGATCAAGTCCGGGCCAGCAGCCTTATCCACTTTTAGGTTTTGGAGTAACTTAAGGACACCATTTGGGTCTATTTCTATTTCGGGCAGTGTCGGATATTTGGAGTTCCCAAGGACATTCCTACAAAGCTGGGGCAGGGATAGAGGTGAGACACCTGAAAAGACTGATTGGAATTGCTTGTTCAGGATGTTGGCCTTGGCGGTGTTATCAGACTCTATTTTACCACTGGTCTGATCTCTTAAGGGAGCAATACATTGGCTGTCTTGTTTGGCATTCTTTATAAGTGAATATAAGCCTTTAGTGTTGAATTTGGTGTTGTTTTCATTTTCTGTGTGTTGGGTGTCAAGTATGTTTTGTGAATTTTGTGAATAATTTTTCATTATGTGAATGTTAAATAGTATATGTAGATTTAAGTTAGAATGCAAAAACCCCTTAGTTTCAAGGAAATGTCCGAAGCAATATGCTTCGATGACAACGGACTCAATATGGAAGGGTCATGAGATACTCATAACAAAAGGTTAGATACCTAAGTATCTTGATTGATAGCCAAAGTATGAGCTTTAGTGGCAGCGCTGATTAGACAGTCAGCCAACCTTTGCGAAGATACAAGACTATTTTTGGCCTTATATTCCCAAAATATGAGCTGACAAATCACTACAGCCAATGAAAACACAAGGCTTATGAATGCTTCAGTGATTTGTCAACCTACCCAAGTAAAGTGCAGTATACAAGTTCAAAGGTTTAACACTGATTTAAACCTGGTGGCTTAAATCAGTCCTATAGCACAGATAATTTGACATGATCCTGACCTTTATGCATGCATATATTACAAGGTTATTGCGTTGAATATATAAATTTCCGCGAGCAAATCGTGCAATATCGGTTCTTTAAGTTTGTGTTACACCTCGAGCGCCTTCGTGATACTCTCCGCTTATGAAAACATGCCACCGGGGTTATAAATATAGACACTATAACAGCTGTTAAATTATGCTAATTAAAGGTCGAGAGTCGTGTCAAATTCTCTGGACTATACTACAAATGCAATATAATACTTTTTTATTACAAAATAAATAACACCTAGGTCTTCTGATCTCTTATTTACCAATATGATTGTTACAGATCGGAAACCGATTTATTCAGATTCTCCAGTTCACCATACCTTATACTGCTATTTAAGGTGGCGCTGTGAAAAGTTTGAAAATGTATTGCCTTATATGGTATTGAACTACATTTTGATCCGTCTATAAATAGATATGATAGATCTACCTGCATTTGTAAAGCTGTATGTTATATCTAGCCGATTAGTGTTTGACTGCAGCAAGTATCTATCAGAGGTAAGGTTGTTTTTACATTTTTTCTCAATGTTATATACCCAAACTATAATTATAGCTATGTACATATATTTTTTACTTTCATTTTGCACGTTCATTTGTATCATTCTGTTTATTCTATTGTTTAAATGTTCTAGATTTCTATGCGTGATTTCTAGTACCCTTGCTTTACGTAGCTCGTAAAGATATTAACCAAATAGCTTAGATATTTGTATGAACTGAATTTAAAGTGCAATGCATATAATGCTAAGTAAAAGATGAATATTGTGTCAGAATAACAATAATGTTTCGTCCAGCATACATCATATGGTGCCATTTCCAAGACAGGATATGAACTGAAAGTAGACTGTGTAACAGAACTTAAATAGTTTCATTAGCCGTTCTGCCTTTGTGGCGTTTTTTGCATAACTTGTATTGTCAAAATGTACTAGCATAAGGGTTAACACCGGAACATCATGACGAACGATTTATTTTAATCTTAAAAAATAAGGACATTATGCTTTATTTATTTCTGTAACATTAATTATTTATTTTATTTTTTCCTGACCACATATTGGTTGCTATGGCAACAAAATTAGCACTAGAAGCCTGGATCCTTGTATAACTAATCATGTATGGGGGTAATAAAAAACGTAAACACGTGGCGTAATTTCTTTTAAGTATTTCTATCGCTGTCATAATTCGTTCCCAGATTGAAAATGCAAAAATACTTCCCCTTGCATACATTCTTCCTATGATCATCTATCTGTATATATGATAATTTTTCTATCTCTTTTCATAATCTATACATACTTAACTAGTAAAAATGATGTTAATTGTATAGTGTAATCTTAACATATCTACACCATATATCTATCCCATATTTTGTAGTTGTAAAATCATTAAATGTAACATAAAAAGTCGTGTACACATGTATTAAAAATTCATTAAGTGCTTCGAGAAAACTCATTATATTTTGATGATTGTTTTTACAATGTCTTATCCAAACTCCATGTCCAGGTAACTGACAGTATAGTCAAGTCAGGATAAAAATCCAGTGACGCAACGGTCGAGTCCACTATAACGGTGTAAAACCAATTATAAAGGCTTATACTACACAAACAACTATAATTTCAATGCTAAAGTAACATACTAAACTTCGCTCAACCTGTTTAGACAATGGTTGGGATTTTTTGCGTACACATAAACTGCAACGTCACTGTCACAATATCCTAACTGGACTATATGTTTAATACATTTTCAAGCAAAATAATGAAGTATCAACCTCCTCTATCCGTTTCAGGTCAGTGATTGATCACTACAATGTCTGTGTGGACCTATACACCTCGTGGCTGGGTTTTGCGAGCATTGGATACGAATGAGATATCACCAAATACATTGAAAATAAACAATGCTAAGTATGTCATGATGGCCGTTATATACTGTGTGTTTAATTTGCAGATCATTCTATTAATCCATTTACATTTTCCGATTAAAATATATAAGACATACATGTACGCATTTTTGTCAAAATTCAAGGAGGGAGGGTTCCGGACAAATACTTCGATCATGCAACCATCTCGATCATCGATCAATATGATTGTTTTGTTTACTGTGACCGTGCAACCTCCATAGCGCAAACCTCTTTGGAAAAGAATGACTGTAACTCGCAATGAGGTTGCCATTGAATGTTTGGGAAATTATCAGATTGGTACTTAACAGAGACATTCACCTGATCCAGTCACAAGTGATGTGTCAGCATAAAATTTAAGCTGCATGTTTGATGATAAATGCTTTTATTCGCCTTTTATTTACAGTCGGACTGTCAATGACCGAGAAGTAAGTCAAGGTCGTGTCGTGAAAGTGTCTGGCCCAAAGCGTCAGCGTCGTGTATCTGTATGTGTGTCCGAATTCATTGAAAATATTAACCTATGTGGGTGTGTACATGACATCAGACGAAAAGAATATATGTTTGACGTATGTACAAGCTTATTGTTTTGCTGTTTTTACAGGTTGATACAAAAACATGTTCCACAAACATTGCGTAATAAAACAATTACTGTTTAAAATATTTAACTTTTAACTTTACACAATTAAAGCACATACATGTAAGATTTTTTCAAACAAAACTTTTAAATGTAGTTTTAACAAACAACTTGACAAGAGATGCGCGAAGTGACCGCCACATGTTTCCATACTAGCGTAAACGACGTCGAAAGTTCTGAACGACGTCACTGTACACGCTCGTAGAATGATCAGACCCATTTGTCTGGTTATTGTTTCTTTAAAATCAAGTAAAGTGGTTTGTTTGGGATAAGACACTTTCTCCTTTAAGGAACTCTATTAGAAGAAGTTCAATGTACTAAGAGCGGGCGAATGTGAAGGCATGCGTTGTCTCAAGAGCAATTACTGATCACCAAAAGCTAATGCTCGTCGTAAATTGTCCATCCTTTTCAATTCAATACATTAAATCTGATGCAGTGTTAGAAACACAATGTATATTGTTCATAACCTCCTAACATATCATTGGGGTTTCCTCAACAACTTGACGAATATGCTCAACATTCTCATCAATACGTCCAATACGACGTCTACCATTCCTTCAAGTTCTCGACATGTTCCTCATAGTACACTGTGTTCTAATTTGCTTTCTATATGTTACTGATGACTTTAGATTCAGAATTTGAAGTTTCCTTCTATCAAATGCAGGTTATTTGCCTACTTTATAGTACAATTTTACAATTTCTGCGTTTTCAGTCATCTTGGAACTCAGAATATGATGACATTGCTGATGGCGTTACATGGTTACTGTGATATTATATGATGGTCTTCTTTATATTCAACAAAAACTTGATTCAATATTCCTTCAGTCAATACCAAAACAATAACTATACCACCAAAATTCGCACGAAGTTATTAAGCATTGTTTGTGGGACATGTTTTTTGGATCACCCTGTATATATTTAGACCAACGTGTTGTATGTTACCTGATGTACTCACATCTGAAGATTAAAAAAAAACTTTTTATTATCGCTTTGGCTTAAACATTCGTAAAAGGAACTTATATAAAGATAATGCAACTGCATTTACAGACATGTGCATTAAAAGTTTGGAACTATATGTTTCCATATATGACAACAGTTTTCTAGAATAAGTAATTTAGCTTATTCGCCTTTAATTGTTGTATGGTTGGTACTAATTCGACACAAACGAAAGATAACTTTACCATTTCTTTTGATGAAAATGCACATCTACGAATGATATGCCTAAGTACAAGATTGTTTTCTTTGCCATTAAGTGAACAAAATGATAGAAAATGGGAATCGTATATCTTCAAAGATAAATGAAGTAGAAATATAACGTTTATTTTTATGATTATTTACAGGTGCTGTTTTTACTAATGACAAAAGTCTTGAATAAATTAAGTGGTGCTGCACATAGACAGTTGTTTAAGATGTTGGAAGCCATGGTGAATGAAAGTACGTTTTCATATTACAATATGTATATGTTCTCCAACATGTAAATAAGTACAATTTATAATTAATCCAGTGATATAAGGATACATTATTTCACAGTATCTTTATATTGCTGATTATACAAAAGAGGATAAAATTATTATCCTGTCTTCTAATTTCTGAGCACTGTTATCAACTATAATACGTTGTACACATTCAAGTCTAAATCTAATTTTGTTTATTGCTAGTCTTTTATCTAAATGCAGTCAAAGCGTACTCGGGGTTGTAAGAGCCATGCATGTTCAAAAGGTGTAAAAAGCACCAACTTTGACTCAGTTGTACTATAAGTCAGTCTGACACTACAGAAATGAGGTCACATAGGGGTACATGCTTTTTAATTATTCCCTGGTATAAATACACTGTACCTGTTTTTCACCTGATCGTGAAGCAAAACATATTAAAACTTAGTATTATAATGATTAATGTTTTTATTTGAATCATATTGCTATTGCAATAATTAAACCTCGAAAAGAGGCCCCGCTAGTGGTTTAAATAAAAAAACGAGGCCCTAGATCGGGAAAATGCTACCTAAGTAATATAGCGGTATACGTGTATATATTTATTGTCCCATTACGCTTGCTTATACGGTCCATGCTTGATTTTCAGCTTTGCAATCACAGACATTCATAAACAGAATGAAGGAACTGCTTGTTGGCATAATGAAGACACTGACAGGGGAGACAATCTATAAGGGTAGAATTGGTTCAGACTCCTTATGGAATAGACACATACAAACTGTGGCTAACCTCTGTACAAAGATGGACCAGTTTAAGTTACCGGAGGTTAGTCCCACACTTAATAATTCACACCTTGGGTATTTATAATGTGTACACTGTTTAAAATAGAGTCTTAAGAATGAGGCATGTTCATTTGATAATACCATTGAAATTTCGCATTGCAATTGGTCAATACATAGCTCACCAGAATGGCATATTGTCATTCGTTAATGTACGTACTGTTCAACGACCATTGATAGCATCGTCATTTGAGCAACTTGTTTGCAGTTGTTTCAGTGGCAGAAACAGTACGGTCCTGGTCACTTTAGTGCTAGGCGCTGTCGATGTTGAGGTCGTGGGTTCGAATCTCACCTACCGGGTGAGGGTTCATGAACGACTTTTACCATCATCAAGTTCATCAGTGGTGGCAGCAGCATATTTACTCAATTTGAAGAAATTAGTGATTTAAGTGTACAATGTACGTTACTCTTAATGAGAAGAACGCTAACCTTTTGCTTAAAATATTACCGATCTTAAATCAATTGTGTAGTGGGCTCATGATAGTATGTGTTACATAAATATGTTGTATGGAATATTGGTTTTTGGAAATGCATTTGCAATTGAAGATCTGTACGTTTTAAGCATTTTTGACCATCTTGCAACTACATCCTTCAGCTGAAATATAATTGGGCGATCTTATTACAGAATGTTAATGTTTTATTGCTTTAATTACAGCGTAAAGATGATGGTCTAACTTGTCTTGCTGATTTACCAAAAGAATGTATCCGAGAGATCGTACTGAAACTGTCAGATCATCGGGACATTATTCACTTAGGTATGAACACTGTCATGACTACTGTAACATATTTTAAATAATATTAAGGAGGTTGCCAAATAGAACGTACGATTAAGTATACGTGCGAACTCCTTTCTGATCGCCATTCAAGTGTGTGTGTTGTTTCTACAAAAAAGTGGATTACCGACAATAATACGTATTCCGTTTGTACGGGAAACTCCAGATGAGCTTATAAATACAGTTTTGTTCAATCTCATTTTGACTCCTAAGGAAACAGTACTCAACAATCACGTTATTTTACATGTACGCTCTTTTGTTTCGCAAGAGAATTTAAACTATAACATGTACATGTAGCTTCACGTGCAGGTACCATGACTTCGTTAACATGTTGTGAGAGGTCTTCACTAATAATTGCAATATCTTGTGTCCAACTCCTTTTGTGTATATTAATTACAATTAATGATTGTTAAGTACACATACCCGAACAAGATTGTTTTAGCTCCACTATTCGTAGAATAAGGGGAGCTATTGCAGTCACCCAAGCGTCGGCGTTACACTTTTGTTAAAGTTTAGGTACAGGTTTTTTAACCTCTTATATTCTCTAAGTCCTTTGAGATGTTGCTTTCATACTTTGCATACTTGTTTGCCATCATGACCCCAACCCATATGCAGGAGTAGGTAACTCTATCAGGCATTTTGTTGAAATTATGCCCTTTTTTGTACTTAGTGCAAATAGTGCAAATGTTAAAGTTTAGGTACAGGTTTTTTTTAACCTCTAATATCTTCAAAGTGCATTGACATATTGCTTTGATACTTCGCAAACTTGTTCACCATCATGACCCAAACCTATAAACAGGGGTAGATAACTATATCAAGCATTTTGTTGAAATAATGCCCCCTTTTTAGCTCATCTGATTTTTGAAAAAAAGATGAGTTATTGTCATCACTTGATCGCCGTCGGCGTTGCATGGTTAAGTTTTGTGTTTAGGTAAACTTTTTTCATAAACTATCAAAGCTATTGCTTTGAAACTTGCAACACTTGTTTACCATCAATACATGAGCCTGTAAAGCAAGACCCATAACTCTGATCTGCATTTTGTAAGAATTATTGCCCCTTTTTAGAAAATAAAATGCCTTGGTAAAGTTTTGCGTTTAGGTCCACTTTTCTCATACACTATGTGGGCTATTGCTTTGAAACTGTCAACACTTGTTCACCATCAACATCTGACTAAAGTCAAGTAAGAACCATAACTCTGATCTGTATTTTGCAAGAGTAATTGACCCTTTTTGGACTTAGTAAATTCCTTGGTTAAGTTTTGTGTTTAGGTCTACTTTTCTCTCACTATGTGGGCTATTGATTTGAAACTTTCCACAATTGTTCATCATCAATACCTGACCATATCAAGCAAGAACCATAACTCTGATCTGCATTTTGCGCGAGTTATTGCCCCTTTTGGACTCAGAAAAGTCCTTAGTTAAGTTTTGTGTTTAGGTCCACTTTTCTCTATCTGTGTTAGTGCTTTGAAACTTTCAACACTGTTTCACCATCAATACCTGACCATGTCAAGCAAGACTCATAACTCTGACCTGCATTTTGCATGAGTTATTGCCCCTTATTGGACTTAGAAAATTCCTTGGTTAGGTTTTTCTTTTAGGTCCATTGTTCTCATACACTATGTGGGCTATTGCTTTGAAACTTTCAACACTTGTTCATGATCAATACCTGACCATGTCAAGCAAGACCCATAACTCTGATTAGCATTTTGCAAGATTTATTGGGCCTTTTTTTCACCAGCAATACCTCACTGTTGTAAGCAAGACCAATGACACTGCCCTTCTTTATGCAAGGGTAATGGGCCTTTTTTACAGTGACAATGATCAGATGAGCGTCTGCACCCGCAAGGCGGTGCTCTTGTTTCAACTTAGTGCAAATGTTAAAGTTTAGGTACAGGTTTTTTCACCACTAATATTTTCAAAGTGCATTCACATATTGCTATGCATACCTGTTCTCCATCGTGACCACAAACCCTACACAGGGGTAGGTAACTCTATCAAGCATTTTGTTGAAATCATAACCCCTTTTGGACTTGGAAATGTATATGTTAAAGGTTAGGTACAGGTTGTTAATCCCTTATATCTTCAAAGTGAATTGATATATTGCTTTGATACTTTGCATACTTGTTCACCATCATGACCCCAACCCCTACACAGGAGCAGATAACTATTTAGCATTTTGTTGAAATTATGCACCCTTTTGAACTAAGTAATGTTTATTTGTTTACCTTCAATGACCAAGAGGATATACGAGGTGTGTCCAAAAAGTTCGTAGACACTTGTGATAAAATGAAAACGAAACAACATATCCACATCAAACTTCAGTATTACAAAATACTTTCCATTTACATATGACACAGAAAATTTCAGTGAAATGCGTGGAGTAATCATTTTTCTACATTAATTAAAGTGTTCTCACTCTTACCCGAGCGGCGCAAGTGGTGACGTCAGGAACGTCCGCAACGTAAATTAACAACGTTAAAATTGTCACAACTTTTCAAAGTAGCAGCCACCGTTATCAATGTTTTCGCCTGCCTCTGTCGAAATCTGTCAACCTTGTCACCCATACCTTGTTTGTATACCTAACTGCTGCTTAAGCATGTTATTTACTGTCCCACAGCTAAATTCAGACTCACGAATGCTCACATGTCTATCCATATTGACGATCTCTTCTATAGACGTCACAGTAACGTCGTTTATAATTCTCGGTCGTCCGCTATAACCGTCTGCTTTCTTAGTCGTTTTTCAATCTGAATATCGCATGCGCCGCTTGTAAACAAGTGCTCTACACACAGAATCCTTGCCTGTTACAGACCGAAGTGTTTTAATGGGTTGAACCGGTGTTTTGTCCAATGATACACACACTTTAATGATAGTCCGTTGTTCTTCGACGTCAAATGACGTCATTTTCGTTTCAAATAATTCCTTAGGTCCTCATGATAAAAGTTTATTTTTTCAACGTACAGGTGTTCTATTGTTATGATACTTGGCGGACGTGACATCAACATAACCTCGTGGCTGGTTGACAAACTTCAATATAATCGCGCCAAAATTACGCCATTGCCATGACATTATATTAAACGTACTAACTAACGAACTTGACCTGCGCCGCTTAGCAAAACCGTGATATATAAAATGTCATATCTTGTTTTTATTTTTATGGTATATTTAGTCAAATTACTACAGAATATGTATTTTGTAATAAAGTATACAGATCTGGTGAAAAAGAATTTGTCATTACGCCGGATATCTTTTAAATTAGGATGTCTACGAACTTTTTGGACACACCTCGTACACATGAGTAGGTAACGGTCCTGCATAATTTGTTCAAATGATCCCCTTTTTCGACTTAGAAGCCCCAACCTCTACACAGCAGAGGGTAATGCTGCTGTTATGAAGCATTTGTTTTGAAAATATAATGATTGTACTATCCTAGCATGGCGCTGCGAATTGTGGAGGGTGCTGTTCGTGGACAGCTCTTGTTTGTCTTTTTTATTATTATCAGGTAATTAATTTGTACAAGTCTGTGAACAATATGAAATCGTTTTCTTTTCACTTTCCGTTGTCATAATTATATTGCTGTTACCATAAATAGTTTGCACATGTAGTGGGATTCACACCTCTACTGCACAGTACCATCGCCTAGCAGTGCGAAGTTCAAACGCATTAGAATACTCGGTAATCGCACACACCCAAAGGAAGTGCAAATAGCCAGTATCTACGATCTCGTATATGACTACACCATAACAGTAATATGTTGATATATGGATAAATTACACTAACTATGAACCACGTACTAAAACTTATTGTTCTGACATTTAGGGCAAACGTGTTGGGATATGCACTACATAACAGAGGAAAGTTCAATCTGGGAAAAACTTGTGCAATTTCATTTCAATGAGAAACAAATAGACACATTTATTGAATCAACGGACTGTCTCAGCTCAACAGCATTGTGGCAAAATCTCCACGACAAATGTTACAGGTATGTGTACCTACAGTCAACTCTCGTTATCTCGAACTTTTCGGGACCATCATAACGAAAAGTCGAGATAAGTTCAAAAGCCATTTTCCATTCGATATCCCGTTATGGGAATACACGGGTTTTATCGTGTCCGAGATTTCATCGTATTTTAAAGAAAAATCGGGACTTCAAAAAAACTTCGACATAGCAGAAATATCGATGTAAGCGAGTTCGAGATAACAAGAGTTGACTGTATTTGTGAAACTGTGTTCATTTTGTATGTGCCCTTCTCCAAGTTCGTTGTCCAGCATAAACTTTCGACGATTCTTTCAAGCTTGCATGTACACTATATCTGTTGAGTGCTCTTTGTGGGTTGTCCTTGTCCTTGTGGTGTGCCATGTTCTTGTCATCTGGCTCTTGCTGCAGATCTGTTTGACGAACTGAGGCGACAGGTTGTCGGTGTAGGATGTTGTGTTTCTGTAGCTGTTCAGTATTTGTGCTCTGCTGTTTCTGATTAGTGCTGCTATCTTTTAAAGTTTTTGTATGAGTCGTGTTTACATTTTCTTCATTTGTATAGGTCGTCCGGTTGAGCTAACTAGTTTTCATGGAAACAACTATCAATATCAACCAGTACAAAGTTAAACTTACTACCATTTGGTCAAATGATAATTAAAGATATGGCTTATAATAACCATTGTAACAGACGAGCATAACCTACCTCAATTATCCACCAACAGCAGTTCTGCGCTCTTCCAACCTCGCTGGCCGAACGGGCGACCATTTCGAATAGCGTTGTAACAATTCAAGAGCAAGTACAACATTAACAATATTTCTAAGATATTTATTTCGCCGTATTGACGCCCATTGTCCTGCAATATAACTTGTTTGGGGTGGTGAGTCTTAATTTGCTACCAATATGAATTGAATAATACACGTAATAATACTATGTGTAATGAAGGGGAGAGTATTCGTTCACGTCTGAAAAAAGAATAAGAAAGCATTAGACTACCTTACCAATTCTTCTCAACATCAGCCTGTCCTTGAACATCAGACAAATTCTCCAATATTCGCCGGTTTTCTGTAGCAAAACATCCACTACCATTTATATATTCAGAGCTACAACATATCCCGAATCATATGCCATTTTATACATATACATAATATTAATACAATCATTTGTATTATGAACTAATTGTTTTGGCAAACAGAAGAATATAGGCGCGTTGATTGGTCCTAAACTAGTGCAATATACAATCCAGTGAATATGTCACTTGTAGTATGACATGACTAATTTTACTTTAACAAAAAAAAGTGTTCGATAAAAATTGACAAAAAAACAATTATTACATTAATACTTCAGGGGCCTATGGGTAAAATTTTGATAGTGGTGCATCAAGATATATTGTAGATGTGGTAACTATGTTTTAAATAATTATGTACATGTACATTAAAGTTAAATATATGAAACATTGTTTTCATATTGTTCAGGTAAACTCATTGCTTCAAGAAAGTATGCAAATTATTACGTTAAATTTATACTTGCAGGAAATACGGCCTTCGTAAATTATACACAGATCAGCTAGTCATTTGTTCTGAGTGTAAGACACTTCATTGGATGGTAAGTAACCGTTAAATGCGCTATTAAAGAATTCAACGTACAGGTTAGAGTTTTTCTTTAAATGTTTTCTTCATGAATACCTAGCATAAAGGTGTGTAGCGCAGTCACTATGCTATAATAGAAATACTCGTACCTGGGTTTTATCTATAATAAATGATGATCACGTATCCGAGCTCAAGACCATGCTTTATTTTACAATCAGACCCATGTATGTATATCGTTTTTTAACTGTCCATGTTAACGGTAAATTAGAAAACATGATCCAATGAATTTATTTCGTAAGACATTGGGCAAGCAACCTTGGACAATTGATAAAGCGAAGTGATCTCTGCTCGGGCGTAAGGTCAATAGTGCCGATAACTCAGTGGTAACGCGCTGGGCGGCACGGGAACTGGACATTTCTGAAATGTTATTCGTAGTAGGGATTCTAATCGAGATGCCGAAGGCATCTCGATTAAAATCCAAGACGGCATTGTACGTGTTGCGAGTTTTTAACCCATCCGAAATTTGGTCACCCCTGTCCGATTGAGATGTGTGTGTACAGGAAGTGTTTTTTCGGGGTACTCTGAAGACGTGAATGGAATTGGCAAACTCATTAAAAAAATATTTTTGTTGTTAATAAATTATCTTTTATTTTCTAATGATGTTTAAAAATGTTCCTTGAGATAACCGAAGGCCCTAGCTTACACATCATTAAACGCGATAGGGGAGGTAAGAATGCTAGCGCGCGAGATAATGGCGGTCGGTTAGCATTTTAGACTGTCCCTCGCAAACGGAAGAAGTTGTTTCATTCGACTGCCGTCAAGTAAGTACAGCCTACAATCGTTAAAATAACTGCTTATACGATTAAAGTACTTGATTTAAACAAGGAAAACTGTCTTTTATACACATAATTGGCGTAGGTAAACAAAGAAATCAACTTTCGATGCTAATTTGCATCATAAAGTTTGATAAACGAAGCGTATCCAAATTTGTTCGTACCCAAATTGTCAACAACAAACAATCAACCAACCAACCATTTATTGTAAATTAATTATCAACAATCATTCTGTGTTAGATGACCATGTTAATTGATCTTATAATGTAGGACAACTGTCTACTGCTGGTTTGTCAATACAGATCTCCGTGAAAAAATATGAGAATTGACCAAAATACAAACAATGTAACTTTTCATTAGTGCTTTTATGATTATTTTTATGATTATTTATAAGAAAGTTTTTTTGGAAAAAAAGACATAACAAGACCGAAGAAGTGACAGATGTCCCAAGACCCTTCAAAGAACCCTCATATCCAGTTAAGGTCTGTGTTGGTTGACCCGCGTTTAACAAAGTTTCTGTCGGTATTCATCTGTCGCTCTGCTGTGACTGTCTATTACAGTATGTAGCTGCCATGTGACCTCCGGTGTGATGCCATCATAAGAGCTGTCATTGACCTAAGCGGTATCAACAATATTTTTAACCGATCGATTATCGATTTACATTTTATTTCCAGCTAGAGCTGACAGGGTGGACTTTAACTATCATGTTAAAGGTGCCAGGAAGCTGTTTATCGGTTCTATACACCGGGCACATCAATTTCATTAAACGACCAGACGAAAAAATTGCTAGGCACGCTCTTGTCTGTATCTATTGTGTCTCTCTCCCTTCGGGTGCTTTCTACCAGTCTGTCCTTCTGGTTAGACAAAAGTCTGTCCCTCTAGTCAGACTATGTTATGTATGCTTAGGTAGAGAACGCAACTGCGCCCTAGTGGTTGTAACACTATAGTTATGTAAAGCGCATTTGAACGTATGTGTCGCTATATAAATCTGGTACATTAATTGTTTTCAAAATTTATTGATTGAATGCAACTGTGACGTTTCAATCATATACCGGTTGTCATTTATTATTTCAGATGCTCGGTCATCATTGTTGGATATCGGACGAGAAATCACAATCAGATGCATGGTTGGAACCAGTCAGCCCCGATGAACTATATTCAATACTCTTTGTTAATTAATAATTCTATAAATAGTGTGAATAAAAAACAACCCAGCTTATCACAACACGTGTTTTGTTAGTGACGTGTGCTCTGTTGAATCTCGGAACGTGTTTTGTAAGTGACATGCTGTCTGTAACAAAAATCGGCCAACCAGACAGATCTTGAAATCCAGTTATGTTTTAAAATGGTTGCCTCCAAAAACATTAATGAATTTCATGTTGACGAAGCAATTGTAAGTCAGGATGACAGAAGAAATTATCATGAATATTTGACGGGCTGCCAAAATCTATGAAATATGACAATAGTAAATGCATTCACATCTTTCACAGGACAGTGCTTTGTCGTAAATACTTTAACGATACCAACGGAAGTTATTTGTGTTATTGATAAAGTAGCAAACGACAAAATCACATGCTATTTGAAGCTCTTTGAAGGCAACCATTCGTAGAGATTGCTTTCAATGCTGTATAGTAAATTATGCATGTGACTCCAGACTGCACGTAAGATGAAACTATAAGTAGTTGGCTACATATTCTACCACACAGCAGACGACATGTCTCGGATCATGTTTGGTGAAAACAATTCAATCCAAATGACATGCTGTGTTGAGTGTAAAGTAAAACAAGACAAGCGTTGATGTAAACATCAAAGAGCGACTTTAAGAAATTAACGATATTCACTAAAAAAGATACAAACAGTTTTCATTTGAACCTATTTCTACGCATTAGACGGTATTATGTTGTATTATGACAACATTTGTTGGTGAATAATACATGTAGATAACTAATGATTACTGAATGTCAAATTGTGCGTTGCAAATCGAATCTATTAGTGCATCCGCCAACTTTGCTCGGATGTTGTCCTTTCACTAAACCAGTGTTCTGTAGTACGTATAAAACGACGTCACGAATATCCATTATGCACGAGGACGTCACTATTGTCGTAGAATGGTTACATGTATTGTTAACTACACTAAAAATTATGCACATTGTATATTTATTATTTCAACAATTTTTAGTCCTACTTAATTTGCTGATCAAGCGGTTAGAGCAAAATCTGCTATTCTGACTTTCTTCCTGTTGATATATTTTGTTTTCTTTTACCTTGTTGCAAATAAATTATCATCAACTAAACAAGCATTTGTGTTTTTTTTATCATAATTAATTACAAAGTATTACCGTTTCCCGAATTTAATGTAGATCTATAACATAGTAATGGAAACAATTTAGAACAGAATGTTCGACAAATCTTTGGAAGGTAGGTACCAAAAGCTAAATACGACCTGTTGCTCTCGTTGCTTGACTCCGGATTTTAATGTAATCTCATTTTTTATGCTAAACCTTCTGTCAAACCAATCTTTACAGTTAACCAGACCCATGTCGTGCAATAGATATCACAATAGGGACCATTTAAATGGTTAATTTGATATTTGCTTATTTAAATTACAATTCCATAAGCAAAGGGTTATGGTCAATAATATTGTAAATAAAGAGGGAAACCCGAATAGTTACTATTTTGTCCATTTATTTTCAATGTAAATACACGTTCATTCAAAGAGGTTTAAGAAATACGAGATATACATATATACATGTTCATCATGTTTACACTGCACACAGAACTCACACTTCTCACATTATGTACATGTACCAGTAACATCATTTAAGGACTGTCATTGAAACCAACCCAATATTTCAAAACAAAAGCTAAAACGAATATTCTGCAAGAGACTGTGATTAATCCGGAACTCACCAGTTTATTACTTCTGCAATGAAAATGATCAACTGTCTCAGGGGACAAGGATTTTAAATTATTTTGTGTCCTTTAAAATAGTTTAAAATCGTCTGCAGCCACACAGCATGGTCTGTAACTGCTTTGCTTAGCTAGTGTTCCGCCAATGTAGCACAATTAATGACAATGGTAATTGCCTCATGTGTATCGTAATCGCCTCATGTGTATCGTAATCACAAACGCATTGGTTTTATTTCAACAACATCACCACTTGCATGCTGTTTGTGAAACAGGTTTCGGTTACTGTTGCTTCGGCTTACCGTTTTATGATTACTAGTAATACAGTGATTCAGTATATGGATATATTTACAAGTTTACAACGATACCTGCACATTTCTGGCTTATTATCTTGGAATACATTATGCTAACGGTAAGTGAAGTACTTATAAAGCTTAAAAATTAAACAAAAATTCAAACTTTCGAAACAGGTCCATCTTTCAGTTCATCACACGGGTCATTTGTCCTGCCATGATCCTTTGGCTGTAATGAAGGTGCTCTCTTGACTTTAAAATGTCGTCGACCGGAAGTATTGTTTGGAGAGTTTTAGTTGTCTATTGACATCCCTTATACATAGTTTAATACCGTTGACATTGGCAGACTTGACGTATTTTTAATTTTTTCCGGTTGTGTCAACTTCTAATGCAATCTAGATGGTGACCATACATGGCATATATTTGATATGTTTTAGGTCTTTGATACATAATTGCTTCAACATATGTCAGGGATTGACATTACACCAGTTGCCAAACCATTACCCTAACATCGTACCGGTTTAACGGCAAAATTTATTATCACAGTCAGGTCCAATGAACTAGTTTGAAAGCCTTCGACAAATAACTTGGACAAAGAATAAGGAGGAGCAATCTCTGCTCTGATGGAATGTCAGTACTACCCTATGAAGTCAGTAGCACGGAATGTCAGTACTACCCCCTGAAGTCAGTACTACCCTCTGAAGTCAGTAGCACGGAATGTCAGTACTACCCCCTGAAGTCAGTAGCACGGAATGTCAGTACTACCTCCTGAAGTCAGTAGCACGGAATGTCAGTACTACCCCCTGATGTCAGTAGCACGGAATGTCAGTACTACCCCCTGAAGTCAGTACTACCCCCTGAAGTCAGTACTGCCCCCTGAAGTCGGTAGCACGGAATGTCAGTACTACCCCCTGAAGTCAGTAGCACGGAATGTCAGTACTACCCCCTGAAGTCAGTAGCACGGAATGTCAGTACTACCCCCTGAAGTCAGTAGCAGGGAATGTCAGTACTACTCCCTGAAGTCAGTAGCACGGAATGTCAGTACTACCCCCTGATGTCAGTAGCAGGGAATGTCAGTACTACTCCCTGAAGTCAGTAGCACGGAGTGTCAGTAATACCCCCTGATGTCAGTAGCACGGAATGTCAGTACTACCCCATGAAGTCAGTAGCAGCAAACAATTGAGGTGGTTTGTTGAACCGAGCATTCAGCAATTGGTATCACTATTTTGTAACATTGCTCCATAACACTACATAAACAGTATTTCATTTACCTATTGTTATCAGCAAACAAATATCCATACTACCATCAACTAAACACCATTTAACTGAAAATAATCCAGTAAACAACACTCAGCAGCACATAGCTTTCCACTGACAACAGAAAATGGTATTCGTATTGTTTCTCGGTGGAGGGAAGCACACACCATTTTACAATATACAAAGAGGAACATGAGTCGAGTCACATTTATGTGCGTGAACAACATTAGTGACCAAGAGTGTCTGCTTCTGCTGACAATATCGAATTACGAAAACCCAAGACGTGTTATATACAATGTACTTAAGATAACACTTATATTTTTATTAGTCGTAAGAAATGGACATTCACGCAACCCTATGTATATTTTTAACGAGTTTGGATGAGCAGACTGGCCGATCGATAGAGTTATAGGCATACAAATGGTTTTTGTTGTTGCAAATGTTATGTACATGTTTTTGGGTTGTAGAGGGGACCATGTGATCATATCCCCATGTCCAGCACATGTGTATAGTTTGATAGATTTGACCCGAGGGTGACTTAACTTCAGCAAGGTCCTCGGGCGACCTCCATTGCTCATTATAACGCTTCGGAATGTTCATTTTACTTCCCACCTAATAAAGGATTTCTATCAGAAGCTGGGCCGATTTGTCCAGTACCCTGTGAAATATTGGAGGGGTTTATATGCGGTCAGACTACACGTCCAAGGTTTCACAAGGCAGCTGATTGAGATCCTTTATTTCATGGAGAGCTTTTATTTGTCCTTAATGTGGTACGCGCACCTTTGATCTAACGATCAAATTTCCACGGAAACATTTTAAAATGACGGAACTTTCTTCTAGAACAACATTGAAATCATAAAAATGATATGTCACCAAGCTCGTTTTCGAGATACATGCTTTTCTAATGACCTACCATTGTATTTTGTTCATTTTGTCTATTTCATGCATATATCACACTATCATGTTCATTTTAAGATTCTTATTATGTTAAACCACTTTTAAACAATGCCTGATATTTTGTGTGTTCAATGGTCATTCCTGTTGACATTGGTCACAATTCCGTCTGCCTGGTAAACAAATTCAGTATTTGTGCATGATAAATAGTTACCCCACCCACTTGCAAAAAAGTGTGATTTTCAAATGAACGTCAAAAAATATCTAACGATCAAAATAATTATGAGTTGAGAATCAAATAGAACATCAGTTAGGCAAATAAAAATTAGGTGTCACCAGCCTTTTTCGGGAGCTATTCTTCAAAAAATACTAATTTTGAATAAATTTGCATCTAACCTAATTTGCATATTGGAATGAAATAAAATTTTGTTAAAAATATTTCAAAGTATAGCTACTTCATATAACTAAACCATGTACTTCATACTTTATATAATCATATGCATTTGAACAATGGTAGTGACTTATTGTGCACCCATATATTTCACAATTTTGCCGTTCCCCACCAACTTTTTATACAAAGTCATGCAAAAAATAAGAAGTTAAAAATATCTATTTTGTGCACTAGTATTATGTTTATTGTCATTAATCAAGATTCATATATTGCAGAACTAGAACCGGTTGTCAACTGTTAGCATCATTTGTTAATACAAGTTAAAACTGTTGAACAAAGGCGCAGTAGCGCTCCGTACGGGTTTGTTTGCCTATTTTCGTAGATGATGAGTGAACGTTTAATGAGTCTGATGACGTACTAAATAAATGTCATATCCCGCCTGCAATGATACTAGTATTGGTAAAATGGTGTCTCGTGGGTTACCATGTGTTTTAAGTTGTTACTCCTCCGCCTTAGATAATTGTTGTTGCCAATGCCTTTAGTTTCGTAACGTCTGGTAGATGCAGACACATAATACTGTAAAATCACATATTATCTTGGGCATCAATGTTCGTGTTTTTTTGGTTAAATATGATTCCATCGAGTATAAGCTGTTTAGGATGGACGAATTCGAAGTATTGAACGCGAAAATAGAACATGTTAACTTTGTTCTGAGTGTTGTGGAAGACGAATATCATTTTGTCATGGTTTGTCCTTACTATCGTCTATTACGAATTACAGTTAGAAATATCAATTTATTATTGTCATTGGTCAACTTTACAAACAAATACAAGAAAAATGTCTACATCACAAAAATGATAATATGTAAATTAGCTAATGATATTCATTCAGCAATTGAAATGCGTCAATCGTACATGGATGATCGGTAATAATGTACTCGAGACCGTATTCTTATATTGCGCATAATATATATACATGCGTAGTTGCATTCTATGTACATAGTGTGTTTTTTCGTTATGCTATTTTGTTTACATTGTTTATTGTATTTTGTACACGCTCTTCTGTTTATTTTCCTGCCGCCTATTGTTTAAGGCGTCGAACATAAATAATGTTCTTATGCCAATAAAATAAACTGAACTGAATCACAGGTAACTGTCTCATTGATAAAGAGTAAAAAAAATGTTTTATAAAATTTATGTTATCTTAGAAAGGTGCATTTGTACTAAAGTAGTCAGATTTTTCATGATATCAAAAACAAGAATTGGCTTGAGATATCTTCATCAAGTAATTACATTCATAGACAACACCGTTAGAACTATCTCCATGCAAAATATCATTAAAATTGATCAACCAGTTAAAATGATATTCCATGAAATGTATAACACGGTGTCCAGTCAATCACTGAGGCGCATTCTATAGAAACGACAATGTTATTCTTAACAAGAAAAAAGAAAGTGATTTCACGCCCTATGGTTATATTTTCTTATTTGTGGACGGATTTTACAATATTTATATCAACTTAAAGATGAAGTTCTCTAGTTTCTGAGTATTTGAATTAACATCAGTATTAATGAAATGTTTATTAAAAACAAACTGCACCTCAGTGACTGTGTGGTCAATTTCCCAAGTTAACCATTCTAAGATATTTTAAATTTTATAAAACATTTTATTGTTTACTCTATATTAATTATACAGTTACCTGTGGATAGAAACCCTGTGTTTCATATTTGAAAGCTTGAATAAACGTGGGGAGTATACTTCACGGCGTAGTCAAGCTCAACCAAGAAGACAAGTAAAATTCTATTCCGACGAACATAATGATTTTACGGTAGAACCAAACAATGAAATAGTTTGTCAGAAACATACAATGTTATGCTCTCCGGAGGACTACAATACAAGACGAGGCACTCATATACTGATACATTTCATACTCGTTAAGTGTCTCGGAGAGTTTGTCAGACAATTTCTAATCGTATGACGCTGATACTGATACTGCACTACGTAGTGATATAGCTAACGTGGCATCCCTGTCTATGATGAAACATATAATATATATTAAATACATCAAAACATTATGAACGTAGCAGAACATTTATTTTATAAGAAAGATAATAATAAATCTCACAGGGAAAGCAGCTGCGCTCAACAAAAACAACAGAGCGGGAAAATGAATGAACATAATTAAATATGAAAAGGAATATAGTTTGTGGTCTAAGGACTGCATATAGGTAGTTGCATATGTCGTGAAGTAACTTAACATCTTTAGACTAAAGCAGAATGTATGTCCGTCTTTGGATGTTAATAGAGCTACCGTAAGCATAGCCAATGTATTGGGTATATGTTTTAAAACAGGTGATGAAAAGTCGGAATCGGTAAGGCAGCACTCAACTGAAACAGCCAAGCACAGAAAACAGAATTTGAACAGAATACATGATGACACAGATTTGTATTATGTAACATTTGACATACTACACTCGTTGTTGTTCTTGTTTAATATGTTATCATAGACTGGACTTGAAACTTTAGATTGGTTTCGACCTGCAATGCATTAGATATTGGATAATACATGTGAAATCTAGTAACGTAGACAAAGTCACAGTAAAGTAACTCATACGTATTTATTATTAAAAAGTAGAGTTAGTGAAGGAGAGGCACGACGATATGACGTCTTGCTGCTGTTAGTCAATAGGGAGGTTGCGAAATGAACGTTTACATCAATGTAGTCGTATACAATCGCAACCTTCCTATATTATCCCCGGAGATATTTCCTTTTTTTGAGGATATTATGAGCAACTGTTTTCTTCACAGCAGTTCAATTTGTGCCGTGTGGCGGCCGACAAAAGTCTCCTCTTAATTGTGTTGTAATCCTCATTTTAACACATTCCTGGGGTGTTGTGATGTAGTTACATTGACATAAATGTGATGTTTGAGGTAACATGACAATCATGTGACTAATATTGCTAGGGTATTGACATTAGTATCAAACCATCAAGCCAAGATGATGAAGGAATTGAAATTGAAATATCCCCGTATGTTACCAGGCTTATATTTGATATAATTAAAAATCAAGTGGTTTGACATTGGGTCTATGCCTAAGCGGCCGAAGTCCAAAGCCGACATGACACAGAAACCAATGTCCAACAAAATTGAAGGAATCTTGGTTTTGAAAAATGTTACGAACTGATAATGTCAATGCCAATATGGATAGTGGTAGGATGTATACACATGTTATTTATTGTTGTTACTCCCGAGTGCCAGTACTTCGAATTGTCATGGATAATGTTGTTTTTCGTGTGATTTTGTTTCAAACCTTTTGTAAACGATTGCTTTCAATCCGTTTCTAATTTCTTTTACCCTTTGTCATTATTTAACTGCGCTCAAACTTGTAAATCTTACACAGCTGTTTAGGTCAAACAATATTTATTTCTTTATAAAAAAATAGTATAATTTAAGGAATATTACGGAACTTTTGAAGGGCAGTGTATGTACATGTATTACAATGTTATTGTCATTGTACAATGAACACTGTTTAGCCAATTATTTTATCTACTGAAAATAAAGTAATTCTTATTATTTATAGACACTTTTAAGGAAATAATACCATTTCATATAAAATGCACATATACAGGCATGGTATACCCAGTCAATTAGTATATATCCGTATAGGTCATGTTTGGGTTTTATCCCTACAACCCGAGAAACTGTGTCATCGATTTACAATTGAAATTAACAAGATAATTCCATGTCACTTTCCAGACGCACGAGCATGTCGTTATTTACATACGCATTTTTCAAATCGTCTGAGAATTAAAAAAACGCGTAGTAAAATCGTATAAGGGGGTCGTTTTATCGAAAATAATGATTCTGATAAGAAGTAAACATCGAATTTTGAGACGACATAGCCCAGCCCAGGTAGGAAAACAGGATGTGGGTTCCCTTCAATATTTCCAAGCTCCATGCAGGTTCAAACAGGTTGGTAATCTGTATCAGTTAATTATTGTTAACTAATGATTGCAGGTTCCCAAATAACCGTGATGCGAGTTTAGAAAAGTTGTCACCAGAGTCACCCAGCTCGGGGCCTTTGATGTTTTTTTCTTGACTGCATGCGCTATATTTCGGTCGCTTACATAATTTCCTAAATCGAACAAGAAATATTTGCAGTCAGTCGATGTCTCTTTTGCAGGGTCGACTGAGCTAAAAGATCCGTCAGTTCACAATTTCTCCCTGTATCTTATTTTTTACTAGTATGCAGTGTCTTACTTCCATGTGCTAGTATAATTCGTCCCCCAAGTTGTTATGGTGATATTGTTTAAACAATCATGTTTTGACTGACCAGATTAAAATGAGACCACAAGTGTTTATGCTCGTTCAAATGTGATCACTGCGGTACACTGTACATCGGATATTGCACGTTAATTTGAGTACATGTAATATCATTACTTTTCGAGACATTGAACTGGAAACGAGTGTAAGTTAAGCCACTTTATTTTCCAAATGTCTGATTCATTCACGCATCTTAAATGGTTTTAAGCATCTTCAGATATTTATATATAGCTATAAAAGACATTAAACTACAGCAGGTATTCGTTTAGTGCTTAAAATTGCTTGAAATGGGCGGCTGCTCATCGTCAAATGTTGATCACGATGCTTCAAATATGTTTGGAATGATTGCATAACCAAGGCAATTGTTTTTTAATTGAATATTTTTGTGATGAGCCAAAATATGTTTAGTCCAAATTTCAGTAAAAATGGCGAAATTACAAAAAAGATACTTAGTAAAACAGATACAAGTAACTGTACAGAGTATTGACTTTTACTGTATCGCATATTGCAAGAGTATTGGGCAACATTATGACTAGATCTACATTACTTATTTACTCACAATATCTAGTGTACCGGTATACCGCAGTGGTGATGAGACTTAGTTTAATGTGGTTTACTAATATAAGTTATATCATAGTGTAATATTAGGTTTAGTAATAATTGAAAGCAATATCCGTGATCTTTGTTCGGGAAAATCATACATGGTGAAGAAAATGGAGACACCATTTGCGACTTTTGTATTGTAAGGTGGTGATACATGGTTTCCTGCCTGTCCTGTGTATGGTTGCCTTCCTATCTTGTGCATATCGATGCTTTAATATAATTGTTATATAATCAAGGAAGGCGGTTGGTGATCTTATATAGATACCACCTAGTCTGTCAGCAGCTGAATAAATGGCAAATTGATGCATTTCTGAATGAATTCTTACAGTTTTCCCAAAATGTAATGTATCGTACTGCAGTAATTGACTTTGTGATCACAAAATATCATCCCATAGACCAGTTGAACTAATTAAGTAAAACGCTAGAATCGCTTTCTAAATATGATTTTAAAACGCTCATAGCGTACTATGCTCTATTTGTCTGTACAAAAAAGCATGCAAACTTCTTCTTGCCAGACAATCGTTTGTTTTGAATACTTCATTTCGAAATGATTAGGGCTTAGTTATATGACAAATGTTTCCCCAGCGTCAACTTATCATACGTTAGATATATTATAATTCCATTACATTAAACACGTGCATGTCCATCAAGATATCGTTAAGGCCGTTTCGTTTCGGATTTGTCGCAAACTTTTAACCGGTAACGTGTTACTAGCTGATATATCCAATAAATCGTTGTCCAACGACCAGCACTTTATGACGCAGATAAGTGGTCCACTACATTGTGGATTGTATCAAAAGGACGAAAATCGCAAATAAAATCTGACATTTTGTCCCCCGCCAGACACTTGGCATTATAAAAAGTGGTCAAATGTTCGTCTCGTATTCAATGCAATTCATTAATATATCAGTATACGTAATGAGTATGTCAGACGTAATACTTCGGTACAAAAGAAATAGTTCTGCATTAAAGAAAATATACGTTCGCCAGCGTATATACAAAAGTATCGTATCTCACAATTACGGTGATAGATTACTGCATTGAACTGGGCAATCAATATTACAACCGTTTCGTATGTTGTATATCGTTTTGCACTCTTGTATATCAATAGGACAGCAATGTAACACATACATTTCAGTTTATTTTTATATTTGGCTTTATATGTGACTCATATAACCGTTAGGATAGATGTTAGAAATGGTAGCAAGAAACGAGTCGTTGTCCAAATATTTTTAAAGAGCAAGATCATCAAGGATAACCCATTTCGAGCATCGCTGATTATTCTAATTCATGAATTATCGCTTTACTGAATACTCTAAACTACTAAGAATGTACAGTTGTTCATTGCCAATTCGCAGTTATAAAGTCACCATTTGAAAAAGAACAGCTCACCATATCCGCATTGAAACCTTATTTGGCTGTATTATATATTATAATTTAAATACGTACTACATGTATGTTTGATCCTTCAGATATCAGTAAGTGTGCACTTAGATAGAGTGATTCAGTCGTGTGTATGTTTCGAATAAGATTTTGAATAAATCCGTTTTTCCATATGTTCGACTAAAAACTATTTACATATTTTTTTTGAGATAATAATATCTCTTGAGTCCTAATATATTGATGTATCTAATGCACAAATTGTTTTTCTAATAGAAGCACTCTTTACGAAGTTCGCTCCTCGTCTTTGTTTCATGAAAATTTCATCCAGTTATAAGAAAATAAACACCCCAACAACTCACACTCAAAATGTAGCAGTATTTTGATCTCCTGTAGGTACGTGAGATAGCGCACTATAATTCAAACCAAGTTGGAACAGCCAATCGAAGTCAAGCATTTCGTCACATGATTTGACACAAAAATTCTGCACGTGACGTCATTTCTAAATTTCTGAAAATAGAACAGAACATGATCAATATTAAATGATGATTTTTCGCTTAAAACAGTCATAGATCGTGTGCTCTCTCCTAATAGTTGTTAAAGGATATATTCAAACAGATCTTTATACGTTATTTGGTATAATTCAAAATAAAATAAAAACAGTTCCGACTAACATACTTCTTTCGATTTTAGAATAAACTATTGCTCGTGGGGTATTAAATTCAGGTGCTGGTATTTTAGTAGCTTATTATTGTACAAGTAATACTATTGTTTTATTTCTTGCAAATCGAGCATTATCTCTCTGGAATGAAGCGCCGTTTTGAAATATAAACACGTGTAGTTAGCGATGTTAGCGCGAGGTAATTTATTCATTGGTCCTATAATGTGCCGGTAACTCCCCTCAACCTATGTCATGTTTGTTGTGCATAGTTGTAATTATGCCGATACGTTTGCACCAATAATTTATTAAATTTTGGCTACAAGGTGTTCCTAACTGTATACCACAGTATATACGAGGGGTTATCGCGAAGTTCGTGTAATTTGCTTATAAATTATTCATTTTTAGTTAAATATTGATGAAACTTCACTATCAGGATGATCAACATGATTAAAGTTGAAATATAGAACGGAATAAAAATCCACCAACTTATGCGACAATTTACGGTACCCTTGGCAACGCTACTACACGTGGTTGCAGCACACCAAAATTAAGACATTTTTCATCTTTCGTTCTCCTGAAACAATGTCGTTTTTAAAGTCTTGTGTGTGACTAAAATTCACGCAAATATAACACATCATACGTCAACGTCATGGGGTCATTTCCATACAATATGATGTCGTTTATACATTCGATATCAAATTGGCACTGTGTTTATCTATACTGATAATGAAACGGAAACAACGTCATGACGTCAAAGAGGTGACATTGAATTGATGCGCTTTACAGAATGTTTCATGGGAATTTGAAAAAACACTGACTGAAACCAATGAAAAGATGAAAATGTTCGACAATTTAAAAGCGTATAGCCCGGCAGTTACCAACATACAACACAGACGATTCAAAATGCACAGAAGGTCAATTGAAGTCAACAATAGAGAAAGGTTGCCTTTGACAGTGATTCCGTGTGTACGTGAAAAGTGCGCGGAATCAATCGAAAAGACAGACGTTAAACCATTAGACTGATAGTCAGCGAGCTCGAGAAATCTCCTTTAACCATGTATGGGATCTGTCCGAAAGAGCTAGGTATGCGGACAATCAGATATTCGTAGGCTTGTGTCGTCACTTCGTGGGACAAGTGCACCATACATTGGACCTACATTTCGTTTGACGTTATGTGACGTCGTTTAGTTTTCTAGTGTGAGGCGTCTATGCATAGTGGATGTTTAGAAATCGTCGTAACTATGTAACTGTTTGGTGTATTTTTCTCATTTTTATAAGAGAGTTTGATAATGCATACAAGATTGTTATGATATTACTTATTATTCCTTATGTGCAAAACAACACGATTCACAACAAAACTTCCCGATCAACCCTCGTACATTGTGACAGCTTTAACATTTTATGTAAAACAGAGGTTGGGAAGTTGACATCTAAATGTGCTAATTGGACTACTTCGGACTATATGTTACGATGAAGATAATTTATATTTCATGTTGACGAAGCAATGGTAAGTCAGGACGACAGAAGAAATTATCATGAATATTTGACGGGCTGCCAAAATCTATGAAATATGACAATAGTAAATGCATTCACATCTTTCACAGGACAGTGCTCTGTCGTAAATACTTTAACGATACCAACGGAAGTTATTTGTGTTATTGATATAGTAGCAAACGACAAAATCACATGCTATTTGAAGCTCTTTGAAGGCAACCATTCGTAGAGATTGCTTGCAATGCTGTATAGTAAATTATGCATGTGAATCCAGACAACACGTAAGATAAAACTATAAGTAGTTAGCTACATATTCTACCACACAGCAGACGACATGTCTCAGATCATGTTTGGTAAAAACAATTCAATCCAAATCACATGCTGTGTTGAGTGTAAAGTAAAACAAGACAAGCGTTGATGTAAGCATCAAATAGCGACTTTTAGAAATTAAAAAACATAACAAACATATCACAACACAAATTTACGAGTATGTAGAAATCAGAAATGTCAATAACACGATATTCACTACAAAACATACAAACAGTTTTCATTTGAACCTATTTCTACGTATTAGACGGTATTATGTTGTAGTATGACAACATTTGTTGGTAAATAATAGATAACTAATGATTACTGAATGTCAAATTGTGCGCTGCAAATCGAATCTATTAGTGCATCCGCCAACTTTGCTCGGATGTTGTCCTTTCACTAAACCAGTGTTCTGTAGTACGTATAATACGACGTCACGAATATCCATTATACACGAGGACGTCATTGTCGTAGAATGGTTACATGTATTGTTAACTACACTTCATACTCCATGTAAAAATTATGCACATTGTATATTTATTATTTCAACAATTTTTAGTCCTACTTAATTTGCTGATCAAGCGGTTAGAGCAAAATCTGCTATTCTGACTTTCTTCCTGTTGATATATTTTGTTTTCTTTTACCTTGTTGCAAATAAATTATCATCAACTAAACAAGCATTTGTGTTTTTATCATAATTAATTAAGTTAAGTTATTACCGTTTCCCGAATTTAATGTAGATCTATAACATAGTAATGGAAACAATTTGGAACAGAATGTTCGACAAATCTTTGGAAGGTAGGTACCGAAAGCTAAATACAACCTGTTGCTCTCGTTGCTTGACCCCGGATTTTAATGTAATTTCATTTTTTATGCAAAACCTTCTGTCAAACCAATCTTTACAGTTAACCAGACCCATGTCGTACAATAGATGTTCACAATAGGGACCATTTAGATGGTTAATTTGATATTTGCTTATTTAAATTACAATTCCATAAGCACAGAATTATGGTCAATAGTATTGTAGATAAAGAGGGAAACGCGAATACACTGTAGATACTATTTTGTAATCCATTTATTTTCAATGTAAATACACGTTCATTCAAAGAGGTTTAAGAAATACGAGATATACATAGATACATGTTCATCATGTTTCCACTGCACACAGAACTCACACTTCTCACATTCTGTACATATACCAGTTACATCATTTAAGGACTGTCATTGAAACCAACCCAATATTTCAAAACAAAAGCTAAAACGAATATTCTGCAAGAGACTGTGATTAATCCGGAACTCACCAGTTTATTACTTCTGCAATGAAAATGATCAACTGTCTCAGAGGACAAGGATTTTAAATTATTTTGTGTCCTTTAAAATAGTTTAAAATCGTCTGCAGCCACACAGCATGGTCTGTAACTGCTTTGCTTAGCTAGTGTTTCGCCAATGTAGCACAATTAATGACAATGGTAATTGCCTCATGTGTATCGTAATCACAAACGCATTGGTTTTATTTCAACAACATCACCATTTGCATGCTGTTTGTGAAACAGGTTTCGGTTACTGTTGCTTCGGCTTACCGTTTTAGGATTACTAGTAATACAGTGATTCAGTATATGGATATATTTACAAGTTTACAACGATACCTGCACATATCTGGCTTATTATCTTGGAATACATTATGCTAACGGTAAGTGAAGTACTTATAAAGCTTAAAAATTAAACAAAAATTCAAACTTTCGAAACAGGTTCATCTTTCAGTTAATCACTTGGGTCATTTGTCCTGCCACGACCCTTTGGCTGTAATGAAGGTGCTCTCTTGACTTTAAAATGTCGTCGACCGGAAGTATTGTTTGGAGAGTTTTAGTTGTCTATTGACATCTCTTATACATAGTTTAATACCGTTGACATTGGCAGACTTGACGTATTTTTAATTTTTTCCGGTTGTGTCAACTTCTAATGCAATCTAGATGGTGACCATACATGGCATATTGTTGACTCTGGTAGTGTTTTCAATACTAGAAATATGTTTTAGGTCTTTGATACATAATTGCTTCAACATATGTCAGGGATTGACATTACACCAGTTGCCAAACCATTACCCTAACATCGTACCGGTTTAACGGCAAAATTTATTATCACAGTCAGGTCCAATGAACTAGTTTGAAAGCCTTCGACAAATAACTTGGACAAAGAATAAGGAGGAGCAATCTCTGCTCTGATGGAATGTCAGTACTACCCTATGAAGTCAGTAGCACGGAATGTCAGTACTACCCCCTGAAGTCAGTACTACCCTCTGAAGTCAGTAGCACTGAATGTCAGTACTGCCCCCTGAAGTCAGTAGCACAGAATGTCAGTACTACCCCATGAAGTCAGTAGCAGGGAATGTCAGTACTACCCCCTGAAGTCAGTAGCAGGGAATGTCAGTACTACCCCCTGAAGTCAGTAGCAGGGAATGTCAGTACTACCCCATGAAGTCAGTAGCAGGGAATGTCAGTACTACCCCATGAAGTCAGTAGCACAGAATGTCAGTACTACCCCCTGAAGTCAGTAGCACAGAATGTCAGTACTACCCCATGAAGTCAGTAGCACGGAATGTCAGTACTACCCCCTGAAGTTAGTAGCAGGGAATGTCAGTACTACCCCCTGAAGTCAGTAGCACGGAGTGTCAGTACTACCCCCTGAAGTCAGTAGCACGGAATGTCAGTACTACCCCCTGAAGTCAGTAGCACGGAATGTCAGTACTACCCCCTGAAGTCAGTAGCAGGGAATGTCAGTACTACCCCCTGAAGTCAGTAGCACGGAATGTCAGTACTACCCCCTGAAGTCAGTAGCACGGAATGTCAGTACTACTCCCTGATGTCAGTAGCACGGAATGTCAGTAATACCCCCTGATGTCAGTAGCACGGAATGTCAGTACTACCCCATGAAGTCAGTAGCAGCAAACAATTGAGGTGGTTTGTTGAACCGAGCATTCAGCAATTGGTATCACTATTTTGTAACATTGCTCCATAACACTACATAAACAGTATTTCATTTACCTATTGTTATCAGCAAACAAATATCCATACTACCATCAACTAAACACCATTTAACTGAAAATAATCCAGTAAACAACACTCAGCAGCACATAGCTTTCCACTGACAACAGAAAATGGTATTCGTATTGTTTCTCGGTGGAGGGAAGCACACACCATTTTACAATATACAAAGAGGAACATGAGTCGAGTCACATTTATGTGCGTGAACAACATTAGTGACCAAGAGTGTCTGCTTCTGCTGACAATATCGAATTACGAAAACCCAAGACGTGTTATATACAATGTACTTAAGATAACACTTATATTTTTATTAGTCGTAAGAAATGGACATTCACGCAACCCTATGTATATTTTTAACGAGTTTGGATGAGCAGACTGGCCGATCGATAGAGTTATAGGCATACAAATGGTTTTTGTTGTTGCAAATGTTATGTACATGTTTTTGGGTTGTAGAGGGGACCATGTGATCATATCCCCATGTCCAGCACATGTGTATAGTTTGATAGATTTGACCCGAGGGTGACTTAACTTCAGCAAGGTCCTCGGGCGACCTCCATTGCTCATTATAACGCTTCGGAATGTTCATTTTACTTCCCACCTAATAAAGGATTTCTATCAGAAGCTGGGCCGATTTGTCCAGTACCCTGTGAAATATTGGAGGGGTTTGTATGCGGTCAGACTACACGTCCAAGGTTTCACAAGGCAGCTGATTGAGATCCTTTATTTCATGGAGAGCTTTTATTTGTCCTTAATGTGGTACGCGCACCTTTGATCTAACGACCAAATTTCCCCCGAAACATCTTAAAATGACGGAACCTTCTTCTAGAACAACATTGAAATCATAAAAATGATATGTCACCAAGCTCGTTTTCGAGATACATGCTTTTCTAATGACCTACCATTGTATTTTGTTCATTTTGTCTATTTCATGCATATATCACACTATCATGTTCATTTTAAAATTCTTATTATGTTAAACCACTTTTAAACAATGCCTGATATTTTGTGTGTTCAATGGTCATTCCTGTTGACATTAGTCACAATTCCGTCTGCCTGGTAAACAAATTCAGTATTTGTGCATGATAAATAGTTACCCCACCCACTTGCAAAAAAGTGTGATTTTCAAATGAACGTCAAAAAATATCTAACGATCAAAATAATTATGAGTTGAGAATCAAATAGAACATCAGTTAGGCAAATAAAAATTAGGTGTCACCAGCCTTTTTCGGGAGCTATTCTTCAAAAAATACTAATTTTGAATAAATTTGCATCTAACCTAATTTGCATATTGGAATGAAATAAAATTTTGTTAAAAATATTTCAAAGTATAGCTACTTCATATAACTAAACCATGTACTTCATACTTTATATAATCATATGCATTTGAACAATGGTAGTGACTTATTGTGCACCCATATATTTCACAATTTTGCCGTTCCCCACAAACTTTTTATACAAAGTCATGCAAAAATTAAGAAGTTAAAAATATCTATTTTGTGCACTAGTATTATGTTTATTGTCATTAATCAAGATTCATATATTGCAGAACTAGAACCGGTTGTCAACTGTTAGCATCATTTGTTAATACAAGTTAAAACTGTTGAACAAAGGCGCAGTAGCGCTCCGTACGGGTTTGTTTGCCTATTTTCGTAGATGATGAGTGAAAATTTAATGAGTCTGATGACGTACTAAATAAATGTCATATTCCGCCTGCAAAGATACTAGTATTGGTACAATAGTGTCTCGTGGGTTACCATGTGTTTTATGTTGTTACTCCTCCGCCTTAGATAATTGTTGTTGCCAATGCTTTTAGTTTCGTAACGTCTGGTAGATGCAGACACATAATACTGTAAAATCACATATTATCTTGGGCATCAATGTTCGTGTTTTTTTGGTTAAATATGATTCCATCGAGTATAAGCTGTTTAGGATGGACGAATTCGAAGTATTGAACGCGAAAATAGAACATGTTAACTTTGTTCTGAGTGTTGTGGAAGACGAATATCATTTTGTCATGGTTTGTCCTTACTATCGTCTATTACGAATTACAGTTAGAAATATCAATTTATTATTGTCATTGGTCAACTTTACAAACAAATACAAGAAAAATGTCTACATCACAAAAATGATAATATGTAAATTAGCTAATGATATTCATTCAGCAATTGAAATGCGTCAATCGTACATGGATGATCGGTAATAATGTACTCGCAGGACCGTATTCTTATATTGCGCATAATATATATACATGCGTAGTTGCATTCTATGTACATAGTGTGTTTTTTCGTTATGCTATTTTGTTTACATTGTTTATTGTATTTTGTACACGCTCTTCTGTTTATTTTCCTGCCGCCTATTGTTTAAGGCGTCGAACATAAATAATGTTCTGATGCCAATAAAATAAACTGAACTGAATCACATGTAACTGTATCATTGATAAAGAGTAAAAAAAATGTTTTATAAAATTTATGTTATCTTAGAAAGGTGCATTTGTACTAAAGTAGTCAGATTTTTCATGGTATCAAAAACAAGAATTGGCTTGAGATATCTTCATCAAGTAATTACATTCATAGACAACACCGTTAGAACTACCTCCATGCAAAATATCATTAAAATTGATCAACTAGTTAAAATGATATTCAATGAAATGTATAACACGGTGTCCAGTCAATGACTGAGGCGCATTCTATAGAAACGACAATGTTATTCTTAACAAGAAAAAAGAAAGTGATTTCACGCCCTATGGTTATATTTTCTTATTTGTGGACGGATTTTTAAATTTTTTAAAATATTGATATCAACTTAAAGACGAAGTTCTCTAGTTTCTGATTATATAATAGTATTTGAATTAACATCAGTATTAATGAAATGTTTATTAAAAACAAACTGCACCTCAGTGACTGTGTGGTCAATTTCCTAAGTTAACCGTTCTAAGATATTTTAAATTTTATAAAACATTTTATTGTTTACTCTTTATTAGTTATACAGTTACCTGTGGATAGAACCCCTGTGTTTCATATTTGAAAGCTTGAATAAACGTGGGGAGTATACTTCACGGCGTAGTCAAGCTCAACTAAGAAGACAAGTAAAATTCTATTCCGACGAACATAATGATTTTACGGTAGAACCAAACAATGAATTAGTTTGTCAGAAACATACAATGTTATGCTCTCCGGAGGACTACAATACAAGACGAGGCACTTATATACTGATACATTTCATACTCGTTAAGTGTCTCGGAGAGTTTGTCAGACAATTTCTAATCGCATGACGCTGATACTGATACTGCACTACGTAGTGATATAGCTAACGTGGCATCCCTGTCTATGATGAAACATATAATAAATATTAAATACATCAAAACATTATGAACGTAGCAGAACATTTATTTTATAAGAAAGATAATAATAAATCTCACAGGGAAAGCAGCTGCGCTCAGCAAAAACAAAAGAGCGGGAAAATGAATGAACATAATTAAATATGAAAAGGAATATAGTTTGTGGTCTAAGGACTGCATATAGGTAGTTGCAGACGTCGTGAAGTAACTTCACATCTTTAGACTAAAGCAGAATGTATGTCCGTCTTTGGATGTAAAAAGAGCTACCGTAAGCATAGCCAATGTATTGGGTATATGTTTTAAAACAGGTGATGAAAAGTCGGAATCGGTAAGGCAGCACTCAACTGAAACAGCCAAGCACAGAAAACAGAATTTGAACAGAATACATGATGACACAGATTTGTATTATGTAACATTTGACGTACTACACTCGTTGTTGTTCTTGTTTAATATGTTATGATAGACTGGACTTGAAACTTTAGATTGGTTTCGACCTGCAATGCATTAGATATTAGATAATACATGTGAAATCTAGTAACGTAGACAAAGTCACAGTAAAGTAACTTATACGTATTTATTATTAAAAAGTAGAGTTAGTGAAGGAGAGGCACGACGATATGACGTCTTGCTGCTGTTAGTCGATAGGGAGGTTGCGAAATGAACGTTTACATCAATGTAGTCGTATACAATCGCAACCTTCCTATATTATCCCCGGAGATATTTCCTTTTTTTGAGGATATTATGAGCAACTGTTTTCTTCACAGCAGTTCAATTTGTGCCGTGTGGCGGCCGACAAAAGTCTCCTCTTAATTGTGTTGTAATCCTCATTTTAACACATTCCTGGGGTGTTGTGATGTAGTTACATTGACATAAATGTGATGTTTGAGGTAACATGACACTCATGTGACTACTATTGCTAGGGAATTGACATTAGTATCAAACCATCAAGCCAAGATGATGAAGGAATTGAAATCGAAATATCCCCGTATGTTACCAGGCTTATATTTGATATAATTAAAAATCAAGTGGTTTGACATTGGGTCTATGCCTAAGCGGCCGAAGTCCAAAGCCGACATGACACAGAAACCAATGTCCAATAAAATTGAAGGAATCTTGGTTTTGAAAAATGTTCAGAACTGATAATGTCAATGCCAATATGGATAGTGGTAGGATGTATACACATGCTATTTATTGTTGTTACTCCCGAGTGCCAGTACTTCGAATTGTCATGGATAATGTTGTTTTTCGTGTGATTTTGTTTCAAACCTTTTGTAAACGATTGCTTTCAATCCGTTTCTAATTTCTTTTACCCTTTGTCATTGTTTAACTGCACTCAAACTTGTAAATCTTACACAGCTGTTTAGTTTAAACAATATTTATTTCTTTATAAAAAAATAGTATAATTTAAGGAATATTACGGAACTTTTGAAGGGCAGTGTATGTACATGTATTACAATGTTATTGTCATTGTACAATGAACGCTGTTTAGCCAATTATTTTATCTACTGAACATGAAGTAATTCTTCTTATTTATAGACACTTTTAAGGAAATAATACCATTTCATACAAAATACACAAGTACAGACATGATATACCCAGTCAGTTAGTATATATCCGTATAGGCCATGTTTGGGTTTTATCCCTACAAACCGAGAAACTGTGTCATCGATTTACAGTTGAAATTAACAAGATAATTCCATGTCATTTTCCAGACGCACGAGCATGTCGTTATTTACATACGCATTTTTCAAATCGTCTGAGAATTAAGAAAACGCGTTGTAAAATCGTATAAGGAGGTCGTTTTATCGAAAAGAATGATTCTGATAAGATGTGGACATCGAATTTTGAGACGACATAGCCCAGCCCGGGTAGGAAAACAGGATGTGGGTTCTCATCAATATTTCCATTCAGGTTCAAACAGGTTGGTATTCTATATAGGTTAATTATTGTTAACTAATGTTTGCAGGTTACCAAATAACCGTGATGCGAGTTTAGAAAAGGTGTCACCGGAGTGGTGTCCCAGCTCGGGGCTTTCATGTTTTTTCTTGACTGCATGCGCTATATTTGCGTCGCCTACATAATTTCCTAAATCGAACAAAAAATATTTGCAGTCAGTCGATGTCTCTTTTGCAGGGTCGACTGAGCTAAATTTCTCCCGGTATCTTATATTTTACTAGTATGCAGTGACTTACTTCCAGATGCTAGTATAATTCGTCCCCCAAGTTGTTATGATGATATTGTTTAACCAATCATGTATTGTCTGACCAGATTAAAATGAGACTCCAAGTGTATATGCTCGTTCAAATGTGATCACTGCGGTATACTGTACATCGGATATTGCACGTTAATTTGAGTACAGGTAATATCATTATTTTTCGTGCCATTGAATGTGAAACGAGTGTAAGTTAAGCAACTATATTTTCCAAATGTCTGATTCATTCACGCATCTTAAATGGTTTTAAGCATCTTCAGATATTTATATATAGCTATAGAAGACATCAAACTACAGCAGGTATTCGTTTAGTGCATACATTTCCTTGAAATGGGCGGCTGCTCATCGTCAAATGTTGATCACGATGCTGACATTATGACTACATTACTTATTAACTCGCAATATCTAGTGTACCGGTATACCGCAGTGGTGATGAGACTCAGTTTAATGTGGTTTACTAATATAAGTTATATCATAGTGTAATATTAGGTTTAGTAATAATTGAAAGCAATATCCGTGATCTTTGTTCGGGAAAATCATACACGGTGCAGAAAATGGAAACACCATTTGCGACTTTTGTATTGTATGGTGGTGATACATGGTTTCCTGCCTGTCCTGTGTATGGTTGCCTTCCTATCCTGTGCATATCGATGCTTTAATATACATTGTAATTGTTTTATAACCAAATCAAGGAAGGTGGTTGGTGATCTTATATAGATATCACCGAGTCTGTCAGCAGCTGAATAAATGGCAAATTGATGCATTTCTGAATGACTTCTTACAGTATTCCCAAAATGTAATGCATCGTACTGCAGTAATTGACTTTGTGATCACAAAATATCATCCCATAGACCAGTTGAACTAATTAAGTAAAACGCTAGAATCGCTTTCTAAACATGATTTAAAAACGCTCATAGCGTACTATGCTCTATCTGTCTGTACAAAAAAGCATGCAAACGTTTTCGTGCCAGACAATCGTTTTATTTTGAATACTTCATTTCGAAATGATCAGGGCTTAGTTATGACAAATGTTTCCCCAGCGTCCACTTATCATACGTTAGATATATTATAACTCTATTACATTATATTATTATTATTATTATATTACAGCAGTTTCGTATGTTGTATATCGTTCTGCACTCTTGTATATCAATAGGACAGCAATGTAACACATACATTTCAATTTATTTTTATATTTGGCTTTATATGTGGCTTATATAACCGTTAGGACAGATTTTGGAAATGGTAGCAAGAAACGAGTCGTTGTCCAAATATTTTTAAAGAGCAAGATCATCAAGGATAACCCATTTCGAGCATCGCTGATTATTCTAATTCATGAATTATTGCTTTACTGAATACTCTAAACTACTAAGAATGTACAGTTGTTCATTGCCAATTCGCAGTTATAAAGTCACAGTTTCTGTTTGGCAAAAGTCACCATTTGAAAAAGAACAGCTCACCATATCCGCATTGAAACCTTATTTGGCTGTATTATATATTATAATTTAAATACGTACTACATGTATGTTTGATCCTTCAGATATCAGTAAGTGTGCACTTAGATAGAGTGATTCAGTCGTGTGTATGTTTCGAATAAGATTTTGAATAAATCCGTTTTTCCATATGTTCGACTAAAAATTATTTTGAACTATTTACATATTTTTTTGAGATAATAAAATCTCTTGAGTCCTAATATATTGATGTATTTAATGCACAATTTGTTTTTCTAATGGAAGCACTGTTTACGAAGTTTCCTAGTTACAGTATGAGTTTCTCACGCCTCGTCTTTGTTTCATGAAAATTCCATCCAGTTATAAGAAAATAAACACCTAAACAACTCACACTCAAAATGTAGCAGTATTTTGATCTCCTGTAGGTACGTGAGATGGCGCACTATAATTTCAAACCAAGTTGGAACAGCCAATCGAAGTCAAGCATTTCGTCACATGATTTGACACAAAAATGCTGCACGTGACGTCAGTTCTAAATTTCACAAAATAGAACAGAACATGATCAATATTAAATGATGATTTTTCGCTTAAAACAGTCATAGTTTATGTGCTCTCTCCTGATAGCTTATAATCTTCAGACTGTCCCGAACATTTTGGTATTATAACTCTTGCTGTTACTTTTGGGGTCCACCCTAAATGTTGAAAATGTGGTTTTGCTGCTCTAATATTAGTATATATTCAAAGAGTTCTTTATACGACATTTGGTATAATTCAAAATAAAATAAAAACAGTTCCGATTAAGTCATTCTAAAATCGTACTTCTGTCGATTTTAGAATAAACTATTGCTCGTAGGGTATTAAATTCAGGTGAAGGTATTTTAGTAGCTTATTATTGTACAAGTCATACTATTGTTTTATTTCTTGCAAATCGACCATTATCTGTGAAATGAAGCGCCGTTCTGAAATATAAAAACTTGTAGTTAGCCATGTTAGCGCGAGGTAATTTATTAAGCCACGATATCGATTGTACCCAATCATTGACAACCTACAGTTAGATACTACAGGAACATTATATTAATGTTGTAGTAATTGTTCAACAGAGACATGAACTCGATACATACAATTATCAACATGAGACCGGAAATTAAACCCATTTTGACACCTACACATTAGCACACAATTATGCCACTCTTTAATATTAAAGTGAAGTAAGTGCAACACGCGCATACGATGTAAATATTCGTCCGAGATGCCTTCTTTATAATTTAAAAATGCTTCAGAATGTGTCATTAGCTTGTTAATGCCCATAATTCATACACTGACCCCTATCCCAAATGGTTCTCCAATGAGCAAACGTTTACTAAACAGCCGTTTCGTTGCTGTTGCGTCTGTCATTGAAAGACATTAGTGAGTTAGCTCCCCTTATTACTCTCTAAAACTTCATTGGTCCTATCATGTGCGGGTAACTCCCCTCCACCTATGTCATGTTTGTTGTGCATGGTTGTAATTATGCCGATACGTTTGCACCAATAATGTAATAAATTTTGGCTACAAGGTGTTCCTAACTGTATACCACAGTATATACATTGTGACAGCTTTAACATTTTATGTAAAACAGAGGTTGGGAAGTTGACATTTAAATGTGCTAATTGGTCTACTTCGGACTATATGTTACGATGAAGATAATTTATATTTCATGTTGACGAAGCAATGGTAAGTCAGGATGACAGAAAAATATCATGAATATTTGACGGGCTGCTTAAATCTATGAAATATGACAATAGTAAATGCATTCACATCTTTCACAGGACAGTGCTCTGTCGTAAATACTTTAACGATACCAACGGAAGTTATTTGTGTTATTGATATAGTAGCAAACGACAAAATCACATGCTATTTGAAGCTCTTTGAAGGCAACCATTCGTAGAGATTGCTTGCAATGCTGTATAGTAAATTATGCATGTGAATCCAGACAACACGTAAGATGAAACTATAAGTAGTTAGCTGCATATTCTACCACACAGCAGACGACATGTCTCAGATCATGTTTGGTGAAAACAATTCAATCCAAATGACATGCTGTGTTGAGTGTAAAGTAAAACAAGACAAGCGTTGATGTAAACATCAAAGAGCGACTTTAAGAAATTAACGATATTCACTACAAAACATACAAACAGTTTTCATTTGAACCTATTTCTACGTATTAGACGGTATTATGTTGTATTATGACAACATTTGTTGGTAAATAATAGATAACTAATGATTACTGAATGTCAAATTGTGCGTTGCAAATCGAATCTATTAGTGCATCGGCCAACCTTGCTCGGATGTTGTCCTTTCACTAAACCAGTGTTCTGTAGTACGTATAATACGACGTCACGAATATCCATTATGCACGAGGACGTCACTATTGTCGTAGAATGGTTACATGTATTGTTAACTACACTTCATACTCCATGTAAAAATTATGCACATTGTATATTTATTATTTCAACAATTTTTAGTCCTACTTAATTTGCTGATCAAGCGGTTAGAACAACATCTGCTATTCTGTTTTCTTCCTGTTGATATATTTTGTTTTCTTTTACCTTGTTGCAAAAAAAATTATTAGTGCACCTGAATGTGTCGGACGTAGAGTGTTAAACAGAAAGCACATGCCAGAAATGTAAATACAACTATGAACCATTGAATGCTGAAATGGAAATTGAAATCTTGTTTTAGTTACAAACTAGTTGGGGTTTTGACACAAGAACCTATGTCTCCCACAAGGGGCTGTAACTTTGGCTAAATGTACAAATTCAATTCTGGACTATACCGTATAACGGGTTATTTCTGCAGGTAGAAAATTTTGCGATTTGGGCGTAAAATGGGTACGGTAGGTTTATTTCTGCGGTTTTTATTTCTGTGACATACCAGAAAATCGGGAATTAATTTTTGCGGGTTTCAGAAACAGGAAGAAATTTCTGCAAATGGTGAATAACGACCGTATCTACTACGGCATGATCAACAACATGATAACACTGCTTGTATGATTTAGATTTAATTGTTAATTTTATACAGAACTCAGTTTTTTTCATTTTTGGAACATCAGAACAGAACAGAACAGAACATTTTCAGCAGTACATGCACTACCGGTAAACTAAATCAATGCATTTAACGGCATATTATCCTCAACCCAGTCTATTATCCCCGCACCCCTAAAACCACATATGATGATGTCTGGCTGTGCTCGAATATCAGTACAAACTACAGTGCTGCAATTTGAACCAGTTGTCAAACTTACATCAACGAGTATTGAGGGTCAATACCAATATAACACATACCATTCATTAATTGTTAAACAAACAAGCAAAACAAAGACAGTAGATCACTATAGTTGGACAAACATAAATTGGCCGGGCTAAATTTAGCGATAGTAAATAAACACAACAGTGACCTTCACATCTAATTAACCGAAAAATTTGGTAGACATCATATTGGGCAATCAGTTCTCCAATAGACCCAGTGGCTCAGTGGTAACGCTTCAGCCTATAGATGATTTACCAGATATGCTTTTTTGTACGCAGGATCGAATCCATTTATTGTCTATTTTTTATCATATTTCTTTCTTTTTTCATTATCTCAACATTTTAAAATTACAAATCCTATAAAGAAAAGACCAAACGAAAAAAGAAGAAAAAGGCAATATACACAAAGTGTTTTCTTTTAGAAATACCAGAATGAGTTGGATTCGAACTCGCACATAATAAAAACATACCTTTGTTGCGACTGGACCTTGCGCTTTACCGACTGAGCTATTTCCTCATTGGTTATTGAATTGTATTTAATGCGCCTAAATAATTTACTTCAGGTGCAAAAGATAAACAAGAATGTTTATGTTCTGGTACTACTTATAGCCTGGCCAATTTATCTTTGTCCGATTATATACCTGTGAAAAATACGACAGTAACAAAAGACTAGAAAGATATAGATAAAAGGTATATTACCAGTATATTGAAGCAAAATATGGAAGTTAAATTTTGCGAACAAAATTTTTACGGATGTTTAATTTTGCGGAATTTAATTTTACGGGACAGCCTCAAACCGCAAAAAACGCAGAAATAAAAACTCGTAGAAATTACCCGCTATACGGTATTAACAACTAGACTTGGTACCAAGCATTGATTTGAAGTATCATTGACATCAGACCAGTGCTTAAGAAGAACAAGGGCAGAACAACTTATAATAACAAAATAATACTAATTTAGCTTTAGACAATTGTGAAACAAGTTTTTCCATCTTTTATTTATCACTCTCAACCCCTCATTCTTTTCATTATCACCATGAGTGTCTAGCAAAGAAATTTCAGGTACCATTTTTATAAGTCTTTGGTATGACACAGTCTGAGAGCAAACCTATCCTGACCTCCCACACTAGATGTGGATGCTCTAGGCGGTGGTTTAACCCGTCACTCCATCATGAAAAAAATCTATTTACACAGTTAAAGTCACCTTATACAATGTATATGATAACAACATGCAACTTAATCAGATCAGGAGTAATGTAAAGTCAGTTGAGTGGACACACATCTGAAAGAAGACTCCAAACTGGTCACTTATAAGAGAACGGTTAGATGTTGTATAAATCACAAATATATCAATTATTCAGGTCAGTCACTTGATAACATAACATTATGTACATACACATGACAATTTCTCTTATTAATGCCTAATTCTAATACTGGTAGACACTTTGTGTTTTAGTGAATAATGTATTGGTTATCACTGCCTTTTTCTCCAATTAAAATGTTGAAAACAATAAAAACTACCATGTTATGATATTTCAATGTTTGTGTATAAATGGACTATACATCATTTCAGTTCTGTGGAGATAATAGACTAAAAAGTCATGACATAATATAAACAGAACCATGGAGTGTAGGGTTACACAAGGAAAGGATATATTTGTTATCACAGACAGGCCCTAATTACCCTAAAATGCACTTTACAGTATACCAAAAGATCCAAGGATATATTTTTAGTCCACTTCAATTAAGGCCAAAACAAATTAATATTGTGGTTGTGAAATATGCTGAAAAAAGGTAAGTAAGTAGGAAAAACAAATAAAAAAGGGTAGGGGCAAAACACCTAGGGTCGGTAAGGTGACCAGAACCACACTATTTGTTTTGGCCTTACACAAAAATCTTAAATACTATTATTTTTTATATTTTAGTGGTACATAACGGAAAAACATGTTTAATTGATTCTAGAACATGTAGAAGTCTAGATAGTCTAACACATACACACGAGCGGCTCATATATTCTACTTTACTGAAACATGAGCGGCTCTGTATGTTCTACTTTACTGAAACATGAGCGGCTCATATATTCTACTTTACTGAAACATGAGTGGCTCTGTATGTTCTACTTTACTGAAACATGAGCGGCTCATATATTCTACTTTACTGAAACATGTGCGGCTCATATATTCTACTTAACTGAAACATGAGCGGCTCATATATTCTACTTTACTGAAACATGAGGAGCTCATTATGTTCTACTTTACTGAAATATGAGGGGCTCATTATGCTCTGCTTTACTGAAACATGAGCAGCTCATTATGTTCTGCTTTACTGAAACATGAGTGGCTCATTATGTTCTGCTTTACTGAAACATGAGTGGCTCATATATTCTACATAACTGAAACATGAGCGGCTCATTATGTTCTACTTTACTGAAACATGAGCGGCTCATATATTCTACTTTACTGAAACATGAGTGGCTCTGTATGTTCTACTTTACTGAAACATGAGCTGCTCATATATTCTACTTTACTGAAACATGAGCGGCTCTTATATTCTACTTTACTGAAACATGAGCGACTCATACATTCTACTTTACTGAGACATGAGGGGCTCATACATTCTACTTCACTGAAACATGAGGGGCTCATTATGTTCTACTTTACTGAAACATGAGGGGCTCATTACGCTCTACTTTACTGAAACGTGAGCAGCTCATTTTGCTCTACTTTACTGAAACATGAGCGGCTCATTATGTTCTACTTTACTGAAACATGAGCAGCTCATTATGTTCTGCTTTACTGAAACATGAGCGGCTCATTATGTTCTACTTTACTGAAACATGAGCAGCTGATTATCCTCTACTTAACTGAAACATGAGCAGCTCATTATGCTCTACTTTACTGAAACATGAACGGCTCATTATGTTCTACTTTACTGAAACATGAGCAGCTCATTATGTTCTGCTTTACTGAAACATGAGCGGCTCATTATGTTCTACTTTACTGAAACATGAGCAGCTCATTATCCTCTACTTAACTGAAACATGAGCGGCTCATTATGTTCTACTTTAATGAAACATGAGCGGCTCATTATGTTCTACTTTATTGAAACATGAGTGGCTCATATATTCTACATAACTGAAACATGAGCGGCTCATTATGTTCAACTCTACTGAAACATGAGCGGGTCATTATGTTCTGCTCTACTGAAACATGAGCAGCTCATTATGTTCTGCTTTACTGAAACATGAGCAGCTCATTATGTTCTACTTTACTGAAACATGAGCGGGTCATTATGTTCTGCTTTACTGAAACATGAGCAGCTCATTATGTTCTGCTTTACTGAAACATGAGCAGCTCATTATGTTCTGCTTTACTGAAACATGAGCAGCTCATTATGTTCTGCTTTACTGAAACATGAGTGGCTCATATATTCTACATAACTGAAACATGAGCGGCTCATTATGTTCTACTTTACTGAAACATGAGCGGCTCATTATGTTTTGCTTTACTGAAACATGAGCAGCTCATTATCCTCTACTTAACTGAAACATGAGCGGCTCATTATGTTCTACTTTATTGAAACATGAGCAGCTCATTATGTTCTACTTTACTGAAACATGTGCGGCTCATATATTCTACTTGACTGAAACATGAGCGGCTCATACATTCTTCTTAACTGAAACATGAGCGGCTCATACCTTCTACTTTACTGAAACATGAGCAGCTCATTATCCTCTACTTTACTGAAACATGAGCAGCTCATTATGTTTTACTTTACTGAAACATGAGGGGCTCATTATGTTCTACTTTACTGAAACATGAGCAGCTCATTATGTTCTACTTTACTGAAACATGAGCAGCTCATTATGTTCTACTTTACTGAAACATGAGCGGCTCATTATGTTCTACTTTACTGAAACATGAGCGATGAGCAGCTCATTATGTTCTACTTTACTGAAACATAAGTGGCTCTGTATGTTTTACTTTACTGAAACATGAGCAGCTCATTATGTTTTACTTTACTGAAACATGAGCAGCTCATTTTGTTCTACTTTACTGAAACATGAGCAGCTGATTATCCTCTACTTAACTGAAACATGAGCAGCTCATTATGCTCTACTTTACTGAAACATGAACGGCTCATTATGTTCTACTTTACTGAAACATGAGCAGCTCATTATGTTCTGCTTGACTGAAACATGAGCGGCTCATTATGTTTTACTTTACTGAAACATGAGGGGCTCATTATGTTCTACTTTACTGAAACATGAGCGGCTCATTATGTTCTACTTTACTGAAACATGAGCGATGAGCAGCTCATTATGTTCTACTTTACTGAAACATAAGTGGCTCTGTATGTTTTACTTTACTGAAACATGAGCAGCTCATTATGTTTTACTTTACTGAAACATGAGCAGCTCATTTTGTTCTACTTTATTGAAACATGAGCAGCTCATTATGTTCTACTTTACTGAAACATGAGTGGCTCTGTATGTTTTACTTTACTGAAACATGAGCAGCTCATTATGTTTTACTTTACTGAAACATGAGGGGCTCATTATGTTCTACTTTACTGAAACATGAGCAGCTGATGTTTTACTTTACCGAAACATGAGCAGCTCATTATGTTCTGCTTGACTGAAACATGAGCGGCTCATTATGTTTTACTTTACTGAAACATGAGGGGCTCATTATGTTCTGCTTGACTGAAACATGAGCGGCTCATTATGTTTTACTTTACTGAAACATGAGGGGCTCATTATGTTCTGCTTGACTGAAACATGAGCGGCTCATTATGTTTTACTTTACTGAAACATGAGGGGCTCATTATGTTCTGCTTGACTGAAACATGAGCGGCTCATTATGTTTTACTTTACTGAAACATGAGCAGCTCATTATGTTCTGCTTTACTGAAACATGAGCAGCTCATACATTCTACTTTACTGAAACATGAGTGGCTCATTATGTTTTACTTTACTGAAACATGAGCAGCTGATTATGTTTTACTTTACCGAAACATGAGCAGCTCATTATATTTTACTTTACTGAAACATAAGTGGCCCATTATGTTTTACTTTACTGAAACATGAGCAGCTCATTATGTTCTACTTTACTGAAACATGAGTGGCTGATTATGTTCTACTTTACTGAAACATGAGCAGCTCATACATTCTACTTTACTGAAACATGAGCGGCTCATTATGTTCTACTTTACTGAAACATGAACAGCTCATTATGTTTTACTTTACTGAAACATGAGTGGCTCATTATGTTCTACTTTACTGAAACATGAGCAGCTCATACATTCTACTTTACTGAAACATGAGCAACTCATTATGTTCTACTTTACTGAAACATGAGCAGCTCATTATGTTTTACTTTACTGAAACATGAGTGGCTCATTATGTTCTACTTTACTGAAACATGAGCAGCTCATACATTCTACTTTACTGAAACATGAGCAGCTCATTTTGCTCTACTTTACTGAAACATGAGGGGGTCATTATGCTCTACTTTACTGAAACATGAGCAGCTCATTATGCTCTACTTTACTGAAACATGAGCAGCTCATTTTGCTCTACTTTACTGAAACATGAGGGGCTCATTATGTTCAACTTTACTGAAACATGAGTGGCTCTTTTTGCTCTACTTTACTAAAACATGAGGGGCTCATTATGTTCGAACTTTACTGAAACATGAGCGGCTCATTTTGCTCTACTTTACTAAAACATGAGGGGCTCATTATGTTCGTAACTTTACTGAAACATGAGCAGCTCATTTTGCTCTACTTACAGAAATGCTCTGGTGAAAACTATATCTTGGTTGAAACCAACAATATCAGTGTTTGTAGCTCGGTCCTGATGAGTAGATGTGCCATGTCGATGAGTTAATGTGCCAGGTCTAGGGGTAGATGTCCCAGGTCTAGGGGTAGATGTCCCAGGTCTAGGGGTAGATGTCCCAGGTCTAGGAGTAGATGTGCTAGGTCGTGGAGTAGTTCCAAAAGGTTTTGGCTTTAGACTGCTTGGAACGTAACTGAAAGACATATACACTATATAATTTATCACATACTAGTAATCTACAATCTGGATGTGCTCTACATCAGTGCTAGAAATATATTGTTAGCATGGTGGCAGAGTGGAATAAATATGAGCCACGAAGACCTGCTAATTTGACCTTATGTAATTACTGTAAATATGTTATAAGCTTTAAAAAAGCTGTTAAAAAAGGGTCGTAACTCATCACAAAATAATCCTATAGTTATATATGACTTGTCTAGTAATGTTTTTTTTTTTTTTTTTTTTTTTTTTGAGGTTTTGGTATATTTTATTTTGTATAACTCATTTTCATATTTACAAACAAGCTCAATGGCTTTTCAAAGACTACGCTAACAGAGTTTAAAACTACCTACTATTCAATTTACAGAAATAAACTATTAATAAAATTACATTAATACAATATACAGTAACCTCATATAATATAATAAACAAACACAAAAACCAGAAAAAACATGGTTTCACCACCTTTTTTGTGTTTTCTGTACTTTGATAATATTTGATTCTTGAGTGTACCTATAGTTCAATGTAAGGTTTATAAACAAAAGTGTCTTACAATGGACCATCTGTTATATTCTATATCTGTTATGCCTGATGTTTGATATATCTCCCATGCAAGTTTTGAACTGTTCTTTAAACTTTCAGTACTAGGTAAGATTTCTTTCCTTTTACATAGGTATATATATTTTTTATATTCTAAAAGAACAATATCAATAGGTATGTACTCTTTTTTCCCAGATCCTAATACAAGATTTATCTTATTTATTTTATAGTTGGGTTCCAGATGTACTATTTCATTATTCAAAAATTGTATAATTGACCGTTCTGCAGACGCTTCGTAGCCACGCCCCCTATAGTTACGGGTATTCGTTGTTGCTACGCAAGACAAGCTTTCATTAAACAGGGTGACGAATCAACGGGGTTTACGCACGGATACTGAAAGGAGCTAAGTCATCGGTAAGACCTGTTTTTTGCCAATATCTCTAATTGTTCGTACACGATTCTTAATATTTTGCAGTGCATAAAAGACAGATAAGCATTCTGCTTCTAACCATGTTCAAACTTAAATGATTCTCTTCCTAATTTGGACGCAATCGTTGGCCAAAATTGACGAGTAAAGAAACTGATGTAAACAATCGTGCTGCATGCGACGTGAAATTGCATTTCCCATTTCAGTTTACCGTAAAATGTTGTATTTAGTAGGTTAACTGTGTATCAAACCATTCGAATACGTTAATGTATTATATGGCTATCTTTATTTATCATAAATTGACGTTTCTGCATGATTAAAGTGACATTTGGAGAAATGCTGTCGTAAACGTGAATTTAGAGATTGCTGTTGTAAACGTGATAATTTTTCTTTGGATACCTTCAAAACACAAAAGATTAACACAAGCTTTATACTAGTAAGTAATCCATAATAATGAATTTACTTACTAATATATCAATTATTTTGCAGATAGTATGTCATGGAAAAGCGACGAAAATAATGTTTGTCTTTGTATCGGATGTGGAGGATGTTTACAGTCACGTCCCCATTTCTAATTAAGAACGTATGGTTGACACCATGGATGAAGTCACGAGCCGGTTAAATGGAAGTAATAATCTACACCCGTTATGGCGATTTTGAAATCACCAATAAAACCTACTTTAACATATCCACCAGTGTGGAGTTATTTCACTTAATTATTTCACTTAATTAAACTGCACAAAGTGTGAACACAAAGACACAGAAGGTGCTTATGAAAATATTCAATATGGAATTGAACAAATCTTAGACCACAACAATCAACATGACACTGTCGATAGCTGTTTCAGTCATCTCACTTAGTGTTCTGTGTTGGTTCTTCTCATGTATTGACAGAAACCATGAGAAATGTGCACAAGGAAGGAATAGAAGGAAAGCACAATAAAGCTAGGAAAAAACTAGCCAAATCAAACATGACAAATGTGTCTATTGATATGATAAGAGACTATACTTGAACCGATGCCAGTTCCTGTAGCAGTTGCACACTTCATTGAGACAGTTGAAAACCAGATGAGAGTTCATGGAGATGTACTCGTATGTGAGGCTAACTTTTGTAGATAGTGATAAGCGGATGACAATGATGTTATTACGTGCAAAAGAAAGGGTAATAATGAGATCGGTTCACAGCCGGATTGCCGGGATACAAATCCAGCGCACTAACCACTGCAGCAGCTAATATATTGACTGCTGTTTTGTATATGCCAAGTGTCAGAGTAAAACCTCACTAATAAGACCGCCATTGGTACTTTGAAAATGCACTTATTATAGATTTGGTCTTAATATTAGAAGTATACAACTGTGAAATCGTGGAAAGTAACATACAAAATTATGGTTTAGGTTCTGAGATGGCCTTTAAGTGAAGTTTAACTGTTCATCTTTGTTTATGAGATACAAATGTATATAAATATGATATTTGCTTATGTATTTGAATAAGCTTTTTAATGACAAACATATTATTTATACAGTAAAAGTTACATATACATAATCAGTATTTGCGATACATGTAATAAATAAAATTAATAGCAATACAGTTTTAATGTTTTTTCGCCATAGAGCTTTTAATTCACAAATGCCATTTGTGAGCGGTCTCCTTCAGTGGATTATGCACATTGACTAGACTGTTAAAAGCTGTAGGAATACAACATAATGTAAAGGGTACATGTTGTAAACTTTCAAACATATTAATTCCAAGAAATTCCCATCTGAGCCATAATATTTCTGTTGATTGGATTTTACAACAGTTTTTATATTTCTTCAAATAAACGTTCATGCAGCACAGAGATGTATTAATCCTGTTAAATTTAACCTATCACGTAAGTCCAGTGCTTGTAATATTCAGTCGCAGCTTCATTGATTAGCATGTTACTGTCCAGCCAGCTAGAATAATAGTCAAATGGTAGCATCCATTTTCACTAACAGGTGCCTGCTAGGAATGCTCTTTACAACAGCATCTGTAATAACAATTAATATTATAAAATATGCCTGTCCATATATCATGATTTAATGATCAAAATGTAACAACATGGTGAATGGTTGATAGTTTTGGTTATCTGGGATTTACATTTATTGCTAATGAGTGATTATGCCCTGTGCCCTAGCCCTCAAATAATATCGATAAGACGGCTCAAAACCGTCAATTTATAAATAAACAAGAGCCAAAATGTCATAAAATACGCCCGCCTGGGGAATAGTGAATGAAAATAAAATAATCCAACTTGGCCTATTTCACAAAATAATCCAACTTGGCCAATTTCACAAAATAATCCAACTTGGCCTATTTCACATTGTTTTGGTAATTAATAGGCTATCCTACAAGAAGGCCTTGGATGATTTGGACTATACTTGAACTTGGTCTAGATATTATGCTCATAAACAATGTCAACACGTTTGAAGATGACCAGTTGAGAACTGTTTGAATGAGAGTACAGACAAGGGAATTTTCACATTTTGTGGTTATTAAAGGACCACAACCCAAGAAGGCATGGGCTAATTCAACCTTCAATTAAACTTGGACTAGATATTATGCCCATATACATTGTCACCAACGTTGAAGATAAGCAGATGAAAACTCTTTGAACTAGAGAACAATGTCAATTATTTTGGTAATTATTGGACCATAACCCACGAAGGCCTTAGCAATCGCCTATAATTGCACTTGGCCTAGATATCATGCCCATAAATAATGTCAACAAGTTTGAAGACGATCCTATGAAAACTGTTTGATCTAGAGTACAGACAAGGCCAATTTCACATTTTTTAGTTATTGAAAAACCATTACCCAAGAAGGACTGGGCTGATTTGGCCTGTACTTGACATTGACCTAGATATTATGCCCATAAACAGTGTCACTAAGTTTGAAGACGATCGGGTGAAAAATGTTTTTGTTAGGAGTACAGACAAATAATAGGAACTAAAAATATCTCACTGAAATTTTATAATCATGAAACTGTTATATCTTGAAATTAATACAATGTATATGAATTGGCTTGAACACACATAAAGGATATATGTTACATTGACTTTATAACTGCAAACAGAATAATTAGTTGAACCGTAATGGTTTACACGTTGCAAGCAGCATCTTACTTTAATCACGTTTACGACAGCAAAACTTGAAATGTTCACAAAGTTTCCATTTTATAACATACATGCATTTAATGTTATTCAAACACTTTTGGCATACAAAATATACTTTGGACTTCACTATCTGCTTACAAAATCAACTCAATTGCGATGAAATGTTTAAAAATCATAAATGCACGTTGCGTGCAGCATACAGTCTACGGCGAATTCTCAACATGTCAAATTTTGGCCAAGGATAGCGTGTTTATTAAGTAGAGTTTTGTGGAATATTTAATATTGGCATGACGAGCAGCGTAAGCTGTCTTTTATGCGCTACGAGAAAATGAAAAACAAGTTCATTTAGAACGTTTATTTGCCAAAAAACGTCACTTACCGAGCTTGTTGACATCTATGAATTTGCACTGGTAAACCCCAAAAAGTCACGTGATTCGTCACCCTGTAAAATGGCGTCTAATACGGAGATGTCGTGTGATGCGCTTGATACAATTCCGTTAAATATTTCGCTTTAAGTCAATGTTTTGAAAAATTTGTTAAACATAATCATGTGCCTACTTAAAAATTGCAAATCGATGGTTTTTAATCGAAGAATTTTACGTTAACAGTTACTAAATCAGAGCCAAGCAGTGTCCGAATAAGCAGACACTCACAAGCGTAATTTTGCCGCTCAATTAGAATGTTTCTTTTTATCTAAATCGCTATTTATGTATAGTTTTTGCGCCAATCAGGAATGACCTTGCTTGAAAGATACACCCTTTATTGTAACAAAGAAATCATTAAGGGTTAATACATATATTTACACGGTTACGGGTATAATGGAATCTTCCATACACTAAAGCATTTCATCTTCCGTATACGTTCGTATGATGGTGGGTTTGATAAATAATCGAATTCAAATGTGCGTAAACAATTATTTAAGTAAAGTTACAAGACCTCCTGATTTTCTGCGTCGGGTTTTTATTGATGTCTTCCGTGTGATCTACCGCTTATAGCGGGGACATACATTTTGTTGATTACTTACGACTGAGGCTGTATTTGATTGCAACTTCCGCAAAAAAATAGTGCTATGTTAACATAGATGAATGTGAATCTTTCAAATCTCACATCGCTACGTAAAACATGGTTTTGTCAGCAGTCAGCATATCAACAAATTTCTAATGTACAATCACGCGTTATCAAGTAAATAAATATCGTTCAAACTGTCGGGTCAAGTGCAATAATGTGAGCTACACATACATGTATTTTATATGCACCATTATACAAGACATAAATAAGCCCTAGATTTTAAGTTAGTTAAAATTCCAATGTGTTATATACTTTGATGATCTCGTTTAGATTCGTATCAGTCGGGGACCAGTGATATACCGCGGTGTCTTGTTAGTTGTCAATAATCAATGTGACACATAGCGGTTTCCGCCAGGACAGGGGAACAGTATGGGGTCAGTTAGTTTAATACATAATTGCTAGTAATGTTTTGTAGTAATGTGTATATATCCGACAGGTCTCTGACCTATTAGTCCGGTCAATTATGAAAAAGACCCGGCATTGGACTGTATAGTAAATATTTTTTGGTATTCTGTTAGGGAATATGTTGTTATTGAAGAATCTGAATGATGCCCAGCTGGCACCATTGAGCATTTTGAGAAATTCAAGATGGCGTCCAAGATGGCCGCTAAAATTAGAAAAAATGCCATGGGTGCATGAAGTAAGTTACAAATTGCTATTTTTGCTCATCAGTTGTATTTTAAATGTTTTAAACATAAGTATTAATATATATTTATCATTATTCATTGATTCAGTTAATATAAGAAGGCATCCGGGACAGCTAAAATCAAAATGGCGGCTACGTTGGCCGCAGTAATTGCACCAATTGGTAAATTGTATTGGAAATCATCTATTTTAAACCTATTTTTTTATATCAGTACTGTAATATGTAATTATTATTCAAAGTTAAACTTTCTTTCATTTTGAAACTATTGACTCATTAGCTGATTCAAAATGGCACCCAAGATGGCGACCAAAACCAGTAAGTATATGCCGATGATGCAAGAAGTAAGTTACAAAGCTATTTTTGCTGATTGACAGTTTGTAAGATGTATTTGACGTATTTATATTTATATCATTATTTATTGTTTGAGTCTATAACATCCATGAAGGCTGAAATCAAAATGGCGGCTACAATGGCCGTCATAATTGACGAATTGGCATATTTTATTAAAAACCATGAAGTGTAATCAAAATTGCTAATTATAATATTATCAGTACTGCAATATGTTGTAAATACTCTAATTGAAACTTTAATTAAAAGCAAATGACCCGATAACTGATTCAAAATGGCATCCAAGATGGCTTCCAAACATGAACGAAGTAGTTAACCATAGAGTCATTGTCATTTGTCGGTTGGTAAATTTAGTGTTAATCATCAAGTATTCATTCCAAATAAACTAATTTATATTGATCAATTTTACAAAAATCAATGTACATGCTGTATAATACGTGACCCCGTGCACTTGTTAGGTAGCATGCAAAGTTCAACCAATCAGGTGTATTCTGTCCCCATCAAAACATGGATTTGTCGAAAAGGGAGTTTATCACTTTCATTGGTGATACAAATGCCATCACAAGCAAAGAAATGATCAGGTCTAGGCGAAAAAAACGGTATATTCTATGCTGCCATGTGATGATCATGTGTTAAGTTATTGAATGAAAAAGATTCCAACACCCAAGAATCTACGAGGCCACATGGAGGTCATCTGATATGGTCGCTTTAAACCAAATATTATGTAGCTATCTCCAGAGGATGTGGAAGACCTCTACATGACATAATAGTTTATATACGGGCAAAACTATGACCAGACCAGACCAGACCTGGTAGTAATAATAATAAAAATAATAATAATAACGACTTTATCTATTGTGGATTACATATTTGACAGTTATAAAATTACTTGCTAGAGTAAGGAACGACCATTCTTGGATTCTCTTTAAGCTTTGCACAACATCAACACGTCAGATATAGAATGTAATAATAAAATTATTTCTAAAGATCAATTGGGATACAAGAAGAAGATGCACAACACTTGGCTATTGCAAACAAGGACCAGATATCTAAAACACCAAGTGTAATATAGAGAACTATATGAAGAAGGTAAAGAAAGCGCCTGAATGAACATGAGGGTTGTGGCAAATTGATTACTAAAATAATAGGTTAAGGATTACATGATGACACTGGTAATAAAAGATCTTGTCAGACTTAGGAGAGAAAATGAACTATATGCATTGATCCTACCAAAAGTGATGCTACTTAGCGACCCATTATTAGGCTGATTGCAAGAAAAGCCTCCGTAATCAACCAAGATCAAGCGTTGAAAGCTCAAACACCAACCTTAGCATAACTGTAATAAGTTGCTGAGTGATAAGTGGGAGGATAATACGTATGTGACCGATAATAACATCAATGAATTGAGTCAGAGATTTGAAATATGCTGAATGTATCGGCCTAGCGTCTCACACAGACTTTCGATGTGCACCGTTGACTAGTATATCTTCATATTGGATGTAGTGAACTGCAACATCCTTTGTATGTAGGTTGCTGGCATCTCCCACAGCTTTGCCTCGTGCTAAACAATGTACATTGTCTTGACAACAAAACCAAAGACATTGGTCATTGTCAAGAAGACAAAACGGTTTGCGATGCAACATTATGCGCTATGCTCTAACCATGAAAGATGCCATATGAATCATCAAACCATTGATAATGAGACCTTCATCTTCTTGAGACGTGTTGGAACAGACAGGGGAGGATTTAAATTTGAAGATTATGATAGGTAAAGCTTGCAATGCTTTCAATACATTTAAACCACAGTGGAACACCAGCAACAACTTGATCAAATCAGACATCAAGCTATTCGTCTCAATGCCATGACAATATAGCTGTATATTTCAAAGACCTGGTACCTTACTGAGCAGATAGTGAAGACTCCACGTAGATAGATGATGGCTCTGCATGTATTCCTAAACCATAATGTCCATGTAGAATTGGGAAAATATACGACCAAGACATAATTAACAACTGTACGCCTTTACAGAGGATGAAGCAGAAACCCATCGCCAACACCATACACGGATGAAAATGGCGTCAGTGTTGGCACAATACGGAGCATGAAAACACAATTCCAACCATAAAACAACAAACATGGAAGTGATATGGCATCTACATTGTGAGAAGAGTATAACATCACTCAGACACCTATAATTGGTATTGAACCCAAAAGACCTGATAATCCTACCAGATATTACTTGAAGAACATTTTTTGTTTTTTAAAATCTGTTAACAATGCCTATTGACAAACTACAGGAGATGTGGATAAAATCAAGTGCAAATGTATATAAAATGTTGTTTGTAAAATAAACGAACGTGTAAATAAAACATATATTCATATACTAGTATTTACAATACCATATACATATACTAGTATACCAACCGACCAGTGGTCTAAGATATACAATTAGCTTGGTTTAAACTTTCATGTTTGACATCAATCTTGGAAGCCAATTTGAATAAGCTAAACATAAAGTGTTTTCAATTGTAGTTTTATTAGACCATTTATTACCTAAAGCAGTACTTATATTAAAAATTAAGAAATTTCTATTACGTTACATGCTATTAAATGCTAATTTTCAGTTTGACATATGTAGCAGCCATTTTTGCCGCCATTTTGATATATTTATGCAGTGTATTACAGAAGTAATTATGTTTGAGACACTTCCACTACAATCAATCAGCAAAATATCAATATGTAACTTCTTTATGATCCACTAACATATTGTTTTTATTTTGGCGGCCATCTTGGCCGCCATTTTGAATCAGCTAATGGGTCAACTGTTTTGAATTGAAGTTTTCTTTGAGTATTTATCATATATTACACTACTGGTACACATATAATTAAAACAATTGAGTTTTAGTACAATCTTGCAATTATGGCGGCCATTATAGCCGTGTTTTGGATTCCAGCTGCCATGGGTGCCATATAAGATTCACTAAATCAATAACTTATGATAAATTTATATTAATGAGTATGTTTTTAACATCTTAAATACAATAAACCCGCAAAAATAGCAATTTGTAACTTATTTCTAGTACCACAGTCATTTTTTCTAATTTTAGCGGCCATCTTGGACGCCATCTTGAATTTCTCAAAATGCTCAATGGTGCCAGCTGGGCATCATTCAGATTCTTCAATAACAACATATTCCCTAACAGAAAACCAAAAAATATTTACTATACAGTCCAATGCCGGGTCTTACCTAAATATCCCATTTATAGACCGGACTATATAGATACTTTGAAATAAATGTGTACATGTATCTATCTTTCATGATTTACAATAGCTGTCCGGACCGTACAGTACATAGATTTAAAAAAAAAATTTTTATGAGCTTTGAAGATTGAATGTTTTTAGCACCACAAGGATGTCAGCTGAAAAGCGCTATAACTATTACATAGACCAAAACAACATAATGTTCAATATTATTAAAACACTTCACAGTCATCTTCGATGGGAAATACACACATTCTCGTTATTTGGGGGTTATGTGTCCTTATTCCATATCAAATAATAAAATAATTTCACGAGTCTATGGTTTGAAGTATATATTTTTTAAAACATTCATATCAAATTAAAGACGAAGCTTTCTAGTTTCACAACATGTAATTATTTCGAATTATATTGATGCAAATATCAATGATATAACTTTTAAATCAGACTATATTTGAGTCAAAATATACATATATAGCTACTACTTCCGAGGCCTTATGGATTTAATAAATTAATTCACTTTCATGACATTGCTACCAAATTAAAGTTGAAGTTCTCTAGTTTATAAACATACCAGAATTTTAAAAATGTGGTCAATATTAATGAAATAAGACTTAATTGAATATTGCACAATTAACATTGATTTTAGCTTGTCTAATGTCCTGGTTGTCTAACAAGATGGCGGCGATAAATCGTTGCCCAGATGCTGCAATCTGATCGGCTAACGCCACCTGTCAATCAAAATCGGCAGAAAGGTCAATTGGTCTTACTCTGCAACATTCCCAAAATAGATGGGATATTGTTTCTTCATGTCTTGTACAAAACGTACATAGGTTATTTGATTTAATTTTCATTTTATAAAGTAGCGTATTGGTAGCTAGAATTCTATGTACAATTCTTGTTTGCAACCATTGTATATATGTGTCTCTAGTATATTTAAAGACGTAGCTGTATATGAAGTCCCAGTCTATATTGTTGTTACTTAATAATTCCCACTTAGGTTTGCTTGTTGGTGTTTCGTCATTTTTGATCAGTGTTTTATATATAAATTTATTTGCATCCTTCTTTGTTAGAATCGGATGTAAATAGCAATTCATGCTGGGATTCAGGAACTTATTATTTTTTTCTAATGGTATTTTTTTTGCTTTAATATACTTGTTCACAGCATTTCTAAGCCCATAGTATAGTAGAAAATTCAATTTTCCCCCTGTTATTTCCTCTAGATATTTGATATCAACAAACTTTCCCTGATCATCAATTACATCTTTAATAAATCTTATTCCTTTTTTGTAGAAGGAGGGTAAATATATGTATTGTTGATTTATAAGGAGATTTGTGTTATAGAAAAGTGGCATATTATGTATTTGTGTTGTCTCACTTATAGACAATTTATCTAGAAAGCAAATATAGGATTTTAACACATCTTTCCAGAACGGGTTCTTTATTTTTGCTATTATGATGCCACAGTATGATTTGCCACAGTTGAAAAGTTTATCCATGTCAAAGATGGAATTAACAAGGTTGTAACATTTACTTTTGCTATTATGGACATAATTTTTCAACCACTTGATTTTTAGACTGCTTATATAACTTGGGATATCAATCATTTTTAAGCCACCTTCATTATAATCTTTTATAAATATTGTGTATTTTATTTTATTTTTACCCTTCCACACAAATTCATTCAATATATCAGTAAGATTTTTAATGAATATTCTGTCAGGGGTCGGCATGCTTATAAATAAATGAGTTAATATGGGATGTAACATTGCTTTTACAACTGTTATTCTACCTATAGGTGTTAGATTACGTCTTTTCCAATACAATTTGCTATTTTTTATATTTTTTAGTTTTTCATTGTAGTTTAAGTCATACATCTTATTTAAGTCAACATAAAAAATTAGGCCTAGCAATTTGAATTGTGTATCACCCCATGAAAGTTTCCATCTTGTTTTGATTGACCTAGTACTGTATTTTAGGGAGCCTAACCAAATTAACTTTGTCTTATCAAAGTTTATTTTGAGGCCAGATATCTAGTAATGTCTAGTAATGTTGACTTATTATGGTAAATATGACTACCAAGTTACATTTCAAAAGCATTGAGAGTAAATAAAATATTGAACTTTTTTAAAAAATGAACCTAAATATCTAAGTTAAAAAGAGTCACAACTCCTTACAAAATCATCCTAGACTTATGCCCCATTTCTAGTAATGTTGACTAATAATAGTAAGTGCCCCAAGTTTCAATGCAGTAGCATTGATAGTAAACAAATATTGATTTTTAATTAAATAAATTAAAAAACTTGAACCAAAATGTTTAAGTTTAAGGGCCATAACTCCTTACAAAATCATCATAGAGTTATGACACTTGGTGAGTAGTGTTGCTGAAAGACAATAAGTGTTCAAATTTCAATGCAAAAGCATTGATAGTAAACAAAATATTGCACTCGTAGGATTGACTTGTGATATAAGATAAATACTTTGGCAAAGGTTTGTTTGTCACAGTATGTCATTTTGTCATACTATTTTGTCCACTTAGCATGAACTGGATTGTCATGAATAAGGTAATATACCTGATCATGTATACACTATACGTATATTGAAGAGTTAATCATAGGATAACTATAGAGTGCCAGTAAAAATATTAAACTGAAATGTAATCCAATGCCAATATGGACTTTCCGGTAACTGAATTGCCCCTTCAAATAATTGAGCTAAAAAGGACAATGTTTTTGAATTGCTACAGAACCTACAGGCTATATGTACGGTTCACTTAATACTACATTATACATGTACAAGAATAATTCCAAAGTCAGCAAATCTCTGCATTCTGATTGGCTAAGATGTGACGTTTACACATCAGTAAACCTCCGTTTTCGCCAATCCGGACCCTCGGACATTACTGGCGTAAACGTTCTAGACGAATGTGTGTGGATAAGTGTTATACTTTGATGAAGTATATGAGAACAAACTATCAGTATTCACACGATAATATATTTAATGAGTATAGATCCAATGAACAGTACGATGGCGAAACAAAGACTGACTATCAAAGTGGCATGTATATATATATTTATACATCACTAAGACTCGGCTACAAACACATGCTAATGTAAGAGAGATAACTCTATAAGACTTATTATGAATACTCTCACACAGAGTTAACTGATACTATAACATCTCCCTTTTTCCATGAATAAAACATGTGTCTTTTATCTATACACAAAGTAAATCCATTAAGATATTCATTCATATATAATCAGTGGACAAAAATGTTCTCACACAACCTGAGTGTGGAGGTCAACTAATAAGATAGTTCAGTTTCATATATCCGACACTGTGTCCAGATTAAAAACATATTAAATTAAGTGTTATCAAAACAACAGTTATTTTACTCTTCACAAACTAATGAAATAATTAGTTTAACTGTTAAGAGTAATTGAAACTCGATACTTGAATGTTTTTGTAGAACAACTTTGTAAAAACATTTTCATGCGAAAGTCAACTGTTCAAATTATATCCAGATGCTGAACTAAGATATTATAATTCCAGTGCTATGTTACATTGACTCAATGATTCTTGGTTTAACTTGTCGTCCAAACTTTGTAACATATGGAGTTTGGTTTTCTTGCCTTGTTGGAGTATTGGTATTTGCTAATACAGGTGATTTCCCAGGACTGTTATCACTACCACAGGCGGACTGCTGATTACATTTAATTGGTGATGCAGGGGGTAATGTACTCTGCAGGGATGAATGATTGTCCAAGGGCGTATCTGAAGGGGATGGATAATTGCTTATATGAGATGGATCTCCATGGGATTTTAACAAATGACGCCTATTCCTAACATATTGTCCCCCATCAGGGGTTTCAACTGTGTTGGATTTTGACCTCAGCAGGGTGCCATGTACCTTGCTGGATTTTGACCTTCTCACCTATTTCAAGAGGTTTAAGTGACTTTGACTTTTTGTCATAATAACGTTTTTGTGTCCCTTTTTGCTTCAGTAGAAGTGATCGTATTTTACTGAAATCCATAGACATGGGGATTAAGTTATCCTTGCTCATGGGTAAGAATGTTCTGATTTTTCTTCCCATCAATATTTCACTGGGACTTAAGCCAATATTTGAAGGGGTAGCTCGTAGCTCTAATAATGCGATTGAAAAATCAGTTCCATCATGTTTGCATTTCTTTAACAAAGTCTTTGCAGTCTTAACACAGGACTCACTCAGACCATTTGACTGGGGATAATATGCTGAAGATGTGACATGCTGAATGTCCCACTTAGTTACAAAATCTTGAAATTGTTGAGATGTATAATAACTAGCACCATCAGACACTAGTTTCTCAGGGATACCGTGTCGAGTAAACCAAGCTTTCATACACTTGATGACTGTGACACTGTTTGTATTGGTGAGTTTTTCAATCTCATAGTAATTACTCATGTAATCACAAACAATCAGATAATCCTGATTATCTAACGTAAAAACATCAGAACCAACGACTTGCCATGGATATTGGGGTACTTCATGGGGAACTAATGGTTCTCTCGTATTGGATTTGTGGTGCTCAGCACACGTTGAACATTGTGCTACCTTATCTATAACATCTTTAGAGATGTTAGGCCAAAACATGGTATCTCGGGCACGGCAAAGACAACGTTCCTGTCCCGAATGACCACTATGGATAATACTTAGCATCATAGGTCTAAGTGATTTGGGAATGATAATCCGGTGACCTTTGTATATAATACCGTCTACAATGCTAAGTTCTTCCCTATAATTCCAATACTCAAGGATTTGTGGGTGGCATAACTTGCGTTCAATAGGCCAACCCTCAAGAATAACCTTTCTCAGATGACTAAGCTCTGAATCTTGCTCAGTCTGCGATCTGATTTCAGACAGCTTTTGGTCAGTGTACGGCAAATTTCTCGTGACAAAGTGTACATGCAGATCTGTCGCTTCAGAAAGTTCAGGGTATAAGTCAGGAAGAAATTTCCTGGACATGGTATCAGTTATAGGAATTTGAGTGCCAGGTCTGTGCTGCAACTCAAAATCATAACCATGCAGAGCCAATAGCAGTCTCTGTAATCTCGCAGGGGCACTATGAAGCGATTTCTTGACTACGCTTATTAAAGGGAGGTGATCTGTTTCTACTAGTATATGTCTACCATAGACATACTGTCTGAATTTTGTCATGCCAAATACTATGGCTAGCAGTTCCTTTTCAATCATGGCCCAGTTTCGTTCATTACTCTTGCATAAGAGTGGCTGCACAGCCATGCTGTGAGCTGTCACATTGTAGGACAAGGGTTTTGCTTGCGTCAAAGTATGCCAAAATAGGACCTGGGCAAGTAGTCAGTATGTCTTTAACCTTTTGAAATGCTACCTTTTGTGGATGATCCCAATGGAATATCACATCTTTTAATATCTCTGAAATAGGCTGCACAATCTCAGATAAATTGGGTGCGTACCTTGACAGGTAGGTGATCATACCTAGCACTGTTTTCAATTCAGATTTGTCGGTAGGGGTTTGCATCTCCTGTATCGCCCTAACCTTATCAGGATCAGGTTTCAAACCGTCGGATGAAAGAATATGACCAAAGTATTTAACCTCAGGTACCCCTACTGTCAGTTTGTCCTCATTTAACCGGATGCCCTTTTCCCGGCATCTTTCAAGAACCGCTTTAAGATTGCTGTCGTGTTCCTCTACCGTAGATGAAAACACCAACAGATCGTCAACAATTACGGCACAACCCGTAAGTCCTTCCAAACATTCATCCATCTTTTGTTGGAAGAGATCCTGACTACATTTTAGACCCATCGGACACCTTAAGTACCTATAACGACCTTGTGATGTATTAAATGTAGTCAGATGTGAAGATTTGTCATCCAAAACAATTGACCAATAACCTGACCTGCAGTCAAGCTTTGTAAAAACTTTAGCCGACTTTAACTGGGGTAATATGTCGTCTAGTGTTTTTGTCGGGTAGTGTGGTCTCTTTATGGCCTTGTTCATATCTTTGGGGTCGATAACAATTCGTACTTTGTCAGAATGAGGCTTGTTGACCACAACCATACTATTTACCCATTCTGAAGGATCATTGACCTTAGCAATAATATCAGCCTTTTCCATCCTATTGAGTTCTAGTTTTACTTTATCCTGCAAGGCTACAGGGACTCGTCTAGGTGGATGTACCACAGGGGTATGCCTGGGATCTATCTCAATGGAGCAGGTGCCAGGTAAGCAACCAATACCTTTAAAAACCTCATGGTAATCTGATAAGACTGACTCTCTGGTCATGTGAGTCGTTGTATCAACAGACATAGTAACCTTAATCAAATTTAAATCTATGCAAGATTGCAATCCTAGGATTGAAGGTCTATTGGTCTGCACTACGTAGAACTCTAAATTTTGAACATGGGACTTGTATCTACATTGCAAGGAAATCATGCCAATAGCATGTATCTCAGAACCTGTGTAAGCAGTAAGCTTTACCGAAGGCTTTACCAGAGGGGCTTTGAGTTTAAGTTTACGGTATTCATACTCAGAAATGATGTTACAGCAGGTGCCTGTGTCTAGCTTAAACTTGACTACATTAGAACGGGGACCCACCTGTAAATCAACAAATACCTGATTGAACTTGCTCGAATCAATCGATCCGACACAAAAACTATCACTTTCCTCAGAATCATGATTATCCTCCTCAATTTCACTAACACCAGCTCCGTCTTTTTTATCTCTGCAGACTACTGCGTAGTGGTTCCACTTTTTGCAATAGTTACATTGTTTCCCTTTCGCAGGACACTTTCCCTTCATATGTTTCATTCCGCAATGTCCACAGGACTTCCCATCCACTTGGCGGGATTGATACTTGGACGATTTGGACTTCCTTGAGTCTTGATTTTTCTGGTTTGGTTCGACCTTTCTGGTGACACCATCTACCGGTTTCCCATTGCCAGTCATTGATCGTAACTGCGTTTGAGCATATTCATGGTTTTGGGCAATCTCAATTGCCTTAATCATTGTCAGCTTTTCACCTTCATTAAGCAGCTTTTCTCTGATTTTATATGAAGTAACTCCAAAAACGATTCTGTCACGAATCATGTCGTCCTCTGCGTTCTCGAATTTACAATCTTTGGCTGCATTCTTGAGAATTGTTACAAATTCTTCCAGTGAAGAAGAACCTTGGGTAAGGTTATTGAACTGAAACCGCTTAAAAACACTGTTGCACTTTGGCTCGACATATGTATCAAAGCGTTCATACACATTGTTCAAATCCTTTTTTTCTTCATTTGACAACTTCCATGAGTTAAATATATCGCGGCCTTTCTGTCCAACTCATAACAGTAAATAAGTACACTTTAAATCGTCCTCTTTTCCCTTTAATGGACCTTCTAAAATCAATTCGCAATGTTCCTTGAATTGCTTCCATTGTAGAGGCAGATTTTCAGAATTCCAATCCATAACCGGGGTAGGAATGCCTGACAGTTCCATTATGAATGTAAATTAATTTTCACCAATTCAAGTCAATTTCAACTAAATAATTCGTTGAATTTGACGTAAATGTAAAATTTAATTCAAACTTTAACTTCTGACACCATGTTATACTTTGATGAAGTATATAAGAACAAACTATCAGTATTCACACGATAATTTATTTAATGAGTATAGATCTAATGAACAGTACGATGGCGAAACAAAGACTGACTATCAAAGTGGCATGTATATATATATTTATACATCACTAAGACTCGGCTACAAACACATGCTAATGTAAGAGAGATAACTCTATAAGACTTATTATGAATACTCTCACACAGAGTTAACTGATACTATAACAATAAGTCAAACCGCAATGGCCCATTACAGATGTACAAGCTCTTATAGCTTAATTTGACATAGAACATTACGTACCTACCTGTATGTTTATCCCCTGATTTTGTGTTTACGTAAGGAACAGCGCATCTAAACACATTTGTTTAGCTAATGTAAGTCACCAAACGTCACGTTTGCGACGTTATTAAATCAAGCGGGAGTAAATTCAATGTTTTCATTGATATTTATGTGATTAAGCGTCAGTTTGGAATTATAAGGATTAAACGACCATTTGTTGACGTTCACTGATGTGTAAACACCTGATCTGAAGGCACACAGTTAACATAAAGCCCCTTTGGGGCTTTACTCAATGTGTTGCTTTAGATCGGGTGTTTACACATCGATAAAAAAGGGGCCCTACCCAAAATATTTAATTGCCCAAATTGAAATAATATTTTTTTATGAAAAATTGGGGATGAAAATGTTATTTTTTGTATACAGGCTTGGTACCTATGATAAATTTAAGACCTTAGAGTTATTACTAGATTTAATATTTAGTATACAAAATGTATGATAAGCCATTTATAACTAACCAGTTACAAAATGTTTGTCTACTTTCGATTCCAGAAAGCCTCATGATGACAGTCACTGCCACTCGAATTCCAGTTAAAATCACAAGTCAATTGACGAGCACTGAAGACATTTAACTTTTTTTTTGTTATTTAGATGTACATTGTACTGTACATTGTAATTTCTGTAACATTGATGTAACACTATCATGTTTGCCTAGATAAGATAGGTCTACTTGCCTATGCATGCTCGAAGCTTAATCAAATAGAGATGCGACCCAGGAGGGAGCATGCATAGGCAAGTTTGTAACCTAAAATATGTGCATCTATAACTCTTTATGACCTAGGAATGATAACAGTTAAACAAATAGAAATGTGCACGTTCACCGTTTTCATGCCGGAAAGCAATCGGATAGACATCAATATGTCTACTTGATGAGGTTTGTACTTTTTCTTTTGTAATTATAGCACATAGAGGTGCCTAAGCCCATATTTAATGATACGCAACCCCAAATGCGTCCCTAAAACCAACTCTTACTGAAATATATACAGAAAAAAATTGCTTTCCGGCATTTCGGTGCTTTCCGGTGCTTTTCGGCAAATTATTCGGTGAAGCGTGCGACCCACGATCAAATTCAACATCAAACTTTACCTGTCTTCTTCTGACAATGCGCCGTCACTGAACTCATCTCCTCTCTTGTAGAAATCATCGGGTGGATAACCTGTATACCTTTTAGTAGGTTTAGGACCCATTTTGGCGGTTGCCAGAAACGAGATGCTATATTTAGCGATTTGGGAAAACCCTGACAGAAACGAAAGTAGGGGAAGGTGTAAAGTTCGTTCTATCTGTTAAGAGTTACCTCCCCTCTGTTGTACAAGGGCTATTTTGATTGAGTGGTGTTCACTATAAATATTTCAATTTCTTGGAATTATTTGTTTAAATTTTATTAAAAAGCTAACTATTAATATTATGCGAGCGTCTGTTTAAAATTTCAAAGCAACTCCACAATTAAAACCAGTAACCAACTTTGTATCGACTTGGATCTTTGAACAATGTGTAACAGATCCGGTTTCTGGTCCGAGTATAAGTATTACGGGTTTGTATCCACTCAGTCGGTCTGATCTGAGTGGTTACATACGTAGCAATAATATACCAGTGGTGTGTAGAGTATTGTGGTGGTCTCCAATGTGTATCGTTTAGTGGTAGTACAACAACCTCAATATAATGAATACATGCCTAACTACAAGAATAACGCAACACCAAGTTACATGAACAGTATTTAATTTAGTTATCAAAGTAAGTTATATATATTACATTTAGTTTATCCCAGCTTATATAACGTTACAATACAATTTACAACCTCATTATCTATCTATCTATCTTTATGTACTGCCGAACGCCTCTTCCGAGTATTATTGGCAGGGTGCACGCCGGATAGTTAAAAGTAAAAAGAGTGGAGATAAAAACTGGAAGCGAAAGCTTCCAGCTATAGACATGGTTAAAATGTTAAAAATAGTAAAAGGTAAAAGATAAGATAAAAACAACTGCTTGGTATCACTGATAAATCCTGGCCTCTGACTGCTTAAATAATTCAAGATCAGTCAGGGTCGCGATGTGGGAAGGTAACCTATTCCACAGGATTGTGGTATGGGGGAAGAACGAACACTTGAAGAAGTCCGAGTTGGCTTGAATGGGGCGGAGACTATTGGGGTGCATGTGCCTTGTTGACTTGGTGGGGACTTCTAAATAGGTCGGGAGAGATGTACATACAAGATTATTATAAATCTTGTTGAATGAGACTAGCTTGGAGGCAAGGCGTCTGTTCTCAAGGGAGCTCCATCCTAGTGTATTCTGTAAGTCCGATACGCTGGTATATCGGGAGTGGTCATATTTACCCATCTAATAGCACGTCTTTGTATCATTTCCAGCTTGTTAATGTTGACCTGTGTATGTGGTGACCAAACGGGTGATGCATATTCTAGTTGTGGTCTAACTAGTGTTTTGTATGCTAGAGATTTTATGTTTTCATGTTTTGTTTTGATGTTACGTTTGAGGAAGCCAAGTGTTTTGTTTGCTTGTGTTGTTATCCTGTTTATGTGGGTGTTCCATCTGAGGTCATCACTGGTGTCGACGCCAAGGTATTTTGCATCTGTGACTGAGGAAAGAGTTTGACCATGGAGCATGTACGGAAATTTGATTGGGTTTCTGCTCCTTGAGATATGGAGAACCTGACACTTACTGGGGTTAAATTCCATATCCCATTGACTTTCCCAGTTTTCAAGTTTTAGCAAGTCATTTTGTAACGCATGGCAATCTGAGAGGGAGGTGACTACAAGGTAAGCAGCTGTATCATCAGCAAACAGCCGTACCTGGGAAGTGAGTTTGTCAGGAAGGACATTTATATAAAGCAGGAAGAGTAATGGTCCCAGTACGGACCCCTGTGGGACACCTGAAGTTACAGGAATCTGATCAGAAGTGTGACCATTTACCACTACTGACTGTGATCGGCCTACTAAAATGACTCGATCCAGGATAGAATTTGACGGGGGACACCGACCGTGTATAAGCGATATGATATCAAGGATCTCATGGCGGAGTTCCTTCAGTATTATGGGTTTGATCAAGTCCGGACCAGCAGCCTTATCCACTTTTAGGTTTTGGAGTAACTTAAGGACACCATTTGGGTCTATTTCTATTTCGGGCAGTGTCGGATATTTGGAGTTCCCAAGGACATTCCTACAAAGCTTGGGCAGGGATAGAGGTGAGACACCTGAAAAGACTGATTGGAATTGCTTGTTCAGGATGTTGGCCTTGGCGGTGTTATCAGACTCTATTTTACCACTGGTCTGATCTCTTAAGGGAGCAATACATTGGCTGTCTTGTTTGGCATTCTTTATAAGTGAATATAAGCCTTTAGTGTTGAATTTGGTGTTGTTTTCATTTTCTGTGTGTTGGGTGTCAAGTATGTTTTGTGAATTTTGTGAATAATTTTTCATTATGTGAATGTTAAATAGTATATGTAGATTTAAGTTAGAATGCAAAAACCCCTTAATTTCAAGGAAATGTCCGAAGCAATATGCTTCGATGACAACGGACTCAATATGGAAGGGTCATGAGATACTTATAACAAAAGGTCAGATACCTAAGTATCTTGATTGATAGCCAAAGTATGAGCTTTAGTGGCAGCGCTGATTAGACAGTCAGCCAACCTTTGCGAAGATACAATACTATTTTTGGCCTTATATTCCCAAAATATGAGCTGACAAATCACTACAGCCAATGAAAACACAAGGCTTATGAATGCTTCAGTGATTTGTCAACCTACCCAAGTAAAGTGCAGTATACAAGTTCAAAGGTTTAACACTGATTTAAACCTGGTGGCTTAAATCAGTCCTATAGCACAGATAATTTGACATGATCCTGACCTTAATGCATGCATATATTACAAGGTTATTGCGTTGAATATATAAATTTCCGCGAGCAAATCGTGCAATATCGGTTCTTTAAGTTTGTGTTACACCTCGAGCGCCTTCGTGATACTCTCCGCTTATGAAAACATGCCACCGGGGTTATAAATATAGACACTATAACAGCTATTAAATTATGCTAATTAAAGGTCGAGAGTCGTGTCAAATTCTCTGGACTATACTACAAATGCAATATAATACTTTTTTATTACAAAATAAATAACACCTAGGTCTTCTGATCTCTTATTTACCAATATGATTGTTACAGATCGGAAACCGATTTATTCAGATTCTCCAGTTCACCATACCTTATACTGCTATTTAAGGTGGCGCTGTGAAAAGTTTGAAAATGTATTGCCTTATATGGTATTGAACTACATTTTGATCCGTCTATAAATAGATATGATAGATCTACCTGCATTTGTAAAGCTGTATGTTATATCTAGCTGATTAGTGTTTGACTGCAGCAAGTATCTATCAGAGGTAAGGTTGTTTTTACAATTTTTCTCAATGTTATATACCCAAACTATAATTATAGCTATGTACATATATTTTTTACTTTCATTTTGCACGTTCATTTGTATCATTCTGTTTATTCTATTGTTTAAATGTTCTAGATTTCTATGCGTGATTTCTAGTACCCTTGCTTTACGTAGCTCGTAAAGATATTAACCAAATAGCTTAGATATTTGTATGAACTGAATTTAAAGTGCAATGCATATAATGCTAAGTAAAAGATGAATATTGTGTCAGAATAACAATAATGTTTCGTCCAGCATACATCATATGGTGCCATTTCCAAGACAGGATATGAACTGAAAGTAGACTGTGTAACAGAACTTAAATAGTTTCATTAGCCGTTCTGCCTTTGTGGCGTTTTTTGCATAACTTGTATTGTCAAAATGTACTAGCATAAGGGTTAACACCGGAACATCATGACGAACGATTCTATTTAATCTTAAAAATAAGGACATTAATGCTTTATTTATTTCTGTAACATTAATTATTTATTTTATTTTTTCCTGACCACATATTGGTTGCTATGGCAACACAATTAGCACTAGAAGCCTGGATCCTTGTATAAGTAATCATGTATGGGGGTAATAAAAAACGTAAACACGTGGCGTAATTTCTTTTAAGTATTTCTATCGCTGTCATAATTCGTTCCCAGATTGAAAATGCAAAAATACTTCCCCTTGCATACATTCTTCCTATGATCATCTATCTGTATATATGATAATTTTTCTATCTCTTTTCATAATCTATACATACTTAACTAGTAAAAATGATGTTAATTGTATAGTGTAATCTTAACATATCTACACCATATATCTATCCCATATTTTGTAGTTGTAAAATCATTAAATGTAACATAAAAAGTCGTGTACACATGTATTAAAAATTCATTAAGTGCTTCGAGAAAACTCATTATATTTTGATGATTGTTTTTACAATGTCTTATCCAAACTCCATGTCCAGGTAACTGACAGTATAGTCAAGTCAGGATAAAAATCCAGTGACGCAACGGTCGAGTCCACTATAACGGTGTAAAACCAATTATAAAGGCTTATACTACACAAACAACTATAATTTCAATGCTAAAGTAACATACTAAACTTCGCTCAACCTGTTTAGACAATGGTTGGGATTTTTTGCGTACACATAAACTGCAACGTCACTGTCACAATATCCTAACTGGACTATATGTTTAATACATTTTCAAGCAAAATAATGAAGTATCAACCTCCTCTATCCGTTTCAGGTCAGTGATTGATCACTACAATGTCTGTGTGGACCTATACACCTCGTGGATGGGTTTTGCGAGCATTGGATACGAATGAGATATCACCAAATACATTGAAAATAAACAATGCTAAGTATGTCATGATGGCCGTTATATACTGTGTGTTTAATTTGCAGATCATTCTATTAATCCATTTACATTTTCCGATTAAAATATATAAGACATACATGTACGCATTTTTGTCAAAATTCAAGGAGGGAGGGGTCCGGACAAATACTTCGATCATGCAACCATCTCGATCATCGATCAATATGATTGTTTTGTTTACTGTGACCGTGCAACCTCCATAGCGCAAACCTCTTTGGAAAAGAATGACTGTAACTCGCAATGAGGTTGCCATTGAATGTTTGGGAAATTATCAGATTGGTACTTAACAGAGACATTCACCTGATCCAGTCACAAGTGATGTGTCAGCATAAAATTTAAGCTGCATGTTTGATGATAAATGCTTTTATTCGCCTTTTATTTACAGTCGGACTGTCAATGACCGAGAAGTAAGTCAAGGTCGTGTCGTGAAAGTGTCTGGCCCAAAGCGTCAGCGTCGTGTGTCTGTATGTGTGTCCGAATTCATTGAAAATATTAACCTATGTGGGTGTGTACATGACATCAGACGAAAAGAATATATGTTTGACGTATGTACAAGCTTATTGTTTTGCTGTTTTTACAGGTTGATACAAAAACATGTTCCACAAACATTGCGTAATAAAACAATTACTGTTTAAAATATTCAACTTTTAACTTTACACAATTAAAGCACATACATGTAAGATTTTTTCAAACAAAACTTTTAAATGTAGTTTTAACAAACAACTTGACAAGAGATGCGCGAAGTGACCGCCACATGTTTCCATACTAGCGTAAACGACGTCGAAAGTTCTGAACGACGTCACTGTACACGCTCGTAGAATGATCAGACCCATTTGCCTGGTTATTGTTTCTTTAAAATCAAGTAAAGTGGTTTGTTTGGGATAAGACACTTTCTCCTTTAAGAAACTCTATTAGAAGAAGTTCAATGTACTAAGAGCGGGCGAATGTGAAGGCATGCGTTGTCTCAAGAGCAATTACTGATCACCAAAAGCTAATGCTCGTCGTAAATTGTCCATCCTTTTCAATTCAATACATTAGATCTGATGCAGTGTTAGAAACACAATGTATATTGTTCATAACCTCCTAACATATCATTGGGGTTTCCTCAACAACTTGACGAATATGCTCAACATTCTCATCAATACGTCCAATACGACGTCTACCATTCCTTCAAGTTCTCGACATGTTCCTCATAGTACATAGTACACTGTGTTCTAATTTGCTTTCTATATGTAGCTGATGACTTTAGATTCAGAATTTGAAGTTTCCTTCTATCAAATGCAGGTTATTTGCCTACTTTATAGTACAATTTTACAATTTCTGCGTTTTCAGTCATCTTGGAACTCAGAATATGATGACATTGCTGATGGCGTTACATGGTTACTGTGATATTATATGATGGTCTTCTTTATATTCAACAAAAACTTGATTCAATATTCCTTCAGTCAATACCAAAAAAAAATAACTATACCACCAAAATTCGCACGAAGTTATTAAGCATTGTTTGTGGGACATGTTTTTTGGATCACCCTGTATATATTTAGACCAACGTGTTGTATGTTACCTGATGTACTCACATCTGAAGATTAAAAAAAAACTTTTTATTATCACTTTGGCTTAAACATTCGTAAAAGGAAATTATATAAAGATAATGCAACTGCATGTACAGACATGTGCATTAAAAGTTTGGAACTATATGTTTCCATATATGACAACAGTTTCTAGAATAAGTAATTTAGCTTATTCGCCTTTTATTGTTGTATGGTTGGTACTAATTCGACACAAACGAAAGATAACTTTACCATTTCTTTTGATGAAAATGCACATCTACGAATGATATGCCTAAGTACAAGATTGTTTTCTTTGCCATTAAGTGAACAAAATGATAGAAAATGGGAATCGTATATCTTCAAAGATAGATGAAGTAGAAATATAACGTTTATTTTTATGATTATTTACAGGTGCTGTTTTTACTAATGACAAAAGTCTTGAATAAATTAAGTGGTGCTGCACATAGACAGTTGTTTAAGATGTTGGAAGCCATGGTGAATGAAAGTACGTTTTCATATTACAATATGTATATGTACTCCAACATGTAAATAAGTACAATTTATAATTAATCCAGTGATATAAGGATACATTATTTCACAGTATCTTTATATTGCTGATTATACAAAAGAGGATAAAATTATTATCCTGTCTTCTAATTTCTGAGCACTGTTATCAACTATAATACGTTGTACACATTCAAGTCTAAATCTAATTTTGTTTATTGCTAGTCTTTTATCTAAATGCAGTCAAAACGTACTCGGGGTTGTAAGAGCCATGCATGTTCAAAAGGTGTAAAAAGCACCAAATTTGACTCAGTTGTACTATAAGTCAGTCTGACACTACAGAAATGAGGTCACATAGGGGTACATGCTTTTTAATTATTCCCTGGTATAAATACACTGTACCTGTTTTTCACCTGATCGTGAAGCAAAACATATTAAAACTTAGTATTATAATGATTAATGTTTTTATTTGAATCATATTGCTATTGCAATAATTAAACCTCGAAAAGAGGCCCCGCTAGTGGTTTAAATAAAAAAACGAGGCCCTAGATCGGGAAAATGCTACCTAAATAATATAGCGGTATACGTGTATATATTTATTGTCCCATTACGCTTGCTTATACGGTCCATGCTTGATTTTCAGCTTTGCAATCACAGACATTCATAAACATAATGAAGGAACTGCTTGTTGGCATAATGAAGACACTGACAGGGGAGACAATCTATAAGGGTAGAATTGGTTCAGACTCCTTATGGAATAGACACATACAAACTGTGGCTAACCTCTGTACAAAGATGGACCAGTTTAAGTTACCGGAGGTTAGTACCACACTTAATAATTCACACCTTGGGTATTTATAATGTATACACTGTTTAAAATAGAGTCTGAAGAATGAGGCATGTTCATTTGATATTACCATTGAAATTTCGCATTGCAATTGGTCAATACATAGCTCACCAGAATGGCATATTGTCATTCGTTAATGTACGTACTGTTCAACGACCATTGATATCATCGTCATTTGAGCAACTTGTTTGCAGTTGTTTCAGTGGCATAAACAGTACGGTCCTGGTCACTTTAGTGCTAGGCGCTGTCGATGTTGAGGCCGTGGGTTCGAATCTCACCTACCGGGTGAGGGTTCATGAACTACTTTTACCATCATCAAGTTCATCAGTGGTGGCAGCAGCATATTTACTCAATTTGAAGAAATTAGTGATTTAAGTGTACAATGTACGTTACTCTTAATGAGAAGAACGCTAACCTTTTGCTTAAAATATTACCGATCTTAATTCAATTGTGTAGTGGGCTCATGATAGTATGTGTTACATAAATATGTTGTATGGAATATTTGTTTTTGGAAATGCATTTGCAATTGAAGATCTGTACGTTTTAAGCATTTTTGACCATCTTGCAACTACATCCTTCAGCTGAAATATAATTGGGCGATCTTATTACAGAATGTTAATGTTTTATTGCTTTAATTACAGCGTAAAGATGATGGTCTAACTTGTCTTACTGATTTACCAAAAGAATGTATCCGAGAGATCGTATTGAAACTGTCAGATCATCGGGACATTATTCACTTAGGTATGAACACTTTCATGACTACTGTAACATATTTTAAAGAATATTAAGGAGGTTGCCAAATAGAACGTACGATTAAGTATACGTGCGAACTCCTTTCTGATCGCCATTCAAGTGTGTGTGTTGTTTCTACAAAAAAAGCGTATTACCGACAATAATACGTATTCCGTTTGTACGGGAAACTCCAGATGAGCTTATAAATACAGTTTTGTTCAATCTCATTTTGACTCCTAAGGAAACAGTACTCAACAATCACGTTATTTTACATGTACGCTCTTTTGTTTCGCAAGAGAATTTAAACTATAACATGTACATGTAGCTTCACGTGCAGGTACCATGACTTCGTTAACATGTTGTGAGAGGTCTTCAATAATAATTGCAATATCTTGTGTCCAACTCCTTTTGTGTATATTAATTACAATTAATGATTGTTAAGTACACATACCCGAACAAGATTGTTTTAGCTCCACTATTCGTAGAATAAGGGGAGCTATTGCAGTCACCCAAGCGTCGGCGTTACACTTTTGTTAAAGTTTAGGTACAGGTTTTTTAACCTCTTATATTCTCTAAGTCCTTTGAGATGTTGCTTTCATACTTTGCATACCTGTTTGCCATCATGACCCCAACCCATATGCAGGAGTAGGTAACTCTATCAGGCATTTTGTTGAAATTATGCCCCTTTTTTGTACTTAGTGCAAATAGTGCAAATGTTAAAGTTTAGGTACAGGTTTTTTTTAACCTCTAATATCTTCAAAGTGCATTGACATATTGCTTTGATACTTCGCAAACTTGTTCACCATCATGACCCAAACCTATAAACAGGGGTAGATAACTATATCAAGCATTTTGTTGAAATAATGCCCCCTTTTTAGCTCATCTGATTTTTGAAAAAAAGATGAGTTATTGTCATCACTTGATCGCCGTCGGCGTTGCATGGTTAAGTTTTGTGTTTAGGTAAACTTTTTTTATAAACTATCAAAGCTATTGCTTTGAAACTTGCAACACTTGTTTACCATCAATACATGAGCCTGTAAAGCAAGACCCATAACTCTGATCTGCATTTTGTAAGAATTATTGCCCCTTTTTGGACTTAGAAAATAAAATGCCTTGGTAAAGTTTTGCGTTTAGGTCCACTTTTCTCATACACTATGTGGGCTATTGCTTTGAAACTGTCAACACTTGTTCACCATCAACATCTGACTAAAGTCAAGTAAGAACCATAACTCTGATCTGTATTTTGCAAGAGTAATTGACCCTTTTTTGACTTAGTAAATTCCTTGGTTAAGTTTTGTGTTTAGGTCTACTTTTCTCTCACTATGTGGGCTATTGCTTTGAAACTTTCCACAATTGTTCATCATCAATACCTGACCATATCAAGCAAGAACCATAACTCTGATCTGCATTTTGCGCGAGTTATTGCCCCTTTTGGACTCAGAAAAGTCCTTAGTTAAGTTTTGTGTTTAGGTCCACTTTTCTCCTAAACTATCTGAGTTAGTGCTTTGAAACTTTCAACACTGTTTCACCATCAATACCTGACCATGTCAAGCAAGACTCATAACTCTGATCTGCATTTTGCATGAGTTATTGCCCCTTATTGGACTTAGAAAATTCCTTGGTTAAGTTTTGCGTTTAGGTCCATTGTTCTCATACACTATGTGGGCTATTGCTTTGAAACTTTCAACACTTGTTCATGATCAATACCTGACCATGTCAAGCAAGACCCATAACTCTGATTAGCATTTTGCAAGATTTATTGGGCCTTTTTTTCACCAGCAATACCTCACTGTTGTAAGCAAGACCAATGACACTGCCCTACTTTATGCAAGGGAAATGGGCCTTTTTTACAGTGACAATGATCAGATGAGCGTCTGCACCCGCAAGGCGGTGCTCTTGTTTCAACTTAGTGCAAATGTTAAAGTTTAGGTACAGGTTTTTTCACCACTAATATTTTCAAAGTGCATTCACATATTGCTATGCATACCTGTTCTCCATCGTGACCACAAACCCTACACAGGGGTAGGTAACTCTATCAAGCATTTTGTTGAAATCATAACCCCTTTTGGACTTGGAAATGTATATGTTAAAGGTTAGGTACAGGTTGTTAACCCCTTATATCTTCAAAGTGAATTGATATATTGCTTTGATACTTTGCATACTTGTTCACCATCATGACCCCAACCCCTACACAGGAGCAGATAACTATTTAGCATTTTGTTGAAATTATGCACCCTTATGAACTAAGTAATGTTTATTTGTTTACCTTCAATGACCAAGAGGATATACACATGAGTATGTAACGGTCCTGCATAATTTGTTCAAATGATCCCCTTTTTCGACTTAGAAGCCCCAACCTCTACACAGCAGAGGGTAATGCTGCTGTTATGAAGCATTTTGTTTTGAAAATATAATGATTGTACTATCCTAGCATGGCGCTGCGAATTGTGGAGGGCGCTGTTCGTGGACAGCTCTTGTTTGTCTTTTTTATTATTATCAGGTAATTAATTTGTACAAGTCTGTGAACAATATGAAATCGTTTTCTTTTCACTTTCCGTTGTCATAATTATATTGCTGTTACCATAAATAGTTTGCACATGAAGTGGGATTCACACCTCTACTGCACAGTACCATCGCCTAGCAGTGCGAAGTTCAAACGCATTAGAATACTCGGTAATCGCACACACCCAAAGGAAGTGAAAATAGCCAGTATCTACGATCTCGTATATGACTACACCATAACAGTAATATGTTGATATATGGATAAATTACACTAACTATAAACCACGTACTAAAACTTATTGTTCTGACATTTAGGGCAAACGTGTTGGGATATGCACTACATAACAGAGGAAAGTTCAATCTGGGAAAAACTTGTGCAATTTCATTTCAATGAGAAACAAATAGACACATTTATTGAATCAACAGACTGTCTCAGCTCAACAGCATTGTGGCAAAATCTCCACGACAAATGTTACAGGTATGTGTACCTACAGTCAACTCTCGTTATCTCGAACTTTTCGGGACCATCATAACGAAAAGTCGAGATAAGTTCAAAAGCCATTTTCCATTCGATATCCCGGTTTGGGAATACACGGGTTTTATCGTGTCCGAGATTTCATCGTATTTTAAAGAAAAATTGGGACTTCAAAAAAACTTCGACATAGCAGAAATATCGATGTAAGCGAGTTCGAGATAACAAGAGTTGACTGTATTTGTGAAACTGTGTTCATTTTGTATGTGCCCTTCTCCAAGTTCGTTGTCCAGCATAAACTTTCGACGATTCTTTCAAGCTTGCATGTACACTATATCTGTTGAGTGCTCTTTGTGGGTTGTCCTTGTCCTTGTGGTGTGCCATGTTCTTGTCATCTGGCTCTTGCTGCAGATCTGTTTGACGAACTGAGGCGACAGGTTGTCGGTGTAGGATGTTGTGTTTCTGTAGCTGTTCAGTATTTGTGCTCTGCTGTTTCTGATTAGTGCTGCTATCTTTTAAAGTTTTTGTATGAGTCGTGTTTACATTTTCTTCATTTGAATAGGTCGTCCGGTTGAGCTAACTAGTTTTCATGGAAACAACTATCAATATCAACCAGTACAAAGTTAAACTAACTACCATTTGGTCAAATGATAATTAAAGATATGGCTTATAATAACCATTGTAACAGACGAGCATAACCTACCTCAATTATCCACCAACAGCAGTTCTGCGCTCTTCCAACCTCGCTGGCCGAAGGGGCGACCATTTCGAATAGCGTTGTAACAATTCAAGAGCAAGTACAACATTAACAATATTTCTAAGATATTTATTTCGCCGTATTGACGCCCATTGTCCTGCAATATAACTTGTTTGGGGTGGTGAGTCTTAATTTGCTACCAATATGAATTGAATAATACACGTAATAATACTACATGTATGTGTAATGAAGGGGAGAGTATTCGTTCACGTCTGAAAAAAGAATAAGAAAGCATTAGACTACCTTACCAATTCTTCTCAACATCAGCCTGTCCTTGAACATCAGACAAATTCACCAATATTCGCCGGTTTTCTGTAGCAAAACATCCACTACCATTTATATATTCAGAGCTACAACATATCCCGAATCATATGCCATTTTATACATATACATAATATTAATACAATCATTTGTATTATGAACTAATTGTTTTGGCAAACAGAAGAATATAGGCGCGTTGATTGGTCCTAAACTAGTGCAATATACAATCCAGTGAATATGTCTTGTAGTATGACATGACTAATTTTACTTTAACAAAGTGTTCGATAAAAATTGACAAAAAAACAATTATTACATTAATACTTCAGGGGCCTATGGGTAAAATTTTGATAGTGGTGCATCAAGATATATTGTAGATGTGGTAACTATGTTTTAAATAATTATGTACATGTACATTAAAGTTAAATATATGAAACATTGTTTTCATATGTGTTCAGGTAAACTCATTGCTTCAAGAAAGTATGCAAATTATTACGTTAAATTTATACTTGCAGGAAATACGGCCTTCGTAAATTATACACAGATCAGCTAGTCATTTGTTCTGAGTGTAAGACACTTCATTGGATGGTAAGTAACCGTTAAATGCGCTATTAAAGAATTCAACGTACAGGTTAGAGTTTTTCTTTAAATGTTTTCTTCATGAATACCTAGAATAAAGGTGTGTAGCGCAGTCACTATGCTATAATAGAAATACTCGTACCTGGGTTTTATCTATAATAAATGATGATCACGTATCCGAGCTCAAGACCATGCTTTATTTTACAATCAGACCCATGTATGTATATCGTTTTTTAACTGTCCATGTTAACGGTAAATTAGAAAACATGATCCAATGAATTTATTTCGTAAGACATTGGGCAAGCAACCTTGGACAATTGATAAAGCGAAGTGATCTCTGCTCGGGCGTAAGGTCAATAGTGCCGATAACTCAGTGGTAACGCGCTGGGCGGCACGGGAACTGGACATTTCTGAAATGTTATTCGTAGTAGGGAATCCAAGACGGCATTGTACGTGTTGCGAGTTTTTAACCCATCCGAAATTTGGTCACCCCTGTCCGATTGAGATGTGTGTGTACAGGAAGTGTTTTTTCGGGGTACTCTGAAGACGTGAATGGAATTGGCAAACTCATTAAAAAAATATTTTTGTTGTTAATAAATTATCTTTTATTTTCGAATGATGTTTAAAAATGTTCCTTGAGATAACCGAAGGCCCTAGCTTACACATTATTAAACGCGATAGGGGATGTAAGAATGCTAGCGCGCGAGATAATGGCGGTCGGTTAGCATTTTAGACTGTCCCTCGCAAACGGAAGAACGCAAACGGAAGAAGTTGTTTCATTCGACTGCCATCAAGTAAGTACAGCCTACAATAACTGCTTATACGATTAAAGTACTTGTTTTAAACAAGGAAAACTGTCTTTTATACACATAATACATATACACATATACACATAATTGGCGTAGGTAAACAAAGAAATCAACCTTCGATGCTAATTTGCATCATAAAGTTTGATAAACGAAGCGTATCCAAATTTGTTCGTACCCAAATTGTCAACAACAAACAAAAAAGACATAACAAGACCGAAGAAGTGACAGATGTCCCAAGACCCTTCAAAGAACCCTCAGATCCAGTTAAGGTCTGTGTTGGTTGACCCGCGTTTAACAAAGTTTCTGTCGTGTTGATCGGTATTCATCTGTCGCTCTGCTGTGACTGTCTATTACAGTATGTAGCTGCCATGTGACCTCCGGTGTGATGCCATCATAAGAGCTGTCATTGACCTAAGCGGTATCAACAATATTTTTAACCAATCGATTATCGATTCACATTTTATTTCCAGCTAGAGCTGACAGGGTGGACTTTAACTATCATGTTAAAGGTGCCAGGAAGCTGTTTATCGGTTCTATACACCGGGCACATCAATTTCATTAAACGACCAGACGAAAAAATTGCTAGGCACGCTCTTGTCTGTATCTATTGTGTCTCTCTCCCTTCGGGTGCTTTCTACCAGTCTGTCCTTCTGGTCAGACAAAAGTCTGTCCCTCTAGTCAGACTATGTTATGTATGCTTAGGTAGAGAACGCAACTGCGCCCTAGTGGTTGTAACACTATAGTTATGTAAAGCGCATTTGAACGTATGTGTCGCTATATAAATCTGGTACATTAATTGTTTTCAAAATTTATTGATTGAATGCAACTGTGACGTTTCAATCATATACCGGTTGTCATTTATTATTTCAGATGCTCGGTCATCATTGTTGGATAGCGGACGAGAAATCACAATCAGATGCATGGTTGGAACCAGTCAGCCCCGATGAACTATATTCAATACTCTTTGTTAATTAATAATTCTATAAATAGTGTGAATATAAAAAAACCCAGCTTATCACAACACGTGTTTTGTTAGTGACGTGTGCTCTGTTGAATCTCGGAACGTGTTTTGTAAGTGACATGTTGTCTGTAACAAAAATCGGCAATCAGACAGATCTTGAAATCCAGTTATGTTTTAAAATGGTTGCCTCCAAAAACATTAATGAATTTCATGTTGACGAATCAATTGTAAGTCAGGATGACAGAAGAAATTATCATGAATATTTGACGGGCTGCCAAAATCTATGAAATATGACAATAGTAAATGCATTCACATCTTTCACAGGACAGTGCTTTGTCGTAAATACTTTAACGATACCAACGGAAGATTTTTGTGTTATTGATAAAGTAGCAAAAGACAAAATCACATGCTATTTGAAGCTCTTTGAAGGCAACCATTCGTAGAGATTGCTTTCAATGCTGTATAGTAAATTATGCATGTGACTCCAGACTGCACGTAAGATGAAACTATAAGTAGTTGGCTACATATTCTACCACACAGCAGACGACATGTCTCGGATCATGTTTGGTGAAAACAATTCAATCCAAATGACATGCTGTGTTGAGTGTAAAGTAAAACAAGACAAGCGTTGATGTAAACATCAAAGAGCGACTTTAAGAAATTAACGATATTCACTAAAAAAGATACAAACAGTTTTCATTTGAACCTATTTCTACGCATTAGACGGTATTATGTTGTATTATGACAACATTTGTTGGTGAATAATACATGTAGATAACTAATGATTACTGAATGTCAAATTGTGCGCTGCAAATCGAATCTATTAGTGCATCCGCCAACTTTGCTCGGATGTTGTCCTTTCACTAAACCAGTGTTCTGTAGTACGTATAATACGACGTCACGAATATCCATTATACACGAGGACGTCATTGTCGTAGAATGGTTACATGTATTGTTAACTACACTTCATACTCCATGTAAAAATTATGCACATTGTATATTTATTATTTCAACAATTTTTAGTCCTACTTAATTTGCTGATCAAGCGGTTAGAGCAAAATCTGCTATTCTGACTTTCTTCCTGTTGATATATTTTGTTTTCTTTTACATTGTTGCAAATAAATTATCATCAACTAAACAAGCATTTGTGTTTTTTTTATCATAATTAATTACAAAGTATTACCGTTTCCCGAATTTAATGTAGATCTATAACATAGTAATGGAAACAATTTGGAACAGAATGTTCGACAAATCTTTGGAAGGTAGGTACCAAAAGCTAAATACAACCTGTTGCTCTCGTTGCTTGACTCCGGATTTTAATGTAATCTCATTTTTTATGCTAAACCTTCTGTCAAACCAATCTTTACAGTTAACCAGACCCATGTCGTGCAATAGATATCACAATAGGGACCATTTAAATGGTTAATTTGATATTTGCTTATTTAAATTACAATTCCATAAGCAAAGGGTTATGGTCAATAATATTGTAAATAAAGAGGGAAACCCGAATAGTTACTATTTTGTCCATTTATTTTCAATGTAAATACACGTTCATTCAAAGAGGTTTAAGAAATACGAGATATACATATATACATGTTCATCATGTTTACACTGCACACAGAACTCACACTTCTCACATTATGTACATGTACCAGTAACATCATTTAAGGACTGTCATTGAAACCAACCCAATATTTCAAAACAAAAGCTAAAACGAATATTCTGCAAGAGACTGTGATTAATCCGGAACTCACCAGTTTATTACTTCTGCAATGAAAATGATCAACTGTCTCAGGGGACAAGGATTTTAAATTATTTTGTGTCCTTTAAAATAGTTTAAAATCGTCTGCAGCCACACAGCATGGTCTGTAACTGCTTTGCTTAGCTAGTGTTCCGCCAATGTAGCACAATTAATGACAATGGTAATTGCCTCATGTGTATCGTAATCGCCTCATGTGTATCGTAATCACAAACGCATTGGTTTTATTTCAACAACATCACCACTTGCATGCTGTTTGTGAAACAGGTTTCGGTTACTGTTGCTTCGGTTTACCGTTTTAGGATTACTAGTAATACAGTGATTCAGTATATGGATATATTTACAAGTTTACAACGATACCTGCACATTTCTGGCTTATTATCTTGGAATACATTATGCTAACGGTAAGTGAAGTACTTATAAAGCTTAAAAATTAAACAAAAATTCAAACTTTCGAAACAGGTCCATCTTTCAGTTCATCACACGGGTCATTTGTCCTGCCATGATCCTTTGGCTGTAATGAAGGTGCTCTCTTGACTTTAAAATGTCGTCGACCGGAAGTATTGTTTGGAGAGTTTTAGTTGTCTATTGACATCCCTTATACATAGTTTAATACCGTTGACATTGGCAGACTTGACGTATTTTTAATTTTTTCCGGTTGTGTCAACTTCTAATGCAATCTAGATGGTGACCATACATGGCATATATTTGATATGTTTTAGGTCTTTGATACATAATTGCTTCAACATATGTCAGGGATTGACATTACACCAGTTGCCAAACCATTACCCTAACATCGTACCGGTTTAACGGCAAAATTTATTATCACAGTCAGGTCCAATGAACTAGTTTGAAAGCCTTCGACAAATAACTTGGACAAAGAATAAGGAGGAGCAATCTCTGCTCTGATGGAATGTCAGTACTACCCTATGAAGTCAGTAGCACGGAATGTCAGTACTACCCCCTGAAGTCAGTACTACCCTCTGAAGTCAGTAGCACGGAATGTCAGTACTACCCCCTGAAGACAGTAGCACGGAATGTCAGTACTACCTCCTGAAGTCAGTAGCACGGAATGTCAGTACTACCCCCTGATGTCAGTAGCACGGAATGTCAGTACTACCCCCTGAAGTCAGTACTACCCCCTGAAGTCAGTACTGCCCCCTGAAGTCAGTAGCACGGAATGTCAGTACTACCCCCTGAAGTCAGTAGCACGGAATGTCAGTACTACCCCCTGAAGTCAGTAGCACGGAATGTCAGTACTACCCCCTGAAGTCAGTAGCAGGGAATGTCAGTACTACTCCCTGAAGTCAGTAGCACGGAATGTCAGTACTACCCCCTGATGTCAGTAGCAGGGAATGTCAGTACTACTCCCTGAAGTCAGTAGCACGGAGTGTCAGTAATACCCCCTGATGTCAGTAGCACGGAATGTCAGTACTACCCCATGAAGTCAGTAGCAGCAAACAATTGAGGTGGTTTGTTGAACCGAGCATTCAGCAATTGGTATCACTATTTTGTAACATTGCTCCATAACACTACATAAACAGTATTTCATTTACCTATTGTTATCAGCAAACAAATATCCATACTACCATCAACTAAACACCATTTAACTGAAAATAATCCAGTAAACAACACTCAGCAGCACATAGCTTTCCACTGACAACAGAAAATGGTATTCGTATTGTTTCTCGGTGGAGGGAAGCACACACCATTTTACAATATACAAAGAGGAACATGAGTCGAGTCACATTTATGTGCGTGAACAACATTAGTGACCAAGAGTGTCTGCTTCTGCTGACAATATCGAATTACGAAAACCCAAGACGTGTTATATACAATGTACTTAAGATAACACTTATATTTTTATTAGTCGTAAGAAATGGACATTCACGCAACCCTATGTATATTTTTAACGAGTTTGGATGAGCAGACTGGCCGATCGATAGAGTTATAGGCATACAAATGGTTTTTGTTGTTGCAAATGTTATGTACATTTTTTTTGGTTGTAGAGGGGACCATGTGATCATATCCCCATGTCCAGCACATGTGTATAGTTTGATAGATTTGACCCGAGGGTGACTTAACTTCAGCAAGGTCCTCGGGCGACCTCCATTGCTCATTATAACGCTTCGGAATGTTCATTTTACTTCCCACCTAATAAAGGATTTCTATCAGAAGCTGGGCCGATTTGTCCAGTACCCTGTGAAATATTGGAGGGGTTTGTATGCGGTCAGACTACACGTCCAAGGTTTCACAAGGCAGCTGATTGAGATCCTTTATTTCATGGAGAGCTTTTATTTGTCCTTAATGTGGTACGCGCACCTTTGATCTAACGATCAAATTTCCACGGAAACATTTTAAAATGACGGAACTTTCTTCTAGAACAACATTGAAATCATAAAAATGATATGTCACCAAGCTCGTTTTCGAGATACATGCTTTTCTAATGACCTACCATTGTATTTTGTTCATTTTGTCTATTTCATGCATATATCACACTATCATGTTCATTTTAAGATTCTTATTATGTTAAACCACTTTTAAACAATGCCTGATATTTTGTGTGTTCAATGGTCATTCCTGTTGACATTAGTCACAATTCCGTCTGCCTGGTAAACAAATTCAGTATTTGTGCATGATAAATAGTTACCCCACCCACTTGCAAAAAAGTGTGATTTTCAAATGAACGTCAAAAAATATCTAACGATCAAAATAATTATGAGTTGAGAATCAAATAGAACATCAGTTAGGCAAATAAAAATTAGGTGTCACCAGCCTTTTTCGGGAGCTATTCTTCAAAAAATACTAATTTTGAATAAATTTGCATCTAACCTAATTTGCATATTGGAATGAAATAAAATTTTGTTAAAAATATTTCAAAGTATAGCTACTTCATATAACTAAACCATGTACTTCATACTTTATATAATCATATGCATTTGAACAATGGTAGTGACTTATTGTGCACCCATATATTTCACAATTTTGCCGTTCCCCACCAACTTTTTATACAAAGTCATGCAAAAAATAAGAAGTTAAAAATATCTATTTTGTGCACTAGTATTATGTTTATTGTCATTAATCAAGATTCATATATTGCAGAACTAGAACCGGTTGTCAACTGTTAGCATCATTTGTTAATACAAGTTAAAACTGTTGAACAAAGGCGCAGTAGCGCTCCGTACGGGTTTGTTTGCCTATTTTCGTAGATGATGAGTGAACGTTTAATGAGTCTGATGACGTACTAAATAAATGTCATATCCCGCCTGCAATGATACTAGTATTGGTAAAATGGTGTCTCGTGGGTTACCATGTGTTTTAAGTTGTTACTCCTCCGCCTTAGATAATTGTTGTTGCCAATGCCTTTAGTTTCGTAACGTCTGGTAGATGCAGACACATAATACTGTAAAATCACATATTTTCTTGGGCATCAATGTTCGTGTTTTTTTGGTTAAATATGATTCCATCGAGTATAAGCTGTTTAGGATGGACGAATTCGAAGTATTGAACGCGAAAATAGAACATGTTAACTTTGTTCTGAGTGTTGTGGAAGACGAATATCATTTTGTCATGGTTTGTCCTTACTATCGTCAATTACGAATTACAGTTAGAAATATCAATTTATTATTGTCATTGGTCAACTTTACAAACAAATACAAGAAAAATGTCTACATCACAAAAATGATAATATGTAAATTAGCTAATGATATTCATTCAGCAATTAAAATGCGTCAATCGTACATGGATGATCGGTAATAATGTACTCGCAGGACCGTATTCTTATATTGCGCATAATATATATACATGCGTAGTTGCATTCTATGTACATAGTGTGTTTTTTCGTTATGCTATTTTGTTTACATTGTTTATTGTATTTTGTACACGCTCTTCTGTTTATTTTCCTGCCGCCTATTGTTTAAGGCGTCGAACATAAATAATGTTCTTATGCCAATAAAATAAACTGAACTGAATCACAGGTAACTGTCTCATTGATAAAGAGTAAAAAAAATGTTTTATAAAATTTATGTTATCTTAGAAAGGTGCATTTGTACTAAAGTAGTCAGATTTTTCATGATATCAAAAACAAGAATTGGCTTGAGATATCTTCATCAAGTAATTACATTCATAGACAACACCGTTAGAACTATCTCCATGCAAAATATCATTAAAATTGATCAACCAGTTAAAATGATATTCCATGAAATGTATAACACGGTGTCCAGTCAATCACTGAGGCGCATTCTATAGAAACGACAATGTTATTCTTAACAAGAAAAAAGAAAGTGATTTCACGCCCTATGGTTATATTTTCTTATTTGTGGACGGATTTTACAATATTGATATCAACTTAAAGATGAAGTTCTCTAGTTTCTGAGTATTTGAATTAACATCAGTATTAATGAAATGTTTATTAAAAACAAACTGCACCTCAGTGACTGTGTGGTCAATTTCCCAAGTTAACCATTCTAAGATATTTTAAATTTTATAAAACATTTTATTGTTTACTCTATATTAATTATACAGTTACCTGTGGATAGAAACCCTGTGTTTCATATTTGAAAGCTTGAATAAACGTGGGGAGTATACTTCACGGCGTAGTCAAGCTCAACCAAGAAGACAAGTAAAATTCTATTCCGACGAACATAATGATTTTACGGTAGAACCAAACAATGAAATAGTTTGTCAGAAACATACAATGTTATGCTCTCCGGAGGACTACAATACAAGACGAGGCACTCATATACTGATACATTTCATACTCGTTAAGTGTCTCGGAGAGTTTGTCAGACAATTTCTAATCGTATGACGCTGATACTGATACTGCACTACGTAGTGATATAGCTAACGTGGCATCCCTGTCTATGATGAAACATATAATATATATTAAATACATCAAAACATTATGAACGTAGCAGAACATTTATTTTATAAGAAAGATAATAATAAATCTCACAGGGAAAGCAGCTGCGCTCAACAAAAACAACAGAGCGGGAAAATGAATGAACATAATTAAATATGAAAAGGAATATAGTTTGTGGTCTAAGGACTGCATATAGGTAGTTGCAGATGTCGTGAAGTAACTTAACATCTTTAGACTAAAGCAGAATGTATGTCCGTCTTTGGATGTAAATAGAGCTACCGTAAGCATAGCCAATGTATTGGGTATATGTTTTAAAACAGGTGATGAAAAGTCGGAATCGGTAAGGCAGCACTCAACTGAAACAGCCAAGCACAGAAAACAGAATTTGAACAGAATACATGATGACACAGATTTGTATTATGTAACATTTGACATACTACACTCGTTGTTGTTCTTGTTTAATATGTTATCATAGACTGGACTTGAAACTTTAGATTGGTTTCGACCTGCAATGCATTAGATATTGGATAATACATGTGAAATCTAGTAACGTAGACAAAGTCACAGTAAAGTAACTCATACGTATTTATTATTAAAAAGTAGAGTTAGTGAAGGAGAGGCACGACGATATGACGTCTTGCTGCTGTTAGTCAATAGGGAGGTTGCGAAATGAACGTTTACATCAATGTAGTCGTGTACAATCGCAACCTTCCTATATTATCCCCGGAGATATTTCCTTTTTTTGAGGATATTATGAGCAACTGTTTTCTTCACAGCAGTTCAATTTGTGCCGTGTGGCGGCCGGCAAAAGTCTCCTCTTAATTGTGTTGTAATCCTCATTTTAACACATTCCTGGGGTGTTGTGATATAGTTACATTGACATAAATGTGATGTTTGAGGTAACATGACAATCATGGGACTAATATTGCTAGGGTATTGACATTAGTATCAAACCATCAAGCCAAGATGATGAAGGAATTGAAATTGAAATATCCCCGTATGTTACCAGGCTTATATTTGATATAATTAAAAATCAAGTGGTTTGACATTGGGTCTATGCCTAAGCGGCCGAAGTCCAAAGCCGACATGACACAGAAACCAATGTCCAACAAAATTGAAGGAATCTTGGTTTTGAAAAATATTACGAACTGATAATGTCAATGCCAATATGGATAGTGGTAGGATGTATACACATGTTATTTATTGTTGTTACTCCCGAGTGCCAGTACTTCGAATTGTCATGGATAATGTTGTTTTTCGTGTGATTTTGTTTCAAACCTTTTGTAAACGATTGCTTTCAATCCGTTTCTAATTTCTTTTACCCTTTGTCATTATTTAACTGCGCTCAAACTTGTAAATCTTACACAGCTGTTTAGGTCAAACAATATTTATTTCTTTATAAAAAAATAGTATAATTTAAGGAATATTACGGAACTTTTGAAGGGCAGTGTATGTACATGTATTACAATGTTATTGTCATTGTACAATGAACACTGTTTAGCCAATTATTTTATCTACTGAAAATAAAGTAATTCTTATTATTTATAGACACTTTTAAGGAAATAATACCATTTCATATAAAATGCACATATACAGGCATGGTATACCCAGTCAATTAGTATATATCCGTATAGGTCATGTTTGGGTTTTATCCCTACAACCCGAGAAACTGTGTCATCGATTTACAATTGAAATTAACAAGATAATTCCATGTCATTTTCCAGACGCACGAGCATGTCGTTATTTACATACGCATTTTTCAAATCGTCTGAGAATTAAAAAAACGCGTAGTAAAATCGTATAAGGGGGTCGTTTTATCGAAAATAATGATTCTGATAAGAAGTAAACATCGAATTTTGAGACGACATAGCCCAGCCCAGGTAGGAAAACAGGATGTGGGTTCCCTTCAATATTTCCAAGCTCCATGCAGGTTCAAACAGGTTGGTAATCTGTATCAGTTAATTATTGTTAACTAATGATTGCAGGTTCCCAAATAACCGTGATGCGAGTTTAGAAAAGTTGTCACCAGAGTCACCCAGCTCGGGGCCTTTGATGTTTTTTTTTTGACTGCATGCGCTATATTTGGGTCGCTTACATAATTTCCTAAATCGAACAAGAAATATTTGCAGTCAGTCGATGTCTCTTTTGCAGGGTCGACTGAGCTAAAAGATCCGTCAGTTCACAATTTCTCCCTGTATCTTATTTTTTACTAGTATGCAGTGTCTTACTTCCATGTGCTAGTATAATTCGTCCCCCAAGTTGTTATGGTGATATTGTTTAAACAATCATGTTTTGACTGACCAGATTAAAATGAGACCACAAGTGTTTATGCTCGTTCAAATGTGATCACTGCGGTACACTGTACATCGGATATTGCACGTTAATTTGAGTACATGTAATATCATTACTTTTCGAGACATTGAACTGGAAACGAGTGTAAGTTAAGCCACTATATTTTCCAAATGTCTGATTCATTCACGCATCTTAAATGGTTTTAAGCATCTTCAGATATTTATATATAGCTATAAAAGACATTAAACTACAGCAGGTATTCGTTTAGTGCTTAAAATTCCTTGAAATGGGCGGCTGCTCATCGTCAAATGTTGATCACGATGCTTCAAATATGTTTGGAATGATTGCATAACCAAGGCAATTGTTTTTTAATTGAATATTTTTGTGATGAGCCAAAATATGTTTAGTCCAAATTTCAGTAAAAATGGCGAAATTACAAAAAAGATACTTAGTAAAACAGATACAAGTAACTGTACAGAGTATTGACTTTTACTGTATCGCTTATTGCAAGAGTATTGGGCAACATTATGACTAGATCTACATTACTTATTTACTCACAATATCTTGTGTACCGGTATACCGCAGTGGTGATGAGACTTAGTTTAATGTGGTTTACTAATATAAGTTATATCATAGTGTAATATTAGGTTTAGTAATAATTGAAAGCAATATCCGTGATCTTTGTTCGGGAAAATCATACATGGTGAAGAAAATGGAGACACCATTTGCGACTTTTGTATTGTAAGGTGGTGATACATGGTTTCCTGCCTGTCCTGTGTATGGTTGCCTTCCTATCTTGTGCATATCGATGCTTTAATATAATTGTTATATAATCAAGGAAGGCGGTTGGTGATCTTATATAGATACCACCTAGTCTGTCAGCAGCTGAATAAATGGCAAATTGATGCATTTCTGAATGAATTCTTACAGTTTTCCGAAAAATGTAATGTATCGTACTGCAGTAATTGACTTTGTGATCACAAAATATCATCCCATAGACCAGTTGAACTAATTAAGTAAAACGCTAGAATCGCTTTCTAAATATGATTTTAAAACGCTCATAGCGTACTATGCTCTATTTGTCTGTACAAAAAAGCATGCAAACTTCTTCTTGCCAGACAATCGTTTGTTTTGAATACTTCATTTCGAAATGATTAGGGCTTAGTTATATGACAAATGTTTCCCCAGCGTCAACTTATCATACGTTAGATATATTATAATTCCATTACATTAAACACGTGCATGTCCATCAAGATATCGTTAAGGCCGTTTCGTTTCGGATTTGTCGCAAACTTTTAACCGGTAACGTGTTACTAGCTGATATATCCAATAAATCGTTGTCCAACGACCAGCACTTTATGACGCAGATAAGTGGTCCACTACATTGTGGATTGTATCAAAAGGACGAAAATCGCAAATAAAATCTGACATTTTGTCCCCCGCCAGACACTTGGCATTATAAAAAGTGGTCAAATGTTCGTCTCGTATTCAATGCAATTCATTAATATATCAGTATACGTAATGAGTATGTCAGACGTAATACTTCGGTACAAAAGAAATAGTTCTGCATTAAAGAAAATATACGTTCGCCAGCGTATATACAAAAGTATCGTATCTCACAATTACGGTGATAGATTACTGCATTGAACTGGGCAATCAATATTACAACCGTTTCGTATGTTGTATATCGTTTTGCACTCTTGTATATCAATAGGACAGCAATGTAACACATACATTACAGTTTATTTTTATATTTGGCTTTATATGTGACTCATATAACCGTTAGGATAGATGTTAGAAATGGTAGCAAGAAACGAGTCGTTGTCCAAATATTTTTAAAGAGCAAGATCATCAAGGATAACCCATTTCGAGCATCGCTGATTATTCTAATTCATGAATTATCGCTTTACTGAATACTCTAAACTACTAAGAATGTACAGTTGTTCATTGCCAATTCGCAGTTATAAAGTCACCATTTGAAAAAGAACAGCTCACCATATCCGCATTGAAACCTTATTTGGCTGTATTATATATTATAATTTAAATACGTACTACATGTATGTTTGATCCTTCAGATATCAGTAAGTGTGCACTTAGATAGAGTGATTCAGTCGTGTGTATGTTTCGAATAAGATTTTGAATAAATCCGTTTTTCCATATGTTCGACTAAAAACTATTTACATATTTTTTTTGAGATAATAATATCTCTTGAGTCCTAATATATTGATGTATCTAATGCACAAATTGTTTTTCTAATAGAAGCACTCTTTACGAAGTTCGCTCCTCGTCTTTGTTTCATGAAAATTTCATCCAGTTATAAGAAAATAAACACCCCAACAACTCACACTCAAAATGTAGCAGTATTTTGATCTCCTGTAGGTACGTGAGATAGCGCACTATAATTCAAACCAAGTTGGAACAGCCAATCGAAGTCAAGCATTTCGTCACATGATTTGACACAAAAATTCTGCACGTGACGTCATTTCTAAATTTCTGAAAATAGAACAGAACATGATCAATATTAAATGATGATTTTTCGCTTAAAACAGTCATAGATCGTGTGCTCTCTCCTAATAGTTGTTAAAGGATATATTCAAACAGATCTTTATACGTTATTTGGTATAATTCAAAATAAAATAAAAACAGTTCCGACTAACATACTTCTTTCGATTTTAGAATAAACTATTGCTCGTGGGGTATTAAATTCAGGTGCTGGTATTTTAGTAGCTTATTATTGTACAAGTGATACTATTGTTTTATTTCTTGCAAATCGAGCATTATCTCTGGAATGAAGCGCCGTTTTGAAATATAAACACGTGTAGTTAGCGATGTTAGCGCGAGGTAATTTATTCATTGGTCCTATAATGTGCCGGTAACTCCCCTCAACCTATGTCATGTTTGTTGTGCATAGTTGTAATTATGCCGATTCGTTTGCACCAATAATTTATTAAATTTTGGCTACAAGGTGTTCCTAACTGTATACCACAGTATATACGAGGGGTTATCGCGAAGTTCGTGTAATTTGCTTATAAATTATTCATTTTTAGTTAAATATTGATGAAACTTCACTATCAGGATGATCAACATGATTAAAGTTGAAATATAGAACGGAATAAAAATCCACCAACTTATGCGACAATTTACGGTACCCTTGGCAACGCTACTACACGTGGTTGCAGCACACCAAAATTAAGACATTTTTCATCTTTCGTTCTCCTGAAACAATGTCGTTTTTAAAGTCTTGTGTGTGACTAAAATTCACGCAAATATAACACATCATACGTCAACGTCATGGGGTCATTTCCATACAATATGATGTCGTTTACTACATTCGATATCAAATTGGCACTGTGTTTATCTATACTGATAATGAAACGGAAACAACGTCATGACGTCAAAGAGGTGACATTGAATTGATGCGCTTTACAGAATGTTTCATGGGAATTTGAAAAAACACTGACTGAAACCAATGAAAAGATGAAAATGTTCGACAATTTAAAAGCGTATAGCCCGGCAGTTACCAACATACAACACAGACGATTCAAAATGCACAGAAGGTCAATTGAAGTCAACAATAGAGAAAGGTTGCCATTGACAGTGATTCCGTGTGTACGTGAAAAGTGCGCGGAATCAATCGAAAAGACAGACGTTAAACCATTAGACTGATAGTCAGCGAGCTCGAGAAATCTCCTTTAACCATGTATGGGATCTGTCCGAAAGAGCTAGGTATGCGGACAATCAGATATTCGTAGGCTTGTGTCGTCACTTCGTGGGACAAGTGCACCATACATTGGACCTACATTTCGTTTGACGTTATGTGACGTCGTTTAGTTTTCTAGTGTGAGGCGTCTATGCATAGTGGATGTTTAGAAATCGTCGTAACTATGTAACTGTTTGGTGTATTTTTCTCATTTTTATAAGAGAGTTTGATAATGCATACAAGATTGTTATGATATTACTTATTATTCCTTATGTGCAAAACAACACGATTCACAACAAAATTACACGAACTTCCCGATCAACCCTCGTACATTGTGACAGCTTTAACATTTTATGTAAAACAGAGGTTGGGAAGTTGACATCTAAATGTGCTAATTGGTCTACTTCGGACTATATGTTACGATGAAGATAATTTATATTTCATGTTGACGAAGCAATGGTAAGTCAGGACGACAGAAGAAATTATCATGAATATTTGACGGGCTGCCAAAATCTATGAAATATGACAATAGTAAATGCATTCACATCTTTCACAGGACAGTGCTCTGTCGTAAATACTTTAACGATACCAACGGAAGTTATTTGTGTTATTGATATAGTAGCAAACGACAAAATCACATGCTATTTGAAGCTCTTTGAAGGCAACCATTCGTAGAGATTGCTTGCAATGCTGTATAGTAAATTATGCATGTGAATCCAGACAACACGTAAGATAAAACTATAAGTAGTTAGCTGCATATTCTACCACACAACAGACGACATGTCTCAGATCATGTTTGGTAAAAACAATTCAATCCAAATCACATGCTGTGTTGAGTGTAAAGTAAAACAAGACAAGCGTTGATGTAAACATCAAATAGCGACTTTTAGAAATTAAAAAACATAACAAACATATCACAACACAAATTTACGAGTATGTAGAAATCAGAAATGTCAATATCACGATATTCACTACAAAACATACAAACAGTTTTCATTTGAACCTATTTCTACGTATTAGACGGTATTATGTTGTAGTATGACAACATTTGTTGGTAAATAATAGATAACTAATGATTACTGAATGTCAAATTGTGCGCTGCAAATCGAATCTATTAGTGCATCCGCCAACTTTGCTCGGATGTTGTCCTTTCACTAAACCAGTGTTCTGTAGTACGTATAATACGACGTCACGAATATCCATTATACACGAGGACGTCATTGTCGTAGAATGGTTACATGTATTGTTAACTACACTTCATACTCCATGTAAAAATTATGCACATTGTATATTTATTATTTCAACAATTTTTAGTCCTACTTAATTTGCTGATCAAGCGGTTAGAGCAAAATCTGCTATTCTGACTTTCTTCCTGTTGATATATTTTGTTTTCTTTTACCTTGTTGCAAATAAATTATCATCAACTAAACAAGCATTTGTGTTTTTATCATAATTAATTAAGTTAAGTTATTACCGTTTCCCGAATTTAATGTAGATCTATAACATAGTAATGGAAACAATTTGGAACAGAATGTTCGACAAATCTTAGGAAGGTAGGTACCGGAAGCTAAATACAACCTGTTGCTCTCGTTGCTTGACCCCGGATTTTAATGTAATTTCATTTTTTATGCAAAACCTTCTGTCAAACCAATCTTTACAGTTAACCAGACCCATGTCGTACAATAGATGTTCACAATAGGGACCATTTAAATGGTTAATTTGATATTTGCTTATTTAAATTACAATTCCATAAGCACAGAATTATGGTCAATAGTATTGTAGATAAAGAGGGAAACGCGAATACAATGTAGATACTATTTTGTAATCCATTTATTTTCAATGTAAATACACGTTCATTCAAAGAGGTTTAAGAAATACGAGATATACATAGATACATGTTCATCATGTTTCCACTGCACACAGAACTCACACTTCTCACATTCTGTACATATACCAGTTACATCATTTAAGGACTGTCATTGAAACCAACCCAATATTTCAAAACAAAAGCTAAAACGAATATTCTGCAAGAGACTGTGATTAATCCGGAACTCACCAGTTTATTACTTCTGCAATGAAAATGATCAACTGTCTCAGAGGACGAGGATTTTAAATTATTTTGTGTCCTTTAAAATAGTTTAAAATCGTCTGCAGCCACACAGCATGGTCTGTAACTGCTTTGCTTAGCTAGTGTTCCGCCAATGTAGCACAATTAATGACAATGGTAATTGCCTCATGTGTATCGTAATCACAAACGCATTGGTTTTATTTCAACAACATCACCATTTGCATGCTGTTTGTGAAACAGGTTTCGGTTACTGTTGCTTCGGCTTACCGTTTTAGGATTACTAGTAATACAGTGATTCAGTATATGGATATATTTACAAGTTTACAACAATACCTGCACATATCTGGCTTATTATCTTGGAATACATTATGCTAACGGTAAGTGAAGTACTTATAAAGCTTAAAAATTAAACAAAAATTCAAACTTTCGAAACAGGTTCATCTTTCAGTTAATCACTTGGGTCATTTGTCCTGCCACGACCCTTTGGCTGTAATGAAGGTGCTCTCTTGACTTTAAAATGTCGTCGACCGGAAGTATTGTTTGGAGAGTTTTAGTTGTCTATTGACATCTCTTATACATAGTTTAATACCGTTGACATTGGCAGACTTGACGTATTTTTAATTTTTTCCGGTTGTGTCAACTTCTAATGCAATCTAGATGGTGACCATACATGGCATATTGTTGACTCTGGTAGTGTTTTCAATACTAGAAATATGTTTTAGGTCTTTGATACATAATTACTTCAACATATGTCAGGGATTGACATTACACCAGTTGCCAAACCATTACCCTAACATCGTACCGGTTTAACGGCAAAATTTATTATCACAGTCAGGTCCAATGAACTAGTTTGAAAGCCTTCGACAAATAACTTGGACAAAGAATAAGGAGGAGCAATCTCTGCTCTGATGGAATGTCAGTACTACCCTATGAAGTCAGTAGCACGGAATGTCAGTACTACCCCCTGAAGTCAGTACTACCCTCTGAAGTCAGTAGCACTGAATGTCAGTACTGCCCCCTGAAGTCAGTAGCACAGAATGTCAGTACTACCCCATGAAGTCAGTAGCAGGGAATGTCAGTACTACCCCCTGAAGTCAGTAGCAGGGAATGTCAGTACTACCCCCTGAAGTCAGTAGCAGGGAATGTCAGTACTACCCCATGAAGTCAGTAGCAGGGAATGTCAGTACTACCCTATGAAGTCAGTAGCACGGAATGTCAGTACTACCCCCTGAAGTCAGTAGCACAGAATGTCAGTACTACCCCATGAAGTCAGTAGCACGGAATGTCAGTACTACCCCCTGAAGTTAGTAGCAGGGAATGTCAGTACTACCCCCTGAAGTCAGTAGCACGGAGTGTCAGTACTACCCCCTGAAGTCAGTAGCACGGAATGTCAGTACTACCCCCTGAAGTCAGTAGCACGGAATGTCAGTACTACCCCCTGAAGTCAGTAGCAGGGAATGTCAGTACTACCCCCTGAAGTCAGTAGCACGGAATGTCAGTACTACCCCCTGAAGTCAGTAGCACGGAATGTCAGTACTACTCCCTGATGTCAGTAGCACGGAATGTCAGTAATACCCCCTGATGTCAGTAGCACGGAATGTCAGTACTACCCCATGAAGTCAGTAGCAGTAAACAATTGAGGTGGTTTGTTGAACCGAGCATTCAGCAATTGGTATCACTATTTTGTAACATTGCTCCATAACACTACATAAACAGTATTTCATTTACCTATTGTTATCAGCAAACAAATATCCATACTACCATCAACTAAACACCATTTAACTGAAAATAATCCAGTAAACAACACTCAGCAGCACATAGCTTTCCACTGACAACAGAAAATGGTATTCGTATTGTTTCTCGGTGGAGGGAAGCACACACCATTTTACAATATACAAAGAGGAACATGAGTCGAGTCACATATATGTTCGTGAACAACATTAGTGACCAAGAGTGTCTGCTTCTGCTGACAATATCGAATTACGAAAACCCAAGACGTGTTATATACAATGTACTTAAGATAACACTTATATTTTTATTAGTCGTAAGAAATGGACATTCACGCAACCCTATGTATATTTTTAACGAGTTTGGATGAGCAGACTGGCCGATCGATAGAGTTATAGGCATACAAATGGTTTTTGTTGTTGCAAATGTTATGTACATGTTTTTGGGTTGTAGAGGGGACCATGTGATCATATCCCCATGTCCAGCACATGTGTATAGTTTGATAGATTTGACCCGAGGGTGACTTAACTTCAGCAAGGTCCTCGGGCGACCTCCATTGCTCATTATAACGCTTCGGAATGTTCATTTTACTTCCCACCTAATAAAGGATTTCTATCAGAAGCTGGGCCGATTTGTCCAGTACCCTGTGAAATATTGGAGGGGTTTGTATGCGGTCAGACTACACGTCCAAGGTTTCACAAGGCAGCTGATTGAGATCCTTTATTTCATGGAGAGCTTTTATTTGTCCTTAATGTGGTACGCGCACCTTTGATCTAACGACCAAATTTCCCCCGAAACATCTTAAAATGACGGAACTTTCTTCTAGAACAACATTGAAATCATAAAAATGATATGTCACCAAGCTCGTTTTCGAGATACATGCTTTTCTAATGACCTACCATTGTATTTTGTTCATTTTGTCTATGCATATATCACACTATCATGTTCATTTTAAGATTCTTATTATGTTAAACCACTTTTAAACAATGCCTGATATTTTGTGTGTTCAATGGTCATTCCTGTTGACATTAGTCACAATTCCGTCTGCCTGGTAAACAAATTCAGTATTTGTGCATGATAGATAGTTACCTCACCCACTTGCAAAAAAGTGTGATTTTCAAATGAACGTCAAAAAATATCTAACGATCAAAATAATTATGAGTTGAGAATCAAATAGAACATTAGTCAGGCAAAAAAAATTAGGCGTCACCAGCCTTTTTCGGGAGCTATTCTTCAAAAAAAACTAATTTTGAATAAATTTGCATCTAACCTAATTTGCATATTGGAATGAAATAAAATTTTGTTAAAAATATTTCAAAGTATAGCTACTTCATATAACTAAACCATGTACTTCATACTTTATATAATCATATGCATTTGAACAATTGTAGTGACTTATTGTGCACCCATATATTTCACAATTTTGCCGTTCCCCACCAACTTTTTATACATGCAAAAAATAAGAAGTTAAAAATATCTATTTTGTGCACTAGTACATGTATTATGTTTATTTTCATTAATCAACATTCATATATTGATGAACTAGAACCGGTTGTCAACTGTTAGCATCATTTGTTAATACAAGTTAAAACTGTTGAACAAAGGCGCAGTAGCGCTCCGTACGGGTTTGTTTGCCTATTTTCGTAGATGATGAGTGAAAATTTAATGAGTCTGATGACGTACTAAATAAATGTCATATTCCGCCTGCAAAGATACTAGTATTGGTACAATAGTGTCTCGTGGGTTACCATGTGTTTTATGTTGTTACTCCTCCGCCTTAGATAATTGTTGTTGCCAATGCTTTTAGTTTCGTAACGTCTGGTAGATGCAGACACATAATACTGTAAAATCACATATTATCTTGGGCATCAATGTTCGTGTTTTTTTGGTTAAATATGATTCCATCGAGTATAAGCTGAAGTATTGAACGCGAAAATAGAACATGTTAACTTTGTTCTGAGTGTTGTGGAAGACGAATATCATTTTGTCATGGTTTGTCCTTACTATCGTCAATTACGAATTACAGTTAGAAATATCAATTTATTATTGTCATTGGTCAACTTTACAAACAAATACAAGAAAAATGTCTACATCACAAAAATGATAATATGTAAATTAGCTAATGATATTCATCAGCAATTGAAATGCGTCAATCGTACATGGATGATCGGTAATAATGTACTCGCAGGACCGTATTCTTATATTGCGCATAATATATATACATGCGTAGTTGCATTCTATGTACATAGTGTGTTTTTTCGTTATGCTATTTTGTTTACATTGTTTATTGTATTTTGTACACGCTCTTCTGTTTATTTTCCTGCCGCCTATTGTTTAAGGCGTCGAACATAAATAATGTTCTGATGCCAATAAAATAAACTGAACTGAATCACATGTAACTGTATCATTGATAAAGAGTAAAAAAAATGTTTTATAAAATTTATGTTATCTTAGAAAGGTGCATTTGTACTAAAGTAGTCAGATTTTTCATGGTATCAAAAACAAGAATTGGCTTGAGATATCTTCATCAAGTAATTACATTCATAGACAACACCGTTAGAACTACCTCCATGCAAAATCTCTTTAAAATTGATCAACTAGTTAAAATGATATTCCATGAAATGTATAACACGGTGTCCAGTCAATGACTGAGGCGCATTCTATAGAAACGACAATGTTATTCTTAACAAGAAAAAAGAAAGTTATTTCACGCCCTATGGTTATATTTTCTTATTTGTGGACGGATTTTTAAATTTTTTAAAATATTGATATCAACTTAAAGACGAAGTTCTCTAGTTTCTGATTATATAATAGTATTTGAATTAACATCAGTATTAATGAAATGTTTATTAAAAACAAACTGCACCTCAGTGACTGTGTGGTCAATTTCCTAAGTTAACCGTTCTAAGATATTTTAAATTTTATAAAACATTTTATTGTTTACTCTTTATTAGTTATACAGTTACCTGTGGATAGAACCCCTGTGTTTCATATTTGAAAGCTTGAATAAACGTGGGGAGTATACTTCACGGCGTAGTCAAGCTCAACTAAGAAGACAAGTAAAATTCTATTCCGACGAACATAATGATTTTACGGTAGAACCAAACAATGAATTAGTTTGTCAGAAACATACAATGTTATGCTCTCCGGAGGACTACAATACAAGACGAGGCACTTATATACTGATACATTTCATACTCGTTAAGTGTCTCGGAGAGTTTGTCAGACAATTTCTAATCGTATGACGCTGATACTGATACTGCACTACGTAGTGATATAGCTAACGTGGCATCCCTGTCTATGATGAAACATATAATAAATATTAAATACATCAAAACATTATGAACGTAGCAGAACATTTATTTTATAAGAAAGATAATAATAAATCTCACAGGGAAAGCAGCTGCGCTCAGCAAAAACAAAAGAGCGGGAAAATGAATGAACATAATTAAATATGAAAAGGAATATAGTTTGTGGTCTAAGGACTGCATATAGGTAGTTGCAGACGTCGTGAAGTAACTTCACATCTTTAGACTAAAGCAGAATGTATGTCCGTCTTTGGATGTAAAAAGAGCTACCGTAAGCATAGCCAATGTATTGGGTATATGTTTTAAAACAGGTGATGAAAAGTCGGAATCGGTAAGGCAGCACTCAACTGAAACAGCCAAGCACAGAAAACAGAATTTGAACAGAATACATGATGACACAGATTTGTATTATGTAACATTTGACATACTACACTCGTTGTTGTTCTTGTTTAATATGTTATGATAGACTGGACTTGAAACTTTAGATTGGTTTCGACCTGCAATGCATTAGATATTAGATAATACATGTGAAATCTAGTAACGTAGACAAAGTCACAGTAAAGTAACTTATACGTATTTATTATTAAAAAGTAGAGTTAGTGAAGGAGAGGCACGAAGATATGACGTCTTGCTGCTGTTAGTCGATAGGGAGGTTGCGAAATGAACGTTTACATCAATGTAGTCGTATACAATCGCAACCTTCCTATATTATCCCCGGAGATATTTCCTTTTTTTGAGGATATTATGAGCAACTGTTTTCTTCACAGCAGTTCAATTTGTGCCGTGTGGCGGCCGACAAAAGTCTCCTCTTAATTGTGTTGTAATCCTCATTTTAACACATTCCTGTGGTGTTGTGATGTAGTTACATTGACATAAATGTGATGTTTGAGGTAACATGACACTCATGTGACTACTATTGCTAGGGTATTGACATTAGTATCAAACCATCAAGCCAAGATGATGAAGGAATTGAAATCGAAATATCCCCGTATGTTACCAGGCTTATATTTGATATAATTAAAAATCAAGTGGTTTGACATTGGGTCTATGCCTAAGCGGCCGAAGTCCAAAGCCGACATGACACAGAAACCAATGTCCAATAAAATTGAAGGAATCTTGGTTTTGAAAAATGTTCAGAACTGATTATGTCAATGCCAATATGGATAGTGGTAGGATGTATACACATGCTATTTATTGTTGTTACTCCCGAGTGCCAGTACTTCGAATTGTCATGGATAATGTTGTTTTTCGTGTGATTTTGTTTCAAACCTTTTGTAAACGATTGCTTTCAATCCGTTTCTAATTTCTTTTACCCTTTGTCATTATTTAACTGCACTCAAACTTGTAAATCTTACACAGCTGTTTAGTTTAAACAATATTTATTTCTTTATAAAAAAATAGTATAATTTAAGGAATATTACGGAACTTTTGAAGGGCAGTGTATGTACATGTATTACAATGTTATTGTCATTGTACAATGAACGCTGTTTAGCCAATTATTTTATCTACTGAACATGAAGTAATTCTTCTTATTTATAGACACTTTTAAGGAAATAATACCATTTCATACAAAATACACAAGTACAGACATGATATACCCAGTCAGTTAGTATATATCCGTATAGGCCATGTTTGGGTTTTATCCCTACAAACCGAGAAACTGTGTCATCGATTTACAGTTGAAATTAACAAGATAATTCCATGTCATTTTCCAGACGCACGAGCATGTCGTTATTTACATACGCATTTTTCAAATCGTCTGAGAATTAAGAAAACGCGTTGTAAAATCGTATAAGGAGGTCGTTTTATCGAAAAGAATGATTCTGATAAGATGTGGACATCGAATTTTGAGACGACATAGCCCAGCCCGGGTAGGAAAACAGGATGTGGGTTCCCATCAATATTTTCAAGTTCCATTCAGGTTCAAACAGGTTGGTATTCTATATAGGTTAATTATTGTTAACTAATGTTTGCAGGTTACCAAATAACCGTGATGCGAGTTTAGAAAAGGTGGCACCGGAGTGGTGTCCCAGCTCGGGGCTTTCATGTTTTTTCTTGACTGCATGCGCTATATTTGGGTCGCCTACATAATTTCCTAAATCGAACAAGAAATATTTGCAGTCAGTCGATGTCTCTTTTGCAGGGTCGACTGAGCTAAATTTCTCCCGGTATCTTATTTTTTACTAGTATGCAGTGGCTTACTTCCAGGTGCTAGTATAATTCGTCCCCCAAGTTGTTATGATGATATTGTTTAAACAATCATGTATTGTCTGACCAGATTAAATAGAGACTCCAAGTGTTTATGCTCGTTCAAATGTGATCACAGCGGTATACTGTACATCGGATATTGCACGTTAATTTGAGTACATGTAATATCATTATTTTTCGTGCCATTGAATGTGAAACGAGTGTAAGTTAAGCAACTATATTTTCCAAATGTCTGATTCATTCACGCATCTTAAATGGTTTTAAGCATCTTCAGATATTTTATATAGCCATAGAAGACATCAAACTACAGCAGGTATTCGTTTAGTGCATACATTTCCTTGAAATGGGCGGCTGCTCATCGTCAAATGTTGATCACGATGCTGACATTATGACTACATTACTTATTTACTCGCAATATCTAGTGTACCGGTATACCGCAGTGGTGATGAGACTCAGTGTAATGTGGTTTACTAATATAAGTTATATCATAGTGTAATATTAAGTTTAGTAATAATTGATCGCAATATCCGTGATATTTGTTCGGGAAAATCATACACGGTGCAGAAAATGGAGACACCATTTGCGACTTTTGTATTGTATGGTGGTGATACATGGTTTCCTGCTAGTCCTGTGAATGGTTGCCTTCCTATCCTGTGCATATCGATGCTTTAATATAATTGTTTTATAACCAAATTAAGGAAGTCTTTCAGCAGCTGAATAAATGGCAAATTGATGCATTTCTGAATGACTTCTTATAGTATTCCCAAAATGTAATGCATCGTACTGCAGTAATTGACTTTGGGATGACAACATATCATCCCATAGACCAGTTGAACTAATTAAGTAAAACGCTAGAATCGCTTTCTAAACATGATTTAAAAACGCTCATACCGTACTATGCTCTATCTGTCTGTACAAAAAAGCATGCAAACGTTTTCGTGCCAGACAATCGTTTTATTTTGAATACTTCATTTCGAAATGATTAGGGCTTAGTTATGACAAATGTTTCCCCAGCGTCCACTTATCATACGTTAGATATATTATAACTCCATTACATTAAACACGTGCATGTCCATCAAGATATTGTTAAGGCCGTTTCGTTTCCAATTTGCCGCAAACTTTTAACCTATCACGTGTTACTAGCTGATATATCCAATAAATCGTTTGCCCAACGACCAGCACTTTATGACGCAGTTAAGTGGTCCACTACATTGTGGATTGTATCACAGGGACGAAAATCGCAAATAAAATCTGACATTTTGTCCCCCGACAGACACTTGGCATTATAAATAGTGGTCCAATATTCGTCTCGTATTCAATGCAATTCATTAATATATCAGTATACGTAATGAGTATGTCAGACGTAATACTTCGGCACAAAAGAAATAGTTCTGCATTAAAGAAAATCTACGTTCGTCAGCGTATATACAAAAGTATCGTATCTCACAATTACGGTGATAGATTACTGCATTGAACTGAGCAATCAATATGATATTATCCGAATACACGACAGCCGTTTCGTCTGTTGTATATTGTTCTGCACTCTTGTATATCAATAGGACAGCAATGTAACACACACATTTCAGTTTATTTTTATATTTGGCTTTATATGTGACTCATATAACCGTTAGGATATATGTTAGAAATGGTAGCAAGAAACGAGTCGTTGTCCAAATATCTTTAAAGAGCAAGATCATCAAGGATAACCCATTTCGAGCATCGCTGATTATTCTAATTCATGAATTATCGCTTTACTGAATACTCTAAACTACTAAGAATGTACAGTTGTTCATTGCCAATTCGCAGTTATAAAGTCACAGTTTCTGTTTGGCAAACGTCACCATTTGAAAAAGAACAGCTCACCATATCCGCATTGAAACCTTATTTGGCTGTAATATATATTATAATTTAAATACGTACTACATGTATGTTTGATCCTTCAGATATCAGTAAGTGTGCACTTAGATAGAGTGATTCAGTCGTGTGTATGTTTCGAATAAGATTTTGAATAAATCCGTTTTTCCATATGTTCGACTAAAAACTATTTACATATTTTTTTTGAGATAATAAAATCTCTTGAGTCCTAATATATTGATGTATCTAATGCACAATTTGTTTTTCTAATAGAAGCACTATTTACGAAGTTCGCTCCTCGTCTTTATTTCATGATAATTCCATCCAGTTATAAGAAAATAAACACCTAAACAACTTACGTGAGATAGCGCACTATAATTCAAACCAAGTTGGAACAGCCAATCGAAGTCAAGCATTTCGTCACATGATTTGACACAAAAATCTACACGTGACGTCATTTCTAAATTTCACAAAATAGAACAGAACATGATCAATATTAAATGATGATTTTTCGCTTAAAACAGTCATAGTTTATGTGCTCTCTCCTGATAGCTTATAATCTTCAGACTGTCCCGAACATTTTGGTATTTAACTCTTGCTGTTACCTATGGGGTCCACCTTAAATGTTGAAAATGTGGTTTTGCTGCTCTACTATAAGAATATATTCAAAGAGTTCTTTATACGACATTTGGTATAATTCAGAATAAAATGAAAACAGTTCCGACTAAGTCATCATCTAAAATCATACTTCTTTCGATTTTAGAATAAACTATAGCTCGTAGGGGATTAAAATTCACGTGAAGGTATTTGATGTAGTACAAGGCATACTATTTTTTCTCGCAAATCGACCAATATCTTTGAAGCGCCTTTTTGAAATATAAAAACGTGTAGTTAGCGGTGTTATGCTGCGTTTAGCGCGAGGTAAATTATTCAGCGACGATATTGATTGTACACAATCATTGACAACCTACAGTTAGATACTACAGGAACACTATATTAATGTTGTAGTTATTGTTCAAGAGAGACATGAACTCGATACATACAATTATCAACATGAGACCGGAAATTAAACGCATTTTGACACCTACACATTAGCACACAATCATGCCACCCTTTAATATTAAAGTTAAGTAAGTGCAACACGCGCGTACGATGTGAATATTCGTCCGAGATGCCTTCTTTATAATTTAATATTTCTTTAGAATGTGTCATTAGCTTGTTAATACCCATGTTTCATACACTGACCCCTATCCCAAATAGTTCTCCAATGAGCAAACGTTTACTAAACAGCCGTTTCGTTGCTGTTGTGTCTCTCATTGAAAGACATTAGTGAGTTATCTCCCCTTATTACTCTCTGAATCTTCATTAGTCCTATAAAGTGCGGGTAACTCCCCTCCACCTATGTCATGTTTGTTGAGCATGGTTGTTATTATGCCGATACGTTTGCACCAATAATTTAATAAATTTTGGCTACAAGGTGTTATTAGCTGTATACCACAGTTTATACATTGTGACACAGATGTGAGAAAGTTGAAATCTAAAAACCGGAATAGTCAGAAAATCTCATTCACAACTAGTTTAGACCAATGCTAATTGGTCTACTTCGGACTTTATTTTATGATGAAGATAATTTATATTTCGCTATTGTCTCCCATTCAAATAACAGGGCTACACCATCCCATCATCAGAAAACTCTTAATATTACTCACGGCTTAATTGTTGTGGCACTCTGACCATACTACGTCACCAAATGCTATGTTGGGGAGCCCAATATCGGGTGGAAATACCTCGACCCAGGTTACATTTTTCTTGTTTATTTTCTTATTCCTGGATGGATTTTCATGAAACTACTTATATTAACAACGTTTATTTATTGATAAGACTAGAGTTATCTCTTGCGAGTAATACCAATTTGTTTTTAAACTAACAGACGGAGATTCACGTGCAAAGAGGCCAAATGTTTTCACCATTAATGATATAGTTTAGAAACATTGTAACATTTTAGCTGCTACTGCGGATAAAAGTTTTGTCTGTTTATTGATATTGATTGGTGAAACCTTATGCAGTTCTCTGATAAACAGATATATCTCTGATTGTCCTGACATGTTATACGAGATGTTGCATAAAATGACAACGGTTGCTATAATTTTTCGACCGAATGTTTTCCACATTTTGTCGAAAATTCACAAAAGCGGAATATTGCCTTTCAACGCCCCTTTTTAATTACGTCAGCAAAATCCTCGTTTTTACACGCATATATTTGAAGGGAATAATTAAATATATAACTTTTTTTAAAAGTACTCTTCCACCTTAAACTATTGCAACAATATCGGTGACGTAACATAGAATTTAGAAAATCTTTCAGGGTATGTTTTGTTCTTCACACGTACATTTACGTGCATTATAAATATCAATGTCTTTGTCTAATAGCGGATTTTCGGCCGCATTTATTCTTATGCATTCGTAACTTCTCGGCTATTTCCGTCGAGCCCATTTCCGTCATCTAGATAACTAAAGCACAGCAAGTTTAATGCTTAAAATACGGATTTATCGAGCGGCCGTACGATCACCAAACACCCGAGTATGTAGCTAACATTTACCAAAGCAACTCAGCAAGGGAGATAAACGCGTCGCTAAGGAAAACTTAGTGGAGTTTGGCCACCAACATGGCTGCCGGATGAAAACACGGTTTGCCGAAATCACAGTCTGTGAACCATGTAAAGTAGGCTAAACATTTATTAATTGTCGATGATTCTGTCAATCATGAACACACTTTCTGTACTTGATTATCATGTTTTTAAAAATGTAGCACAACTGACAACGGTCCATTGCTGTTAATAGAAATAATGGCATTAATTATGACCTATATGGTTTGAAGTCACATTTTGAATACATTTTGTTTAACTTGTTTGTAAACCCCAGTCCTATAATATTTTCATGAACAAGAGTCAAGACAGCATTTCAGAAATTACCAAGTACCCCGGCCAAGAAACGAACCAGGAATCTCTTGATCAGTAGTTGAGAGCATTATCCGCTCGATTACCAAGCCACCCACCTGCAAAGTGCTGAGAAATGCTATTCCTACAGGCGAGCAGTACAGGCGAGCACTGCTCGCTGGTAGCCTGTCATATCATAGACGTAGTAAGTAAAGCAGATAAACTGTCTCCAAGTGGCTGTTTTTAAATTCTGACCGTCCAGCCGCTGCAGGTATCCCTGTAACTCGTCTAAATGGTTTGAATATGTGGGGGGTGGTTTAATTTTTAAGTCTAAATAGGTTTATTGATATGTGTGTGGTATGTTTTTGTGTCAGCTATTCAAATATCATCCAGAAGGAACAGCTACCAATAGCGCTTTACTTCCATAAACGACATGCTACCATCAAGCAGTGCTCGCCAATAGCATACGATTTCTCAGCACTTTGCTAGGCAAGCGCTTTTTTGTGCAAAGCAGTGAAGGACCGCTTTGGTAACGCTTTGCTGCCAACGATCTGCTATCTTCGAGCACTACCAGTAATATATAAATGTTTCTCTTTGTAGGCTATGTTGCACTTTTTAAACAAGCAGTTTCCTAGCATTCACCATAATCGACATTGCAGGTTAAAACCTGTTTTCTGGGATTACGGAATTAATTGAGCGACAATGTCCGAGATATTCCGTATGTCCGTCAGGGGGGCACCTGAATATAGCGTATAGAGCAACTAGCTACAAAAATCGCGATTAATTTTGCCTAAATAATATGTTTAACTCGAAAAATGAGCTTATTTTCTCGCCATCGGTATCAAGCTACGGAAGCGACAGTGTAGAATAAAATGCAATGTCTCACATATAAAGAATTTTTTAGGATAATTATTGCTTAATACCCCAATCACACGACTCTCGAATCAGCCGGAATGGGCCCGAATGAGTCGGAATGAAGAAAGAATAAACATTCGAAACACATTCCGAATGATAACTCGAATTGACCAAAATTATTACAGCTTTGTCAAAATGCCGTAGGAATACTTCAAATACCATTCAAATACAATTCTTATATACTTCGAGTATAACTCGAATACACTTCGAGTCCGCCTGGAATGATAGCGGATATCGTGCACGCATATGTTTAAAATACGGTAAACACAAGCATCGGACCGTTTTGCACGGGATTATGCACGGGTTGTGCACGGGTAGTGTGTTTAATATTAGTACCTATAATGGCTTTAAGTAATGTTTCGAATATAGTCAGAATGCCGTAAGAATATCTAAAATGTAATCAGAATGTCGGAAGAATACACTTCGGTAGCCGTTCGATATTCCACCCGACTTCGAATGTATCTCGAAAGTTTTGAACATGCGCAAAACATTCGAAGTGGACACAGGAATGGGCCGGAATATATCGAATGCACTACGAATTGACTCAGCATGCAGACAGAATGTTTCGAATGCATTTCGATCATGAAGGAATACACCTCGAATTGCTATTCCTACGGCATTCCGGCTCATTCCGACGCCGTGTGATCTGGACAGTATCAATAAATACAGAGAGTTTTGAATAACAGTTTATTCATATTTATTTTAATATGTATTTTATTTCAAACGAAATAGGTTTAGAGCATGTTAAAACATTCAAATTGGCCCGAACATATGGAATGTACTCGGAATGCAGTCGGAATACATTTCGAACATACAAGAATGTACCACGAATTGCTATTCCTACGGCATTCCGGCTCATTCCGACTCTGGGGTATAAGGTTTTTAAAAACAAAGATGTTTACTGATAATATACAATAATTGTTTTATACATTTTTCATGTTTGAATATTGAAAAAAGAATAATTATATACACTCCCGCTATACGACCTATTGTCCGGAATCCCACGACCGTGAAATTTTCGATTCCGGAAAATGGGTTTTATTTAGTAATGTTGATATCGAGAATAGCAAATCGAGTGCTCTCCATAGTAAGTAATGTGATTTCTATTTTGTTTTAGATTCAAGAACAATCTAATATAATAAGTTTTGTGTTCTACTCCTACATAAGATGAGGACAACTGTTTTATTTATAGTTATTCTATTTATAGTATTTTATTTTTAATAAATATTAATTAAACATTCTGTTGATATCTTCTTGCCATCAGTATCGAGATACGGAAGCGGCAGTGTAGAATCAAACAGAATATTTTTAATATAAAGCTTTTTTTAGGATACTGGTACTTTTTGCTGAAGCTTGATAAAGAAGTTTAATGATAATCTGTAGTAATTTTTTATACCTTAAGTTTTCATGTTTGAACGTTGGAAAACAATGAATTTCTTTCTACCGCGTTGAAGCCTATTTTTTCAGAGAATGTACTATTTGACTTAAACAGTATCTAGAATGTATCCTATATCCGTGCTAATGTACCGTACCATTAAGAGTCCACAACTTCTCCACATGTGGAGAAAAATATTCATTTACTGGTTTTCATGGAAGAGTGTCACTAATCGTCAATTATATTGTTCTTTACATGTATAGCCTGCATAAAAGCATACAATGTAACATACATAATTATATGCTATTTTGTCTCATATTTATCACTTATAAAATGATGTAATTTGGTTGTGTCAGGGTTATTTCACATCGTTGTGTCACAAGTTAATTGGAGTTCTTGACGGATTAGCCTTGTCGCATAGTTTTGATACAACATTTGGCACTAGGATATTGTGCTTACTGGACAGGGGTATTAAACTTATGCTACAATATCACTAATATTTGGCTATAAATAGTGCAAACATGTCCGTCCATCAGTTGGTATGTTGGTTTCTTGACGATAACTTTAGTTAGAAATGAGATATTGTGATGAAACTTGCCGGATAGGTGGCTTATGTGAATACTCCTCTTAAGTTTGAAAGTGGGACAGGTGGGGTCAAGTTCATTGTTACTAAAAAAAGAAAAAATGGTTTCTGAGACAAAGTGGTTCTGTGGGGTATTAATTGTCAGTGTGGCAATTCTAGTTTAGACCCAAAATAGGAAAAGCAGGAATTACTTTAAAAAAGCTCTTTTCGGAATTTGGCTCTTTTAAGCTGACCTGTCACATAGTGACAATGTGAGCTTTGGTGATCGGTCTTTATCTGTCATCCATGTGTGTGTAAGTCCTTCAACAATTCTCTTAACGACTTCAACTACTAGGCCAATTTTAACCAAACTTCACAGGAATGGTCCTTTCTAAATATAGCAATTACATTTTTATATGCCCGTTGAAAACGGGACGTATTATGTGAACACCCTTGGCGGGCGTGCGGATGGGCTGCGGCTGCCAGTAATTTATCTGTACTATAACTCAAACAGTTTTTATCCGATCATCTTCAAACTTTGTGACAATGGTTATGGGCATAATATCAAGGCCAAGTTCGATTATAGGCTAAATCGGCCTAGGCCTTTTTGGGTATGGGCCTTTAATTACTATATAAGTATGAAATTGGCCTTGTCTGTGCTCTAACACAAACAGTTTTCATTCGATCGTCTTCAAACTTTGTGACAATCCTTATGGGCATAACATCTAGGCCAAGTTTGATTAAAGTCCAAATTGGCCTAGGCCTTATTTGGTTATGGTCCTATAATTACCAAAATAAATGTGAAATTGACCTTGTCTGTTTTTTAGTGCAAACAGTTTTCATCCGATCATCTTCAAACTTTGTGACAATGCTTATGGGAATAATATCTAGGCCAAGTTAGATTATATGCCTTATTGGGTAATGGGCCTTTAATTTACTAAAAAAATATGAAATTGGCCTTGTCTGTACTCTAACGCAAATAGTTTTCATCCTATCATCTTCAAACTTTGTGACAATGCTTATGGGCATAATATCTAGCCTAGGTCAAATTTGATTATCGGCCTAGGCCTTATTTGGTTATGGTCGTATAAATACCAAAATAAATGTCTGTTCTCTAGTGCAAAGAGTTTTCGTCTGAGTGTCTTCAAACTTGGTGACAATGTTTATTGGTATACTATCTAAAACAAGTTCAATTGTAGGCCAAATTAGCCTAGGCCTTCTTGGGTTATGGCCCTTTAATTAAAAATAATGTTGGATTGTTTGTTTCTTTCATTCACAATGCCCTGAGACTCACCATGCCGCAAGACGGGCGTATTTTGTGACATTTTGGCACTCTTGTTTCAAATTGGTAACAATACTCTTTGGGTTAATTAAAAAAATAGCAACACTAATTAATGCAGAATTTGGGTTACCATAGCAACCAAAATCAAGGTACAGTTGGAATAGGGTTCTAGTATATGGTTCTACTATAACAGTGGGCACATCTGAGCGATACAGGCCCCACTGGTTGAGTGTTTTAGGGATGTCTGAAAATAAGAAATTTCGGGCCACTTGAAAGCCTTCTAGTGTATAGTTTAGCATTTCGTTAATGTTTAAGGTAAAATCCGCTAAATAGGCAGCGCCTTAGTTCATATCATCTTTAACCGATATGCAGCAATGATATATGTACCAATATGCAGCTGACAGTTAGTCGCGATATTGACTCACCGCCGTTATAGGATGATTACCAAAATATATCGTAATGTCGTTTACGAAATGCTGTTTCATTAACATACGAAACGACTAGCTTAATGTCTCGTCTCGTCATGATTAAAGTACATAATATATCAGTATTCAGTTACTTAATGTGCATATCAATGTGCATATCAATGTGCTTTTGCTTCCTGTTGATTTCCGTTGAAGTGATATTGTATCATCGCATTAACATTCGTCTAGACAGTAGACGCGCCATTGCAACGGATATAGGAATCGTGTATGGTATTTCCCGCATTTTTTAAAAATTGCATAAGACTAGTTCCGAAATTGGATCACCTCATTTGTTATAAAAAAGAACTGAATCACGATGATGACCTGTCGAGAGTAAGTCCTGGATTTGTGTTGCTCTGGATATATTTATTAAGTACTGTTTTTTGTTTAATAGGTCACGTAGACGAAAGTGATTGACACTATGCTAACCTATTTTTGAATGGAGCACTTATAAAAGATGCATGACCGGAGCATGTTAATTAACCACGTGTTTTGCAGCATGCGTATTCACGTCTCCATTGTCTAGACCAACATCTGGTTTAGATGAGAATAATGATACTTAAATGTATAAACTGTTTGACTGTGTTAAATAGCCAATGGATACTGCTGTATAGCTCACAAGCTGTATAGTCTGGACTAGATGTGGCATTTTTTATGAACTGTGTTTTGTGGTATATAGTTTTTGATTATTATTTAGCACAAATTCACTGACTTAAATCAGGTGGGTGCATCGGGATTACCCTTGGGCAACGTTTTTATTGACGTTTATTGATATAATGGTCAAACGGCCTAAAATGCCTGAAAAAATAACACATTTTAAAAATGAAAACTCATCATTTATCATCACTATATCATATAGTTATGTTTGTTTCCTGTACACATAGATAGACAAGGATATAAAGTACTTATTTTCTCTTTTTTGCTGTTCTGATTCTGTTGCATAATGCCCTCTGTCCGATAGGTTATTTATCTGTTTACCTTGACACACTGTTGAATAATGTCCTCTGTCCGATAGGTTATTTATCTGTTTACCTTGACACACTGTTGAATAATGCCCTCTGTCCGATAGGTTATTTATCTGTTTACCTTGACACACTGTTGAATAATGCCCTCTGTCCGATAGGTTATTTATCTGTTTACCTTGACACACTTAAGCAGCTGTTTACTACATCAGGAATATTGGTGTTCATGTAATCGGCATTATTTAAGCTCTAAGGGCTTATAATAGTTTGCTTTCTATCTTTAGTAGAATAACTCTAGATACCAAGACTAATTAGCTCTGTTTGATTCTATGGTTGTTCCCATATTACTATATTCATCTGAAATTTGGGGTATATATGACTTCAAAGAAATTGACAAAATACAACTTAAATTCTACAAAAATATCTTAGGTGTGCGAAAACAAACTCCAAGTAACGCTGTATTTGGCGAGCTGGGTGTTTACCCATTGTCTATAATCATGAAAGAAAGAGCCTTAAAATATTGGGTAAAAATAATGAATAATAATAATATGCCCATGCATAGAATCTATACCGAACAACTGAACAGGCAGACCAGTTCCTCTTGGACACACCAAATTAAATCCCTACTTGATAATCTTGGTTTCAGTAATGTATGGTTACATTTTGATCCCGATTTTAACTACAATCCCATGTTCAAGCAACGATTACGAGATCAATACATTCAAAACTGGAATACATCCATTCAAAGTACAAATAAACTTAGGTATTACAGTCTTTTTAAAACTGAATATGGATATGAAAAATACTTAGATGTTGTTAAAAATGACTCCCAGAGGATACAACTAACGCGTTTCAGAACCAGCTCTCATAACTTAGAAATAGAAATGGGTCGCCATAGGGGTATCGATAGACACGACCGATTATGCATTTTGCACATGCAATTCTGTAGAATCGGAATATCATTTTTTCATGTGTTGTGCCTTGTATAAAAATATTAAACAGAAACATCTTGGTAACACTTCCTGGCCAACTATTCAAAAATCACTCGCATCATGTCTTCAAAAAACAAAATTACGATAACTGCTACCTCCAAATTTATAAATGAAGCGTCGAAAAAAAGAAAACAATTCCTTCATGATTTAACTGCTCCATAGGTCCAACAGTAAACATAACTACTCACATGTTTTGTATATATTATGTATTTATAAACTTTTGATTTTGATTGTATTGTATGACGCGTCTTGACCGTCATTTTTTTGTATTGTAAATAGTCAAAGACATTGATTATGTCGATTTACCAAATAAATGTATGTATGTATGTATGTATGTATGTATGTATGTATGTATGTATGTATGTATGTATGTATGTATGTATGTATGTATGTATGTATGTATGTATGTATGTATGTATGTATGTATGTATGTATGTATGTATGTATGTATGTATGTATGTATGTATGTATGTATGTATGTATGTATGTATGTATGTATGTATGTATGTATGTATGTATGTATGTATGTATGTATGTATGTATGTATGTATGTATGTATGTATGTATGTATGTATGTATGTATGTATGTATGTATGTATGTATGTATGTATGTATGTATGTATGTATGTATGTATGTATGTATGTATGTATGTATGTATGTATGTATGTATGTATGTATGTATGTATGTATGTATGTATGTATGTATGTATGTATGTATGTATGTATGTATGTATGTATGTATGTATGTATGTATGTATGTATGTATGTATGTATGTATGTATGTATGTATGTATGTATGTATGTATGTATGTATGTATGTATGTATGTATGTATGTATGTATGTATGTATGTATGTATGTATGTATGTATGTATGTATGTATGTATGTATGTATGTATGTATGTATGTATGTATGTATGTATGTATGTATGTATGTATGTATGTATGTATGTATGTATGTATGTATGTATGTATGTATGTATGTATGTATGTATGTATGTATGTATGTATGTATGTATGTATGTATGTATGTATGTATGTATGTATGTATGTATGTATGTATGTATGTATGTATGTATGTATGTATGTATGTATGTATGTATGTATGTATGTATGTATGTATGTATGTATGTATGTATGTATGTATGTATGTATGTATGTATGTATGTATGTATGTATGTATGTATGTATGTATGTATGTATGTATGTATGTATGTATGTATGTATGTATGTATGTATGTATGTATGTATGTATGTATGTATGTATGTATGTATGTATGTATGTATGTATGTATGTATGTATGTATGTATGTATGTATGTATGTATGTATGTATGTATGTATGTATGTATGTATGTATGTATGTATGTATGTATGTATGTATGTATGTATGTATGTATGTATGTATGTATGTATGTATGTATGTATGTATGTATGTATGTATGTATGTATGTATGTATGTATGTATGTATGTATGTATGTATGTATGTATGTATGTATGTATGTATGTATGTATGTATGTATGTATGTATGTATGTATGTATGTATGTATGTATGTATGTATGTATGTATGTATGTATGTATGTATGTATGTATGTATGTATGTATGTATGTATGTATGTATGTATGTATGTATGTATGTATGTATGTATGTATGTATGTATGTATGTATGTATGTATGTATGTATGTATGTATGTATGTATGTATGTATGTATGTATGTATGTATGTATGTATGTATGTATGTATGTATGTATGTATGTATGTATGTATGTATGTATGTATGTATGTATGTATGTATGTATGTATGTATGTATGTATGTATGTATGTATGTATGTATGTATGTATGTATGTATGTATGTATGTATGTATGTATGTATGTATGTATGTATGTATGTATGTATGTATGTATGTATGTATGTATGTATGTATGTATGTATGTATGTATGTATGTATGTATGTATGTATGTATGTATGTATGTATGTATGTATGTATGTATGTATGTATGTATGTATGTATGTATGTATGTATGTATGTATGTATGTATGTATGTATGTATGTATGTATGTATGTATGTATGTATGTATGTATGTATGTATGTATGTATGTATGTATGTATGTATGTATGTATGTATGTATGTATGTATGTATGTATGTATGTATGTATGTATGTATGTATGTATGTATGTATGTATGTATGTATGTATGTATGTATGTATGTATGTATGTATGTATGTATGTATGTATGTATGTATGTATGTATGTATGTATGTATGTATGTATGTATGTATGTATGTATGTATGTATGTATGTATGTATGTATGTATGTATGTATGTATGTATGTATGTATGTATGTATGTATGTATGTATGTATGTATGTATGTATGTATGTATGTATGTATGTATGTATGTATGTATGTATGTATGTATTACAGTGAATATAACAGTGAATATGGTTGTAGTCTCGTGCAAAATGAATAATCAATGATACAATATTCAATATAAAATGTAAGAGTAATTTCCCTTTCATTAGGAATGATACAAAATGTCTTTTCAGGAAATCGTATAATTTTGAACTTTAGCAGTCAATAATCATGACATTTTGAAGTATATGTTTGTTTAGGCATGTTCTACAGAAGCGTTCGGTGTAAAGTGGAATATTTATACTATTAGAGTTATTTCAAGGCAATATTGCCTATGGCATGTCACACAAGTAATACACGCAACACATAAACATTTTACACGGTCAATTACATTACAATTGTAAATACCCAGTATGGCTCGTTGGAGTTCGTTGAATGTGACTGTATAGGGAGAATGCATTATCCAGAGTAACACCAACATAAAAATTACATTTGACCGATAAACGTATCAGTGTTAATTTTACAATATGTTGAGTACAATCTGATCATAAGATCAAAATATGCCTGTCTTAGTTGTCACTTCAGTGTTCGCCTCACCTTGAAAATAGCGACATACCCTTCAAGGAGAGTCAGAAAAGGTAAATGTGGAACATTTGAATATCTGTGCATGTTCTTCATTTTCTTTATTACAACTACAACTGAAAAGCTCTGTCTGTAAGATTACTAAAACGACTATAATGTGGGGGGGGGGGGGGGTGGGGGTGATATTTTGTGAAGAAAAGGGGAATAATACATACACTTTGGTCGGATGATGTAATGAACATGTGAATGTAAACACAATTACAACTAAATAATTAATAAAATACAATTTAAGCATTTTAGCGCCACTATTCGAAGACTGAGAGGAGCTATTGCAGTCACCCGAGCGTTGGTGTCTGCGTAATGCGTTAAAGTTAAGGTACAACCTCCAATATCTTCAACGTATATTGATATATTGTTTGATACAGGTTTTGTATCCTTGTTCACAATCACGACTTCAACCCCTACACAGAGGTAGGTAACTCTATCTTGAGCAGTTTGTTGAAATTATGCCCCCTTATCAACTTTGAAATATATGGTATTTCCTGGTCCTTCTGTCCGGCGTAATAATACATAATGCAGACGTTAAAGCTACTTATCTACCACCGACGGGCTGCCCTGCCTTATGATTCCATAACCTCTAAATGTATTACGGAGGAGACCAATGTTGTGCCGTGTGTGCCTCGCGTGACTAACTCAGTGTCTGACTGACTGGGACCGTAATCGTCGACCAGTCCTAGACTGGTTCAGTAGCGAAAAGATCGTTGTGAGTGGAACGAGCACACACCACTATGTTAAAATTTAGGTACAATGTTAAAGTTTAGATACAACCTCACATATTTTCAAAGTTCTCTGACATATTGCTTTGATACATTGAATAATTGTTCACCATCATGACCCCAACCCCTATATACAAGAATTGGAAACGATGTCAAGTATTTTGTCCAAATGATCTGCCCTTCTCTACTTAGAAATCCACGTTAAAGTTTGATTACAACCTCAAATATTTCAAATTCCATCATCATATTTCTTTGATACTTAGCATTTTGTTCACCATCATGGTCCCCAACCCTTACACAGGATTAGATAACTATATCAAACATTTGGTCCAAATTATCTGCCCTTGTCGACTTAATATATATCAATGTGTAGGTACAACCTCAAATACTTCCAAATTCTATAGACATTTTCTTTTGATACTTTGCATACTTGTTCACCATCATTGCCCAAACCCGTACACAGGAGTAGGTAACTCTATCAAACATTTTGTACAAATTATCTGCCATTGTCGACTTGTAAATCCATGTTAAAGTTTAGGTACAACATCTAATATTTTTGTCAATGGTCATATTGCTTTGATGCTTTGTATACTAGCTCACCATCATGACACCAACAGAAGGTCTCGGGTTCGATCCCAGACAGCGTCATTTCAAAGACGAAATAAAAATGGTACCAGTTATTCCTTGCTAGACGCTCAGCATGAAAGGGAACTGGCGTCTCTTCTCTCATTCCCTCCTGTCGATAAATAACACCAAGAATAAGGTGTCGAGAGTGATTATTAAGTTGAAAAAACTAAAACAAATTTGTAGAAACTAATATTTAGTTATTTGATATGAACACCAATTTGGTACCCTGCTACAAGATTGACATGTTTTGAAACATTTTCCTTATTTAATTAATTAAGTAAATGTTTATTCAAGATACTTTTTACTTGTAGATAATGTTATAGGATTGTTCGTATATATTTGCTACACATGTAATGTCTAGAACAACATGGATAGAAGATAATTACCGTAAATAGTAAAGCTGCATGCTTCATAATTTGTCAGATAATGAGCGTGGTGTTTTCTATCAGAAATAATACAAACCAGTCATTAGAAGCTGTATTCAGTAATTCAAGATACACTTGGGGTTGAAAAAATGTTCTTGATTACAATCCCAGTAGTGGAAAAATCGTTAGGTATATCTAATCATTGTGTCCCCAATTACACCAAATTGAGTCGCGTGGGTACAATGAGAGGCATTGCATTACATGTCACTTTACGCAGCTTATACCGTGTGTATTTTACAAATCTGAATACTACATGTCTGTATGAAACTATAAAAAAGGATAATTAATCTAGTTTGAACTCTATAAGTGACGAACATTCTTTGAACATTTACTTAGTCTGTTACACAGCACTTAGTTGGGTAGTTGTAATAAAGTATTTTCCAATGAACTCACTAACGAATACGAACATACACGGACACGAAGGCAGCAAGCATTAACAACACGACACGACTGAACTTATGTAGCCATCCATGTTTTGTAGGCATAGTCTGTTTAATTCAATTCAGACTATGGGGCTGACATATTATCTACAAAATTGACGCGATGTAAATTATGACACAAACTGTGGTGCATGAGAATCTCACAGGAAACATAGCATAAAAATAAATAAGTTTACATAGTGTGTGACCGTTTACAAGTTAAGTTAAAACACTGTTAAGTTCACTCTTTTTATTACGTTTCGGCATAAAAGCCTTTTGTTAAGTTAAGTTGTCTGAAAAACTAAAGTGTCGTTGGGTGTTCTAGAAATAATAGGACTTTTTTCATAGCAGCGCGGTAAATCAGAAATTATATTTTGATTTATTTTGTAGGAAATGTGATATTATACGAATTCAGAGTTTAGAACTTATCAGACACTATGTCATGTCAAATACATTTGCACTTAATATTGATGTAAAAGTACAATTTGATGTACGTTTTGTATACTGTACACCGAACTTTATCAATGTTTCCTTGTCAGATAAGCCAATAACCAGTCTGCAACCTCGAGGGACGATTGGTTCGTAAACGTGACCGTTGCATAGCAACGATACCATACTATGCACTTGGTCGTTTCTGAAATACTTTGGTGTTTCCTATTAAACTGGAGTTGAACTGGTTGCAAATCTAGAGTCTCGCGTGTTTCGGGGTTTATTAGTTAAGAGCTACGATATTATACCCAGATACCTTGTATTACACACAATATTTATGTTTCTTTCCTCAAGCAGATCATTGATCAAACTTTTTACGATCAGAACAACTGGTTCCAAACAAATTTAAGAAAGCAAATAACCAGTTACCTTTTATAAACTTGCTATAGTTCTAAAATGTTTCCGTACAGCTTATTAGATAAAATACTTATTTCACGTTACTGTAGCGGTCATTGATGTAATAGAACTGTATCCAATGCATATTGTTTTATTTCTGTTTTTGTTCACATGTAAGTATTTATTGCTCACGGCGCCCCATCTCTTCACCCTATTCAAGTAACTTAAATACTATATTGATACTATTCATAACGATAACCCTACAATAAGATATTCCACACTATTATGTACCTTGACCTTGGACCGACTCCATTGTGTTGATGCAACTAGTGGCAGTACTAATACTAGTACATCAGGTTCCAATCTCCCGAAATATCTCAATCTGAGATTAATCTGATCTCAAATATGGTTGATGTCTTTACGTTGTTTCCCATGTGAGGCTGAAATCAAAATTTGCATCATAAACTGAGTTTGGTACATAAAATATTCAAGAGCTCCAACTTCAGATTTATTACAAATGTATATTCTGATGTGAGCAAAATCTCAATTTGAGTTGAGATGTCTGCTTGAGATGCTTCGGGTGATTGGGGCCTGGTCAATGTATACCGGTACCATTGCGTGACATAGTAGTGCAATTACTAACGACTCTTATGGCTTGCAATCAATCATGCGAAGAAATCTTATCCGCAAGAACAATGGTTGTAATTCATCGATTGACATCATCATAAAATTGAATATCTCCTATTGCGCTATCGCTTGCACAAAGCACTGCAAGTTGTATAGGAATTTTATATAAAAAAAAATGAAATACTATTTGTCATGAAAAGTTTCAATCTTCATTGCGATGAGTGAGAACATCATTAGGGCTGTTTGTGAGACAGCGATATGTCATTATACCAAACATCAAATGAAGCTCTGAAGACATCCTCTTGTTATCCAATACAATGAAAGCATTTTAAGCGATGTTGGAGCGAGATAATCTTAGTAATTTTCTCCTAAATCTTCTGGCGGGCATCAATTTCTCTAGCTAATGAGATTGGCCGTAAACTAATCAATTTTGGGTGATGACGTCATAAACTTCGTCTACTTCTTCAAGGGCTTCCGTGACTGTCTCAAAATGAAACAAAAATCAGTGCACTTGTGGCCTTTAAATTCCGTTATGTGTCTCCGTCTTTCACAATTTCTTCCGTCTCCTGTGTCATACCTTCAGCTTTATGAAGATTTATCGGAACTGCTGGTGAATCGTGTTAATTATAAGTTGAAATCCCAATTGTTTACGAGCAGAACAACTGGTTCCAAACAAATTTAAGGACGCAAATAAACAAGAGTCATGACCAAAACCATTTATGAACTTGCTAGTGTTACAAGTTTGACATTATGTTACTATTGTATTTAGTAAGGTTTGGAAAAAGCTCTAAAATCAGAAACATGGCTATCTATTGGTTCGGTTTAAATAATTTACCCATATACGAGGTGCGTTTTTTAAGTTCCAGGAAAAGATACATAGAGCTGCGGACTTTCGTCAGAACTATATTATGTTTTGCAGAGAATCGAAGGAACATAATCGGATTATTGTTTGAAAATTGTTTGAAATTTTCTAAAGATTGCATTTTATGGTGTCATTTCTGTCAATTTATGACGTAATTTTAATTTGGTCGCCATATTGAAATCACCTGTAATATGTCAGGGGATCAGCAAAATTCAATCAAATTTTGTTTTTGATCGGGAAAGTTTAGATTAGAGACATCATAATTAATGACAGTTGCCTATGTAGAATGAGTACTATTCATAAGACTTGATATATTTGTGTAAAAGGTCCCAGTTCTTGCCCCAAACCGACTCAACTGCTATTCAGGCAATACAGTATACATACTAACATGAATGTTGAACATTCGAACACCAGTGACGGGTTAACGTCGTGTTCATAACGTTTTGAAAAGTAGACTGATATCTCACTGATAACAGCATACTATTTAAAAGTGTACAGGTCTGCCGCACTTAGGTTATATCGAATAAAATATATAAACCGACCTAGAAAAGGTCAGCTGTACAATATTTCGACCAAGTGCTGTCATGGTTGATGACAAGTTGAAGAGAACACCTTTTGTTAATAAAAAGATATATCACTTTCAGAAAACCTCCTCAATAAACGAATCGGTTAATTCCGTCTTATGTTCTGGTGATGTCATAAATATCTCTTTGTTAACGATGATTGGACGTCACAAGGGAAATTACTGATTTATTTTTCAATGTATCACTCGTAGAGAATTATTCGTGATATTTTATGTAGCTTGCATGATAGCCGTTGTTATTTTAAAGAATGAATGACAGTTAATACTGGTATATGACAATGTTCATCATCTTATATAAGGCCAACAAGGTCATGTGTGCATTATTAAAAGTAGGACTAACAGAAATCGATGACCTTAAGGTAATACAGTGTGTCACGACTCCTCAAAAATACTCAATAGGATGAATACGGATATAATGGCTTCGTTGAGGTGCACATGTTTTCTCGGCCCCTTGGCCAGCAATTTCACGTACAGGTAGCATATTCTGTTACTCCACCTGTTACATAATACAATACAACCTCTTCAAAGCTACATTCTATCCGTTAAATGTTGATATCGTTTTGTCCTGCATTTTAACAACATTTCAACTGCCATGCTGTGGAGTACATGCAGTTGCTTTTAACTTATGGTACTGCAGTGCAATTATATGCAATCATCTTATTGCTATGTATACCAGGTACTACATATCAATTTATAGCTGCACCGTGTTCTCAGAGCATTGACATTACACATGTTTCTCACTCATTTTAAGTTTAAGCATCTGTCCATTCCTGAGAAATAATGGAGACGAGACCCCGAAGGCAAATTCAATGGCAATGACCCTAACGGAGTTCTGTATTCTTTTGCATAAAAATGTATGTACGTAATGCAAGATCAATGAATTGGTGAGACGTTGCTTTTTGTCTTTATACATTTTGTATATTCCGTACGGTACGAACATGCGTTATATTGCACATTCAGAACATTTAGTACTAAACGTGTGTGTGTTCACATAGTGAAAACATTAGTTACAATAACCCTCCATTTTTGTTAACACATTTATAACAATAAGTCTCCATTATTTTGTTAACACAAATGTTTAAACAAAATAATGGAGAGGTATTGTTAATGAAGTCTTCATGCCTGAAAAATAATGGAGATTTAATGAATGACTTAATCCCTTTGGTGTATTTTAACATTAGAACATCACATGCTTCTTATTCCACTATCGTCTTGTATCATACGAGGGTTGTTAAATTGGAATACAAGTTGTGCTATATCGTTCTTGTATCAATGATTTTCTTTAAAATAGTGAACTGTTTATCAAAGATTGTGGTATTAGCTTTACATGTAAATTTACAATCCCTTCTGTGTAACTGTAACAATAGGACGATTAAGACTGTCTCGTGTATACTAACGCTTAAATAATTGGGAAAATGTCACTTTTCTCTGACCAAATTCGGTCCCATCTTTGTGTTCTTAAAGCGGGGGCAAATACCAAATTAAAATTAACTTGTATGGTGAAATAGTGTAATGTAATGTCGTATTCATCAACTTCTTGCTAGTTTTAGAAATTTATAAGTAGTATAATTTTGTTTGGAAATGTACCTTATGCACGTCATCCAAATACGGCAACACAAAAATCTGATACATTTTGGAAACTGGACGAAGATTTACAATTAGGCAAGTAACTCAATATGGTTGCACATCATTGGGAGCTATTCATATTACAAAAGTGAGGAAGATAAGTGCAGTTTGGATACCCTCATCAGTTTTGAGACGTCGACACATTTGTCCTTGCAAACTTCCAACAATAGTTAAAACCATTTGCTAAATAAAAACAGTTTGCAAATGTGATAACCATAAACGAGACGTAGGTACATTTAGTCACCCATGCGACAGATCCATAAACAAATATGGGCCAGCAAAGACAGAACAAAAGTAACATTGCAGAACGCACCATGGGCGCCAGTAGAAATGCACACAAATTTCTATATTATAAAACAAGTTTCCACCACTCGATTTGATGTATAAAATGGACAATGGGTAAATGCAAAGTTTAACAAACGTAAATTCCTTCAGAAATGAAAGAAATACTCCGACAATCGCTGCCCAGCCACAGGTTTGGAGGATGGCATGCTGTTCCAGAGTAATGAGCCTCCACATGTAACATCCATTAAATCAACTTTCTGAGAAGGGTAAAAGTTCTTGAGCTTTCCGACCATACTGATTTGTCAAGCATTGTCCCTTGTGACCTTTATTTTAATGATTTTGTTTGCAAAACGTGTAAATGTTTGCCGAAAAAGTATTTGATTGTGTACATTTTCTAAGGATAGTCAACTGGCCATCAAATAAACTGTTCAAAATAACAGTCGAAACGCAACGAGCGATTTATGAATAAAACAAACAAGCTTACTGTACTGTGTAATTTGGAAATCCCGTAATCATCAAATTTGGAAGGACAGAAGCACATGCCCTTATATGTTATACCGGTGGGGAGCAACAGTAATCAACAGGTCGTTTCAAAACTACGCTGTTATAGAGCTAAATGACAAAACTGTCGTACATCTGAAAACAAGAGTTTACAAGGGCGTAAATAGGAAAATTAAGTTTTGCTGTAGGAAACAGATTTGGAGAATGCATGACTTGGCTATAGGGAAAAGCGATGCATTAACGTAATCAGCGTATCTTACCAATTAATACCGAGTGGTATAGAAGAGAAAAAGTTTAATATGCTTCACTACGTATTATTTCTAAAACTGCTCACATACACAGCATTTCTTAAATAGCTCACCCACACAGCATTTTTGATGTTTTTAAAAAATGTCGCGAATACATGGATATATTGACAAAACAGTTGTCTCTCCAGTCATATAGATATACAATATAATGCATCGCAAGAACGTTTGTCCATAGAATCTCTAAAAAAGACAAATAACTGCATATTTTGACATGTTTTTGTGTTTTGCTCACCAACACAGCATTACGTTTTCAGTTTTGGAAATGCGCGGTTGCACTTTCTGAGAAAATAAAGGGATTTTGGTACATACATGTATTTGAAACTGCACAATGTGTATCTCGCTAAGGAGACGGCTCTCGTCTTTGTTTCATGAAAATTCATCCTGTAATAAGAAAAGGAAAAGGAAAAATGCTACCTGAGTCGAGCGATTTTCACCCGTTTAGAGCTCACCAACACAGCATTTTGTCACGTGGTATGTCCACAGTGATACTGCAAGGGGATCAAACGCTTGTTACATTAAATATATCAAGGAAACATTTTCATGGGCTTAGTTGGATTCCAATTTGAACACCCTCGTACTGGCCATACCAATGAGAATACAGACCTCGTACTGGCCACACCAATGAGAATACAGACCTCGTACTGGCCACACCAATGAGAATACAGACCTCGTACTGGCCACACCAATGAGAATACAGACCTCGTACTGGCCACACCAATGAGAATACAGACACACGAACACCCTCGTACTGGCCACACCAATGAGAATACAGACACACGAACACTCTCGTACTGGCCACACCAATGAGAATACAGACACACGAGGCTGATAAAAATGTTTCTTGTTACGGCTTGAACACTTCGTGTGTCTATTTAGACTCAAATAATGCACGAAAACACAATTTTCTAATCATTGCAATAACCCATTCGTAGAGGTAATTAACTTAAAGTAAATCGGACTAAGTTGTACATGCATTCCATTTGAATACTTGGAATTGAACGCAAGTGCTGTAATGGCCACAAGTAATTCAAAAACGAGACGATGGCATAATAAAATATATCTTATCATATGCCACATTCATGTCTATATTTATGTAATATTAAAATAATGACGACTAGCTGGGCTTCAATACAAGTGCTGAAATAGGAACGTTTAAACACTGAAACCACTAATACACTTAACCGATTATAAATTTGACTGATATACGTAACTATTGCTTTTGTACACTTTAAATATCAAATGTCGACAGTAATCCCTTTAAATGATGAACAAACGTACACTCTTACAACATGTATATGTATTAATTTGTTTTTTCTTTGATTAAATACTTATACATTACGTACGCGTACGTATGCGAGTTATGTTGTGTATATTTATTATATTGGCTCGACTACAATTTAACCTGTTTTGAAATACTCCTTGTTCATATTTGTCAAGTATTACTCTTTGCTGAAAAGATGCACTCCACTAGGAAACAATTTGCTATAACTAATGATGAAATAATATTTATGAGTTATGAAGTTTGTGTCTGGGTCTTTAATAGATTTTGAGAAATTCTTACTGACATCGTCTTAAGGCTTAGCTGATAAGAAAGCTTAAAAGAACTTCGGTTGTGAATGCACGTGTCCCAGTGAGATACTCTGTCGATTTAAATCAGACAGTTTAGATAAATTTGTTTAATACCATATTTTCTGCGCTCAAGACAACATATTCGTTTTGCCATAAATCTTTTATTTCTGATAATCCAATAGTATTTATTAAAATTTCATTGTGGCAGATGTATTTCGGTAAATTAGTAACTATTATTGGTTAACTATGTAACCTAATAGTACCACTTAGCAGTCATTGAGCAATGCCTAATTTGACAAAATCAAATAATATGTATGGTTACCTTGTCATCAAATGTCAGATCATACACAATACAAAACTTATAGAAGATACGACAACTTGATAGATCCATGTTATTTAGAAACTGAATCCTTAAGGAGGTTCGTGCTCCTTAACGATAGCATAAAGATGTAAATGAACAAAAAATAAACATAATTTTAGTGCACAATGTGCATATTTTTTAACTTTTCAATTGGTGCTTATAATACAAGTGGGGTGGCGGTAGACGTTTAAAGTATACTAAGCGTACAATAAGTCACTACACTTATTCAAATACATATTCTTATCTAAAAAATATAATCCATGGGTCAGTTATATGTAGTAACATATGCGCACATGATTAATAAAATATTTTCTGTGTTCCCTCAATGTTACCGTAATGAAGTTTTTCGTGAAATCTTACTTCATTCATAAGGTTATGCAAATTAATGCAAAATAAATACTTTTTTGTGAACAGTACCATAGTACCATTTTTATCAAGCCCGCTTGCGGTGAGCGAGACTTAATCGCGCCACGTTTGGTGTATGTGTGTGCGTGCGTCCGGTTTTGCCAGGGGCATAACTTTGTCATGCTTTGATCAATATTGCTTATATTTGGCATGATTGTTCACCTCCATGAGGCGGAGTTTCATGCATAACCCCTAGGTTCCAATCTCAAAGGTCAATGTCACAGTTTAAGGTCAAAGGTCAAATTAAAGCTTGTCCCGATAAAAACTTTGGCATGCATTGACCAATCTTTCTTATATTTGGCATGAATGTTCACCTCCATGAGGCGGAGTTTCATTAGCAACCACAGGTTCCTTTATCAAAGGTCAATGTCAGTGTAGGAGGTCAAAGGTCAAATTGAAGTTTATACGGATCATTTCTTCTTTATGCATGGTTTAATTAGATATAACTTGGCACATTTAAGTTGGTGCTTTTTTCAACGTGCCTAGGCTCGACATAATTTGTCCGAGTTTATGAATTTCTAGTAACATTTTTTCGATCGTTGGATATTTTGACTTTCAATTAAAAATAACATTTTCCAATACTTTTGCATATTCATCATGTGCAAAACATTAAACTGGTCAGAAACCGGAAGGGAAGTTTATGCCACTACTAAAGACCACCTATTGATAAAATATATTGACTTAATTACTAGTAAGCAGTGATGTGATATAATACAAATCTTAAAATGAATATGTTGGTGGGTTATAAGTATGCAAGAATTTGATAGAATGATAACAATCCAAGTTGGATAATACCGATCTACATCGTACATATATAATAGGAAAATCGATCGTGCATGATACGGCAAATGTAATCCGGTGAGTTGCTTTAACAATGTGCAATATGTCTTTTACTTGTGACATTACACTTATGGGTATAATAAATATCTTTATATCAATATTATTACTGCATAACCACGCATGAACGCATTAGACGAAATGTACATTCAATATTTAACAATACATCATTCCCTTAGTCTTCGATAGAGGAATTATTTACATGTACCTCCCACATAGAATGGCCTTAGCCGTCTGTTCTTTTGTTGAAGTCGAGAAAATCGGATATTGAAAGCTTTTTAGTTCCCATTCCTAACATTTCTTAATGGACAAGAAAGGAAAACCAATGGTAACAAGAATGCCAATCGTATGTAATTCACGTTCACTCTCCGTACCTAACAAATCGGAAATTCGAAATTAAACCATTTCCGACGTGGTCTTTTAGCTCGTCTGTTTGGAATGTGACCAAACGCATGTTCTCGTAATTGATCGTCTTCTGTGTTTACCTTAGTTTCATTGTCAATACATGTTAGCCAAAAATAATAATAATGTAACCAACCGACAAGTTTATCATACGATGTTCTGGTATTATGTTAGGAATGTTAGGGAATGTAAGGGAGACTTTGGGTTATCGTCAAAATTGTGTACATTGCTTGGACCCATTATCTCTTTTAACCTTCTTCCATCACTTGTCTCACTTTCTGCAATTTCTTTAATTAATCGAAGCGAATCTCTCTCATTCATTTCCGCTAACGCTTCCATTGTGCGTCCTACATTCCATCGGGACTACTCTTGATGAAATAAAGGAGGAATTAGACGATGTTTAATTGTGCATCTAGACATAATACTTAATTTAGTGTTGGAAAGTTCAAACAATTGTGTGTCAGTTGTGTGTCAGCAATACGAGAGGTGTTCAACTTATATTTGAACAAAACTGAACATCAGATTTTGCCATACTTACACAATAAAATCGATTCATTTCTATTGAGCCATGTAAATGTGTTATTAAGTAGTAAATACACTCATTTTGTGTCATATTTGCATTATTTTTCTAACCAAAATCCACCATCTAGTAAAGGGTGTTGTGTTTTGGCTTTTTAAAACAAATTGCCCCTATAGAGCATAAAAAGTGTTGGTATGTTATGCATTACCCATGTCAGTAAAGACAATCAGTTATGTTTGTCATAAATTATGAAGGGTGATATACGTTCACCTGCTTGTTTTGGCGAAATGGCACCAAATATCAAAATCACAAAAAATGGTCGAAATCTGTAATCGCCACCATGTCCATTGGTTCTGTGATATCTAGGATTAATCCAATTACCCAAAGTTGGATGGCAGCGAAGTTGTAAGTATCGATAGCAACTTTCAATACGATTAATTCGAAAATGGGGCAAAATTTCAGAAAAATGCGGTGTTTATTAGCTCAATGCCAAGCAAAACAAAAATCGCATATAAAGGTCTTGGAGGATGTCTATGCGACTACGGAACTGTGATTGGAAAACATGTGTCGTTCATGGGGAATTAATGTTTTAGCTTAGAGGAAATTATTACATAGACAGAGTCTGCTATTTTAGAAAGGGTCATGATGATAGACATAATGTGGTGTTGGTTAGCTTGGTGTATTCGCGGCCGCTTTCATGACATGGTCTCGTATTTGATATTTTGAAAAAGCGGAACTCAAAATGATTTAAAAGGGGACAAAAGCGAACGCATATTTTATTCATGCAAAAGGTTTAAAAGATTAATTTCGACAAAAATGTGACACGTCCTTTTCCTGATAACATGCCAAAGACAGGGTGTTTCCCCAAAACTGATTAACCTGTCACCCTACACAATATGTCATTAAGTACCTTATTAATTAGACTGGGAAGTATATTATACCCAAAAAGTGGATACCGAAGTCTCCTGATGAAGTATCAGTAGAATTTAAATCTGGAGAATATTGAAACATCGATTAGAGAAGGGAGTTGTAAGCATAAGCACTTGGAGGTTTTTGACCTTAAAAAATCCAAAAACAACACACTCGATACAATAGTTGATTCTGTTCTAAATATATCACATATACATTCTACAATCATGGTTGTTTATATCTCTTGATACATTACTATACACTATTGAATAGACACAATTCGATTTCGATGTGAAATTTATGAAAATACTGGATGTTCAATTCTGTTCAAATATAAGTTGAACACCTCTCGTATTAAATGATACAAATGTCAATTTTATATGAAAACATAAGTAGCGGTGCTGTATTCCGATAATAGAAGGTATAAAAACAACTGGACCATTGAAATATTCAAAACATTAGTCCAATTTGTGTACAATGTTTCACAAACGAATTGATTTAATCACAGTTTCCTTTTTAATTCTTACGTAGATTTGTTGTTTTTTAATTGTTAAGCTTTTCTTTTATACATCCACTGTTTATTTTGTCAAGTAAACGATTTTGACTGCTGAATTAATATGTACATAGCTTTGAATATTTTAATTATTTTCTTTTCTCTGATAAGGACTTTGAGTGATAGTGTACCAGTGTGTCAGTAGATTTCGATATAATTCAATAACGATGTTCGTTCAACGGTTTACATGTTACAGTGGAAGAAATAGTGACGTGTATTTTGAACAATGTACGCGTGATAAAACGACGTTTAATTTATTTTTCAGAACATATCAAAGTTGAGACTATTACGTGCATTACGGATTCGTACGCGTACAATTTAGAAACTTTCTTTATGTTATTGTTTAAACACCCATTGTGGAAACATAGGCCCGTATTGACAAAACTTCTAAAATATGTTTGTTGAATAAATGTCCTAAATTTTCGCGACAACATCTTAGTTTTTGTCCATTGGTGAATTTTGATGGATTTTCCATATGAAAATACTCAAAATAGTAAGGATTGTGAGGGATAAAACTGTGAACATTTTATTTCTAAGTCAAAGTAAAGTTATTTAGAAAATATCTAAGAAGTTTTGTGAATACGTATGGGCCTAGGCACAATATTTGGAAGGCTGTATCCTTAAAATCCATAAAACCATGCGCATTATAATCTAAGTGAAACTGTGCATTTATTGCTAATGTTGCAATATTGGCATGGTGATAAAGATTTGTTTTCATAAACCTCCCTTGGAGTATTGTTGTTATTAAGTTTATAATTTAATTCTGATCCCGCAATACCGCAAAACAAAATTGGCTCCGAATGGGTCCGCATCTTTACAAATGGATACTAATTATTTAACTTTCCTGGCAATGAACTCAGACTATATGGATATGGAAAACGTTTTTAAATAATTACCCGAATAACTAGATATACCAAAATAATGGTTATTTATGAAACCACTGCATTACTGTAATGCTTTAAAAGGTTGTCTGTAATAAACATATGTATCGTCGGATTGGCCTTCTCTCAAATGACATTGTATTTAAAATTATAATTTGCATTTCCATTATTTACAATACCCCATATACCGGTGGTATGCGAGATTATTTTCAAAATGGTATGTAATTTTGCGAGAAAACAGAAAACAATATATATCAAACCTACGCTTACCAAGATTTGGTTATATCTTGCGATCAATATAAAGGGATTCCAAATTTGTTGTTATTTCCATTATATTATAATTAGTGCATGCTCCTAATTCGCATGTGTATGCTGCTAGTTACAATAAATGTAGGATGGTAAGCACTTTGATATAGGATAATTATAGTTTTGATTGATTCACTAAGTTGCAATAACAATGACTCCAAATATGGTTACATGCTAATTTAAAAACCCATACAGTGTATCATTCATTGTAAGTGACAGTATATATGCTTTTGTGAAATATCCTTCTTTGGGGATACGGGTGGTACGATTAATAATTCAAGAACTGTTCCTAAATTCCTAAAACTTCACAGTAAAGTTGGTAATCATGAGTAGATGAGGTATAGGTCATCAATGACTAATTGGGTGTCATGGGTGTCATTCATGTTATATAATTATTTCTTTTTTCATCAAAAATTCTATAGGGTATTAATACCCTATAGAATTAACACTTCTATTACTGAAATTGCCTGACATTTGTTCACATTTGATGAACACGAATCGAAAAAACGAACCAAATACCTCACTGATGTTTACGCTGTAGTTTGTGGTTGTTACAGTTCGATCACTTGTAATTACATAATTCACATAATCCATAAAACTTACCGTTTTTTTCAAGAAAACAATACTCAAGTGGGCGATATTGATAGTAGGTGTTTGTTAGGGTCATAATTTAAGTTTCGATTTTGTCTAATTTCAGTTCTGATATCACATCAGCTGCATAATGCAAAATCGGGGACAACACAAGTTATATATTTGTTTTATTTACAGTGATTCCTACCTCATTATCGTGTACTTAAAAGGAAGTTAGAAAACTTATTGCCCCAGAAATAACAACAATCGCCATCACTCGCAAAATTTAGTTTCCAACGTATTAAACGTATTCAATATACGGTATTGTTTTTTTTACCCATGCTATTCTTTAAAACATTACAAATACCTTCCACTTCAATTAAAATAGATTGTGAAATGTTCCATCATTGATGGAAGTATACTACTGAAAAGCAAAAGGTTTCTTGGCAACTGTCCTAATTATGTCCCCTACCGTGATGAGGGGTATACTGCTTTGTACACATCGGTCGACTTAAGGGCATGTACGACTTTAGGGCGAATTACCCTATCCCTTTTGGTCTATTCAGTTATATTCGGGCGCCTACAAAGAGGGGGTATCCAGAATATCAAGTACTTTGTGCAAATTAACAGTGTTATGTTTGTCTGTAGTTCAAAACGTCTCAGACCGACTCTACATAATTATGTAGAATCAAATGATGTCATTTGGCATCGGTCTCGGCACTTTCTTTAAACCTCTGATTCTACTCACATACAAATCTGAGGCATATTGGTCTCTGAAGACGCTTGTTGATACATTTTATACATTATAGTTGGTGAATATCCGAGTTTGTAAACAAACTTTGGTATTTGGCGAGTGTGTTTTGAATCACACGGCGCCTTGACTAATTGTATTATATCTGTTGGTTTGTAATAAAGCAGGTGCGCCTACCAATGAAATGCCGTATGTATTTTTTAAGCCAACAAACATGCAGAAATCTAAAGTCGTATATTTATTACATTTAGTTGCCATTTGGGGGAAATAAATACGACTGGCATGCGTTAGTGGGTTGCTATAGTCACAAATATAGAGAGCTTTAAAATATCTTACAACGGTATATTCGTGCATATTGATGTTGATCCATGCAAAGTTTAAGTACACAATTATGAACATGGCAAACATATAACATCAGTCTTGTTAATTCTAGATTGCCCCTCGTACTTCAACACCTTTAAATCTCGCGCACAGTGATAAAACAGTAACAGGTGGGTTATTAAGTTACTCTGATATATCTGTACAATGGAGAGATTCCTAACCTTCTATTGGTATAATTTAACAGCTGATATATTGTCTATATTTATAACACCGTTTATATATTCTAATAAGCGGGGAGAATCACGAAGACGCTTGGCCATGAGCGTAATATTCAATCACAAACTAAAGGACCGATATTGCACGATTTGCTCGCAGCAATAGGTGTGTTCAACGCAAGAACCTTGAAATATATTCTCAAACTATGACCATGTCTCCTAACTATATCAACAATGTACAATTGTATCTTGCATATACTATCTGGCAATTCATTACAAGTATATTACCGGTATTACTTTCTTGCACGACATTTGCAATAAGTGTTCTATAAATATACACCGGTATGACTTAATTGTGTGTTGGTATTATGTCGCCTGGGTAATTTCACAAGCGCAGATGCATTTTTTGTTATTACTCCTAAAGGATATTGATAAACATGATGTACTTTAATTCCCAGGAGCAATATGATAATTTAAATTTTCCTACGCTTCTATTACAAGAGCTAAGTTTCCGTATCGGTTCAAGCAGTCAGCTCAAGGTTGATGATAATTTCGTTACTTACATATATGTAGCAATGTTTTACGAATACATTCGCATCTATGGAAGTTGCTTTTGCGGTACATTGTCTTTTTAAGGTTCCAAATGTGAATATTTGAAACACATTGATACGACTTAGCACCTGGCTTAAACGATTAAAATACGTAGAATTAAAACGAAAATATGTAATGCTCTTGCAATTGACTAAATACGCGGAGTACAGTATATCAGACCATTCTGTGTGCCCGCACAGAGCACTCCAGTCGGCTCTCGATATATAAGATGACATATGGGTGTACCATTGACCTTTTCTTGTTCAAAGTTAAGTTCCAGTTGACTCAAATTCAGACTAAGAATGAACATAGCTTGTCCGGGTCATAACTTTGTCAAGTATCGTTAGATGTTTTAATAACTTTACGATATTGATCACATCACGACATGGCTCTCTAAAGACCTGTTTCCTAGCAGCATATTTTGTAGGGATTGATTAAATTCATTTGAAAGCATAGAGACCTTCTAGATCAGCAAATATTTGATGCTGGTACCAATGGTTGCTTCTAAACACAACGGACAATGCTTTTCTCTGGGATTCATCAATTGACATTCCATGGTTGAGAGGTCTTGTGTGGCTGCACTATGAAATCTAAAACAATATCGATCATAATTTTCCCACACACATCATCATTGTGGTCAAAATAATAATTGAATCCATGTTTTCATTAAAGTTATGGATTGTTTTTTGTGGACAATTACACTAGGAGCACGTTATGTCAGTTACGCATTCTAAACCACCATTAACCGTGTAATGATATTGCACGTTAAACAACCACAGATTCACCATCAAGAAAGCGTAAAACGATCATCGATGACCATGGAATTTCTCATTCCATAAAAATAATAAAAAATAAATACCCGGGAGGTCAGGCGTCCGGTTGAACATGCCGCTTTCGTTAATTAAAGTTATATGTTACGCTAACCACTGCAGCCACACATTGGTTAAACATTGTTTTGTATGGTATGCGTTCTTTCAGCGTTTTTGTACACAATAGTTCCAAATATCAATAAGAAGTATTTTGTTTTCAAAATTGGTCTAGTTTTCGGGAACAAAAAAATTTAATGTATTTATTTCCTTGCGCAGATATATCAGTGATTGTATTTGTCAACGCTTATGACATCAATAGCTTGATATTAAAAGTTGCTCGTGACATTGATGCTTCACCGCATCCTTAAGGAGGTCCGAGCTACCTTGTGCGTATGCGCGAAATTTCAAAATCGTATTAGATAAGAACAAACATGAATTGTAGTTTCAATGATGTTATGATGCATATGAATGTTAATTAATGACAATAAACATAATACTATTTCACAAAATAGATTTTTAACTTTTTATTTTTTGCGTGTATGAAAAGTGGGTGGGGATCGGCAAAATTGTGAATAATCTGGGTTCACAATAAGTCCCTACAATTGTGCAAATGTATATGCTTACAAATGTATATATTATATGTAGTGCATGGTTTAGTTATATGAAGAAGCCAAACTTTGAAATATTTTTAATAAAAAATCATTTCATAACAATATGCAAATTAGGTTAATTTAATGCAAATGTATTCATAGTTAGTACTCTATAATGAATAGCACCCAAAAAAGGCTGGTGACCCCTATTTTTTATTTGACTAAACTGGTGTTCTCTTTGATACTCAGCTTATGGCCAATTCTAAATTATATTCGGACTTCCGCATTTAACGCACATGAGGTTACCACTGTTAGGAGGTTGTCTTCTCAAATTCACAGAGTCTGTATATTACAAACATGAATTGGTTCGGTCAACTGTTGCAAAAATCGTACACATCTGAATAATCCACCTTTGTGGTTTATACCAAATTTTCCCGCCTTTCTTATTATCCTGGGCGCACTATACTGTGACGTAGGATAAAACGCTTTTATTGATATTAATATAAAGTTTAGTTTGACCTCCAAACGTTCATTGTAATCAAGGTTGACACATTCACTTGGGATTGTGTCCACTGACAGTTCTAATACCTCTCATTTTGTACTTTCGTGTATATTTTCTGTTGGTTTGTAATTGTCAACTTGTATGTACCTACTTTTCAATTGTTTGTCTCAAAGTTTGTTTGCGCTTTGTATGGCAATGAGCGTCGTATGTAGAATTTTGGACGACGACAATTGAGCACTTGCAAGTAATCCAAATATTTTAGACATGTATTACAAATTTCTCAGAATGATATAAAATAAGCCTCGACAATTTTGAGATATCACACATAACTTTAAGAAGCAATATGTTATAACTAATGATGAAATGATATTTTATGATTTATGAAGTTTGTGTCTGGGCCTTTAATACATTTTGAGATACTATTACTGACACTATTGCCTCTTAGGAAGCTTAATAGCTACTTTAGTGTTGCATGAAATGGTCCCGGAGTGAGGTTTTCTGCCGCTGTAAAGCTGACAGTTGTGATTATAAATTTCCTCCATTATATTTCTCCCAGACTCTTTTATCATGTTCTGTGGAACCTCTTCAGACGTTTTTCGTGTTTCTACAGATCTTTTATGTCTGACAACGGAATAATTCTTCCTGAATTTTTATAATTTTGAATGCGATACCTTTTGTCTGCGGCATTATCTAAAAGTATAATTCAGTCATCGTTGGCTTTTTTGTTCCGACAAATTAAAAAGTATGGACAATTTATATAGAGAGTAACGAACTGTGGACATAGGATAACCACAATATCGTGATATATAAACGTTCTTAAATTATTACGAATCTAACAGAAAAAAATAATCATTAAACAAAGACAGCGGAGCAACCAGGCACAAAGCAAAAAAACAGCGTTTAATTTATTGTTAGCCTTGCATGAAAGCGGCCCTGGCACAACAGTTACGTTTAGTTATATTGTAACGAGTTGGAAATGGGGGCTTACCATTTTATCCTACTTTAGTTTTCATAGCATTCTTGACTGTTCTCTTTAGTCCATCCTAATTCCATATTTATTGTATGATTTTCCTTTTAGCTGCTTTTAATGATGCATGGAATAGCATAAATAAGTGTTGACCTTTCGCTAAGGACCGATCAAGCACCCTTTATACCGATACACGCTCGACTATCGAAGTCTATTTACTTTTGATGTAATTTCTTCGTCACCTGTTTTCGCGACCTGATTGATCCGTCCAGTATTTCACGTCATGCCAACTTCGTCATCCTAAATCCATGAATTTATGTATTCCTTAGATATTAAGTGTTTGTTTGACAAATATTATAACGTCCGAACATGTATTTTAACCAGAATATCGGTAAATATTGTCCGAGCACATTTGTCCGCCCTCTGTTGGCTTCCATGTTTACTAAGTTGCCAAACGATTATAGAACGTTTCGCTGTCGTCTTTCGTCAATTTGCCTTAATTCAACCCTTTATAACTGTTTTATGTTATTTAACTGCTTTAATTATGTTTTAGAATATTTCATGTGGTTTTCAAGTACAAAAATGTATTTATTCTTAGCCTGTGACAATTTATTCGCTTGTGACCAATTTTTGGTCACAGTGACCAATTTTACCGGTGTGACCATTTTTTGGTCACTGTGACCCATTCTCTCATAGTTTGACCCGTTTTGGTCAATTGTGACCAATTGTGACCATTTTTTCACACAGTATAAAAGGACCGATTTTGTGACCAACGAGGTCACTTTTGCCTCTATACATCACTTAGAACGTCCGAGTTTTACACCGAACCTAAGCTACCGTAAAATACGAGTAGTTCGTATTGAATACTTTTCTAACATTACCTGTAAGTGAGTTTTAAGCATTTTCAAGCCATTTCAAGTTAAAAAAAAGTGTACCAATTCATTCTGTATGCATTATTCCAGCGAATAGGAACGGTTTTAGACATTCGTTGAAATTGACAGCTATAATTATTAGATTTTAGGTCTAGATTTAAGTAATTAAGTATTGGCCCAAGTGTGTATCACTGTATTTATCTTCATATTTTTGATACTTGGATCCTTAACCATTAAAAGTATTTTATTGACTGTATATTTACATGTATGTTAGAGTATATTATGACAACTGATGAGTAGAGCCATCTGATTAGATCTACAAGACCAACATAAAGTACAGTAGAAGCAATATAAGTCTTGTTGTTTTATTGGTTAAATATCTAACGAGTTGAAGTGCAAGTCCATCCTAACCAAGTTTACACTGAACCCTCATTATTGAGGTGAACATCATTTCGACAAGAGTATAACCCGTTTTCACTGAACCCTCATTACTGAGGTGAACATCATTTCGACAAGAGTATAACCAGTTTTCACTGAACCCTCATTACTGAGGTGTACGTCATTTCGACAAGAATATAGTCATCCTGAGAACAACAAAGAGTCTACACACCCTCATCACTGAGGCGTAACAATATACATGACTATTTTAGCTGTAAATCGTAATATTTTTAATTCTTTGCTAAAATTCTTTACCTTCCACCAAAACATTTAGCCGTTTATTCACTTGTAGACGAAATGCGGACAAGTATCCGCACTGATCCACTTTCAAACGTTTTGGAATTAACAACAAAATGGAAATATATCATTACAAGTTGACGGGCTGTTCTACATCCGTGTTTAAACAATTTCCGACGTGGTATTTCTACTTGTGAACACAAACACGTAAATTATTCATGTTTTGTGGTGATGTATCTTTATTGTCGTCTTCTATGCTAAAACATACTAATGATGTTTAGTTTATGACATTATTTGAAAAGAAACCGGAAGTCTCAAGGTTGATGTAACCCATAGACACGTGTCGCAATCTGTGCTCTCGTATTATGTGTGCTTCGATCCATACTCTGAATAAACATGAACCAAACCAGCAATTGAAATGAATGCATATATTGCTAATGTCAATTGTCTCTTTCAATTTTAGGATTTGTTGTCTAAATTTTAATAATCGAAGCGAATCCCACTCAATAATACCATCAAGTCTCTTCCAAAATGCATCTTACAATTCACCAGGGCATTATCGCGAAGACACTCCTGAAAGATAAGAAGTTGTTGAATTGTGAATTCGCATATCATTCATATTTAAATATTCCATTCAAACTTGCAAGCAGAGATGTACATGCACCAGCAATATTATATGATGGAAATGTCAATATTGTTGGAACAATATATTAAGTAACGCTGAAATGACATTTCGGTATTTTATGCGTTAAAGGTGCCGACTCATAGATCGGGCTAATATTTTTGTATAATAAGATTTTCAAACCTTACCAAGTATTTATGTAAAAAAGGCACTAACTGTGGCTTTATGTAAGATTTGAACAGTATAAACCACTATCGGTATTAATACCCTAAAGAATTTTGGATGTAAAAATACTAAATAATAACTACAAAGTGCCGATATTTCCCAATTTATTAATGATGTCAGTGCTGCAACTATACAAAAATTACGCGAATATTTGACAGTTTTATTTTTGCAATACACCAATACGTGAGGCAGCACCATTAACAAGTATGGATAACTGAATTTACTTGGTCATATCAGTATATAATTATTATTGAGATTAATATTGTTATTACATAAAACTTATATGACGGACAGTGGCTATGTTATAAAATGACTCATTAATGAATACATAGCTAAACAAGACGAAAGCAGGTGTTCTAACAAGGGAAACATGTGTGCCAGCAGCATATAAAAAAAACCCTATGTGCACACATTTATGTTCTTACTAACAGTATAGTAGCATCCGGCCACACTTTGTGAAATATTCGAACACATACTAAAAATCGGACATGTGTATTATTTTGTGTTCTTTATGTTTTATGTCATGACTTTTATGGTGTCATGTTTAGTGGTTTGTGAGTCTGTCATTCTGTCGAATCTAATTTGTATTAGAGTTTTGAATCGTACATAGAGTATGTTTGCTACATGCAAATACTTTATGAGAAATACGAGTTTTTGTTAGCTTGTTCGTATACGAATTACGCGTTTTATTTAGCTTGTTCTTATATTGAATTATGAACTGTTTCGGTTGAAGTAGATTAGTAAGATAGGAATGGATAATACCTACTGATTGAGCACGTCTTTCTAAATACGAAGTTAATTTGGAGACAATATTTATTAGAAGAAACATGCAAATTTAGAACCATACAAATGTATAAGTAAAATGGATAATATGTGTTTACTTGTACGTTGTACTCTGTGGAAACAATATTTAGGCAGACGGCAATTAGATGCAAATGGACTAGTTTAAAACATGGGCAATTACGCTAAGTCTTACACTATCGCTGTATGTATTTAGTTAAAGGGAGAAATATCCGCGCTTCAATTTATTTCATTCATCTAAAATTACAATTTGATTATCAGTAATTCTCTGTAAGAGGCAAGCATATTTTGTCGAGCCCGCTTGCGGTGAGCGAGACATAGTCGCCACTTTTGGTGTATGTGCGTGCGTGCGTCCGTGCGATTTTGTCCGGACCATAACTTTGTTATGCTTTGACCAATCTTGCTAATATTTGGCATGGATGTTGATCTCTATGGGAAGGAGTGTCATGCCCAACCCCAAGGTACCTATCTTAAAGGTCAAGGTCACTGTTTGGGGGGTCAAAGGTCAAATTGAAGCTTGTCCGGACCATTACTTTGTCCTACATTGACCAATCGTTCTTATATTTGGCATGAATGTTAACCTCCATGAGACGGAGTGTCATGCCCAACTCCCAGGTCCCTATCTCAAAGGTCAAGGTCACAGATGGAGGTCAAAGGTCAAATTGAAGCTTCTTTTCCGGACCATAACTTTGTCATAGATTGACCAATCTTTCTTATATTTGGCATGAATGTTCACCTCCAAAAGGCGGAGTGTCATGCCCAAAACCCAGGTTCCTATCTCAAAGGTCAAGGTCACAGTTGGAAGTCAAAGGTCAAATTGAAGCTTGTCTGGACCATAACTTTGTCATCTTTCTTATATTTGGCATGAATATTAACCTCCATGAGGCGGAATGTCATGCCCAACCCCCAGGTTCCTATCTCAAAGGTCAATGTCAGTGTTGGAGGTTAAATGTCAAATCGAAGCTTGTCAGGAGCCTAACTTTGTCATACATTGACCAATCTATCTTAAATTTGGCATGAATGTGAAGGCTAATTTAGGTTGTAGCCATTTTTCAACTTGGCCGAGGCTCGACATAATTTGCCCGAGGGCACGAATTTCTAGTATTCTATTACACTTAAAATATCATGCATGAGGCACATAATTTAAAGATGATAATCATTATTTAGTTTAAATCGTACTTTTCAATGATGTACTCAATTTAAATTTGAGTAGACGACGTCATGAAACACTTAAGAAATAATGAATACGTAGCTATGTTTTGTTGCGTGATAAAATATAGGCACGTGTTTGGATGCGTAGTAATTAAATCACGAGTGCGTAGCACGAGTGATTTAATGTACGCATTCAAACGAGTGCCTATATTTTATAACACAACGAAGCAAAGCTCGTATTTATTATTTCGATTCTAACATTGCCATTCATAACCCTGCCAAAGACAGGTTGACGTCAAACTACTTTCTTTCCTAGGAACGTTACCGTCACCGTTACGTCATTTGTCATAGTATATGACGTCAAACGTGACGTCACCAATCAGCTATATTTTATCGCGGTAACAAAATATGGTAAGCTCAATATACGCAAGGAAGGCAAATCACACTTGCTATGTTAGAATATAATTTCACGACAATGTGACGTCCTCAATCAACAGTACAGTACATTCTTTAGGAAATAAGTTTTAATTTTGCGTAATATACCGGTGAATAAATTACGGTTTAGACTTTATATGCGTATTAATTAATCATGAAGGCTGTTTGCATGAGTGATTAATAATGTTAAATAAAACACACCATGTACATGTAATCCTGTACATACGAGGATCGTTCAATAAATTCTTAGGCTGGGTTCTAAGTTTTATACCCAATGGAACATAGAAATACAAACTAGATCACATTAAACTACATACTTTTGGACACAAGTGCAGAAGAAATTGTGTAAACATATTTACAAAAAAATGTATAGCTAAACTATACACCTAACCGCGACCACCCTACAGCGCTATTCATATTCTGACGCCAGCAACGTTATTCACGTTTTGCGTTTTCTCAAACGGTAAGCCCGAAATGAAATTCTGTCATTACTATGGTAATAAAAATGAACTTACCAATTGTAAATGATTAAATAATCTACTTTCATTTCTTACGTAATAGTAAAAACATATTAACTACATTTTTAAATATTAAAATTGGCGGATCGAGCTAAGCTGTTTCTGTTAGTGCTGCCTCCGTTCCAGTTTGATAGAAGCTTCTTCCAAAATCCAAGAAATCGCGTTTCACAATACACGTTGTGTTTTCCCTGTATAGTAGAAAGTGGTATTGGATCTGATGTTTAACTCAATAACCGTCCACAATAACAATTATTAGACTTATTCAGTATTCGTCATTTTCTTCCCGGCTGGACTTTCATGCAAAGCTAGCAATTTGTATATTATTCTATTTGTACCTTTCGTGCTATTCCATTTCTATTGAGTGATGCCTTCCATGTCCAATTTGTCATTATCTTTTGGCATAACGCCTCATATTTCAAGTTCCAAAGATAAGTTCACCCACTTCTTTCCTTGTCTTCATTGACCCTGCTTTTCCATATAGCGTCATATGTAAAACAAATTCGTCTTTTTCATTTCTTACCCCCATGAGAATAAGTCGTATCGTTTCACAGAAGACACTTTGAAATGAATGAGTATCAATCAAAACGAATTAACCCATATACCAGGAAATGTAACAAAATTCTGTACAAACTCTTGCACATATCTACAACGCAAAAGAGACAATGAAACGTAAATGATGTAAAACTGTAGAAATAAACAATGGGTTTAGTTATCAACACTGTCAATTTGCAATTCTACAAGACGTCAAAGTTGTTTAACAAAATGACTCTATTCATATTTCTGAATATGTGCAATATTTCCCATGGTTACTTGATATGGTTAATTGGATACAATAAAACATAGTAAAATATCGGGCAGGGAAGGCAGTACTAAATTGAAACAACCGGGCACAGAATTCATAAAAACAACAAATACCACAATTACACGACACAATGCCCAACATACAGCTGAGCGATAAAATGAGCTAACCTCTGAAAGTCCAAGTACCAACTGTCAAAAGCAGAAATACCTAGTATCAGCTATAAGAAAGCTAAATAACATAGTTTCAACTATAAATAGGCTAAACACATAGTTTCAGCTATAAAAAAGGTCTAGTTTGTTAGACTTGTTTCTTTGAAATACTATGCAAGACTTTCTTATTATAGTGTGTTACATACCAGCGTTCTTTGATAATGCAACATTATGCGGTTCATTTTTTCAACCATTTTGCTTGCGCATTATCTAGGGAACTCAGTTACCTGCAGATTTCAGCTTTAAATATTGAAGTTAGAATAATTGTCACATAATCTTATAACCTATCATCGCGCTTATTAAAACATAATATGTTGTATGAATAAAGATAGCAATTTACTTTATATATAAAAATAATATTGTCATATAGTTAGTACTATGTTGACATATAATATAAAGCTTTAATTATCCTCTGATAGTTTTAAAACTGCATGTTGCATCATGCCTTAGTATAAAATTGTATGACAATGCTCATACAGCCTTGTTGCACTCACATGCTAACATTCTAAATGCTATTTAGAGTCTAATAAATCTAAAGGAAACCCCAAACTAAAGATATTTGTCTCATATAAAGCAGTATGTGTTAAGTTGATATTTCTGTTCAAATGGAGATTGTTAATGCACTTTGTACTCTAGTTGCATTCATTTTTTACCTTGTACAATGTGATCAATAATGTCAAAGTTTGAAATGCTGTTTTTCACTATTCAAATATGCAATCAGCGAACAACTAATGTCCCCACGACAATTTGCAAGCAAAATTGTAAGGGTTTGGTAAAACATGGACAATTGTTATTTTAACTAAATACAAACACGATTATTACAGCGAAATCTGATTGTAAAATGTCTTAGTTTATACTAATTTATTTAAGGTCGATTGTGAAACAAGTTTTTCCAACTTATATTAATCACTCTCGATACCTCATTCCTGATGTTACCCATCGTCACAAGGGTAAAATGTCTTATAACACAGACATTCTGTATTAAAAACTGTAGTCCATGTCGGATGTAGAAAGGACATTACGGAAATGTATCCTTCAATACCCCCTCTCTCTCACACAAATAAGCGTTGGTGCTAGCTTAAGTCTGCTTAAAGTTATACCATCGTCGTTGTGCTACCATTATGTCCAAAAATGTCAAACATGGGCACGAAAAGGATTGGACGTGTTTTTGTATTTGAACGTGGGTGTTCTTTTAAATCCACGAGCGTAGCTTTCGCTCCCAACCATTTCTTTCTTCTCTTTTGTCTCTCATTCAACAAGTTCCTAAATAAATTGAAGTAAATCTCTTTCATTCATATTTACTAACACTTCAAATATGCATCTTTGCACCGGGGACACATCGCGATGGAATTAATTCAATGAAAAAATTTAAATTGTTCATTTGTACAATCGGACATCACTCTTCATTTAGTGTTCATAACTTTAATCACAATTTCGGTTATATTGCGATGGAAATGTCAATATGGTTGGTTATTGTAAGTAGCTCTGCACTGGCCTACACTTTAAAAACATTTACGACATATTTTCAAGAAAGCACACCGCATTATCGCATTTGGATTGATACGAATTCATCACTTTCAATCACACTTGACTGAAAAGAGTTCAATAAGGTTTTTGTGTCATATATATAGAGTAATTAAAACTTGACAAAGTACTATATATTTCGTGTTTGATGGTATGAATAAGGTACAGGAACTGTGGTATACACGATATCATTTATACCGGTATTCAAACCTAATGGAAATTCATTCGCCCCTGTTTCGTTGTTGTCTTTTTGTGGCCGGTGGAAATCATAAATTATGTTGCTGTAGGGATGAGCGTTTTGCTGTCTTGCGTGCACTTTTATTGGGCCAAGTTGGCGCGCTGGGTTGGATTTCGTAGCAGTTTAGTTTTTCTATAGATTGCTGCCTTCTCTGTCCAATTTGATATTTTGTCTTTGTCATCTTGTTAATCTTTTTATATTAATATTGTACATGCAATTAGATTATGCCTTGCTAGAATTCTAATCTGAAATCACTACAACGAGTTACAGGATTTACTTTCGTTCATTATTACTAGGTATCAAATAAAATAGGTTTTTGGGTTTCAAATACATTTAATGAGGTATAACTATAAGATTGGATTTACATGTTTTCATAGTTACGCTAATGCGTTTTCCAAAAAAACAATTGTTTTTTTAGATAATTAAATTTCTGGATTCCTAATATTTGAGCAATCTAAGGCACGCATTATTTTCTTATTGGAAGCACCCTTAAAAAGGTGCAATTCAATTTCATGTTTGGTCAATTGAAATTTTAGACAGACCGTCAAATTAAACAAAACCCCTCAAAATAAGGTTTCACGTCGCAACATGGTGGTCGTTATGATAATTTTTAAAAATGCTTAGTAGCGTTTTTTGAAGTTTATGGTCACTATATGGACAATGGGAGGTAATCCGTAGGGAATGAGTCGTAGAGTTATCAAAAATCGGCGTTTTTAACCCTATTCATTTTAATATTTGTTTACACTATTTCTGTCTGTATGATAAGCACTAATATTTGAGCACAGCAGGTACACAGCAACTTTAACAACATGAGAAACGCCCAAAGCACACTTGGAACACAATTTGCAACTTTGAACGTTGTTGGTGTCATCATTTGTTTATTCTGTTTGCGAACTTTGTGATCAGTTTGTAATAACATTCTTTACACATATATCCTAGCAACATACGTCGGCGTTTTAAGCAATATAAAACACGTAATGACCAAGCCTTATGCATGCCTACGTAAAACATTTATCATGTGAAGTCAGAACCCATAGTTGAAATAACTAGCGTATCAAGAATAGGCTGCAAAGCTCTCTTAGTGAATATTTGTAATACAATGATACCAACAACTAAGCAGTAAGCATTCAATATTCACTGTCAACATGTTTTACAATATGCCTGTTATTTTGTTGTCATATATTTTTTTTAATGTTGGAATGAACTAAATCGATCTTTGTTCATTTCTGTTTGTTACATGGACGACTCGCATACCGTAATTTGACTTGACGTCGACGTTGTGGTGGTACCATTTAAGGTTTTGTACTTGTAAAACATCTTCGAGGGACGTTATAAAATAAACAGGATTAGGGCCTTCGCGGATAAAGTTTTCAATATTATACAAATATCATTACATACTATTGATTGGAATTAAATTACAGAAAATCGATGTCCAATTTATCCGATTTATCGTGCAACACTTTCATGTCAGTTCATAATAGTTCATTTTGGAACCATGGTAACACATACCCGGCGCAGCCCATCAATAACCATTGATGTCGACAACCTAATGAGAACTATGTTTAATACTATCCTATCATTAGTTTTGAAACATCACCTGAACATTACATGTTACATGTTGGGCGTTGATAGCAAATATTGCGGCATTTGAACGTTAGTTGCTGAAATAACCAGAAGTTGAACTCCACCAGTGGCAACGTCGTAACGCAAAGTGACGTTACCAGAACGGTTACCAGAAGGAAAACGGACAGATACCGAATTCTGTCAACAGCAAGAAAACATACCCTTTGCATCGTAAGAACCTATCGTAATTACATCGAAATATTTCATCAAGTCGTCAGTTAGTTTTAGAATTACATTACTGAGATCTTATCAAAATACCAACATTTCATGGTATAATACACGCCCGTATGCTCGATGTAAGATCCGGAAAAAATACATGCGATTGTCAAAAACGATGTATGTGTGTGTTACGGGAGTGTATGTATTCTCATTGTCACTATACGCAGCGTATCTTATACCTGATGAAAAGCGCCAACGCCGTGTAAAATAGTGTTACGTCTTTGACGTCGTTTTGTGACACTATTCAGACCATGAATTTGTTTTGTTCATAACTGTACTGTATGTAGAAAAAGGGTTCCGCATTATGATGCTATATATTTTTATTTATATATATAAATATGTTTAACCATGCGGTTTTTAGGACAATAGTCCTGTTTATTTAATGCTAACTGATGAGATATTGAGTTCTATCAGTGAAATAAAACCTTTATCAGTCACTGGTTATCACCTACAATGTGACTGATATAAGCTCCGCCCCCTCACAGGGACTACTTAAATTTTAACCAAAACTCAACACTAAACTATCCGTAACATTTTTATTACTGAACGGAAACATGACATTTGGGGGTTCATATTCTTAGTTAGACCATTTCCTACAATTTGGTATATGTCATGATGCAAAATTCTCAAAAAAGACGTTTTCACAGATTCACAATAATCCAAGATGGCGGATTTTGAATTATGAAAAATATGAATGGAATAAAATACTAGTATTCATACGCCTCCTAACCACAGTGGTTATTTGGCATAAATAGTACCAGTTTTGACACCAGATAAGCATTAAATAAATAGAATATGTGTTTGTTTTGATTGAATATGGTTAATATCTCATATTGTAGTGAAATGTTTTAAATATTTTCACTCGCGCTAAGCGCTCTTGAAAATATTGAATTTTATTACTTAACCGATGAGACATAAACCATATTCAATAAAAACAAACAAATATCCTCTACTATTTTTTTAATGTCCCTTGTTCATAATGAATTCTGATCTTTGGAATTCCGGTTTTAAGTGTCGTCTTTACTGTTCTTATAATGTCCGTTCCCAGAGGATACAATGATTATTCCACCATTGCAGCCGCTACAGACCTTATTGAAAATACTGTATTGATGCAAATAACCAAATAACAAAAACAAACAAAGACGTGTACAACAAAAACATTGTTGTTTGGAAATGCAAATTGTTGCAGGAGTAGCAATAATTTTGTATTCAAAAATCTTCCTTTTCCGTTATGTTTATTTTATTTTTGCTCCTATGAGCATTTGATATCAAATGTAGAACTTTCTAGAATCGAGTCTCTGCTTTAAGACAATTTAAACTGGATGTCAGCAGTTTTCAATTTCACTCGGTTTAGGTACATAAAACAATTTTGATACAATTTGATGTGATACATTTCGTTTAGACACTCAATAATTGTGGTGACGATAGTCAAAGTGAATATTCATTTTAATGAATAAAAGACAATTTAATTCGACATACGGAACTTTAATTATGTTTTCGTGAAATTGGAATTGTTTTTCATTATTATAAGCAATTTCCTTTGCAATTTTCGAGGCATCTATTACGGCATCAGACGTAATGGATACAGAGTATGTGTTCCAAGAATTTATAGTTATTAAAACCCAGACTTAACGATTGTTGATGAATAAACTACACTAAATGAGTATCATTTTATCCTACGTCTTTAAAAGAGTTAAACACACTGAAGCTTAATAGCGCTTAATTATATGTAGAATACGTTCTTATCTAAGTGTACCACAGATTCTAATCTAAAGGGTGTAAGAAAAGTTAGTTCCAGCCAGAAGACATGACGTAATTTTATTTTACCAAACTCAATCTAACGAAGTATGGAATGAAGATGAGTCACTACATCTAGGGAACAATCGAGTGATAACTGTCTACATTTCGTTTCATAATAGAATACTTCAAAAACTTTTATCGTATCAAAGATGGGTCGACAAACTGCAAAAATGAAACATAAAGTCATTTTAGACATTGATGTTGTATATATACAATACAATACTATGATGATATGACGATGATATTTTGAATGTTGATTAATGTCGTATGCAGAATCTTGAAGACATTTTGCTTTCTTTCAAATTGTGGCAACAATTGATCAGAAGTTTAATTTACAAGTCAAAATTTAAAAAAAAATGTGGTGATTGATATGTTGTAACTAGCCCGCCGATGCAGTTCGTAAACTAGCTATACCAAGTTGCTACAATGTGACGGTGTAGGTCCGCTTAGAACTTACTGTGAATGATTGTTATGTGTGTTGGTGCTGGTTATCGAAGTATCTAAGATAATATTATAGTTACCCTCAAATGAAAACCCCATGTAATTCTTAAACACTTGCAAATTGAGATAGGGTGTCTGTAATATAAATGTAATATTAATGTAATATTAATGGTGTTAATTCATTCTTTTAAACAACATATTTCCTAATGCGTATTTGATAAAAGAATTATGAAGAATTTAAATGTGTGCGTTTCTTTTATATTTCCGTAAGTGCTTTGATAAAACAGTACCCGTATGTATTAGTTCTCATTCATGATTGTTGTAAAAAACATCTCATAATTTGAAAAAGATGTTGCAGGGCATTCTGGTGCAAGTTTCCATGGTCATAATTAATGTTTGCATTTTGTCCCTAATTTTGAGTAATTAAAACTATAATTGAGGAACCACGTTGAACTTGAGAAACTCATTAAAGCAGATTTGTATCAATTCAAAGAGGCGCTGTAGTTAACGTAACAAATTATTACAGATTACCATCGTTATGTCCGTGTAGACGATGTGTGAAGAACATGTCTTAATATCGAGAAAATGGACAGTTGCTTGAGGAATTGGCTTGGTCTGCTTTGTAGCCGTATGTCATTGGTTACGTCTTCACACCAGATTCTTGTACTACTTTGTCATTTGAGATTGCATTTAGCATGAGATGATGTCTCACATTCGTATAACAAATTATTTTAGGACGATTGTGAAAAAATTCCTCACATCTAATATTGATCACTCTCGACTCCTCAGGTCAGGTGCTATCCATTGCCATGCCATGATGGTATCCATTGCTTTTCAATGAGGGTGTGAGATACAGAGGTCATGGTGATATCCATTGCCATGCCATGAGGGTGTGAGATACAGAGGTCATGGTGGTATCCATTGCCATGCCATGAGGGTGTGAGATACAGAGGTCATAGTGGTATCCATTGCCATGCCATGAGGGTGTGAGATACAGAGGTCATGGTGGTATCCATTGCCATGCCATGAGGGTGTGAGATACAGAGGTCATGGTGATATACATTGCCATGCCATGAGGATGTGAAATACAGAGGTCATGGTGGTATCCATTGCTATGCCATGAGGGTGTTTGGTACAGAGGTCATAGTGGTATCCATTGCTATGCCATGAGGGTGTGTGGTACAGAGGTCATAGTGGTATCCATTGCTATGCCATGAGGGTGTGAGATACAGAGGTCATGGTGGTATCCATTGCTATGCCATGAGGATGTGAGATACAGAGGTCATGGTGGTATCCATTGCTATGTCACGAGGGTGTGAGATACAGAGGTCATAGTGGTATCCATTGCCATGCCATGAGGGTGTGAGATACAGAGGTCATGGTGGTATCCATTGCTATGTCACGAGGGTGTGAGATACAGAGGTCATAGTGGTATCCATTGCCATGCCATGAGGGTGTGAGATACAGAGGTCATAGTGGTATCCATTGCCATGCCATGAGGGTGTGAGATACAGAGGTCATGGTGGTATCCATTGCTATGTCACGAGGGTGTGAGATACAGAGGTCATAGTGGTATCCATTGCCATGCCATGAGGGTGTGAGATACAGAGGTCATAGTGGTATCCATTGCTATGCCATGAGGGTGTGAGATACAGAGGTCATAGTGGTATCCATTGCTATGCCATGAGGGTGTGAGATACAGAGGTCATGGTGGTTATCATTGTTATACAATGAGGGTGTGAGATACGGAAGCAAGTTTTCGCCTTTATGCTGAATGTATAGAAAATAGGGACATACTTGTATATTGCACCATTTACACTCGGTTTCGTACATATATAATTAATTCAAGATTGAATAGATGTGTACTTAGTTTCATTTTTGGGTTAAATACGTACGTACATAAATGAGACGGAAAAAATAATAAAATATTGTGTACGTATTATTGATAACCGATACATATTCTGTAACATATTTTATTTAAAGCGATGCAGATATATTTTACATTAGTCGTATACTTCATCCAGTCAGGAAACACAATGACCGAACAAAGAGTATACCAATTCATGGATTTAATCTCTAATTATCCATGGCATTCTAGAACCAACTACTTGAGATTTGTTACTTATCACTATACCCATACCGATGTCTGTGATTGCCTCCTACGGTTGATATCGAGAGTTTTTCTTATACGTGTGTATATAGTGTGCATACCCTTGACTTGATGTGGGTGTTATTTTGACTAGCAGTTTGTAAGGCCAAACCATTATTTGAAATAGTTTATCAGTGAAGCTTATATATGCTTTTGTTAAAATATATTTCGAATATAGTCTATAATTAAGCGTTTGCTTCATGAATAATGGAAAAATATAATAGCATAGTGACCGTGCGCATGTATTCACGAAAAAGATTTATTAGTCTCCAACCAACTTGGTGTTTATTTTACTTTATTAACAAACCGCGGTTTACCGCACCCTTTATTGCTCTGACATCAGCGTGATCTACGCAGCGCTTTCAAATGACTTTTTAGATAAAATATAATTCATAATTACGGTGACGAAAAATAAAACGACCAGTCGTTGTAACACTTAAATACAAACTTTTACATTGTAGTTAATATTGGGACAAGCATTCCTGATCTGTCTTTCGAAATCGATATTTTAGCTTATCAAATAATATTTCCGTAATTTAAGGGGACAAGATTTACACCAACCGAAGTCATAAAATGATCCCTTACATTGCTTTCACGGAAAGGGCACAGAGAGATCGAAAATTTGTTAAGTTGAATCGATACATGAGAGAACCGGATGCGTGTTGAAAACACTGTTGGTGAACTGAAATGATATAAAGCACTTGCAAGTTGCTACTTTATGGCGTCACCGAAGACATATCATTTCCGATGTTGTTTTTAATTGTGCTACATTTTTGTGCAGACAAAAATATGAAACCAAAGTTTGTTAATATACCTGTCCTTACTTATTTACTATACATTAAAAATAATTTCGAGATACCCCCTAAATTTAACCAATATTGGATATCGTAGACATAGGAATAGACATCGGGATAAATGACAAATGTCGACTACTGAGGTCACAGGTACGTGGGTAGATCCAAAAGTGATGTGACTGCTCCCATTGTGTGCTTATCGAAATGTGCAGTAATTGATTTCTGATTAACATAAAACGTCCTGCGGTATTTGATTATCATAATTGAATTATATAAACTTTCAAAATATAGCAATGACGTCATGTCGCCGCACATGAAAATAACGGTACGTTTTTTTATTATCATATAAATTTTCTTTCATACATTATGTTAAAACATAAATCGCCAAATCAGACGACAATTATCGGACGTAACCTTACAACTGTCTGCTGTTTCAGTGGCATCACCCAATTATAAAACTCGCAAATAAACGACCAACCAACTGGTAACTAAGCGAAAACAATGCAGATTTGTGCCAAAAAGACGCTGCGCGCAGTAATGCATTTTTTTAAACAAGTTATTAAAGTAAACGTAGAAACTTTATTTCATGATACACACGGCGACGACATAGGCTCGTATACATGTAGTATAAGCTTTTAAGGGATTGCATTGATCGAATCAATGTCAACAGATGGCCGGAAGACTGGAGTGGTAGCTCCGATAAGAACACCAAGTTTGTTTCTGACGCCGTAAATGCAGTGGACGTTTCGATAATGCGACCATTGTGTTTAGACTCAGATTTTACTTGTGGTACTATCCAGATGACACTTAAAAATAGTTTTAACATGCCGATAGCGTGTGTCGGCTGGGTTGAACAGTTTTAAAGGACACATAAATGGCTGCATGAATTAAGGAGTCTAAAAACAATACATGAGATGAAATTATCAGGAGGATTAGTGCCACAGAAGTAACGTCATTATGACGTCGTTGGTCAACGTCTGGCTTGCGGCGATGTCCGTTAGTATGCATCATGTATATGCTAATATCTCAATAATTGTTCAGAGCATTTTCATGACATTTTGGTATCATATTAAAAATAGATTCATGTAACTTTGTGTCAAGTTTGGTGGTTTTTCTTACATTGTGGACGATTTTATAGCATCGGTGACATTACTTTTGGATCAGCCCACGTATATTTCAATGAAGAACACAATGTGCATCATTTAAGTTTTCTTTCGAAATTCAAAAGTTCATCAAATCGTTAAATGGATGTGTAAAGTGGTCGTATGTATGAGTTGTAAAACTCCGAATTAATTTTATGTTGTCAGATTGGGTTTTCAGTGTTGTTATCAACATATCAACCCATGATGGTGTGATGTAGTAACATTGATACTAGTTATTTTGCTCAACCTTTGGGGTTGTTGCGATGGCCGAGTGGTCTAATAATCTCGAACTTTGCATTGCTAGGAGAGAGAGAAAAGTCTGGGTTCGAACCTCACTCAATATATGTGCAAGCTATGTAGACAGCACATTATCAGTAAATTATATACAGGTTGATCCAAAAAACATGACCAATAAACAGTGCGTAATAAATAAATTACTGTTTAAAGTATATAATTTCAACTTTACTCAAAGCACATACATGTAAGATTAAGTCAAATAAAACTTTAAACCGTAGTTTCAACAAACAACTCTACAAAGGCTGGGCGAAGTGACCACCACCTTGTTTCATAACAGCGTAAAACGACGTCGAAAGTTCTGAATGACGTTGCTGTACACGCTCATAGAATGTTCAATAGTAGTCATGTGACCACAGGTAGTGACGTAGCATCTGGCGTTCTTGTTATGGTTTATGTATGATGAAGGGATGTTATATAGTTATATGTAGTATTGTGAGTGAATGATGTGTACATGGCATATTGTTTGTTTATTTTGTATGTATTAAATAAAAATAATCCAAACAGGTAATTGTTGTGTGGTCACTATGACATAGATTTACAAAAAATTGTATGCTAAATGATACTTTAAAATCAAGTAAAGTGGTTGGTTTGGGATAACACTTTTTCTTCTTTAAGGCCCCCCATAAGAAAAAATCCAATGGACTAAGAGCAGGCGAATGGCGAGGCCATACATGCGTTGTCTTAAGAGCAATCACCGATCACCAAAATATAATGTCCATCGTAAATTGTCAAGCACAACATTCGCCGTATGTGAAACAATCTTTGCACCAGTCATCATTTCAATTCAATACATTAGATTTGTTGTAGTGTTAAATAGATAGATAGTTTATTTCGAAAATAAGGCAATATGCCCATGATTTCACATATAATAAGTACATGCATTGACATAATTATTAACACAAATATACACATTATAATATAAACAAATCATGCATGTATACATATTATTATTTTCGATTCCGGTACCAAGTATATGTGGAGTAAGTGGAAATTATCGGCAATAATGAGTTATATTCCAACATCACTGTAACTTTAAATATAGTTTTTTGCATGACATTAGTCATGCTACTACGTAGTCTCAAAAAGTTAAAAGTACGTAATTTATTGTGTATGCGTAGTTTGTTTTTCGTACAGTAGGGAGAAGAGTGCTAACGTACATAATATTCTGCATCTCTTCGTTTAAGACTTTTGTAAATATATTGAGAAAGATTAATAATAGTATTTCTATTTTCAGATGACATAAGTTCTACAAATTTAGGGATATTAGGTCGTTTCCAAAAGTAACGTTTGATGTGTTGTTTTCGTATTTCATAATATAAAGGGCATTCAAGTATAAAGTGAAACTCATGCTCTAATTTGTTACATAATTGACATTTTCTTTCTGATTTAGGGATTTTCAATGGTTTGTGCCATCGGCCTGTTTCAATTTCTAGCCGATGACTAGATGTTCTAAGTCTGCATAGTGCAGTATTAAATTTTCTAATATTTACAATATTTAAATATGGTTTGAAACCAAAATTTGCAAATAATACATAGGAGCATGCTCTGGAAGAATCACGTAGTTGTTCGTTCCATAGTTGTATAAAATTATCCTTAACTCTAAGTTTAAATATTTTAATGAAGTATTTGGAGTTTCCAACTCCTTGAAAGAGCCATACATTGTTAAAACCAAGCCTTTCTAAGATTATTTTTACGTTTGAGGCCCAGTTGGTTTTGTCAGGATGTATTTCCATATCATTTAGCATCATATTATAAATACATTTTATATACCTATTTTCAGAACTATTGACAATTTTTAACCAAAATCGGATTATATTAACTAAACGGCTTACTTTGAATGGAGTTCTTCCTAATTCACCATAAACAAAATTATTTTGAGTTTGAGTTCTTACTCCTAGAAGTTGTTTGCAGAATTGAAGATGAACTTTTTCCATTTGTGTTGCATCTAAAAAAACCCAAATTTCTGATCCGTAGTTCAAAATTGGAGATATCAATTTATCAAAAAGTTCCATTCTATGTCCAACAGATACATCTGCAAATTTAGAGAGATAAAATTTCAATTTGTATATGGCTTTCATAGCTTGACCACTTAATGCATCAAAAGTTTGCTTAAAAGAACCATTACTGGTGAATACTATACCTAGGTATGTGAATTTCGTAACAATTTCTAATTCTGTTCCATTGTATATGAATCGTGCATTTCGTACACGAAAACCTCCTTTCTTGAAAATAAATACTTTAGTTTTCTTTACATTAACAACAAGTTTCCATTTATCACAATAATTTGTAAGAAGATTTAACCCTTTTTGGAGACCATCCTGCGTATCAGCAAATATAACAATGTCATCAGCATATAATAACAAGAATAATTTTAACATTCCTATATCAATACCTTTGAAACCGTTTAAGATCATGTATTGTTCTAGATCATTAACGTACATAGAAAATATAAAAGGTGATAAACAATCACCTTGTCTTACTCCTAAGAAACACTCGAAACTATCGCCCAGTTCGTTTTTATATTTCACCCTAGATTTAACATCTGTATATAAGGACTTAATTATATTTAACATTTTCCCTCGCACACCATACTTAATTACATGTAGTTTGTAAAAAATATTTTGCCTTACTAAGTAATCGAATGCTTTCGTAAAATCAAAGAAACATACAAATAATTTACGATTATCATTCAGTATATGTGTAATTAACCCGTGTAAGATAAATATATTGTCACATGTACCCATATTTTTTCTGAATATATCATTCATAAAACCTCTAACATATCATTGGGATTTTCTGTAAACATTCTCATCCACACATCACAATCCATTGTGTCTCTGATTTCGACACATTTCTTCTAATAAGCTTTCTGTATGATACTGATGACTTTGGATTCAGGTTTTCAAGTTTCCTTCGATCAAATGCATGCTTTTTGTCTACTTTATAATACACATTTACAATTTCTGCACTGTGTGTATGAATGTACTTTTTCTAAAATTGCGATTAAAAATGCATGAACACTACACAAACTCAAGTGGGGTAAATGCTTAAAACATACATCGAGGATCTTGCATGAGTTCTCATTACATACGAGTTTAATAAAACTGGTATGTAATGAGCACGAACTTATGTAAGCTTCTATTTATCACATTACAAAATGCACATTATTGTTCAAAAGGATGATGTACGCTGCATATGTTTCAGCCAAAATTCAGCGGTATAATGAGCGCGACGTCATGGCGACGTTGATATTATCCTGACGTCATTGACGGATCAATGCATGGATTGGCTAGAGTCACGTCAAGCTAATTTAAATATTTATTGCACAGTCTGGGAGTGCCGAACGATATATACGGCACGGCTTTACGGCACTCCTGGACCGCAGGTTATGTGATAAATCTAATTAACAAACAGTAATATATCTACTTCATACATGTGAACATTAGGATTTACACTATTACCAATTCTTTCAAGCTCTACAGATTATTGGCCTGGTATGTGGGTCAATATATCCTGTAGGCTTATACCTCCATGGTAATCAGACGAATTATGTTCCCCTTGATACAATGTCAATAACCTGCATAGATAATATTGTACTTTTACTATATACACTTAACCGATTTAGAAACGCAACTATTTTGGGGGTCAGTATTTTTTGTAGTAATTATTATTTAAATTTTATTGGAGTATAAACCAATGAATAGGACGCTAGTCTTATGCCTGGTACGATTTTCTACGAAAAAATACTTCAATTAAGCCCATTACGTCACAGTGGCGTCATTTTATATTATTTACACGTGACGCGTGAGCAAAACCACTGGGCGTTACGATTTGACCGACAATTTATAGTGAAACGACACTCAAACAAAAAAACATAAAATTAAATTTTGAAGTGCGTTGTATACGGTGCTACGCTTTTAGGATACAAAACATCCTGGCGCCATCGACTTGCTTTAAGCAGTTATGTGACGTTTTAGCATGACAAAGTAGATTAACTGTCGTCTGTCGACGATATTTAGACTTGCATAGTGTTTTGAAGAGGCAGCTTACACCTACGATTGTCTGCGTCAGGTATGCCGACGATACAAGAGCGTAAACATGATGGCACCAAACGAATGTTTTTTAAAAGACGCCACTTACAATTTGAAGGCAATGATGCGTACGATTAAGTAATTTTGCTAAAATATACATTCCTTAACCTTTTGATTCATGTTTATTATGACCCATGCTGAAAATCGCTTCATTGTGTCTGTCTTCTTATTTATCTTGACATATTCCATTATCCACTTCCGGTTACGGGTTTGAGATGCCATAGACATAAGAAATGTACATTCTTAACCATTGAACACAATGCAGCCTATGCTAGATGGGCAAAACTTGATGAAAGCTCATGTTGAGGCTGTGGAGGTCATTGCAGTTTTACTCGTGAAACGGAATTTGAAGGCAGACACATATGACCGTCAAGAAGTGCATCATCAGGCAGAAACTTCTGAACGTTTGGATTGATACGTGTTTTCCTCATAGATGTGTGGAACAACGTCCTACAACACTTTATTTTCCCGCCAATGAGGCAAATAGTCCAAGAGCTGAGGGCCATTTATTTACAATTCTTGTCCAAATCTATAACTGTTATGAATTGAAAGCATATAGTGTCCAGTTTGCGAAAATCCATTTCTTACAAAAATCTGCTGTCACAACGCTGAGAAATCCAAGATGGCCGCCAAGATGGCCGCCAAATTTTCAAATTTCACTCCTGTGACATAATATACATACTATAAGTACCAATTCTGTCTTATAACATGTTTTATGTGTTATTTTTATAGGCAACATGTTGAAATACATAAATCAAGCTCAAATCACGATGTTTTTAAATTGAATATTTGAAAATCATGCTTTTATGACGAAAAAATGACTAAAAATCGGTAAAATATGTCATATCGTTTACTATAGTTAATATACTTGTTATATTTTTGGTCAAATAACTATCCCAAATAGTTCTCATGGTAGTTATACAGATCTTACAACATCACATTTACTCTACTGTGGTGTGGTGGTGAGATTTTGAAGCATAATTTGTATTAAGGTGTGTGGGGTAATAATTTTACCCCAAAAATGAAATTTAGTTTGCCATTCAAAAATTGTTATTTTGAATGTGACATTTTATTTGCGTAATATAACTGTAATATTAATATTATTTTGTGTCTTTATGCATGTTTTATTTCAATTGTACTATATTGAAATATTGCTTCCAAGTATAAGACTGGGGGAAAATCACCGCAGACAATGAAGAAATATGGACTACATCAGATTATTAGAATTTGTCCATGAATGTCCCTTTGCCAAAAATGGTTCCAAAAAAGTTTTGCCAGGCAAGAATCATCGCTTTGCTAGCTTAATTAATTCATTATCATTAAATCAAGTTTAGATTAATTGCTTGAGAGACCATGCATGTGCCTTCCAGAAATCCAAGATGGCCACCGAAATGGTCAAAGGTCAAGTTAGAAGAGTTTAACATACTTCATTGGCCATCAACATTTTTGTTAATAGACTTACGAATACTAAATAAGTTTTATATGTGTCAATGACACAAGTACATGTATATGTATCTACAATATGCAGAATGATGACTTTATCCAGCTTGGTTAAAGGCTACGGTCATTGTTATGGGGTAAGGCTACGGTCATTGTTATGGCCAACGTGTCAAAAATTTTTAGAAATACATGTAATGGGTTCTTGTTTTTAATGCAATTTAAAATAACATACATGTATCTTGATTCTTATTTTTATATAAAGTGCACTTCTTAATTAATACGATTATTTTCTGTATAGATAAGGAGATAATTCCAACATGGCATGAGAAATGGCTGTGCTAAGCAGTGCCTAACGCCTTGATCAAGAAAAGGCTGTATGCGGCAACTGTTGGTGATACCTAGTGGGACCAGAAATAGGTGACTAAGCAGTGTAAGGTAGAGCCCATAGAGCCTGAGTAGGCTTTACCTAGCAGTACAAGGTACCTTATAGAGCCTAAAAGGGCTGTATCCGGCATTGGTAGGTATATTATAGAGCCAGATATGAATGTACCTGACAGTCGTATATGCACAAGAGAGCAAGAAAATGATGTTTCTACAAGGGATAGATACCCAGGAAAGCCAGAAATGGCTATATCCAGCTGTTGAAGGTACCTCAGAAACCCAGAAACTGCTGTATCCTGCTGGGGTAGGTACATAGGAAACCAAGAATTGGCTGCATCCGACTGTGGTGGTTACCACAGAAACCCCACAATGTCTGTATCCGACAGTGGTAGGTGCCTCAGAAACCCAGATATGGCTGTTTGATGCTGTGGTAGGTACCTAAGAAACCCATATATGGCTGTTTGATGCTTTGGTAGGTACCTCAGAAACCCAGAAATGGCTGTTTCATGCTGGGGTAGGTACCTCAGAAACCTAGATATGGCTGTTATATGCTGTGGTAGGTATCTCAGAAACCCAGAAATGGCTGTTTCATGCTGTGGTAGGTACCCCAGAAACCCAGATATGGCTGTTTGGTGGTGTGGTAGGTACCTCAGAAACCCAGATATGGCTGTTTGATGCGGTGGTAGGTATCTCAGAAACCCAGATATGGCTGTTTGATGCGGTGGTGGGTACCTCAGAAACCTAGATATGGCTGTTTGATGCTGTTGTAAGTACCTCAGAAACCCATATATGGCTGTTTCATGCTGTGGTAGGTACCTCAGAAACTCAGATATGGCGGTTTCATGTTGTGGTAGGTACCTCAGAAACCCATATATGGTTGTTTCGTGTTGTGATAGGTACCTCAGAAACCCATATATGGCTGTTTCATGTTGTGGTAGGTATCTCAGAAACCCATATATGGCTGTTTCGTGTTGTGGTAGGTACCTCAGAAACCTATATATGGCTGTTGCATGCTGTGGTAGGTACCTCAGAAACCCAGATATGGCTGTTGCATGCTGTGGTGGGTACCTCAGAAACTCAGATATGGCGTTTTCATGTTGTGGTAGGTACCTCAGAAACCTATATATGGCTGTTTCGTGTTGTGGTCGGTACCTCAGAAACCAAGATATGTCTGTAACATGCTGTGGTAGGTACGTCAGAAACACAGAAATGGCTGTATACGGCTGTGGTAGGTATCTCAGAAACCAAGATATGGCTAATACATGTACATGCTTTGGTAGGTACCTGAATGTACCTGGCACTGTTAGGTACCTCAGCCAGCCAGAAATGGCTTGACTTCAAATTGATAGGAACCTTGTAGAGTCTGAAAAGGCTGAATCTGACCGCTGTAGGTACCAATAAAGCTACAAATTGCTATACCTATCCGTGTTGGGTACCACAGAGGGCAATAATTGGCTGTACCTGGCAGTGAAAGCTATCTCAGATAGCCAGTTATGAATATACCTTGAAGTGTTAGGTACCTCAGAGCCAGATATGGCTGTCTCCAGCTGTGTAAAGTAGGAGAGCCAGAAATAGCTGTACCTGGAAGTGGTAAGTACTACATAGAGGTTGTACCCGATTGTGTAAGGTATCTTAGAGAACCAGAAAAGGCTGTTATCCAGAAGTCTTAAGATCCTCATAGAGGCATAAATACAGAGCCCGGCAATGGTTGGTATACCTCATAGAGCCAGAAACAGGTGTACTAAACTCAAAACAATCAGAATAAGTTTCACCCAGAAGTGTTGAGATACCTCAATACAGCATAACATATGTATACTAGGCAGTGTTATGTACAAAAGGGGAAAACTGTAGCATACCCACTATTTTTAAACGATTTTAACATTTGACCATTTTTGGAGGCCATTCTTAGATTCCAGTGAGGCACATGCATGGTCGCTTAAAATGTAATAAACTTTAGAAGCTTATGCAAGAGCTGATTGTTTCCTCACAAAACCCGCAAATGGTATTTTTTGTGCGCATGGGCATTCAGTATGGGACAAATCTGATTTGGTCCATACCTTTCGTCATTGTCAGCGATGATTTACCCCCCCCCCCCCTACTATTTGGAGAAATAAAAACCTATACACTAAATTTGATATAAATCAAACATATAGATACAGAATAATATTAATATTACAGTTAAATGTTATGCAAATAAAATGTCCCATTCAAAATGATATTTTTAAATAGCAAACTAAATTTCATTTTTGGGGTTAAATTATTACCCCACCCACTTTGATACAAATTATGCTTCAAAATCTCACCACCACACCACAGTTGAGTGAATGTGACGTTGTGAGACCTGTATAACTATCATTAGAACTATTTGGGATAGTTATTTGGTCAAAAATACCACAAGCATATTAACTATAATAAACGATAAGACAGATTTTACCGATTTTTCGTCATTTTTTCGTTATAAAAGCATGATTTTCAAATATTTAATTCATAAACATCATGATCTGAGCTTGATTTGTGTATTTCAACATGTTTCCTATAAAAATAACACATAAAACATAATATTAGACTGAATTGGTACTTACAGCATGTATATTATGTCACAGTAGTGAAATTGGAAATTTTGGCGGCCATCTTGTCGGCCATCTTGGATTTCTCAGCGTTGTGACAGCAGATTTTTGTAAGAAATGGATTTTCATAAACTGGACACTATATGCTTTCCATTCATATCAATTATAGATTTGGACAAGAATTGTAAATAAATGACCCTCAGCTCTTGGACTAAAAGACGCCTGATTTTAATAGCAGGTTGCAGCTTATAAATACACTATTAATTTTGCGAACTTGACATTGTCGATCAATACATTTCGTGGTTTGGTTTTGTGACCATCTAAACATTGATTACAATGAAATTTGCACATCTATGACTTCATGTATTGATTTCATTACATGTAAAATTTCAATAGAATTGAAGCACTTTAACTGACTTAAATTTATGAAAAACCCACTGTTGCGTTTTTAAATCGGTTAAGTGTATGTGAGTATCAAAACGTACTTCAAGATAATAATATATGACTTAGTCACATGTTTATCGTTAATAACATTGCCGATAGGTGGCATTAGGCCTTCAGTTTTCCATAAAGGCGAAATATCTAGTATACATGTAATTATTTTATTAATGACACATTTCTCTGTACATTAAGCCATTTTACATAGACGCTTTCCACAAACATTGCTCCCAAGCGTGTGTAATATATCTGATTCAGTTTCTGTAATATTGCTATGATATTTTAAGCAAAATAATTACCTCAAGAGATTAACCAAATTTAACACAGTATAATTTTTCTGTTTATTTTCCCTATACCATTAGAAGATCCACGTTGTGGCAGTAAACTTAACGTATGGGATATATATATCCGCCTTATTGGGTAACTTGGTGTGTTAGCGTACAATTAATCATTATGTACCTTTTGTGCCACACAAAATATTCGAATAATAACACAAGATGTACATACATATAACAAATGAATGTAGTACTGAATGTTTATGGTGTTAGGATACCATTGTTTTATTTTTTTATTTTCTTTCACTTATATTGAAATCACGCTAATTCAGCAATTCTCAGGAAAAGCAATGACTCGTTCAATAACTTGCTATTAAGGGAAACATCATTCGGACATTGACATGTTCTCGGGGCGATACCAGCTTTTGAATTGATCTAAACCAATTTAATGCAATTAAAAACAGCAAATGCATTTTACTAATTATGCTTTGTCATCGAATAATGGCAATAACTCGTGTATTTATGTAGGAACTAGAATTTGAACTTGTTACATTTTATGTAACAAACTCCGCTTCATTGACAATGTTTTAATGTTTTTTGTATGCACAAGCCTCTCCATGTTATCAGTTAATTTGTTACCCTCAAGCGAACAAGTCGCATTTAACACAGATGACACCCACCATCCTCACCTCTTAGATGACATGGATTACATTAAACAACTTGCGCAGGAAATGCTGCAAAAACGTGCAAGATATTTCAAAAGCACTTGTAACATGATCTCGTGCATCCACAAGAGAGGATAGCCTTCAAGACGATAGAGATCAGTTGCAAACACAGACTATATTTTAAATTAAGAGTAAAATAAGACTCTGTAACCAACAGCAGGTACTACGTAAGATTATTTTACACGTCCGATGTTCAGAACATAATAACATATATTCTATGATAGGCTGTATCATATTTTAACGTTTACTTTAAAGTAAGTATATACTGAAATTGTCTTATGCAGTTTGCTAGGATGTTCATAGTTGTACGTACTTTGATACACTTTTCTCTTTGTTTGTATGAAAGCCACGTGTCACCATCCATAGTAACAGGATCTTGATGCCTTAACTTATTTCTTTCAAACAACTCCCATGCAATCTCCACTAATCCCTCTCCGCCTTTCATACGTTATGGATACATGATTTACATATACAATTTACCTCAAGTTGTTGTTAGACTGTTTCAATTGTTGTTATATGTATATCTTTAAAAATGTGCAACCCACCAGCGTTCACTTACTACATGCTGAAATTACATCTACGTGTTATCTGGCTAGTTCCACAACTAACATCTAATTCTACACCCAAGGATAGCATTGTTGAACTTCGAACTGTATTTACGGTATCACAAACACTCATGGTGTTCTTGTCGGAGCTACAGCATTCCTTCATCCCCCTCTGGTGACATTGATCCGATCATACACGTCACTTAAAAGCTTATACTACATGTACACGGGACTATATTGACGCAGTGTGTATCGTAAAGTGTTTGAAAGTGACTTTCAGAACATGTACAAAACATGCATTCCTAATAACTGGATTGGACTGCTCTCTTGCCTGAAATATTATACCTTAAAGTTATGTTGCAAATGCTCCACGTACTGTTTTTGTAATGAAAGTCGGTATAATACTGATATGAATAACAAAGATCGCGGTCCAACGATCTCGGAAACTCAAGACTCTTCTTACCCGAAATGATGGCCAAACTCGTGGATACCCAAGTACCCGGTTACTCTCAGCTGCTCTAGCATATATCTTATATAACTTGCACAAAGAAAAGATAAAAAAGCCAATCGGACAGGGGTGGCAGCGCCCTACAGACAGAACAGCATAACACGAAGGACTGAACAGCTACGAAAACTCAACATTCTTCTCCGACAGTCTGCGGCTTCAGTCAATCAAATAAATCCGGAGCAAGAGCATGTACACCAGACCGAACCAAAAGAACTAACGCGTTTCACAAGGACAACCACCAAGCAACACAAAACATAAACAATGCACATGACCTTTTGAAAGAAACAAAATGGCTAATGCTTAACATCGAAACTGCTTATTGGTATATAGGTGGGTGATAATAAAATGAGACAATGCTGTAAAATAATGACAATCAATACTGATATAAACAAGAAAACTTGTATGATTTTTATAAACTATATCCTCTCTCTGTCTGCTGATTTTCTTAGTTACCCATTTATAACTTGAAGTGATACCAGCGATTTCGCAACCTTGGGTACAGCGACCTGCCGCCCACAGTTGACGTCAGTGAAGTCATGAACGTAAACGGATAACTATTCGAACGTCACATTGCTCCAATAAATCGCTGAATGTCTCTTTTCGTATTATATAAATTTACCATTTATTCAGTATTTAGCACGGAAGAGAGTTTGTTTGTATAAAAACCTTTTAGATGTAATAGAATATCAAGAATATGTTAAATAATTATTCGATCATTATCATTCTGAAGACAGCTTCCGTGTATATCTACCGCCTTGATGAATAACGTTCAAAACCTGTGCTTGATATACTAAAGTTTATTTCCGACAAAAATAACATTTTGTACTAACGATATGTAAGTATACTTCCAAGAGACTTCTCTCCCGATGCCAGTGTCATCATTTTAAATGTTTGTTTAGACTTTTCTCCTAGTTTGTGATAAAACTGTTTCTTTTCAAGTGGTATGTTACGCCGAAATATGACTTGGTTTTCGAGTTGGTACTGTTAGTTTTCACGTCATATATTTAAAACTGACGCACTTACATTAAACCATTTAAATCCACGGTTATTCAATGTTTTGTCGTCATGTCCATGTTTTTTGACAAATGTTGGAGGAATAGTTAATAAAATATTAGTCGTATGCTTTTCCATATCATACGGATGATGTTCAGCGACATAGCGCGACACCTTATATTTAACGTTCTATTAATAAATCACTACACATGGGAATTTAATGCACTTAAACGAATATTATATTTTTATGGCTAAAACAAGTAAACTTGACAAATTATAGTGTTTGTCTTATTTCTTTGTGATCACCCACGTACGTAAAGGCACAGTGACCAATATGTTTTTTGTGGGTAATGTTGTTCTTTTATAGGGCATCCATCTTGGTACGTACACATATGACTGAGTCAGTTTTATTATTTATGCTTTGTCCTCATTAGCTTGCTTTACTAAACCTTTCATTTGATCAGGTATTAAACGAAGTATGTAGAGCAAATACCAACTAAGTTATAGAATCAAATGCATATGGTTTAAGTCAGTAAAAAGCATATAAGGCAGACTAGCTCTCCATTATGATATTTTACTGAATAAGCATAAACTTTTTTCTGTAGATATTAAATTGAAAAGTTTTATGCCTGGAATATCCCATATATCATTGTATGATTTGATTTAACGGCTAGTCGTGACATGTATATGTTTAGAATGCTGAATATATGTTTCTACAAATGCTTTGTCATAAATTACAAAGCAAGGTTAGGTCTGATCTTTGGATTTCACGTTTCAGATATTTACATGAATTTACGGTTACATATATGGATTTTATTACAATAAACATATTTTGAAAGTGACGTATGTGGTCATTATTCATTATCCTTTTGGTTTAAATTAGGCATTAAACTTTTAAAATACAATCAAGAACATACTAAATAATCCCCTGATGTCTAGTTTCAGAAAGCAAATTGGTAAACTAGTAAACTTGTAATGATGCGTAATTTGAAATATGCTTCCCTTCATGACAATTTATTCATTCACTTAAATGTACTTGGCATGCAGCCTAACGCTTACCAGCTCATTTCAAACGCTTTGAATATCTCATAAATGTATAGCCTACGCCATTTTAAAACTTTATCATGCCTTTTGGTAATGTGTACGACTACATAAATACAATATGCGATGTCGTATCTAATAATGGCTTCTAAATTATCGGATATAGAAAATCCACTCAACTGTACACACGGTACGGCAACGTAGGATTAGTTAATATATAAGTAAGAAGGATTAGTAAATATACAACTATGAAAGCTTTCATCTTTTACTACATTCTGGCTTCGAGATCCTTAGAGACACATTTAACGACAAATAAGGGTTAGTCAATAAATAATTATAAAATATAATTCATTCTCCACATGCAACGACATTCTTGCTTTAAATATCCTTCTAGAACAATTTGTCAAGGAAATTATTGAAAACAAATTTGAATATACAATATGTGTACTTTATTTTCCAATTAAAATAATGTTGATAATATAATTTATACACACATGCGATCTTGGCTTTTAAATTTTGATCACAATTCCTATATAACTTCTCAATTTATTCTAAGACTTACTAAGAGCGAGCAACTTCAGATTACCTGATAATGCATGAAATATGTTTTCCTATTGAGAGCATGAGCGCATGGCCTAGGGTTATATTCTATGTTGCCTGGCAACAAGAATAAAATTGTCTAAACCAAGATTTGTATTCGCCATAACATCAGTGAGATACCAATTTAAACGATAATGTATAGAAAGTATACAAACACATTTATAGTTCCTATTAAAACTGGAAGTATTCTCAAGCAGAAACATAAACATGAGATCTACGCTTTTAGTTTTGGTTTATTTAAAATTTCGCTTGCGTTGCAACTTTCTAATGGAAGAAAACATGGCTTTGACAGAAGTTAATTATGTTCAGGAATATTATTATAAACATTTTCCCGAGAAAGTTCATCTCTATTAATCATGCAGCTAACGCAACTATGATTAAACAGCAGTGCACAATTTATGATCAATTGAATATAAGAAATTCTTAGAATAATAAGATTATTTGCATTTGCAGAAAAACGGTATTGTGCAAGTCAATTACGCCCTTGGGAACAGTAAGGCGATAGTAGTATAACGACGCATCTGGGAGCAATTCCGCCTTCTCCTATCCCCATGCTTTCTGCATATTGATGTTTTTTGGCTCCGCGTAAGAAGAGATAGTCCAATGAATGTTTCCTATAATTCTAGTAGCTTTAAAGTTTTAATAGTCAATTCTTCTTAATAATGTATTTCGTTGACGAATTTAGACCATCCATTCTACATTTGTTTCAATATTTCTACAGATCGTCGAAGATATCGTCCTCTGACGATGACACCAGCCTTTGTTTACAAATAAAAATGACAATCAAATGCATTTACGGTATGTATATGTGTTCGATCTTGTGGATAAAATTTTTTCATACATATATTATTCAATTTACACTGATAACAAGCGGCCAGTCGAACGTGCAGTGTTGACATTATCTATCTATTTGTTTATATACAAGAATTTAGCTCCGGTGATATATAATATTATAACTGTAGCCTTATGTATAATCAACCAAAGCGACGATAGCGCTGGATGAACAGGGTTTGTTTCAGAAGTCACCCAATAGTATTATCCACCACAGAGTGAATGACAGAGCCGCGACTGTTGTCTATTTAAGTTTCTAGTTCATAAGTTAATATGCATACATTACCTGCAATTATAATATGTATTGTACTGTACAAATAAATATCGAGATAATTTAGGCTTGACAAATATCCATGTTCAGGATTCAAATTGACAGGACAAGTTGAATGTTTGTACAGCGGAAATTGGATGAAGCATATGATTTGTTGTAATTGAAATGTGCAAAGTTTCATACATATCTATAATGTAGTTTTGACCTGAAAAAAATTAAGTCGTTCTCAATAAGCGGGTGCAAATAGTGTCGCCGGTGGTTTTTGACACTATGGAACATTTTCCAGAACTGCTGTTATGTGCATATGATATGCCTAATACCTGTCTACTATGTGTTCAAAGAACATTGTTGTAGCTTTTATAAGTACTGAAAAAAGTGACGTTATATATGCTGAAATGACAGGTTCGTTACTGTCACCAATGCAAATGACTAAACTTTACCACACGTTTAATTCTTACAATCGAGACAAATTTAAAAACTAAGGGTTTATATCGATAGTACTCGTTGGTGCAACCATTTTGCTAGATTTTGTCATAAATATATCAAGAAATAAGTCTCATACTGACTTTTAAATGTTGAAAAACCGATGTCGTCTATTTCAGCGACATGTTCAATACTTTACATTAAGTATGTAGTATAATCTTATGAGGTTGCTACAAATGTGTTTTAATAACATAGTTTACTTGTTTTAACATCATTTAATTCATATGCAAAACGTCAATGATAGAGAGAAATAAGTTTTTATCATATGTTGCCCTATCCATCGTAGACTGGAGAATTCCATATCAAACAGAAATGTTCGTTACCGGACTTTAATTGCATATGCAGTCAAACAATACTCATGGTTAATATTAGCTTTCCGTATGCTGTTAAAGATATCTAAAAGTCAAACTAATCGAACTTAAAGGGGCTTCATGATTGTACATCATGCACTATTTTGAAATGTTTGTGACTTGAAATATTCGTTACCATGTATAAATCTAAATCGGTAATAAAATCCGATAGTTGATTCAATTTTCATTTTAAAGGCTTTACATTTCATTCTGATGATATACTGCCGTCATTCATGCGGCTTGTACTGCCGATGATAGTGTTATTATGTCGTAAAGACTCATTTTACATAGGAGTGTTTATCGTTGTGAAAACCCCTTTCACAATTGTCGTACGACGGACGTGCGACGGGTCTACGATGCAAATTTGGGGACTATCGTGCGTCCGTCGCACAACGGACTTAAGAAATTTCTGCATCGTGCGACCGTCGTGCGACGGAAAACATAATCGTGGACCCTCGTCGTAGAGTTTTGGACATGTCCAAAAGTTTCTACGGCGGGTGACTGTGACTGTGACTGCGATGGACGCACGACGAACGCACGATTTGTTTGTGATTATAAGGTCAAACTAGGCACTAAGAATCCCACCACTATCGTGCGATGGACGTGCGATGGTCGTGCGACGGTCGCACGACAGTCTTGTGTATATTCACTATTATACGACAGCCGTGAGTCGTACGACGCTCGTAAACATATATGTCATTTTTCAAAATTCATACCCTATAGTACAAATCTAAGATAAAATCATATTCTTAGACAAATATGTGTACTTTGGAAACAATACAATCTCTCTATAGCGACACACATTGAGAAACATAATATTACAGAGGTTGTTGCTCTGGAGAGGTAAATGTGTATACATATGAGCCAGTCTCCAGGAAAACCTGCTTTTTTGACAAAAATATTGATTTTGAGATTTTCAATACTTATAAAGAATAATCATATTGAAGCAAAACGTTCAAGAAATTTTGTTGATATCTCGAGTTTTAAGGAAGTTACAGCTGTTTTTGTAGAGTCACTATTCAGAGATTTTTGTGTGACGTCACAAACGTCATTCGAACATTATTTGACGTAACTGTAACAAATACTTCATAATTAAATATGTTGATGAATTCTTGGCATAAACTGTTCAAAATAGTATCACGTGTTAGAATTATGTTTTAATTTTTAAAATATATATCATATTCGAAATTGTTCGGATTTAGAGAATGGCTACTACTGTTTTAATCAACTAACTCCTTGCTTTTCTCAATCGGAGCACTTTTCCAAAATTGGTCGCCATAGCAACGAAGTATGTGACTTCGACATAATTCATACGAAAATTCAAAGCTAAGATACAGCACTATATGGATAAATTTTCTAAGATAAAATCAATACATATGTATTTTTTCTTATTTTAGAGCTTTTTCAAACCTTGTTACATATAGTAATTAAATAATGTCATTATAGCAGGTTTTCCTGGAGACTGGCTCATATTAAATTGTTTCTTCTCGGACAACATGTTATTATTGCTTAAGAGAGGTTGTTGCTTAGTGGAGGACTGCTCTAGAGAGGTTGCATTGTACATACATATGATAGATGCATTCAGCTATAAATTAAGATCTCGAAGTTGCCTGAATGTTCCCATACATGCATATCAACAACATACTTTCATCACTTAGCAGGTTATAAAAATATCAACAATCATGTATGTTTTTATTCCATAATTAGTTACATTTAAATGTATACTAATTAGTAACAATATATCAGTATATTTGAAGACTTTAAACACGATTTATTAATTCATACATAATTCCAACATTTTATGCACAAGAAAGTCATGATTTGAATCAGGAATCAACTCTTCTCTCTTTTATAACAAGTGGACATCCAAAATATCTTGAAACAAACACTGCCTAAAATATGCCGCGTCTGACACCAGTGGACCGCAAAATGCATTCTTATCATTATATTGATTATGCATACATGTTGTTTAATACTAGTATTTAGCAAGTTCCTATTTGCAAAAAAATATTATTATTCGAAAATTAAGAGTTTGGTTCGACGTTTTGATTAAATATATCCAGCTGCTGAAACTTATTTTTTAAACCAGCTAATAGTTCGACCGATGAATGCTATTGTCATACGACGGACGTACGTCGATCGTACGACGGACGTACGTCGGTCGTACGACGGACGTGCGACAACTGTTCATCGTAAGGCTGTCGTGCGTCAATTGTTATGTCGTGCGACCATCGCACGACCGTCGTACGTTCGACGTGCGACGGACGCACGATAGTTCACTAATACGCATCGTAGAGCCGTCGCACGTCCGTCGTGCGACAATTGTGACTGCTCCACGAAATTACCCTTTCCAGACGCAAGTCGGTACATTTCGACATAGATTCGCAAGCGTCGTGTGACGACGAAATTCCTACGACAATTGTGAAAGGGGTTGAAGGTAGGCATTTTAACACACCGAGTTATTACCATTTCTTAATAGTCTTAATTAACAATGATAATCGAAATGATTGTGAAATTTGGCACTTATGACGTTGTTGAACTTGTCATTAATGGATATACAAGTTTTTATCTAGCTACTTTGTCTGAGAGATATCTATCCGACCATAATTTTACAACATACTAAACTATACATCGAGCTTGTTTGACATGAAAATTATTTGTTTTCAAAATTTAGAATGCATAATGTATATAACAGAATATTTAAAATACAAACTTCATGCAGATTAAATTGCTTTCAATGGGTACATCTAACTGTTATTATAATAATTATTGTCATTAATATGAGTTCATCGAATACGATAACAAGTTGTATTTGAATAATTTTGTAGAACAATAACAATATTTAGTGTTGTTGCAGTGATTATTTTTTCTGTAAAGCGAAGTACCAAACATTTCACGGTGACACATTCGCACAGGCATTATCTGAATCAAATGCTCAGACATAATTAAACATTAAATGTGCCATTTCTATCGTAAAATAGACTATGCACACTCTTTGATCAGGACATACCGGAGATTTAACTTGAACTGCTTTATAAAAGTCTAGGCGAAGAGTAATACGTGGAGTATAAAGCTGCAGCGAAATGTACGTTACTATAATGTGGCTTTGAGTACGATTACATATCACAGAAGCCGATGCTAACAGTGAAGTAGATATTATATAAGATACGGTCGTAATTTAGATCTAAGCAAGATAGTTAGGAATACCGGGTATACTGTTTGCTTGCATATACATTGCAAACTATATATACCAAAAGAATGGTTACAGACATTTTAAATGTATAAATTCATACTTAAAAAATAGTTATCATAGTAACTAAACTGTGGCAATTATATTGATAATTTAATTATCTAATAAAATAATGTCGTACATGTTCTTATTTTACGGACCATTAGCTAAGGAGTAATTGTTTTTGGTAAATAATGCTTCCTGTCAAAGTCCTATTGTGAAGAATAGACGTCTGATGCATTGTTTCGTAATATGAACTAATGCACAGCATATGTAGCGGACTATGTCAGTTGTCCTACATTATTTGTAACATGCTCATCTAGTACTGGATTTTTTGGTGATGCATATAAAAAGATTGGTTGTATAGCAACCATGGAAGACTGATAATTATTTTCTTTTCTAGACAGGGGCCTACGCTAGTTTTTGGAATAATTTTAAACATCATTAAAAAATAAAATTTATGAGCTGCCGAATATCGCATTTTAATTTTTTTTGTTATTCTATTAGCAGCCATTTTCTAGTATCTTTGCTTCAGTGCGGGATTTTAACACAAATTTTTAGATCCATTAGTGAATTCAAACTTTGACCAAACCACGTGGACACGCGTTATCGTAAACCGGATCTTATCCGTTGGGCTTCGCCCAACGTATAGTCCGCTAATAAATAACAACACATGCTCTTTAAACTAGTTTGACGACAGGAAATGTCATATAACGAACATTTCAAATTGAAATATACATTATCATAATAGCTATTTTCAAACACTCGAACCAATGTAACATAACGTCATCTTGATAAAGCAACTGTGTTTTCTTGCTGCCGAAGGTTGTAAGTTTAAAATTATTTTTATAATAAAGCTTAACGAACACATTGAAAATTTACTTTTTTAAATCACTGATGTGTACCCGCTTATTGAGAACGACTGATTATGTCATGTGCAGGCCAAAACTTCATGTAGTGAACATTTCTGCCAATTTATAAATTATTAAGTTTCAGTTAGGAGACACTTGTTGACAGAATGAAGAATGAACAGATATATAAAAGTGCATGCGCCCCGATCTCCCAAAGCAGCTTAAGGAGAAATCCGATGGGTGCTATTATTATACCTCAGCGAAGGCAGGAACAGTTATCAAATGTCAATTCCTTTTATCTTTTAAATGTTACCAATATATGCTATTTTATTTAATGCTATCTGATGAGATATGGAGTTCTATCAGTGAAATAAAACCTATATCAGTCACTGGTTATCACCTACAATGTGACTGATATAAGCTCCGACCCCTCACAGGGACTACTTTAATTTACCAAAATCTCAACACTAAAATGTCTGTAACTTTTTTATTACTGAACGGAAACATGTCATGTGGGTGTTTTTATTCTTAGTTAGACCATTTCCTACAAGTTGGTGTATGATTTAATAGTCAATTCAATTCAAGATGGCGGATTTTGAAGTGAAAAATATTAATGGAATAACATATTCACACGTAGCCTAACCACAGTGGTAATTTGGCATAAATAGTACCAGTTTTGACACCATAAAAACATTAAATAAATAGAATATTTGTTTGTTTTGATTGAATATGGCTAATATCTCATCTTGTAGTGATAAAATTTTAATATTTTCACTCGCGCTACGCGCTCTTGAAAATATTGAATTTTATCACTACACGATGAGATATAAACCATATTCAATCAAAACAAACAAATATCCTCTATTTATATGGTATTATTATATTTGATATCTGATTATGAAAACACTTCATTTGAAAGCATGCATTACGTCCATTTAGTTCGCGGTAACCGCATGTTGATAACAGTGCAATGTACATAGCCACATCACATGTATAATGTTTATAATCCTCATGAATACATTATAAGAACACAAATCAACGACAGTTTATCCACGCAAAATAAGAAATATACTACAATATATTAAGAAATATTATATATAATACCAGTGCGAGTTTACTCCAGTACGAGTTAACTCAGGTACGAGCTAACCAAATCCAGGTACGTGCTATCCTATAGGTGCGAGCTAACTTAGTTACGAGCTGACTGGTAAGCTCCGAGAACGAGATTGCATTTTTTTCACGTTTGCTTAACATTCATGAATTAATATATATTGCAAAACATGGCAGCAAACAACAAAAAATAATAAAATTACTCACTGGAACGATTTCTGTTTATCTATTTATGTCTTATACGTATATTAATGAATAATGATATACATCAACAAATTTCTTAATTATTTAAATAACCTATTTCGATGATTAAACATGTTTAACGAAAGTTAAACAGCATTTAATGTTATGTAACATACCTATATAGGCCCGCAAATAGGCCAACAGAGGCCCGCAGTTTAAACGTGATCATTGTTCCGGGATATTTCGGGCAGTATCGCGATTCGGTGCAAGAAGTTGCGATTTGTGGATTGCTACTTAGAAATATGCAGTCCAGTCATTTAGAGCGTTTTCCAATTACCAACTCGGGTTACACGAGTAACACGGGTTGTAAAAGGAACGGGTCGGGTAAACGCAGTGCGCATGCGTATAATCTCTAACCTACTCCACTCAAGTAATCTCCAGTCTTTCGCGGGTTCTCTAGAGTCAAAATGGCGGAAAGCGTGAGGCATGCGTATAATCTCTAACATAAATTTTGAACATCGGGAACATAACGTTTCGTTGCACATATCAGACAGATTATTATAATACAGTTGTTTTCAGGCATAATGTCATCCTCCTCGTCGCTGTTAAACATTTCTTCTAACATCATAATTGCTAGACCTTTGGTCGCCATTTTTAACTCGACTCGATACGTACTCGATACATTCTTGATATCACTACCGAGCTATCCGACTGCGCATGCCCACATTTTTTACTCGGGTTACTCGGGTTGCTAATTGGAAAACGCTCTTAGTTATATATATAGGGGAAGTAATTTCAATTCGTAATATAATACAATACTTTCCTTTCATCTAACAAAATTTTACCACCTCTGTTAATAAAGTTTATGTTCTCTTATTTAACATGATATAAAACTTAACAATTTAAATGAATATCTTCTTGTTTCCATTTTCGTTTAAAAAGTACCACTACATGCCCTATACATATGCATTTAAATTGATTGAAATCGCTGTTTTGTTGAAATTTAAAAGCAAATAAATATACTTTCTATTATTTTGACAAACTATTACCACCCAACATATAAAGTATATTATCTAGACTACGTGATGGTGCTTTTAAAATTTGAAATTTATTCATTCTTCTTGGTTGCATTTGCTTTTGAATTTCACTAAAATTCAATTTCATCGCGTATTTACGAGGGTTGTTCGAATTGGAATGCAAGTGATGCTATATCTCACTTGTATCAATGTTTTATATAAATTTAGTTAGCTGTATATCAAAGATCATTGTATTAGCTTTAAATTGATACCTCACATTTCACAATCCGTTCGGTGTAGCTGTAACAATAGGTCAATAAACACTGTCTACTCGTATATACTAATACTTAAATGATAGGAATAATGTCACTAACTATAAAAAGGCCATTCTAGTATACAAATCTTTAAACGGCTTCCTCCCAAAGTACATGGAGCAACTATTTACTTATCATGAAAACAGATCATTGAGATCATTTGAACAAAAGCTGCTCACAGTTCCAAAACCAAGGCTAGAATTTTGCAGAAAATCATTGGCATATTCTGGTGCAAAATTATGGAACTGTCTTCCTTACGATGTAAGAACATCTGCAAATGTTAACTTATTTAAAAGCAACTACTTGAAGTGGTGGTTCTCTGGTGGTCAAACAAACTTTTCTCTCATTTGAGAGGTACATTAATTAATTATCAGGACCCATGAACCATATTTTATGCAATTTATGCCATCATTTAATGTGTATATATAGCAGGTTAGATCATCTGCCTTAAATTACATCTTAATATGTATTTACTTTCTTTCAGCTGTGTATATATGTAATTATGTTTATAGTTATTATTTTGCCTTTCATGTAACTTTTATAAATGCACAATGTCATATATAAGTCAATGTTATATAAGGCTCAAAGGGAAGACTGGGTATACCTAACTGTGTTGCCTCTTTAAATAAAGTCGTTATTATTATTGTTATTACCTTTTTCTGACAAAATTCGGTCCCGTTGTTTTTTTAATGCGGGAGCCAATACATTATTAATAATTACTTGTATGTTGAAGTGGTCTCGTGTTATGTCTTATTCATCAACTACTTGATGGTTTAAGAAATTAAAAGTAGTGTAATTTTATTTGAACATGAACCTCATACACGCCATCCAAATACCGTAACATACTAGAAAAGGGTTGCGAAAATCAAACATTTTTCGGAAACTGGTAAAATATTTAGAATTAGGCAAGCAGCTCAATGTGTTGGCACATCAATAGGAGCTATTTATACAATCATCAAACATAATACAAACATTAGGATGATAAGTATAGTTTGGATACCCCTGTCTGATTTGAGACGCTTGCACAGATGCCCATGCAAACTGTCAAAATATAGTTGAAACCAGTTTCTAGATAGAAAAAAGTCGACCGTTCGCAAATGTAATGACCATAAACGAGACATGGGTTCGTTTTGTCACCCATGCGACAGATCCATAAACAAATGTGGACTTACAAAGACAGAACAAAAGTATGCAGTGCAAAACGTAACATGAACGCCAGTAGAAATGTACACCTTTTTCGATATAAACCAATTTTCTACCGTTAATTTTGATGTATAAAATAGACAATGGGTAAATGCCAAGCTTAACAAAGGTAATTTCCTTCAGAAATTGAAGAAATACTCCGACAATCGCTGCATGTTTGAAGGATGACATGCTATTGCAGAGCAATGGGCATCCACATGCAGCAGCCATTAACGCGACTTTCTGAGAAGTGTGAAGGTTCTTAACCTGTCTGACCATCCTTATTTGTCAAGCATTTTACCTTGTGATAGTTATATGTTTCAAATGACTCTAAAATTGCATTGTCGGAATAAATATCAGGTACGTTGAGATCGCGGTTTGGCTCTTGCCCAGTATATGTATAGTGTACCTAGGAATGATAACAAAATTGCATAAAAAAATGGAATAACTGAATGGAACTTCTTATATATATCGGAAATGAATACTGCAATCGGATCAAAGGCTTGTTTCGTTAGAATCTATTAAGGATAAAGTTTTATGGACTTAGTTGCATTCCAATTTGAACAAACCTCGTACACTGTTAAGTGCTTTACCAATGTACATGTAAAAGTGCACTTCCAACGTAGTTCAGTAATACGATATTCTAACGGTCAATGTGTCTAAGATTATTTAAATGATTTTTATTTTTAGACATTTAAGAGTTTGAATAACATATGTTTTTATATATTTATTTTGTATATGTTGTATATTGAAGAAAAATAATTTTTGTAGTTTTTACTTTATTTTAAAGGTCGGTTCAAACGAAGGATTCGCTACTCTTTGTCCGGGTGGTTATCTTTTCACACGTCTAACTGCATTATAATAGCTTAATTAGGTTATGAAAATTAGCACGATTTATTTTGTTTCTAATCTAGGCTATACTGTAATTTATCTATTGTAATTGATCCTTTGATGTGCACGTGTTTAATTGCTCTTACATTTTGAGCAAGTTTTAATTAAATGCAAGGCTACGACTTACAAACGAGACCAATTAGCAATGCAAAAAAAAGCACACTATCTTTTACTTGCAAAAAACACAATTACGAGGGGTGTTCGAAAAGAAATGCAATTTACTCTATAACTTTTTATTGACAGAATCATTTACAATGAAACTCACATACAACCTTCAATGAATTATCCTGTACACATTGCACTCTAATAGAACTTTTAAATTCAAGATTAAAATTACGTTTTGTCGTCTGCAAGAGGTACAACACTCATGTACTGTTATGTGGCTGACCACATAGGTTTCCTCGAAACGTACCCATGGTCTGCTAAATGTGATTGAAGTCTAGGAATTTAAAACTAGTCGCAGTGAGGTCTACATATTAATAGATTTAGTGATAATGCATTTGCGCTCAAAAACAATTTTTCAGTAGAAGCCCTGTGCGAAGAGGCAATTTCCTGTGGAAGGTACATATGGTATATTCCATTAACAATTCGACGCTTAATGGATTTTTTTAAGTTGTTCCAACACAAAATATCTATAAAACCTTCTTGTAACATATCAGCCCATTGGTTCTGTTTTTGAATTGCAGGACCATTGTGGATAAAAACAAATGCATCACTTTCCTCACTGACTGCGTGTGTTTAACAATTACGGGTTTCTTAGAATTTCTGGTGGCATATATATGGTATTTCTGCTTCATTTTTGGTTAATGATAGTTAAACGTAAAAACACTCTTGGAAGTACTGGAGGAATAACTTTTATAGTTTCATAGCATTCAAAATAAAATGACGTTTTGGTCACCACGTAGTAAGCATGGTATACAGTGGATACAAATGTTGTCCAACTATCAATATTGCAACTTAGAGACGAATATCCTACTTTTTTATCAATGTTCTGTTTGATTGTTGATGTTTTCGGTTGACCACTTTAAATGTTGATTTTCAGATGCCACTGGTCTACTTGGAAACATGCAATACATGTTTAACAATGCTTAAAGACACCTTAGGATGTCCATTAATCTAAAAATGTCACCATGTTTAAATTTATCACTTTAATTAAGTTCAGAATCAGGCATAATTTCAGTCAGTTTGGTGATACGTTTTTCGAACATGTTTTAGCTTAGTATAAATTAGTAAGTGTTTATTAAAGATACATTATGACCAAACTAATAAATGGATTTCAACCACATTTTAACCAAACGAAGACAATAGTCTTACACATGCCAAGTTTGAAGCACAAAAACCCAGGCAATACAAAAATATGCATGGGATTGCAATCCTTTTCGAACACCCCTCGTATAATTGTTTTTACTCTTTGCATATTACAGTACAGCATATTTAATGTCCAGAATTTTAGAAGGACTAATCATGGCTTACTCTAAGTATCTACGTGTACGTAAAGATACACGTATATTATAATATACTTAACAAAATTGAAGTTAGCTGCAATGTTTTACCGGATGAATATTTCGTTGAAAGGATACTTTCTAGTGAACAACCAACAAGGTCAGTTTGAAAATCGTTTTTGTCTGTTTACGGTTAAATATGTTGTCCGTACGTGCGCTTGTTTGTACGCCACATGCTGTTTGTCAGTCTGATTTTGAATTATTCTATTTGAACGACGTTTTTGCGTCCACTAGCGATATGCAGTTTATACAATAACTGTCACCGTATATATCCGGATGTTTTATTGCTATATGGCAGTAGTATATACTTTTATAGGGAACTTGTATTTGCTGTACGTCTACGATGTTATTTAAAATAATTATATTTGAAATTGAACTTGATTTAACTTAAATATAATATGATATGATTTCAATATACATGTAATTATATAATTAATTAAGCTATGTCAATTTTCAGTCTTTGAGTATGTAATATCCATTTAAAACACAGTTGCTGTATAGTTATACATGGTGTTGTTGTTTCAAACAAAATTCAATAGTCTGCGAACCTTCTAATTCAAGTTGTTTAGCGAGCAAACAGCCTTATTCTAGGTCCTTCAAGCTAGCGAACCGCCTAATTCCAACTTACTTTATTTAATTAGATAAATTAAGGATTGTTTTCGTCCTGGCAAAAGTAAAAAAACTTGCAGTTTTTTCTCAACTTTATTCAATTATTTAGCATACATATTTCACTCATGTTGAACAAATAGCAAGCACTTCTATAATGTTTCGATACTATGCACCTTTAATCAAATTAAGCATACGGCGACTTCTGTGTCGGAATAGTTTGACTCTTTGGCTTATTATTATAATCCCCGACAAAATCTGTTGGGAACAAATATAATATACATCGACAAACCAATGAAATTATGCATACGTTGCGGAAACCGTCCATTTTCTGCTCTAGTTGATGTACATTGCATTTAATGCCACCAATGCATGCATGTATGTCCACAACGGCAGTTAAATGCACGTCTAATATCAACTTGCATTCTTTGTTACCGGAAATCGGGTATACTACCGGTTGTCTCATATAACCAATTCTACTTAAAACCTGCATGCAACAGTTTATGTACAGTGGTACTCGTTGTAATAGATTTTCCGCGTACCACTTGCCGTAGAGTAGATCGGTTAATTCAAAGGACCCAGGGGTGCGTTTCATCATCATTCCTAGGATCATATCCTAGGATTGCTCTTAGGATGGCCCTAGGATTCGTCTTAGGTGCGTTTCAACAAACGTTCCTAAGAGAAATTTTGACTTAGGTGCTACTCTTCAAAAGGAGGCAAAATAAATGTATATTTCCGCGTTTTCTATCCGGTTCGCGCTATTTTTTGTCAAGGACGTGTTAATTATTATTTCTAGAAAAAAAGCATCCATTTGAAGAGATAATCACCCAATATACTATGCCTGAAATAAACCCTGGAAAAAATTACCTCCGTGATTTGTTGTCTCTGTATACGGCCCTGATACAAGACATCCACGCGCCAGTGTTTACTATTGCGTATTGGGCCTAATGTACATGATCTAAATAGGTTTAATATAAACTCTAGGTCTGCATGTTCTATAGTATGCTTGACTACCTCAATGTTCGGGATGTAGATCAATGATGAATCGATTCGAAATGTCATCTTACAACAAAATATGGTGAAAAACTTTTATGAAAAAAATCTCATTACCAGTGACGTCACGATATGAATGATAGTATGACGTCATTATGTTTCAAGTGCGGCTCAAGAGGGGTTCGTACCCCTGGCATTTCGGGCTAAATGTATAATGAGACAGTCGAGCTCCATCATATCTGTAGATTCATAAGCAGGTTCCAATGATCAAGCAACCCATTATTCATGGTCTAATCCTAACTAGTAATGTTGATATTCCCGGGTGACCAAATTGATCTAGATCTTTCAGATAGATCTACCAAGATAGATAGATCTACAGCATAGATCTACCAAGATAGATCTACCAAAAATAGATCTACAAGATAGACCTACCAGGATAGATCTACAAGATAGACCTACCAAAAATACATCTACAAGATATATCTACCAATTATAGATCTACCAAGATAGATCTACCAAGATAGATCTATAAGATAGATCTACCAAGATAGATCTACAAGATAGATCTACCAAGATAGATCTACAAGATAGATCTACCAAGATAGATCTACAAGATAGATCTACAAGATACATCTACCAAGATACATCTACAAGATAGATCTACCAAGATAGATCTACAAGATAGATCTACCAAGATACATCTACAAGATAGATCTACCAAGATACATCTACAAGATAGATCTACCAAGATACATCTACAAGATAGATCTACAAGATAGTTCTACCAAGATAGATCTACCAAGATCTATGTGTCATTTTCTGTTTTATTTTTGTTTACTGCTCTATCCTAAATCTAAATAAGTTGTAGGATCTAGTTGTTAGATCTACTTGGTATAGTAAAACATATCTGAAAAGGCCATCAATTGAAACATCAAAAAATAGCTTTTTGAAAAATGGTCTTTCTTCACAGCTTAATTAAATATCATTGGAATGGTACAAGATAAAATTGTTGGTCTTTGCAGAGACCACTGCTTTTATCAGGGTTGCATTTGCTTGCAGGTTGTCTTAAACACAGGTTTAAATATACAACTGTTATATATTGGGCAGTGTAGCAGGAATAAACACAGTTAGTTACTAGTAACAGCAATTTTATTACATGTATTATAAGTTTGTGACAGTAGATATTTCCACTGGCTGTAGTATTATTTCTCCCAAATGGTTTCAGATAATTCAGCAGTCCATGACCTGAAAATAAATGCAAAATGATGTCAGATATGACTTAATTGTTTATACATATGACAAAAACTAAAACCAAAATTATACCAAGTACATATATATAAAAACTACCAAAATGTCTAAATACAGCATGTTAGAGTTTATTTTGTAACTTTTGTTATTTCCGGGTAGCTCAGTTGGTAGAGCATTTGCCCTGTAAGCGAAGGGTCCCGGTTAGAGCCCCCGGGTCTGATTGCATATTTTTCTCACCCTGTTACAGTTACAATATAAACATTGGGTAAATATGTATTGCATGAATCTACACATCTATTTCAAGGATCAATAATTAAACTCTAAACTGAAATGTCACTCACTATCTTTGCATAAGGATCCTTACAACACCCTTAATATATTATATATTATTTATGACAGTCAGTGGTCTCAGCTCATTTTTTTAAAAAATTGCTCCTAGAATAAGTTTAAATACCTTTATTATATGTCAGATTTATCCTGATTTTAATTATATGTCTTCCTGGGAGATCTACATGTCTTTTCTCTTAGATGAGTAGTTTTCTTAAACATTGGAGTGAATCCATCTATGTTCTTTTCTGGATAGGGTTATAGTTCTGCAATAATAAAAGGCAACTTAGTGAGTGATGTAAATTAATAAACAAATTAATTGGTGCATTTCAACAAAACATGGGACAGAAAATTATTCAAATATTTGTTCAGGTCTATCCTTTAGGCCTATAAATATGTTATTGTGTTGTTTATTAGGCCTATTTCTGTACTTAAAGCAAATTTAGATTAGTTTCTAGCAGCAGTGCCTGTAGTTAAACATCTTTACTGTGAATGTGATGCAAGTGGGTGGGGTGTGTTTACAGTTGTCCTTTGTCTTGATAGGTAGACTTCATCTCTCTATTCAAGCTTATTCAAGACACCTATATATCTATAAATTAAAAACTAATATAAGTTCTCCGTGGGGATGAGGTGAAAAGCCTTATTTTAATTTTTAACTCTGTGTCAAATCAATAAAAATGGCAGTCTTGTCAGTATTGTGACAACGTAGGAGTGATCTCCCTTGAAAAAATGACAGCTATTGAGTGAGCTAGAGTTTTTTAACGGATAAAAGCAACATAATAAACATTGAAATATTAATGTAAGCAACGTAGATATGTCTAGGAAAAGAGAAAAACATGATTTACCTTGTCAAAAAGCCATCGGTCCAGCGAAGACATTTCACTGGATTTTTGTCGGAATTGTTTACATCTCGTACATTTGGACATTTCCCAGTCGACAAACTTCGTAACTGCAAAGTAATACTTCGTCCCAAAACTATTCGAACCTTCGTTTAGTAGTTGAAAATACTTAAAAAACATTTGAAGCGGTAAAAAATGGCGGCCATTATAGCAGCGATCTTAGTGTTCTATCCCACAATTCAATGCACTTAAGACAAAATTTCCTCCTAGGACAGCTCTAGACCACTCTTAGAGATAGGTGCAAATTTGTCTTAAGAGCGAATTTAGGAATTTTGATGAAACGCACTTAGGAGGAAAATATGGACTTAAGATCAAATTCGATCCTAGGAATGATGATGAAACGCACCCCAGGGTCTCGAACGTTTAGAAATATTGTCTCAATCGTTTTTCATTCAACGTACATTTATCACTGTAGACTGATACCTCGATCCTACTCAGCTAAAGGGTGTTGCTCTACAGAGGTTGTACTGTATAGTCAATGACAACGTATCATTGTGACTAAGTCTTGTATGAGTACATGCTTATACATCGTACAAAAGGATTCTAACTAAAAATGTATACCATATTAACAGGAATGATTATTGTCACTCAATGACATAGATACTCGTTAAATATGTAATTTCTTGTTTGTGCACATCCATTATGTCTAATTATGCTTGGTAGTATTCAATATATGCTGCGTGAACAGTATAATTGTTCGCCTACGAGCCTTATAAATGAACACGATCCTAATTGATTACATATTAAACAGTACATATGTAGGAAGATATTACAGAAAAGGACTCCAATTTCATCTTACTTTATTTTCGTGATTTAGTAACACGCACGCATATTTAAAAGCAGTTAAAGGTACATTCAAACACAATATGCCTCCGTAGCTCAGTGGTTAGAGTTAGTCGTCTTATCTGGCGACCAGGGTTCAAATACGGGTGGGGGCACATATGCCTGCCATATTTCAGCAGAAATATGAAGGCTATGCTCAATATTTTTAAACACAGGAATCTGAAATTATATTCATAAAATATCCAAGAGGTCGATCCATTATACTGTCAGTATAATAAATGCATACAGCGATTTTAATGGATCGACTGTTATGATGTTATTTGGATATAATTTCAAATTCCTGTGATTTTAAAAAGGTTCACGGGAAATTGACCACACAGTCTCTGAGATCTAGTTCAAACATTTAAATAATACTGGTGTTATTTTAAATATATCTACATAATCAGAAAATAGAGAGCTTTGTCTTTGATTTGATATCAATATTTTAAAAATCCACCCATTAAATAAGAAAATAAACCCATAGGGCGTGAAATTACTTTCTTTTTTTCTTACTTAGAATAGCATGTCGTTTCTATTGAATGCACCTCAGTGATTGACTGGACAGCGTGGTATAGCACAGAGAACTTGACATGATCCTGACCTTTATGCATGAATATATTACAAGGTTCTTGCGTTGAATATCTAAATTTCCGCGAGCAAATCGTGCAATATCGGCCCTTTAGATTTGTGTTGGTGTTACACCTCGAGCGTATTCGTGGTACTCCCCGCTTAAAAAAATATATAATCGGGATTATAAATATACACAATAAATCAGCTGCGAAATTATGAAATTGAAGTTCGAAAGTCCTGTCAAATTCTCGGAACTACATGTATATACATTTCATGGTATAACTTTTAAAACAGTCGATCAATTTCGATGGGATTTTGCATGGAGGTAGTTCTAACGATGTTGTCTGTGAATGTAATTACTTTATGAAGATATAGAAAGCCAATTCTTGTTTGTGATACCATGAAAATTTGACCACTTTAGTACAATTACACCTTTCTAAGATAACATAAATTTTATAAAGATTTGTTTACTCTCTATCAATGATACAGTTACCTGTGGCTATGACTTGACAACAAACTACTTGTGTTTTTCTTCTAGCTAAAACATTCTTTATCACTTAACTTATATGAATAATGAAGCTTGCAATTGCCATCAACTGTAGACGTATAACCCATGTTTTGTTTTGGTTTTGGTCTGACTGAGGAGAAAACACGGAATACATACATGTAATTGATAGCAATTGTGAGCACCAATTAACAGTTATATTATAATTAAGTTCTTCTCCGTAACAAAGGGTGTTTCTGTTTGTCAGCAAAAATAGATCAATTATAAAGTTACCTATGATTTAAAGTCCATTTTCATTGTATACAACCCGGTCGTATGTTTCTTCAACAGCATCAGGTGTGTTGAAGATTTGATGACTCGGTTTTGTATTTTTGCATTGTTTTACATTTTCACACTTTCATTGTTCAACCGATACAGCGGGCTGAAAATAAAACACCCCTTTTATGTTCGTATACTAATTCATATCAGATGAGCTTAAAGTCGACATTTTTGTTAAGTCAAATCATACCGCCTACTGACTCAAAATCAATGGGCGTCATATACATGTACTGTTGATGATCAATCCCCATAGAAAGTTTAAGGATCCTATGGTCAAGCGTTCTTGAGTTAATGAACAGAAACCATTTGGTCTACCGACGGACGCACAGACATGTGCAAAGCAATATAACCCCTTATCAAAGATGGTGGGAACATATCTACAATGTTTCCCTTATTATTCCATAGTTGCATAGTTACCAAGTAGCTGAATGTACAGTATCATACTATATGTTTTGTTCTATTTGGCGAAGTACATGACTATTGGATTGTAACTCAAACATGTTAAAAAAGTACAAGAAGAAGAAACATATGGGGATGGTACAAAACGCCATTATCATGTCGTTTATATCATGCCGTTTATATCATGTCGTTTATATCATGTCGTTTATATCATGTCGTGTATATCATGTCGTTTATATCATGTCGTTTATACCATGTCGTTGATATCATGTCCTTTATATTATGTCCTTTATATCACGTTGATATCATGTCGTTTATATCATGTCGTTTATATCATGTCGTGTATATCATGTCGTTTATATCATGTCGTTTGTATCATGTCGTTTATATCATGTCGTTTATATCATGTCGTTTACATCATGCCGTTTATATTATGTCGTTTATATCATGTCGTTTATATCATATCGTTTATACTAATTCCTGGAATTAATTGGAACAAGGAATGTGAAAGGTAAACTGTAAAACATGCTGTCCACAGGCTTATAACAGCGCATCGAAGTGAAGCAGAATTAAAGTATTCTTGGCATTTCCCAGAAGCTAAGCTTTTCTTTCTATAATGCTGTTGTTATTATCCTTTATGGTTTTGTGAGGAATGTGCGGGTGGTATTCGTAATTTTAATAAATTGCACTAGAAGAATGGTGCATTGTACTGCTATTTATACAGTACGTGTGACCTGGCCCCGATCTCCCGAAGCATCTCAAGTAGAAATTTTAACTCAAATTGAGATTTTGATAATTTCAAAGTCTGAATTTGAGATAACTATGAATCTTGAACCTTCAAAATTTGCTGTAATGTTTCTGTTTTGTTTTACCAATTTAGAGTACAATTTTGCATGGAAACTACCTCAAAAGATAGGTGACAAAATTAAGTTGAGGATGAGCTCAGATTGAGATGTTTCGGGAGATGGGGGCCTAAGCATCGACTGTCATCGAGTGCTTGCGCACCATTCATCACGTAACAACCCATACACCAACATGTGCGCATTATACACACGCGTTTTATTATAGATAATAGGCCAACAGGTCTAGAGTTCAGAAATCCGACACGTGCCAAATGGTATTAGTATTGATTCATTGGTTGACACGCATGGCAATCATGTAGTCTAATATAATAAACGGTTATATAGTGTAAACATACCAATGCTATTTAGGTTGGTAGAGACGTCGTTTGTTTTCCGGAGGACCAAGGACCGATTCGGCATAGTATGTCCTTCCGCAATCCTGGCGACGGGCATGTACTCTAAATGTAGAAAGGTTGACATTGCTGATCCGTTAAGTAAGTTACAAGGTGTTTATACATGTATCTAATTCCAGGGAAGCCTCAAGATTAGTTAACTGTCCACCAAATAATACTTAAAAAACACAACGAAACATGACGTTAAACCCACTGAAACTAGGATCAACAATTATCTGAAATGAATGATGAAGTCGTGGAGGGAGATAAATACCGAAGCCCCTGACGTATAATCTTGTTGGTCCGTACAATTAATGTTGATTCTGTTTCAGGAAACATCTAATTTTTTAGCCCTTGGTGATAATTTGAATTTCATATAAAACCGAGATAAAATGATCTTGAATAATGATTACATTAAGAGACCAGACAGCATTATTATAGTTTAAATCCAGACAATGAGCAACTTGTACTTTTCAGCCAAAGTATCTTAACAACAAAACATTTGTAGTCTTGTTGAATATAACCACTTCGTAACTTGTATACCTAAGCGCTATCATTTGTTTGTTCACGTTCAAGAAGCTCTTACATGATGTACGATACCATCCCGGATTGTACATTCCTTTTGTGTTCGGATAGCGGAACAAATACTCGGTTCACCACTTTATTATAGACATAACACATTGTTGAATTCAAGCCGTTTTTATGCATTTAGCCAGCCTTATACTGCTGCTTTAATTTTCAAACATTCGTACACTGTGTAACTTTGGTTTGTATCTAGAAACATTTTAGTTGGAGGTTTAATAATACGTCGCGTAATCTTGAATGTGTTAGAGAACATTACACGTCGCCCTCGGCTGAAGATCTTTTGATGCATTGTTTACCTTCGGTATTAGAACTACCTGATGCATTTAGTATAACTATTACAATTTTCTTTAATGACGGCCCATTGGATAAAGGCATCGATCGAGATGCAAAATATGAAGCTGGTAACATTAGATAAGTTGATATGTTACAGGGATATTGTTTAAATTTATGATAACAATTTGATTGAATTTACAGATAGAGTAATGTCCTTTATTTCAATTACGGGAAAGCAAATTTAACTCCATTTATCTTTATTTAACTAATGAAATCTTAACTTTATATTTGTCTAACAGACGTCTACCTAGTCATTTATTCAAATGATTAATTCCTTGTTTTGATCATTATATGACTCTATTAATGTACTAAATTATGAAATAATTGCACAAACGGATATTAGTGAAACACCAGATTAACTCATTTAACAATATGAACATGTTGATTGACATTTCCTAATTTCATTTTTAGCGGAAGCAAAAATATATAGTCAACCTAATATTACTATGTATGATCTCTATAATTTGTCATTGCGGAGAATAAAATATGATGTTCCAGATATACACATCGTGGTGAAGCTAATTTCATATCGCCAACCTATCGTTCTTAATGACTCGATTCAGAATGCGTTATATCTGCATTATATATATTTACATCGGCATTATGTGTGTGCTATATGTAAATACTCGTATAATCATTTTGGACAATAAAACCATGTGAGGTATTAGTACTTGTTCTCAATCCTCTCTCGTATACTACAATAACGTTGAACCAAACCTTGTATAGTCTAAATTTCACGGCTTGTCCAGGTTATGGACATGCCATCAAGGGTTCCATTTGACTCGGAAGTTGGGGTTTTGACCATTGAAATATCCAAATAGCCACATTTTGACCCTCAATAGTTTAGTTTGAAGGGGCGTTCTCTCTTAAAATATTGTACATTTTGCCTATATAATGGTAAAATTGAGTAAACAGTATCAAAATAAACCGTCTGATTCAGAATTTGGCGGGATCCCTGGTCATGTGTTAAACGCGTGTATATGTCCACCCTGTTGATCCTTAAGTTTCAATCGAATAAAGAAATATTTATTATTCTTTAGTGCAAATGCAAATTCAGTTGTTCTGACATGCTTCTTTGTCCGAACAGTATAATCCGTCGCCACGCACCTCGTCCCTAGCATTTGGTCTAGCTTCAATGTCATTGAAGCGAATAAAAATTTACGACACTTTGCAACTTCATTATGATATAATTTCATAATAAAATAACAAAAGACGTACACTGTTTTAAACAAATAACCACTGTATATTCCTGGATATATTTATGTTTGATATGTTTAGTAAAATACCCGAGTAGCGTACACACCATGAGAGATTATAAGAATCTATCATGAGCTTCTATGTGGGATAAGGGTATCTCACCTGAAGGGTCGGGTTTTTACCAGGGACGAGGCTTGCCGTCATCGACTGTCTCATAATGGATTTATTTTCTCCGACGTAATTTGAGAAAATGTGACTTTATAACATTATTTAGCTTTTATGGCGTCAACATGACGTCATCATAACGTGCTGTTTGCCGTACGTTCTCATTCAAAACAATCATTAATAATAACGTAAATAAAGCATACGCTGTTAAGTTATGCTCAAGAATAAGCTTTTTAAATGGTATAGAGCCTATTGGCGTTCGTCTTCATTAGCTTTATATCGCCATTAACACGTAAATCCCGAAACTAAGATCGGAATGAAATCACGCGGTGGTCGCTCATGTAAGATAGATGTTGCTAATGCAAGATAGGAGTTTCTTACATGAGCTGAAAACCTATCTTACACCAGTTCAAGTGGGAGAAAATTCACTGTAAATGTATAATATGTAGTTTGAAACAACAAATGATATAGATGATCTACTAGTTATATTTGTTCCTATCACTTAAACTTTTCCTTAATGTATTTTGTTTTCCCAAAAGTATAACAGTTTTTATTAATTTCTGATTGTACTTACCAAAAGTATGATGTTTACTTATATTTTTATTATTTCCACTGTTAACTAGTGACATACGTAACGCAGTTGAGGAAATAATTAATGTTTAAGTCACATTTCTTTAATGTATTTTTGTGTTTGTTTTATTCCCATATGATAATAATTTGTATAGTTATATTTCTTAATACACTTATTTGTTTGTTCTCACTTGTAAGTTCGAATGTGTTTGATATTATTAATTAATTATAATGCATAATTATTTTAACTTTAGTTCGAAAACAAGTGGTTTATAGCCTATGTAGTTCTTTGTTATTGCATTATGGCGAAATTACCAACAACTATTAACTTAAAGGTACCTCTGAATTGTTTCCAACTTGTGAACGTATAAATCATTTTTCTAAAAAAAAACTTAAAAATCTCTGACAAGTTGCATGTTGTGTGGCATCTATGCGCTTGTTTAGTTGGGCATTGTGCTTTGTGTGTTTTTAATGTTTTCTGTGCTCGGTTGGTTAAGTTGAGTGCTGCCTTCCCTGTCTGACTTAATATAATCTTTTTACAAATAGCTGTAATTACCGTTATCGATTTATGGTATATTGTATTTGTACATTTCTCCATATAACCAACGCCCATCAGAGTACTTTCTAATGTGACGGTAATTGGAAACAATGTCAAATTATGTACGAGTATGTTAAGCTGGTTCACCAATAGACCAGCATTGGTCCGTCCGTGCGTTTGTCAAAAATCTTGATTCTGTTATTACACAAATGATGGTATTTGAATAGGGACAAACAAGGAGATTCGGTGCGTCTACTTACTTTATTGTTGCCAATGAGACGGACGTAATTAAAATACTTCATATTTTTTATCCTGCCATGACTCAATCAGTTTCAAAAATATTACATTGAGTCAGACAGGGAAGGCAGCTCTCAACTTAACCAGCCGAGCACAGAAAACATTAAAAATACACAAAGCACAATGCCCAACTGAACCAACCGAGCACAGGAAACATAAAACACACAAAGACACAATGCCAAACTAAACAAGCGCAGATCCGCCCAAGTCCAAGCTGTCGAAAAGTATAATAAATTATAACTAGCCGAATGACCCAGTTTCCACTAGGGGTGGGCCGATACATCGAAATATCGATGCATTGCGATTCCGAGTGTCCCGATAGTATAGATCGATAGTAAAAGTCTCGATCCAATAATTATCGCCGATAGTTAGCTCAAATACTAGTATCGATAGTTACGATAATTTCCTTTTCATAAATATAGTTTATTATTAATTTAAATAAACTGTCGTTCTCGTTAAAACTAATTTTAAATAGTCCCATGCATCAATACTGCAAACAATCCAGTATTTAGTTAAATTTTATTAATCTATTTCTATCCAATTAATTTTAAATCATTTCAACAAATAGTAGATTAGTATGTTTTACAACAAAGTGATATCTTAAACATTGCAAATTTGCATATACATGTTAATCTCTGGCTTTGAAATCTTGACAATAACTATTGCAATAGTATCGCAATAGTTTCCTGCAATACAATAGTATCGCAAAAGTACTTTCAGCAATAGCAATATTATTGCAATAGTAAAAAATGGACTCGATAGTCACCCCTAGTTTCCACAGCAAAAGGACTATAATGCCTAGTTTTAGCTGTCAGAAAACTTAAAACGAAGAAGTGCCCAACACACTACCGAAATTAAACACCCCCTGTCCCACTGTTTAAAAGCTGAATAGAAAAGATTCAGCAAACAAAAGGCGGAATGCCTACGCTGAATGACCTAGTTACATGTTACATAGTTTTAGCAGTCTTTAGTCTCAAAAGTTAAATAACAGTATAAAAACGTTGAAAGGCCCGTATCAAGTCTATCTTTATGGAACTTTGTATGCAGGTCAGTCCCGATTATGAAAGTATTGCTTGTATAAACAATATTCGATTTGATGAATTATAACTCGAACATTACAAATGCTAGATCGTTTTATTTATGGTAAATGGATAGAGATCAAAGTTGGGATGGCACCTACTATTAAATACTTTAATTTAACACTAATGTGGTTGCTATGACAACAGAAACATTGAAAACATTGAAAGGGGCTTGCTGAAACCGGTATGGGACTTTTGCATTGTTTGCATTTCTTCACAGACTTGTTTTGAAAAGAAAGACGGATGCTATCTATCTAGAACATGTTGTGAAGTTTTACACCAGCGTTTGATTTGATAGGGATGTAGCTGTTCACCAGACGTATTACCTTCGTTTCCCTGTTATTAATTTCCTGGTATACAGGGGAGTACATATTAATACTACATGTGTACGACGCAAAAAACATATATTTCGAAGGTGCTAATTATGCCACGTCTTCAGTTGAAATATAAAATATAATTGTCATCTTCCGACAAGGGCATTGCCTTGAAGAAGTGAAAGTGGCGCCAATTGTTTCATTGACTGGCGATGAATACCATTAAGAGTATTAGATATACTCAAGACTCTAGAATTTGTGTCACAATAGACCGAATTATGAATTATCATTTTTGTATATACTAGTAGTCGTCCACACGGTGCTATATAAATAAATATCGGTTACTTTTGCCACACTTATGTAGATAAATGAGTACTTAACAGTTTTATAACCTGAGTAAAATATGCTATGAGCTCGTATATGGCTTTAGAAAACTGTAGCTATAAGTATATTTTGTTAAACATTTTGTAAAAAATATCGGTTTTATACGAGTATAATTTGCGTATGAATTGAGTTGAAGCCACGTACCAGGTAAACTTCAAACGTCAAAGCACAGCGTCTGATGAACAGCATTCTGCTTGTAAAATGTATGGCACGAATCCAATGATATCACGGGCTAAAGGTTAGAACAGACAATACTGAGGGGTTGACGAAAAGTAACTGGAATTAAAGGCAAGTACTTCTCGTCTGCAAGCAATAAACAACTTTCCCTTTGCATGTAGCAGACTCGCCGCCGTATCGAAGTTCAAGGGAAAATATAAAAACGAACCGAAAAGGGAAAGCACATAAAACCAAGAACGAAAGGAACAAAAAGGGATACAAAGAAAAGGAAAGACTACAATGCCACTCCACAATACCAACACAAAGCTTAACAAGAAAAAATAAGACCTGGTGACACTAGTTAGTGCCTTAGCCAATGTTGTTTGAAATTCGCATTGCCTTTATTGTATGTGTTAAGTCTAGTTCACACCAAGAATTTAACACTAAAGATTAACGAATGCCGTTTATTGTTGAAACTATATCATTCAGTTGAAACCTTGACATTCAGCTTTTTTTAACTTTCAGGACTTTGACAGCTAAAAAAAGAAGTTTAGCAGTTTTTTTACTGTTGGAATTGGGTCATTCATATATTTGATTGCTGAAACTAGTTCATTCAGTATTTCGACAGCTTAGACTTGGACTTCAGTTGGGCATTGTGCCTAATTCGTTTTTTATGTTTTCTGTGCTCGGCTGGTATGCACAATGTATTCGCGTTTTAAAATATTGATGCCAGTGCTAGTTCTGTATTAAGCCTAGCTCGTTATACAATGTTGAAGTACGGTGCATGATACATCAACTGTTCTCAACTGCTTGCAGAGATATAACATTGACAGAACTCGAACGTGTTCCCCTTTCATTGGTGTTGTACATAATAATTATCTTCACGAGAAGTACTTTCGAAACTGGCGCACAATGATAAATGACTGGCACTGTTATGACAACATTAATCAGGCCTAAATGTCAGTAGCTGAAAGATTACGTGTTGGATGTTCTACAGAATGTTTAATACCGTTTAAATAATGTATAACGTTTAAGAAGAAACTTAATAATCTAAAGCACATTCTATCACCAATATTTATTCGGTTGCTGGTTTAACATTTAGATGAAATGTAGCGTATTTAAAATTTGAAACAATCTATTTCATGTTCACAATAATACAATGTTCATAATAGCAGTAATTGATACTAAACTCCAACGTAAAATTGTAAAGTTGTCTATTTCACAAATTACTTTACTTACGTGTATGTTATTAGTAGTTCATGTAATGATATTCGTTTGTTTTTGACGACGCGTGGAAACGCGTCCTTATATGGCATGAGTATCAAAATGTGTCCGTCGATGATATAACATGTGTTAGGCTACGCTTTTTTAAAGCTTCGTTGTCGCGAAAACGGTTGCGAACACCGAAAAACCTATTTAAAAAAATTGTTTTAATGTAAACAGAGAATAAATTCATAAATCAACGTCTACTGATTCTCGTTAATTCCACAAAGCTGTACAATGGGATAACTGTAATTACAATGAACAAACTATGCAATACGCATTGCCTCAATGAAATCATCGGCGATAGATATCAGTGAATATTTGGTAATTAAATCTCGAGACCGTGAATGTGTCATCGAAATTTCGCCGAATGTTCGTTAAACACTCAAACATATCTAGAAAAACATCGCCGATGTGCCGGCAAAGCCTATGGGCTGGCTCGTGGAATACGTTTTTATCGCTGAAACATCTCCAGTTAGTCGCAGAGGCCCTGCGTGCTTCGGGGATACCTCCACAAGATATTCGCTAGCTTCGAGGATGTTTCACCGGGATATTCCGAACATGAAATCGCGAGTACAGCTGGCACAATTCAATATATGCATTGAACTTTCCCGATGTACTCGCAAAGTCACTTTCTGTTTTAATATATTCCGAAGCTTACCCGAAACATCAGTGATATTCCATTAAACATCTGGAACCTCCTGATTTCCATCGGGATTACAACGCCGAGGCAAAAAAGCTCAATGGGACCTAGGCTTTAGAAAACCGCGATCGTTTAGACTTTAGTTAATATAAACAATCAATGATGAAAGCTCTGAAATGATATAATCTACATATCCTATACTAGTAGTTTATATTTTTACAAAGAAGAATAAATAAATTACAACACTTTTCGCGTATGAAGATATATAATTCGTGGATCACCCCTCGAAAACAAATGTATTAAATGGCAATGTCTAACTAACTATGTGTTCCTATGCATTTAATCACTTTAACCATCGTCTTGTGTGGGGAATTAGAACAATTTAAAGTTTAATAAACAACAACAACACCTACAACAACAACATTTATTTCGTCAAGGTTACATGAGTAACAAAATAAGTCTCAATACATAACCAACATAAGTTTGAAAATGTAATTCCTGTTGAGTATAACCCTTGCTTTTAGCGATTCTCTTTAAAAAGGTAATTCGCCTTATATTTCACAAACGGAAATGTTATTATCGGTAGTACCAGGCCAATAAGATAGTCTTTGAAGATTAGTCGATATTTTTTAAATATGAGAGTTATCTGAACTCGCGTAAAAACTCCTGAAACGATTGTTCATTACTGATAATCAAGAAGTCATTTTAAGAAGCCACTTGTAATCCATAATCAAACAGGATAAATACAAATAATTATGTTCTAAAAAAGGCATTGTATGTCAAACTAATTGAGCGATTACGGCTAGATTAATCAATGCTGCAACTTTGATTCAGCATCACGTCAATGAGATTGTTTGATTTCTTTTGTTTTGAAGCCATTTATAGCTTGTACATGATGGATTAATCCAGACCAATAAACTAAGCCATTTAAACACTTCATATAAGGCCATTATTAAGTTGATGAGTGAAACTATTGTAGCTAATGTCTGTCGTTTTAATGATAGCGTAGTACATTTTTTGTCTTACTTGTGTGATGTTGAGCTCTTGCCTTCTATCTCGGTCACATGGGTAGAGTGGCATAGTTACCAGTACGGTACCGGTCTAGTTAGATGAGTGGAATGGTACGGACCTATGTACATGGAAAGTACGTATACAGCGGTGTGGTTTTGATAAAGACGTTTAAGGTCGATAGTAGATCTTGTTTATTGATAAATGTAACAGTTGACTTATAACGTAATAATGTTCCGTCTTGAAAGTGCATTCTCTCACTCGTGAAAACACTTCAAGTGACGTAATCGGATTGCATTGTACGAACTCGGAGAAATTGACGAAGTGTCGATAGCAAGAAGACATAAAGGGCAAGCATTCATTACAGCTTAATACAGGTGTTTTATGTGACTGTGCTATGTTATTTTTGAACTCAACATTCCGATTTCTTTGACCTGATAGAATCGAGTCCAAAGCTTCAACAACTGGGTAAGAGGTGAAACATTCTTATATACCTAATTGATTCTAGTAAGAATCTAGTACACACAGGGAGTGTGAAAAAACCCTGAAAACACTTATGTTTTATTCTTTGATTAATGACAAACACACAATTGACCTTCGTTAGATGGCGTTTTTCGTAATAATTGTAGGCGTACAACATTGATGCATTCTTTCCGGTTTTAATAATGATTGGATATGTTTTGTTTATCTTGCCAATCAATCCAAAGTTCTGTTGAGTGTGATCAATCAGCTTAATGTACTCAGTCGCTACTAATCTCTTATCGGAGCATATTTTTCATAAGATGGTTACACATCGATCCATCGTCTTTAAAGAGTTGTGAACATGAAACCCATTTATTATGTTATCGTATATATCAGAGTTTGCTCATGTTTGTCTACTTGCCTATGTTCTGGTTATGTTTTGCGGACTCTGGTGACAGACTGACGGATAGGGAAATCATTTATCCCAAGTCGACCTTTTCTTCTTTGGCGATTGTCCTACTTGTGACTGAACTTGTAATTTGTTGTTCTGTTACGCGTACATTGTGCCCGTTCATTGTTTTGTTGTCTTTGTGTTTTGGTCTTGTGCTTCCTTGTACTTTACTATTTAGTTTGAATTCTACTTTCCCAATCTGGTTTATCATATACTTATATTTTATGTATACATATTTTGCAGCCTTAGTATTAACAACTTCCTGGTTGAACCTTGCACAATGTATGAGCACTATGTTCTGTAATGTGATTTGACTTGATGTATGTGTTAAAGTATTTGTTGATAACTTTTTATGAGATTGAACTTTGAGCCAAATATATGTTACTTTGGAAGAAAGTTGTCTCACTTGGTTACTAAAATTTCAAAAGTTTGCATGTATGCCTATGTTTTTTCAACTGATATTTTGTATTCTTCTTACATTAAAGTAATGATATTATGAAAACATACGAAAAAATTCTTCGTAGGAAATAAAAACTGTTCGCACTTGATACGAACAAATTGTTCGTATAATGGAGGAACTGAATGATAATGTGTCGTTCTTTCTAATTAAATCGCTATAAAGTGTTATATTTTATTGCTTATCGCCACTTTCATTTATTTCTTATTAATAGAAAAAACATAAGATAATGTAACAAAAACCGACATGTTTTATTACTGGACTAGAGAACATTTCATTTTTGCTAATCAGAGTACCATAAATTCGCGTTTTTTCAGCTTTCTAATTAATGCAACGTGTAACATATGGCAGTGCTCCTCGTAGTAAGGTAATTTATTACTGAACAAATGTACTTTATAGACCAAGTTATTTTTGTTCAACGTAAGGTTCATTCTAAGGGGCGAAAATGTGTATTTTTCTTCAGAGAATTAAATACATTTTCGAAGAATAACCCATAAGTCTCATACATCCTTTTGTTGCTTAAAATTCAAATAATTTATATCAACGGATGTTTTTGCTATATTCACTTGTTATAAAGATAAATCGATCAAAAGATAATTGCATAATACGTTTACATTTTTCAAAATGTCTTTCTCATTTACTTGGTAACAAAATGTTAGAAAAAGTAGAAATCATAGTTGTCAAATATTTGATCAAGGTCATGCCTGCCCATTAATTTTAATAAAAACAGTCAAAATGCATTTATTTTAAATAATAAAATACATCAACATGAATTAAAATAAATCAGATGTGTATGTGTGAAGGACTACTTTTAATAAATCCTAAATAATTTAGGGTATGGTGGGCCTGACTGACTAGATAGTTGTTGGTCTGTCCAAATCCGATTTTATCGGGTCTATAAGACTTAAAACTCAATTATTTGGACAAGTTTCAAGTTGCCAAGAAAGAACTGAAACATTTTTATGGAAAAATAATTTAAGTTTTAGTATTTCTGTCAATATTAAAATTAATATATTTTGATAAGATTCCCTTCCACTGTATTTTATTTGTTTATATACCAAATAAACGGCTTATTTATCGTTAGTCGTACTGGTCCCTGATAATGTTTGAACCGTCCGTTAGCCCGTTTCTTTTGAAATGGGGAAAACTGCTATGTTTGGTCAGTTTGTGAGTTAAAATGGTTACACATTACTACAAAAACTGGTTTCAGACGATCGTATAGCATGGCAGTAGCCTCACATCATACGTAAACTTACCGAGCACGTTGAAACATTTGCACGGACTATCCGTGTGATTTGAAATATTTTTGACAGCTGTGTAATGACCGATTTTACACAAACTGTGGGTGATCGAGCAACGATTCAGACAATCGAATTACAAAAAGTGTTTGCAATGATTATACCAACATAATTAACATACGGATTATTTAAAAACGTATATTACTTTTGTCATTTAGCTGAAATAAAGTTTCACAGAAAGCCGCGTTACACAACTCAGATTATCAATTCGCTAACATGTGCAGCATGTGTTGAGATAGGAAAATGCTGATATTGATGTTTCATTGGGACTTAATTAAACCGTAAATAATATATTGTATTCGATGTCATCCTTCGTTATGAACGACGCATTATGATTACCGTATCATAATGGTTTCGTCAATAAACTGCCGCACTACTTTAATAATCTTTTGTGTATGAATATAAATTTGCTACACTGCTCGAAATTCGTAAACAAACGAGATGACAGCTGTAATAAATACTTGGATTTCGATGTTATTAGCGTATTATCGTTTGTAAAGTTGATATAATTATGAACGCAATAAAGTTCAAAATTCGATCTAGTAATCCATTATGTTGATTACTTTGTTTGAAAAACATGTTGCAGTACGTTTACTGCGGTGACAGGAGGGAGCAAACATGGCGACTTCCTTGTCGAAATCACACATAGACACGAAGGTGCTTTTCTCGTAAACAAAACACCAGCATCTAATTTTAAGCCTGGCATGCCCTTGCGACGATTGATTATAAAGTATATCCAGTGAGTTCGTATTATAAAATACAATGATGATAACGTTTGACATTTTGAAATTTGTTTTGTATTTTTCATTCGAAAATCGCCTTTAATTTAGTGTTAGCATTTGAATTAGGCAACTACTAGTATATGGCACATTTTACATCACGCGCAAGTGCTACAATGGTTTTCTATCATATGTTATAAAAACAGATGACATAAGGTGTTTGAAATAACGTTTTGTAAGTGTGTGTTTTTCAAGTATTTTCGAGGGTTAGGATGAACGTTAAAGTTAAGTTTGTTTGACTTTAAACAGTGTGTAAATCAACAACCAGCGCAAACCAATGGGAATGTTGCTAGGTAATAAAATCTTAACACTGAGAGAATAGGTGGGAGGCGATCTGGTTGTTGCTGTTTAAACTTAAACCGTCTTTACACGTTTAAGTTCGTTTTCTTACTGACGGTCTTGCTAAAGATCGAAATAGGCTTATGTGCCTTAATGTGCATGTAGCTTATCTAAATATTTTAATCAGGGGCATATTATTTGTCATACACGTATTAAACGCGTATGTCAAAAGTGACACTAAAATAATTTTAAGCACCTATTTATCAGATTATACTGTACGCTTGTAACCCATGACCTCACATCTAAATTCCATATAAGTAAGACACGTAAATAGAAAGCTAGTAAATAAATGATTACCTAACAGTCCATGCAGTCGACAACAAATTGATGGTTTCGAGAAATTGTTGGTAATTGTTATTAACTGTTATTCGATCAAAAACAAAAATCAGTGTAAAATACATTTAGTAAAAATTTTGGTAATATAAAATAAGTGCGATATAGCTCAAGCGGAGTGATTATTCGTAAACTTATCCATTTAACGAACAGTTTGACTACTAGTATAAGTGTTGATCTTAAAACAAACAAATGTTGCTGATTAAAGTAAACCAGTTTAAATATTTGGGGAAACATGTGTAGCAATATTGAAATGTTGACAGTTTCTGGAACTACTTGGAGGAAAGGGTTAATATAGGCCAAGCCTTTCGCCCATTCCCATTTCGTCAGAAATAAAATATGTGTTAAATTAAATTAACTACTTGAATGCGGATACTCACTGTTTTTCCTAAATGCGTTGAGTTGATAATAAGACATAAACAATGCTACCTTTGAGAGGCTACGCCTACCAAAAAAAAAATAATTCTTGATTTTATCGCTTTGGTTGCTCAAAATATGTGGCGGTTATGGTTTCGAATGGATCACTCAATGGGAAGTCAATTGTTCACTGTAGGTTTACACATTGAAAAAAAAATGAACAGAATTATTTTCTAGTAATCTTGTTCTGCGGCGATTAGCTCGAAACATTTGTTCGGATGCTTTTGCTAAAATGAACCATGGTGTCGTAGCATAATGGTCTAGCTGCCACCACACATCGCTTGTGCGCTTAGACATCGATTCCTGGCGAATGGCAAAGTCAATGATCGACCGCGATCAGACCAGCCGAAGGTTAAGACCCCGAGTCAGACGGCAACATTACACAGCTGCGTCAATCGAAATGGTTCTACATGAATGCACACTGTGTCAGACGAATGCAGGGTGTCAGTGGATTAGTTCAAAGTACATTATTGCATTATTCCTTTCATAATTATCAATAAAAAGGAAAATTTAATCAGTACAACTGGAACGAGTTTCGTCCGTTTCGAGCTTTATTTGCGAATGTATTGTCTTCAACCGTCTTCGTGGCATTGGTTTGAGGTGTCGTAGACGCAACGCAGGATATATCCTGACCGATTGACGACAGTCATCAAAACTGCTATGCTAAATTTGACTTGAAACCATCTCAGGTTCACACACTGAGCACATCTAGAATCTGAACTCCGTCATACGGTTTAAGCCAGGCAGCCGCAGCCACATAATTAAAGTTAAGTGCTGCTTGAAGAGTGGGAAAACATCACACATAACATAATTTCTATCCTATTATGTAATGTATGTTATCCTTGAGAAGGAGGGATCACGTGCATGCATCAATGCAGCAGGTTCATAAAATCACTAATGAAATGGCGACTTTCATTTCGTTATGATCACATTTTACACACGATGGTCACGGGACAACCCCCAATTTAAATCCTAAGTCAGTTGTAGGCTGTATGTGTCCGAGTAGGTTGCAAATGTCTATTGTCAGTTGACCAGACGTCAGGCCCAGTGTTCACAAATAATTTGTTTTCAGAATCAGGCTTAAGTTCAATTATATGTTTGCCATTTTTTGAAAGTACCTTTGTATTTAAATTGTACAGTTATGAAATCTTATTTCCTTAGCATTTACAATACGTGTATACATAAACATCTTCTATATAACAGATTACGAACTTTCAAAACCCCAAACTTAATTCATGAAGTACAATATAATAAAATAAATAGTCTTTGTTTTAACATATTTTCTGTATATGATATAAAATAAACTTAAACTTGAGCCTGATCCTTAAAAACACTCTTTGTGAACACAGGGCCAGATGTTTAGTAGATCGGCGTAGCTTATACAAAAGGGAGATAACTGCATCCGCCCAATCAAGATGGTGGGACTGACGTTAGAAGAATATCCACATCCACACTTATTGTCATTCACACTGATTGCCTATCATTGCTGATTGTCAGTGTGCAGATCACGGCCATTATTTTGAATTCATAGTGCAGTTCTCTACTGCAATTACACTTTACAAAGACGTTACGATCAGTATGTTTTTAACGAAATTCACGTTCTTGTTCAATTAAATGTATGTCTGTGTGAATGACTGGTGCTGCGGCCGCTTCTGAATGGCTTTGGAATGTCTGTGCATTACAGTATTTATTTTAAAATGTATGATGTCTATTTTCTCTTCAATGGACGGAGCGTAGTGCAAATCATTCTGACTGTTCACTTTATTAGCAAAAAATATGCAGCGGATTTAAACGTACACAGAGAGCATGCGGAACATAAAGTAGAATTTCTCCTATAAAACCGAAATATGATGAAATTTGAATATCCATAAAATGCATGACCTCCTAAACAAGCTTTACTTTTCTTACGAAAGAGCGATGTACAGATTATATAGCATTATTAGTAAGTGAACATATCATAACGTAAGTCTATTGACGTAAGGCAAATGCCTGGTCGCTGACATCTCAGTCTGTTCAATTACGTCATTTTACTTAATGAAACTGGGTTACTCGTTTTAAGGTTTTCAGATTTTTTGTTGCTGAAATCGGGCCTTTCTACGTTTTAATACTGTTACTTAACTTTTAGACTGTAGGCTGCTAAAACTATGTAGTTCAGCAGTTTTACTGTTGTTACTAGGTCATTCAGCGTAGGCATTCCGCCTTTTGGTTGCTGTATCTTTTCTACTGGGTCATCAGCTAGTTATAATTTATTATACTTTTCGACAGCTTGGACTTGGGCGGATCTGCGCTTGTTTAGTTGGGCATTGTGCTTTGTGTGTTTTTAATGTTTTCTGTGCTCGGCTGGTTAAGTTGAGTGCTGCCTTCCCTGTCTGACTTAATATACTGTTTTTGCTGGATGAAAGGGCGCAAGGAAATAAAAAAAATTCTAGCAACAAAAAAACTCTATCCATAATCCTACAGCTGCATACTTTAAACTTATGAACGAATCTGGTAGGGTACGAATAGCGCGAACGAATCAGAAAGGGGAAAAAAGTGAATGCGAAGAAATAAACCTAGCTCCAATAGAATTGGTCCCGGTGAAAATGACAAATACAAGTATAACATTATTATATCTTTGTTATACGAGGGCCACTTAAAAAGTATTAATCAGTGGGCGATATATCAACACCATTGCCTCTGACTATATAAAAAGTGTACAATTTCTTAAAGAACAATCCCTCAGCTAGACATTCGTGGTATTTTCTTTCCTCATTAAATATGAAAGCATTTCCATTTTATTGATATTCAAACAGGACATGGTTTAAAGCACTGCACAAAAAATACCTCAAAAATGCGTAAGAAAATTGTGTTATATGGGCTCATACTATTTCTGAGCGTTGTTATCAAATGTCATTCAGATTTACTGAAATTAAATTGATATGATTTGCAATATATATCATTGTACTCTTAAATGGCAATCCATAATTTTGAAAACAGTAAATTATTATCAAACTATAGCAAACTAAACAAGTCACACAGATACTCAAAATACCACACTTATACCCTGATTAATATTAGTTATATACCAGGTAAATAAACAGTTATTTATTCTTAATATGTTAGTTTTTCTAGATTATTATATGTAGTTTCATTCGTCGGGCGATTTTAATCATTTTACCTCAATTTTATTTTTTACAACAACATTTTATGATCGAGCCCAACTTTAAAAAAGTGGGTGGGGTAATGGTATACCCCCTATTTATGGTAAACAAAGACAATTCACCCATGTTGTCCATTTCATGTAATTCGTCTTATATAAAATCACTATCATGTGCTTTTATTTTTGTTTTCTGTATAATTGTATTAGGGATATGACGTCATCAATCTAAAATACGTATTTTTTGGTCACGTGATCATGTTCTTTGGGCTGTAGTAAAGAACAAATTATGAATAATTCAGGACATATTTATCATGTGAAAGATAGTAACATATCTCCATGTGTAAACAATCTACATGTTTGACTTTTACACTTAAGACGTATGGTAGTACCATGCAGCAACAACGTATAGGGTACCGTCACAGCAAAATGCAGTTTTTGGAGTATTTCGAACATGGCAGATTCCTTGTACAACTAAATCCATTAAGACTGTCCAAACAATAATGTTGACCCAGCACTAGTTAAACAATTTAACGGTGCATAAAATCTGCAAATTTCAAATTAATCGGATAAAACTTATATAAATTATGACCAATAATATCAACCCTTACGTCTACTAATATACCTTATTTTCTCGCAATTCCAGTGTTTGATACCCCTATTGGTTCAATGCCACACGGGTGAATGAATATTTTACCGATTGCAATATTATTTTATTGGTCAGCTAGGGAAATGTTGTATATTTCAGAAAATGTCCACATTGATTGAATATTAAACGTATTATCGGCCACTGATTAATACTTTTTAAGTGGCCCTCGTACATGTACGTGTGTACGACGCAAGTGATACATTTTGTATGTGGTAATTGTATCATGGCTTTAGTTCAGATATAATATACGCCCTGACATATTCGGACAAGGGCATTGACTTGACTAAATAATATTGGTGCCAATATCATCCTTGATTGGCAATGAACATAAGATTATAGAAATATATTCTGTAAAACTTGTGTCACAATCGACCGAAAAAAAAACTTTTAGAACAATTCGTTCCAGACGATGCTGTGTGCAATATGGTTGAATATTGGTTGTTTTAACACGTATGTGCTAGTAGGTATAGTAACAAATTTATACCCTGAATAAAATATGCTACGGATTCGTATGTGTCTTTAGAAAACTGTATAGTTTTTATACATTTTGTAAAAAAGATCCGTTTTGTACGAAAACAATTCGCGTACAAATCAATGAAATGAATTATGTTAAAGCCACGTACAAGGTATGAAGCAAAACTCAAAGCAGAGCGTCTGTTGAACATCACTACCGTATGTAAAATACAGTGCATCAAACCAATTATATCACAGGCTAAAGGCTAGAACAGACAATACTGATAGGTTGACTTTTTGTTATTATGCGTCGAACAGTTCTGGAATAAACGACACGTACCTAACTTCTCTTATGCAAGCAATGGACATTTAAATGTTGATGTCAATGCAAGTTCTGTATTTAGCCTATAACTCGTTATTCAATGTTGATGTACTGTGCATGCTACGTCAACTGTTCTCAAATACTTGTAGGGTGGAACATTTAGAATTGACAGACATGACCTAAATGTGTTCCCCTTTCGTTGGTGTTGTAAATATTCATTGTTTCCATGAGAAGTACTTTCGTGGCGCGCAATGATAAATGACTTGGCACTGTTATGACAAAGTTAATCAGGCCTAAATGTCAGTAGCTGAAAGATAAATTGTTTGAATAATGTATAACCCTTAATGAAGAAACTTAATAATCTAAAGCACTCTCAATCACCAATATTTATTCGTTTGCTGGTTTAACATTCAGATGAAATGAAGCGTAATTAAAATTTGAAACGATATATTTCACGTTCACTATAGTATACTGTTCATGACATTAATTGATACTGTTTTCTATATCACTCAGGTACTTCTGTGTTTCACGGTTATAAGTAGTTCATTTAATAATATTCCTTTGTTTAAATAGGTTGGTGCAAATACAGGTCATTCTTCAATAGTGTAATCTTGAGCATTGTTCGTTTTCCTAATTAGGCTACGTCACACGTTAAGGATATACAATGTTTCCGAAATTGTCCAGTATGTAGATTTAGACGGCAAGTGCTTCGATTAAAGATGCTTGTCTTTAAACTGAAATATGTCTTTAAACACAACTTCAATTTTGTTGTTTGTAGTGGCAGAATAATCTTATATACCGTGCAGTTAGTATAATTAGTGTCCAGTCCACTATCACCGTATAAAACCAATATTAAGGCTTATCAATGATATTAATCCATGCTAAATAAAAACTCAGACAATGGTCGTAATATTTTGTGTACATATAGAATAAAACATTACTCTCCAATTATCCTAATTCTAACAGTATCAGTTTCCCTAATCACGCTTCATCACACGTTTAGGATATACGATGTTTTCAAAATTATCCAGTATGATTGTAGAGTTAGACTGCGAGTTTTATCGTAACAGGCGTTGGTCTTTAATCTAATCACAACTTCACCTGGTGCTTGTAGTGGTCAAAAGCTTCAAACTTCGCAGTATTTAATTTGATGATATTTATTTTGTCCACTTACAACATTGACATTGTATTGGTTTTTTGCTCTGAACCTGGATTTCGACATCAAAATACTTATTTGAAATAATGGGTGTAATTATATACTGTCCATTTAGTATAATAACAGAGTAATGTTGTGGACGAGTCCATTCGACTACCACCGTGTTAAACTAATTATAAAGGCTTATCAAGACATAATATCAATGCTAAATTAAAATTATTATGCTATTTTTCGCTTGACTTTTTCAGACAATGGATGTAATATTGTACACGTAAAATAAAACATCACTGTCAAATTACCTTTACTCTCATAGTATCATTGTATGTTCGAACCCTACCTTTAGGAAAATCATAATTGTATTACAAACAAACAAAGGTACGTCATTGTTATGTTGAAAATATAAGTGTCGTTGCCTTAAGCCTATGTTCCGCTGAGGAATTCCTTATTGTCGACATAGTTTCTCCCGATGACTGATGTTTTCGCAGAACCTGTCCCCCACGCGCCCCGAAGATCATAATTGTCATCGAGAGTACATTTTCGATGCAGTGTAACCGGTTGTAAGATCGGGAACACATCTGGAGTTCTCTCGATGCCTCCAGTACCCCCGAATCATTCTGAAACTTTAGAGGAACATCGCCGATGCGCCGGAAAACCCTATGGGCTGACTCGTGTTATAGGTTTTTATCGCGGAAGCATTCCAGATCATTCCTAGAGACCCTACGTGCTTCGAGGATACCTCCACAAGATATTCGCGAACTTCGGGGATAATTTTCCGGGATATACCTAACATGCAATAGCGAGTATATCGGGCACAATTCAATACATGCATTGAAATGTCTCAATGTACTTGTGATGTCCTTATCTATCTCTAGATTTACCTAAGCTTCCCCGACACATCAAACAACTGGAATCTTTTGATTTTCATCGGGAGTACATCGCCGTGACAAAAACACTCAGAGGGACCTAGGCTTTAGGAAACCGCGTTCGTTTAGACTTTACTCAATATTAACGATCTGTGGAGATTGCTCTGAAATGATATCATCTACATATTTATACTAGTAGTTTTAATATTTACAAAGAAACATAAAGAAATTACAACACTTTTCGGCGTATTCGTGGATCACCCCTCGAATACAAATGTATACATAATGTAAAAGTTTGGTAGATTTAATGTCAATGTCTTTAAACTACATGTTCGTGTGCATTTAATATCTTTACTCACTTCAATCGTCGTCTTGTGTCGGGAATAAGAACAATTTATAGTTTAATCAGTCTCAATATATAACCAATATAATTTTGATAATGTACAGTAAATTGTATATTCCTTGCTAATTAGCGATTCTTTTTAACATATACGAGCGTACAAGTATTTAACAAACATAAAAAGTATGATATTATTGGTAGTTCCAGGCCAATAAGAGAGTCTTTGAAGAACGGTTTAGATAATTTTTATACGCGAGTAGTCTTAACTCGCGTTAAAACACCTGAAACAATTGTTAATTACTGATAATCAAGGAGTCATTCAATGAAGCAACACGTAATCCACAATCAAACACGATACATACATATTATCATGTTTTAAAAAAGGCATTGTATGTAAAACTATTTGAGCGATTACGTCTAGATTAAGCAATGCTGCAACTTTGATCCATCAGCACGTCAATGGAATTGTTTGATCTTTTTTTGTTTTCTTTAGTACATGATGGATTAATCAATACCAATTTCTTTAAATAAACTAAGCAATTTAAACACTTCATATAATGACATTATTATTTTGATGAGTGAAACTCTTGTAGCTTGTGTATGTTGTTTTAATGATAGCATAGTCAAGAATTAGCATGGCATCTCGCAATGAATTATGTAAACTTAATGAATTATGTAAACTTAATGAAATGTGCAATTCCTTCAGTTAATATTACTAGTATATAAGTCACTTGCATGATTCAGTACATGATGTTTATGATGCCACTTTCAGACAGGACACTCTATAACTCTGAAACCAAATTTCCCTTTTTATTCTTTAGGTATTTAAGCTATTTATAAATCGCTACACAGATTATCATTAGTGTTTCATACTGTTTTTGTTTAGTGTTGCTGTGTGGGTTGTTTATGTGATGCGCGTTTGTCCTTAGGTTAATTCTTGTCTGCTTTTCGTTGCACTTGATTTGTTTGACTGGGTCGAGCTGTCGGAGTGGGATGCCTTGTGTTTTAGCTGTTCAACCTTTCATGTTCTGATGCTTCTGTAGGGCGATGACTAGCATGATTCTATAGGCCTATTGGTAATAAACGATACTTTACCTTCAACCTACTGACTCAAATCAATGCGTGCCATCTACTGTTAATAACCAACCTCCATGGAAAATTTGAGGATCCTAGTGGTAGGCGCTCTTAAGTTATTGACCAACAACAATTTGGTCTACCGACCGACCTAAAGATGGACGGACGGACAGACGGACCGACATGTGCTATGCATAATTCCCCCTATCAAAGATGGGGCATTGCTCAATAATTCATCGATGTTAATGCGATTTTTATCTAGAATCGTAAGTCCCATTCGTCTACGTACATAGTTGCCAGATTGCTGAATGTTCGGGATCATATTATATGTCTCGGTTTATGTGGCGAGGTACATGACTATTTTTTTAAAATTTTAAAAGTTAAAAAGGTGCAAGAAGAACTATCATAATTATGGGGACGGTACAAAACGCTATAATCATGTTAGTTATACTAATTATGGTAATTAAAAGGAAAAGAGGAATGTGCCTGATTAATTGTAATGACCAGAGGCTTATAACAGAGCATCAAAGTGAAGCAGAACTTAAGTGTTCTTTGTATTTCCCAGAAGCTATTAATATGGCTTTCTACAATGCTGTTATAATCAATTTAGTGTTATCCATGTGAAGAGTGTACGGATGCTATCCGAATTTTCATCAATTGCACGAGAAATATGACGCATTGTACTGTTATTTATACAGTACGTGTTACCTTAGCATCGGAAGTCATTGAGTTCTTGCACCATTAATTACGTAACAACCCATACACCAACATACACATATAATACATACTCGTGTTATTAACGATAATAAGCCAACAGGTCTAGAGTTCGGAACATCCACATTGGGAATGTGATATTTTGTATGAGATTACAGGCCGCAACTTCCGACACGTGCTAAATTGGAGTTGTTCAAAATGGAATGCAAGTGATGCTATATCTGTCTTGTATCAATGAATTTTTAAAATTAGTGAGCTGTATATTAAAGATCATTGTATTAGCTTTAAATGGATACCTCACATTTTAATATTTGTTCGGTGTAGCTGTAACAATACGTCAATTAACACTGTCTACTCGTGTATACTATTGCTTAAATGATTGGGAAAATGTGACATTTTTCTGACCAAATTCGGTCCCATTTAAGAATCGTTGTTTTCTTAATGCGAGAGAAAATACAATACTTAAAATAACTTGTACGATAAAATGGTGCCATGTAATATCTTATTCATCAACTATTTGATAGTTTAAGAAATTTAGAAGTGGTGTAATTTTATTTGGAAATGAAACCCATCCAAATACTTCAACATACTAGAAAGGGTTGGGAAAATCAAATAATGTTTTTAGAAAATGGTATTTACAATTAGGTAAGTAGCTCAATGTGTAGGCACATCATATTCATAAAATTATCAAACATTAGGATGATAAGTATAGTTTGGGTACCCCTATTTGCTTTGAGACGCCAGCACATATGCCCTTGCAAACTGTCCAAAAACTAGTTAAAACCAGATTCTAGATAAACAAAGTCGACCGTTTGCAAATGTAATGACCACAAACGAGACACGAGTTCATTTTGTCACCCATGCGACAGGTCCATAATCAAATATGTGCCAGCAAAGTCAGAACAAAAGTATGCATTGCAAAACGTACCATGAACGCCAGTAGAAATGTACACCTTTTTTCACATAAACCAAGGTTCTACCCTTAAATTTGATGAATAAAATGGACAATGAGTAAATGTCATGCTTAACAAAGGTAAATACCCTCCGAAATTGAAACAAATACTCCGACAATCGCTGCCAAGCAAAATATTTGAAGGATGGCATGCTATTACAGAGCATCTGCAGAAACCATTAACGCGACTGTCTGAGAGGTGTGAAGGTTCTTGAGTTTTCCGACCATCCTTTTTGGTCAAGCATCGTTAAGATCTCGGTTTGGCTCATGTCCAGTATATGCACAGTGTACCTAGGAATGATAACAAAATCGCATTTAAAAAAGAATAACTGATTGAAACTTCGCATATATATCGGAGATGAGTACTGCAATGGAATCAAATGCTTGTTTCATTAGAATATATCAAGGGTAACTTTTTATGGGCTAAGTTGCATTCCAATTTGAACAACCCTCGTATTGCTTCATTGGTTGACACGCATGGCGATTATGTAAACTGTAGTATACTATCGTAATCGATTATAAAGTATAAACATACCCATGCTATTTAAGTTGGTATAGTATGACCATCCGCAATCCTGGCGACGGTCATGTACTCTACATGTATAACGATTGACATTGCTGTTCAGGTTAGTAAGCTACCAGATTTTGATACATGTAACTAATTCCAGGAAAGCTTTAATATTAGTCAATTCTCCGCCAAAAAAACTCAACAAAACATGACGTAAAACCCACTAAAACTAGGATCAACAATTATTTACAATGAATGATGAAGTCTTGGAGGGAGATAAATACCGCAGTCCCTGACGTATAATTGTGTTGGTCCGTACAATTAATGTTGCCTCTGTTTCAGGAAACATTTATTTTTTAGGCCTTGGTGATAATTTGAATTTCATATATAACCGAGATAAAATAATCTTGGATTATGATTACATTAAGACACCAGACAGCATTATTATAGTTTAAATCCAGACAATGGGCAATTTGCACTTTTTGGCCAAAGTATCTTAACAACAAAACAACATTTGTAGTCTTGTTGAACATAACCACTTCGTAACTTGTATACCTAACCGCTACCATGTGTTTGTTCACGTTCAAGAAACAATACACGTAGTAAGAGCGTATGCGCAAAACACCTGGAATTCCATATTGTTCTCTGTGTTTACGTACATGTTTTGTTCTCAGCAAATATGTCAATATGATGGCTAACAGGTTAGGGTTCTATAAGGTCGTAAGAAGCTTTTATATGATGTACGATACCATACCGGATGGTACATTCCTTCTTTGTTCGAAAAAAGGAACACACTTCCGGTTAACCATTTCATTATAGACATAATACATTGTTGAGTTGAATTCAAGCCATTTTATGAATGTAGCCAGCTTTATTCTGCTGCTTTCATGTTCAAACTTTTGTACACTGTGTACCTTTGATTTGTATCTAGAAACATTTTAGGTTGAGGTGTAATAATACGTAGTGTAATATTGATTGTGTTGGAGAACATTTCACGTCTCCCTCGATACAAGATTATTCGATGTTTTGTTTACATTAGGTGTCTACCTTATTCATTTAGTATAATTATTACCATTTACTTTGATGACGGCCCATTGGATAAAGGCATCGATCTAGATGCAAAAAATGAAGCTGGTAACATTAGATAATTTGGTATGTTAACAATGATGCTGAATAACAAACAGGGATATTGTTTAAATCTATGATATCAATATGATTGAATTTACAGATAAATCAAAATTGGCTACAAAGTAATGTCCTTTATTTCAATTACGGGAAGGCAACTTTAACTCCATTTATCTTTGTTTAACTAATGAAATATTAACTGTATATTTGTCTAACAGACATCTACCTAGTCATTTATTCAAATGATTAATTCCTTGTTTCGATCATAACATGACTCTATTAATGTACTAAAGTATGAAACAATTGCACTCACGGATATCAGTGAAACACCAGATTACCTCATTTAACAATATGAATACAAACGGATATCAGTGAAACACCAGATTAACTCATTTAGCAATATGAACATGTTGATTGACATTTCCTTATTTCATTTTTAGCGGAAGCAAAAATATATAGTCAATCTAATATCACATGTACTATGTATGATCTCTATAATTTGTCATTTTGGAGAATAAAATATGATGTTCCAGATATACACATCTTGGTGAAGCTAATTTCATATCGCCAACTTATCGTTTTTAATGACATGATTCAGAATGCTTTATATCTGCATTATATATATTTACATCGGCATTATGTGTGTGCTATATGTAAATACTCGTATAATCATTTTGGACAACAAAACCATGTGAGGTATTAGTACTTGTTCTCAATCCTCTCTCGTATACTACACTAACGTTGAACCAAACCTTGTATAGTCTAAATTTCACGGCTTGTCCAGGTTATGGACATGTCATCAAGGGTTCCATTTGACTCGGAATTTGGGGTTTTGACCATTAAAATTTCCAAATAGCCACATTTTGACCCTCAAAAGTTTGGTTTGAAGGGGCATTCTCTCTTAAAATCTTGGGTATTTTGCCTATGTAATGGTAAAATTGAGTCAAAATTAACAAAATAACCCTTCTGATTCAGAATTTGGAGGGAACCCTGGTCATGTGTTAAATGCGTGTATATGTCCACCCTGTAGATCCTTAAGTTCCAATCGAATAAAGAAATAATTTTTAATTTTAGTACAAATGCAAATTCAGTTGTTTTGACGTGCCTGTATGTCTGAACAGTAAAATCATCGTATAATCCGTCGCCACGCACCTCGTCCCTAGCGTTTTGTCTAGATTCAATGTCTTTAACGTTCATCCTAACCCTTGAAAATACTTGAAAAACACACACTTGAAAAAAACTATTTCAAAAAGCGTATGCCATCTTATTTTATTACTGGGGGAACCCCAGTATTTGTTTTACATACAATCCTGAAATCACTACGATTTTAACGATGTAATTTCTCCACGACAAATTCATCCGAGCAAGAAAGAAGTGCCTGCAAATCTCAACCAATATCGTAATGTTCCTCCATTTATGAGAACATTTATTTTCAACTATTTAGTATTTTTTTATTTGTCGTATTGTGTGAACTTTTTAGTTAGAACAACCCTTTTCCCAGCGCTGTTCTATAAATTTTCCCGCCGAAAGTCGAGACCATATGAGTTATTGATGTTTCGTCCCCATCTTATTCGTTCGCGCTATTTGTACCATATCCAGTTCTACCCAGTTATAGTTATGGAATAAGGACTCTGTGAACGCAGTTTTTAGTTTCTTGTTTTTTTCTATTTTCTTGCGCCCGTGTTAATAGTATTGATCGACGTTTGGTCCATTGAATTGCCATAAATCATCAGCTAACTTGAAAAGTTTGCGTCTGTCGTTAGGCCAACCCTGGTCCGTGCGCTGCTGTGTATACAATTTCCAGTCGAAAATCCAGACCATATCGTCTTTTGTGTTTCGACCCCTATCTTATTCGTTCTCGCGAGTCGTATCCTATTCGGATGGTTGATAATTTACATAATTATGCAGGTGAAGAGTTGTGGAATTATGACTTTGTGTAGTTTTTAGACGCTAGCTTATATTTTCTTGCGCCCATTGATGCTCTATCCCATTTCTTGCATTGTTTTGGTTTACTACCATCAAAATATTTTGCACGGAAACGTTTAATCAAATGTTTCTTTATTATATTTATTACGCGAGTCTGACCTGCAAAAATACATATCAGGATTGGTACGTCTTGATGTCCGCACGTACATTTGATAATTCATTTAACGAGCATCTTATGAAGCTATGTCAGTGAAAAACAAAAACACGATGAAACACGTTGGAATTGAACACACATTGTGACATATTACTTAGAACTACAGCAGGTGTATTGCCTTCATGAGTTCTAGTATTGTGATGGGTCCGTTGAGGTGTGATTTGAATTATTCAGCTGCTATCGCGTCTCTGGCCCCTTGTCACAATATTAACATTTGTTTTGAAATTCAGTACCATTAAATGTGAAACTCTATAATACCCAGAATTGCGATTTCCCCCAGTGATAGTACTTCAGTCCTTTGATTATATATGATTGGAATCCATTGTAGCACTTAAGCTTTGTTCCGTCCGTTATCCCGTTTCTTTTGACATGTGGTATAATCATTGCAAACACTGTTTTGTAATTCGATTGTCTGGATCGTTTCTCGATCACCTACAGATTGTGTAAAATCGGTCATTACACACCTGTTAAAAATATTTCAATCCATACGAATAGTCCGTGCAAATGTTACAACGTGGTCGATAAGTTTACGTATGGTGTGAGGTTACTGCCATGCTATATTATCGTCTGCAAGTAGTTTTCTGAGTAATATTTAACCATTTTAACTCACAAACTGACCAAATAAAGCAGTTTTTCCCATGTCAAAAGAAATATTAACAGGGACCTGTACGACTAAAGATAAATAAGCAATTTCATTGGTATATAAACAAATAAAACACAGTGGAAAGGAATATCTTACTAAGATATGTTTATAATTGACAGAAATACTAAAGCTTTAATTAATTTTCCATAAACCTGTTTCAGTTCTTTCGTGGTAACTTAAAGCTTGTCCAAATAATCAAGTTTTAAGTCTTATAGACCCGATACAATCGGTTATGGACAAACCAACAACTATCTGGTCCATCAGGCCCACCATACACTAAACTATTTAGAATTGATTAAAAGAAGTCCTTCACACATACAAATGTGATAGATTTTCATTCATGTTGATGTATTTTATTGTTCAAAATCAATGCATTTTTTCTGCTTTTATTTAAATAAATGGACAGGCATGACCTTGATCAAATATTTGACAACCTCAATTTTTAATGTTTCTAACATTTTGTTACCAAATAAATGAGACTGACATTTTGAAAAATGTATATCTATTATGTAATTAACTTTTTATAAATACATTGTAATACCAACTGAATATAACAAAACACGCATTGATATAGATTAGTTGAATTTTAAGCTACAAAATGATGTATGAGACTAATGTGTTATTATGCAAAAAGGGTATTTAATTCACTGAAGACAAATACACATTTTCGCCCCTTAGAATAAATCTTAAAGCGAATAAAATTTACGACACTTTGCAACTTCATTATGATATAATTTCATCATAAAATAACAAAAGACGTACACTATTTAAAACAAATAACCACTGTATATTCCTGAATATATGTTTGGTTGATATGTTTAGTAAAATACCCGAGTAGCGTACACACCATGAGAGATAATTAACTGTAAATGTATAATATCTAGTTTGAAACAACAAATGATATAGATCATTTACTAGTTATATATGTTCCTATCACGAAAACTTTTCTTTCATGTATTTTGTGTTCCCAAAAGTTTAACAGTTTTTTTTATTAATTTCTGAATGTACTTACCAAAAGTATGATGTTCACTTATATTTTCATTATTTCCACTGTTAACTAGTTACATACGTAACGCAGTTGAGGAAATAATGTTCTAGTCACGTTTCTTTAATGTATTTTTGTGTTTGTGTTATTCCCATGTGATAATAATTTGTATAATTATATTTCTTAATACACTTATTTGTTTGTTCTCACTAGTAAGTTCGAATGTGTTTGATATTATTAATCGTCCAGTTTGCATAATTATTTTAACTTTAGTTCGAATACAAGTGGTTTATAACCAATGTAGTTCTTTGTTATTGCATAATGGCGAAATCACCAACAACTATTAACTTAATAAATCTCTGACAAGTTGCACGTTGTGTGGCATCTATTGTCGAATCTGGGTTACAAATAGCTGTAATTACCGTTATCGAGTTATGGTGTATTGTATTTGTACATTTCTCCACATAACCAACGCTCATCAGAGTACGTTCTAATGTGACAGGAATTGGAAACAAATGCCTCATTTTCCGCTTAAATAAATTATGTACGAGTATGTTAAGCTGGTTCACCAATAGAACAGCATTGGTTCGTCCGTGCGTTTGTCAAAAATCCTGATTCTGTTATAACTCATATAATGGTACTAGTATTTGAATAGGGGCAAATAAGAAGATTCAGTGCGTCTACTTACTTTATTGTTGCCAAAGAGACGGACGTAATGCAAATACTTCATAATGTTTATCCTGGCATAACTCAAACAGTTTCAAGTCTATCTTTATTGAATTTTGTATGCAGGTCAGTCCCAATTATGAGATTATGCGTGTATCAATAATATTCGATTTGATGAAAATTTTGGTTGATTCGGATACGAAAATAGTTAAACTACTTTATTTCAATTGGACCTTATTATAACTCAAACTTTATAAATGCTTGGTCATTTATTTATGGTAAACGGATAAAGATCAACGTTGGGATGGCACCTACTATTAAATACTTTAATTTAACACTAGTGTTGTTGCTATGACAACAGAAACATTGAAAACATTTAAAGGGGCTTGCTCAAACCGGTATGGGACTTTTGCAATGCTTGCATTTCTTCACATACTTGTTATGAAAAGAAAGACGGATGCTATCTAACATGTTGTGAAGTTTTACACCAGCGTTTGGTTTGATAGGGCTGTTCACCAGACCTATTACCTTCGTTTCCCTGTTATTATTTTCTTGGTATGCAGGGGAGTACATATTAATATTACATGTGTACGACGCAAAAAATAGATTTCATATGTGCTAATTGTGTCATTGTGTCTTCAGTTGAAATATAAAATATAGGTTCTCATCTTCCGACAATGGCATTGACTTGAAGAAATATTAGTGGTGCCAATATTTTCATTGACTGGCGATGAATACCATTAAGAGTATTAGATATAATCAAGACTCTGTAGAATTTGTGTCACAATAGACCGAATTATGAATTATCTTTTTTTTTATATAATAGTAGTCGTCCACACGGTGCAGTGTGCTATATTATAATGTTATTGACTTATGTTGAGGTAAATATGATGTTTTGTTGACCTGAAAAAAGTGATATTGACCGATGACGAAGTCAGAGGTCAATATCACTCTTTGAAGGTCAACTAAACATTATATTCATCGAAACAAACATTTTTTGTAAGTCGCCAACTGTTATATTGTATACCATGCCATAAGTCAAGAAATAAAAATTATTGACTCTTTGTTAAATTATAAAAACTTTATTCTCTCTTCAGGAAAGTGTATGTTATAGAAACAAAAGACAACTCTTGAAATGATCTAGCTAACAATGCTCTTCTAATTATGTATGAGAGAGTATTCACTTATTGATTATTATTAATTATTATTTATCGCTTATTTATTATTATTAATTATTATTTATCATTAATGGCTAGGAGGTTACAGCATATAAATATGTATGAGCGGGCTAGCTGTAGGCAAAATGATACGGGAAATAACGTTGTTATGTCGCAGGAAATGACGTCACGTCATAAAAAGTTATATCCACCCTAGCCTCGGTTTCGGGAGGTGTATATTTAAATATATACACCTCTCGTGCAGGTCGTCTAAGCCAATCAAAATCCTTGTTACATCATAGGTATACAATATAAATTGATATCGGTTACTTTTGCCACACTTATGTAGATATATGAGTAGTTACAGTTTTATAACCCGAGTAAAATATGCTATGAATTCGTATATGGTTTTTGAAAACTGTAGCTATAAGTATATTTAGTTAAACATTTTGTAAAATATATCGGTTTTATACGAGTATAATTTGCGTACGAATCAATAAAAATGAATTGAGTTAAAGCCACGTACCAGGTATTCTTTAAACGTCAAAGCAAAGCGTCTGATGAGCATCATTTCTGCGTGTAAAATGTATGGCACGAACAGTTCTGGAATTAAAGTCAAGTACTTCTCGTCTGCAAGCAATGGACAACTTTTTCTGTATGTAGCAGACTCGCCGCCGTAGCGATGTTCAAGGGAAAATATAAAAACGAATCGGACAGGGAAAGCAGTTCTCAACACATAAAACCAAGAACAAAAGGAACAAAAAAGGACACATAAAGAAAAGGCAAAGACCACAATGCCACTACACAATACCAACACAAAGCTTAGCAAGAAAAAATAATTACCTCTAGTATCCCGAAGACCTGGTGACACTAGTTAGTGCCATAGCCAATGTTGTTTGAAATTCGCATTGCCTTTGTTGTATCATCGTCATACATCAGTGGTTGATCAAGTTCCCAGACTACCCCCTGATTCAATTCCCTTCATTCCGAGCGCAAACCTAAATATAGCTCATTTCGTGGACATCTGGTGATTCCGTCTATCGTCCAATCAGAAGGCTCGGTACGCTACGCGGGGTATTTTATAAACAAACTCGCGAGAAAATGTAGACATGGATGAGTTATGGGATTTAAATATTTACGAACTTAATTTGATGAAATACATATCTAATTAAATATAGTTTATAATGCAGCCGTTAATAATTTCAGAGAGTACTGTACAAAGAGTTAGATATATCATGATATGTAATCAGTCTTTGACGATGAGTGTCCGAAGTCCCGGACGTGAAGTCGTGATTCGAAATGGGTCTAAAGCTTTGTCAGAAATGCAATCGGCAATTACAATAAGCCGTAGACATTAAATCGAAATGAATAATTATTAATAAAAGTGACACTGAGACTGTGTGTACATGAACGCCTCGAACGGAAGTAAACAAATTCGTAAACATTCGTCAGTTTTGCCGACGGTCGGAATTAACTTATTCGCCCTCGAAGAAAAAAATAGTGAAATTGTTCCGAGTCCAGCTGATTCTGGTGTTAAGGTAATTAAAAAATAATTTCCACGTTTTATTGTTCTGAATACCATATCAAAATCGATGCAAAAACATTGCAAGTATTTTTTGTTTCGATTGATTTTCCGAACGATAAAATTTGAATATTTTGTTTGTTAAAGCTCGATTTTGATTGGACGATGACAGGAAAACACCCAAAACAAATATTAGTCATTGCTATAAATAGAAATGAACAAAATGGATCTGATTGGTTGATTTTTCGTTCGTCGCGCTGGAAAAGCGTGGTTTTGAACCAGAGTATGATATCACAGGTGAAGAATACTTTGGTGAACAAGAATGTTGTTGTATGTGTTAAGTCTAGTTCACACCAAACATTTAACACCTACGATCTACGAATACCGTTTATTGTTGAAACAAGGTCATTCAGCTGAAACCTTAACATTCAGCTTTTTAATACTTTTTTTAACTTTTAGGACTTCTGACAGCTAAAAAATAAAGTTTAGCAGTTTTTTACTGTTGGAATTTGGTCATTCAGTTTGGGCATTAATGTTTGATTGCTGAAACTAGTTCATTCAGTATTTCGACAGCTTAGACTTGGACTTCAGTTGGGCAATGTGCCTTATATGTTCTTTATGTTTTCTTTGCTCGGCTGGTAAGGGTACGTGATATATCAGTGTTAAGCCTAGCTCTTTATTCAATGTTGAAGTACGGTGCATGATACGTCAACTGTTCGCAACTGCTTGCAGAGATATAACGAACGTGTACCCCTTTCATTGGTGTTGTACATATTAATTATGTTCACAAGAAGTACTTTCGAAACTGGCGCACAATGATAAACGACTGGCACTGTTATGACAAAATTAATCAGGCCTAACTGTCAGTAGCTGACAGATGAAGTGTTGGATATTCTACAGAATGTTTGATACCGTTGGAATAATGTATTACGTTTAAGAAGAAACTTAATAATCTAAAGCACTTTCTATCACCAACATTTATTCGTTTGCTGGTTTAACATTTAGATGAAACGTAGCGTATTTAAAATTTGAAACGATCTATCTCATGTTCACAATAATATAATGTTCCTAATAGCAGTAATTGATACTGGACTCCAACGTAAAGTTGTCTATTTCACAAGTTACTTTACTAACGTGTATGTTATTAGTAGTTCATGCAATTATATTCGTTTGTTTTTGAAAATTGTTTTTTAAATATTGTCGAAAGATCCTGGCACTTTAGAGAAACATCGCCAATGTGCCTGAAAAGCCACTGGGCTGGCTCGCGGAATACGTTTTATCGCTGAAACATCTCCAATTATTGCCAGAGGCCCTGTGTGCTTCGGGGATACCTCCACAAGACATTCACCCCTCGAAAACAAATGTATTAAATGGCAATGTCTAACTAACTATGTGTTCCTATGCATTTAATCACTTTAAGCATCGTCTTGTGTGTGGGGAATTAGAATAATCTAAAGTTTAATAAGTCTCAATACATAACCAACATAATTTTGAAAATGTAATTCCCGTTGAGTATAACCCTTGCTTTTAAATGTATTAAATGGCAATGTCTAACTAACTATGTCTTCCTATGCATTTTATCACTGTAAGCATCGTCTTGTGTGTGGGGAATTAAAACAATTTAAAGTTTAATAAGTCTCAATACATAACCAATATAATTTGAAAATGTAATTCCCGTTGAGTATAACCCTTGCTTTTAGCGATTTTCTTTAGAAAAGGTAATTCGCCTTATATTTCATATAAGTAAATGTTATTATCGGTAGTTCCAGGCCAATAAGATAGTGTTTGAAGAAAAGTCGAAATGTTTAAACAGGAGAGTTATCTTAACTCGCGTTAAAACTCCTGAAATTACTGATAATTAAGGAGTCATTCTACGAAGCACCTGTAATCCATAATCAAACAGGATAAATACATATAATTATGTTCTAAAAAAAGAATTGTATGTCAAACTAAATGAGCGATTGCGGCTCTGATAATCATTGCTGCAACTTTGATCCAGCAGCACGTCAATGGGATTGTTCTATCTTATGTTGTTTTGAAGTCATTTGTTACTTGTACATGATGAATTAATCCAGACCAATAGCTTAAAATAAACTTGGCAATTAAAACACGGCATATAATGCCATTATTGATTTGATGAGGCAAACCCTTGTAGCAAATGTTTGTTGTTTAAGAGATGTTGTAGTCTAGAACTATCATTATATCTCGACATGAAGTATGTAAACGCTTTTCAGTAAATTTTATATTTAAGTTAGTCAACTGCATGATTCTGTACATGATGTTTGTGATGCAAATATCATGCATAGCATTCTTTGAATCTAGAGCCAGTTTTTTCATTTATTGTTCTTATCTATGCTATCAATAAGTCGCTACACGGGTTGTCATTATTGTTCATACTGTTTCTGCTGCTCAGTGTTGCTTTGCATGGTGTCCAGGTGATGTGCGTTCGTCCTTTGATTTGTTTGATTGGCTCGAGCGGCGAGTTGTCGGATTGTGAAGGCTAGTTATTTGTTGCTGTTCAACCTTTCGTGCTCTGCTGTTTCTGTTGTGTGTTGTTTGTTCGGTGCTTTATTATCTATTCGGTCTATTATCCCAAGGTCACCATACACGGCTACCTGGCATAATCCTATGGGCATATGCGTAATAACGACATGATGATGTTACCAATACTAGTAATTAAAAAATGATAGTAATTAAACCTTCAGCTGGTCTGATTTTGATGTCGAATAACTTCTATCTCAGTCACATGGGTAGAATGGTACAGTACGGTACCAGCCCAGTTGGATGAGTGGGATCGTATGGACCTATGAACATGGAAACTACGTATACAGTAGTGTGTTTCTGATAAAGACGTTAAGGTCAATAGTTGGTATTGTGTGTTGATAAATGTAACAGTTGACTTATAACGTAATACTAGTAATGTTCGTCTTGAAAGTGCCTTCTTTCAATCGTGAAAACACTTCAAGTGACTTAATCGGATTGCATTGTACGTGAAATTGAAGAAGTGTCGATAGCTCGAAAACATAAAGGGCAAGCATTCATTGAATCGTGTACTTTTTTAATGTGACTGTGCTATGTTATTTCTTAACTGAACCTTCCGATTTCTTTGACCTGATAGAATCGATTTCAAAGCTTCAACAACTGGGTACGAGGTTTAACATTCTTAAATACTTAATTGATTCTATTCATGAATCTAGTACACACTGGGAGTGTGAAAAACCTGAAAGCACTTATGTGTTATTCCTTGATCTATGACAGACGCACAATGGACTAACTTTAGATAATAAATGTAGGCGTACAACATTGATGCATTCTTTCCGGTTTTAATAATGATTGGGTATTTTTATCTTGCCAATCAATCCAAAGTACTGTTGAATTTGATCAATCAGCTTTATGTACTCAGTCGCTACTAATCTCTTATCGGAGCACATTTTTCACAAGATGCTTATACATCGATCCATCGTCTTTAAAGAGTTGTGAACATGAAACCCATTTATTATGTTATCGTAGATATCAGAGTTTGCTCATGTTTGTCTGCTGGCCTATGTTCTGGTTATGTATTTCTGACTGTGGCGGCAGACTGTTGGAACAGGGAAATCATTTTTACCACTCTGCCTTTTCGTCTTTGGTGATTGTCCTACTTGTGACTGAACTTGTGATTTGTTGTTCTGTTACGCGTACATTGTGCCCATTTATTGTTTTGTTGTCTTTGTGTTTTCGTGTTTTGCTTCCTTGTACTTTACTATTTTGTTTGAATTCTACTTTCCAAGTCAGTCTGGTTAATCACATATGTATATTTTATGTAAACATATGTTGCAGTCTTAGTGTTAATAACTTCCTGGTTGAACCTTGCATCATGTATGAGCACAATGTTCTGGAAATGTGATTTGACTTTATTTCTGTGTTAAAATATTTGTTGATAACTTTTTATAAAATTGAACTTTGAGCCAAATATATGTTATTTTGGAAGAAAGCTGTCTCCCTTGGTTCCTAAAATTTCAAAAGTTTGCATATGTGTCTATGTTTTTTCAACTGATATTTTAATTCGTCTTTCATGAAAGTAATGATATTATGAAAACAAGGAACTAAAAACTGTTCGTCCTTGATACTTACAAGTTGTTCGTATAATGGAGGAACTGAATGGTAATGTGTCGTTCTTTCTAATTAAGGAGGTACGCGCACCTTTGATCTAACGATCCAATTTTCCTTGAAACATCTTAAAATGACAGAACAATCTTTTAGAACAACATTGAAATCATAAAAATGATATGTCACCAGGTTCGTTTTCGACATACATGGCTTTCTAATGACTACCATTGTATTTTGTTCATTTTATCTATTTCCTGCATTGATGACACCACTATGTTCTTTTTAAGAGTTTAACTATATGAAACCACTTTTAAGCAATGCATGATATTTTATGTGTTCAATGGTCATTCCTTTTGACATTAATCACAATTCCGGCTGCCTGGTGAACAAATTCAGTATTTGAACATGATAGTTACCCCACCCACTTGCAAAAAAGTGCAAAAAGTGTGATTTTCAAATGAACGGCAAAAAATATCTAAAGATCGAAAATAATTTTTAATTGGCCATAAGTTGAGTATTAAATAGAACACCAGTTTAGTCAAATACAAATTAGGGGTCATCAACCTTTTTTGGGAGTTATTCATTAAAAAGTACTGATTATGATTAAATTTGCATAAAATTAACCTAATTTGCATATTGTAATGACATAAAATTTTATTAAAAATATTTCAAAATGTGGCTACTTCATATAACTAAACCATGTACTTCATATTATATATAAGCATATGCATTTGTATCATTGCAGGGACTTATTGTGAAAAGATTATATTAAGTCAGACAGGGAAGGCAGCACTTGACTTAACCAGCCGAGCACAGAAAACATTAAAAACACACAAAGCACAATGCCCAACTAAACAAGCGCAGTCCAAGTCCAAGCTGTCGAAAAGTATAATAAATTATAACTAGCTGAATGACCCAGTAGAAAAGATTCAGAGAGAATTGGTGGGAGGCGATCTGGTTGTTGCTGTTAAAGCTTAAACCGACTTTACACGTGTAAAGTTTGTTTTCTTACTGACGGTCTTGTAAAATATCGAAACAGACTTATGTGCCTTATGTAAATAATGTTAATAAGTGACATATTATTTGGCATACACCTATTAATTTCGTATATCAAAAGTGACACTAAAATAATTATAAGCGCCTACTAGTATTTATTAGATTCTACATTACGCTTGTAAACCATGATCTCACATCTAAATTCCGTATAAGCGATACACGTCAATAGAAAGCTAGTAAATACATGATTACCTAACAGTCCATTCAGTCGACAACTCCGTCCATTCATAGAGCCAAATTGATAGTCTCGTGAATGGTAATTGTTGCTAAGTATTATTCTATCAAAAACAAAAAACCAGTGTACCTTACATTTAGTCAAAATTTTGGTAATAAAAAAAGTGCAATATTGCTCCAACGGAGTGATTATTCGTAAAAATATCCATTTAACGAACAGTTAAACTATAATTGTTGATCTTAAAATAAACAAATGTTACTGATGGAATTAAACCAGTTTTAATATTTGGAGAAACATGTGTAGCAATATTGAAATGTTAACAGTTTCTGGAACTACTTGAAGGAGAAGGTTAATATAGGCCAAGCCTTTTGCCCAATCCCATCTCGTCAGAAATAAAATATGTGTTAATATAGGATGAAACGACCATTTGTTGACGTTCACTGATGTGTAAACATCCGGTCTGAAGCAACTCATTGAGTAAAGCCCCGAGGGGGCTTCATGTGTGAAGCAACACATTGAGTAAAGCCCCGGGGCTTTATGTTAAATATGTGCCTTCAGATCGGGTGTTTACACATCAGTGAACGTCAACAAATGATCGTTTAATCCTTTTAATTCCAAACGTACGCTTAATCACATAAATATCAATGAAAACATAGAATTTACGCCCGCGATGTGGCCTCCGTAGCTCTATGGTTAGCGCGCTTGTCGTCTAATCTGGCGACCCGGGTTCAAATCCGGGTGGGGGCATATATATATGCCTGCCATATATCAGCATAAAGCTGACTGGCAAATAAAGGCTATGCTCGGCATAAATTTTTATTTTAAAAACAAGCTTGATTTAATGACGTCGTATACGTGACGTGACAATAACGTGACGTTTGGTGAATTACGTAAGCTAAACAAAATGTGTTTAGATGCTCCGTTTCTTACGTAAACACAAAATCAAGGGATGCACATACAAGTAGGTAATGTTATATGTCAAAACTAAGCTACAAGAGCTTGTACAGCTGTGATGGGCCTTTGCAGTTTGACTTATTACACACGCGTTCGTCTAGAACGTTTACGTCAGTAATGTCTGAGGGTCCCGATTGGTGGAAACTGAGGTTAACTGATGTGTAAACGTCACGTCTCAGCCGATCAGAATGCAAGGATTAGCTGACTTTGAATTATATTAAATTAACTACTTGAATATGGGTACTCATTGTTTTCCCTAAATGCGTTGAGATGATAATAAGACATAGACAATGCTACCTTTGAGAGGCTACGCCTACCAAAAACTAAATAGTACTTGAATTCATCGCCTTGGTTGATCCAAATATGAGGCGGTTATGGTTTCGAATGGATCACTCAAAGGGAAGTCGAGCTGCGAATGTTTGTAATAGTCATGCATTGGTGCGGTGCACATTTGTGTAGATTACTTTTCAACTGAACTAAATAAGGTAGAGACTATTAAGTACATGGTAACTGCTAAGGCAATAAGATTTCATAACTGTACAATTTAAATACTTTCAACACATGGCAAACATATAAATAAGCTTAAGTCTGACTCTGAAAACATATTATTTGTGAACACGTCTGGTCAACTAGCAATAGACATTTGACACCTACTCGGACACATACAGCCTACAGCTGACTTTGGAATTGGTTGTCTCGTGAACACTGTGTGTAAATGTGATTATAACGAAATTCACGTTCTTGCTCAATTAAATGTACGTCTTTGTGAATGACTAGGTGATGCGACCGCTTCTGAATGGCTTTGGAATGTCTGTGCATTACATAATTTATTTTAGAATGTATGATGTTTATTTTCTCTTCAATGGACAGAACGTAGTGCAAATCATTCTGACTGTTCACTTCATTAGCAAAAAATATGTCGCGGATTTAAACGTACTCAGATAGCATGCGGAACATAAAGTCGAATTTCTCCTATATAACCGAAATATGATGACATTTGCATATCCATAAAAAAACTCTTAGACTAGCTTTAAGTTGCTTAAGAAAGAGCGATGTACGAATTCTATAGTATTCCGAGTAAGTGTAAATATCATAACGTAAGGTCATTGACGCAAGGCAAATGCCTGATCGCTAATATCTCAGTCTGGCTTGATGAAAGGGTGCAAGGAAATTAACAAATACTAGCAACTAAAAAACTTCATCCATAACCCTACAGCTGCATATTAACTTATGAACGAATCGGGTAGGGTACGAATAGCGCGAACGAATCAGATAGGGGACAAAAGTGAATGCGAAGAAAAAAACCTAGCTCCAACAGAATTGGTCCCGGTCGAAATGACAAATACAAGTATAAATTATTTTTGTTAGGTGAGATTAGCCGGTAATAAAGTTGGTAATACCTGTCGGTTAATAATCTGGCCGCAGACAACTATTTGACTTGTTCATGAAGATTACGTTTTATAATATCTAATAAGTACGAATATAGCCTTGACCTAAATTGAACCCGGGTCTATTGATGGACTATCTACCTGTTTAAGGAAGTTAGAAAGCAGCAAGTACGACAGGCCCCAACCATTTCTCTTCGTAATAAATGTATGTGTGTTCGATGAAAGTGATATATTTCGTATGTGGTAATTGTATTATGTCTTAAGTTCAGATATAATATATACCCTGTCATCTTCAGACAAGGGCATTGACTTGCCTAAATAATATTGGTGTCAATATCATCCTTGATTGGCAATGAACATAAGACTATAAAAATATAAGTAAAACGTGTGTCACAATCGACCGAATAATAAACTTTTATAACAATTCGTTCCAGACGGTGCTGTGTTCAATATGATTGAATATTGGTTGCTTTTTAACACGTATGTGCTAGTAGGTATAGTAATAAATGTATAACCTGAATAAAATATGCTACGGATTCGTATGTGTCTTTAGAAAACTGTATAGTTTTTATATATTTTGTAAAAAAGATCGGGTTTGTACGATAACAATTCGCGTACAAATCAATGAAAATGAATTATGTTAAAGTCACGTACCAGGTATGAAGCCAAACTCATACTCAATACCGTATGTAAAATACATGGCATCTATCCAATTATATCACAGGCTAAAGGCTAGAACAGACACTACTGATAGGTTGACTTTTTGTTATTATGCGTCGAACAGTTCTGGAATATACGACAAGTACCTAACTTCTCTTATGCAAGCAATGGACATTTAAAGTGTTGATGTCAACGCAAGTTCTGTATTTTGCCTATAACTCGTTATTCAATGTTAATGTACTGTGCATGCTACTGTTCTCAACTACTTGTAGGGTGGAACATTTAGAATTGACAGACATGACCTAAATGTGTTCCCCTTTCGTTGGTGTTGTAAATATTCATTGTTTCCATGAGAAGTACTTTCGTGGCGCGCAATGATAAATGATTTGGCACTGTTATGACAAAGTTAATCAGGCCAAAATGTCAGTAGCTTAAAGATAGATTGTTTTGAATAATGTATAACCCTTAATGAAGAAACTTAATAATCTAAAGCACTCTCAATCACCAATATTTATTCGTTTGCTGGTTTAACATTTAGATGAAATGTAGCGTATTTAAAATTTGAAACGTAATATTTCATGTTCACAATAGTATACTGTTTATGACATTAATTGATACTGGACTCCAACGTAAAGTTTTCTATATCACCCAGTTACTTCTGTGTTTCACAGTTATAAGTAGTTAATTTAATAATATTCGTTTGTTTAAATAGGTTGGTGTAAATACAGGTCATTCTTCAATAGTGTAATCTTGAGCTTTGTTCGTTTTCCTAATAAGGCTACGTCACACGTTAAGGATACAGTGTTTCCGAAATAGTCCAGTACGTAGATTTAGACGGCAAGTTCTTCGATAAAAGGTGCTTGTCTTTAAACTAAAATATGTCTTTAAACACAACTTCAATTTTGTTGTTTGTAATGGCAGAATAATCTAAATATGAGAATTGATGATATTTACCTTATCCGCTTGCAGCATTGATATCGGTGTTTTGCTCTGAACCCGGATTAGACGTCAAATGTTTATTTGAAATAATGGGTGTACTTATATACCATCCAGTTAGTATAATTAGTGTCCAGTCCACTATCACCGTATAAAACCAATATTAAGGCTTATCAAGGATATTTATCAATGCTAAATAAAAATTCAGACAATGGTCGTAATATTTTGTGTACATATAGAATAAAACATCACTCTCCAATTATCCTAATTCTAATAGTATCAGTTTTCCTAATCACGCTTCATGACACGTTTAGGATAATTATACGATGTTTTCAAAATTATCCAGTATGATTGAAGACTTAGACTGCGAGTTTTTCCTTTCCTTAACAGGCGTTGGTCTTTAATCTAATCACTACTTACTTGGTGCTTGTAGTGGTCAAAGGATTCAAACTTCGCAGTATTTAATTTGATGCTATTTATTTTGTCCATTACAACATTGACATTGTATTGGTTTTTTGCTCTGAACCTGGATTTTGACATCAAAATACTTAATATTTGAAATAATGGGTGTAATTATATACTGTCCATTTAGTATAATAACATAGTATGCTGTGGTCGAGTCCATTCGACTATCATCGTGTTAAACTAATTATAAAGACTTATCAAGACATAATATAAATGCTAAAATTAAATTATTATGCTATTTTTCGCTTGACCTTTTCAGACAATGGATGTAATATTTTTTGTACACATAAGTAAAACGTCACTCTCAAATTATCTTAACTCTCATTGTATCATTGTATGTTTGAACCCCACCTTTTGGAAAATCATAATTGTATTACAAACGAACAAATGGTACGTCATTGTTATGTGGAAAATATAAGTGTCGTTGCCTTTAGCCTATGTTCCCCTGAGAAATTCCTTATTGTCGACATAGTTTCTCCCGATGACTGATGTTTTCGCAGAACCTGTCCCCCACGCGCACCGAAGCTCCTAATTGTCATCGGGAGTACATTTCCGATGCATTGTAACCGGCGTGTAAGATCGGGAACACATTGGGAGTTCACTCGATGCCCCTAGTACCCGAATCATCCTGAAACTTTAGAGAAACATCGCCGATGCGCCGGAAAACCCTCTGGACTGACTCGCGTTATACATTTTTATCGCGGAAGCATCCCAGATCATTCCTAGAGACCCTACGTGCTTCGGGGATACCTCCACAAGATCTTCGCGAGCTTCGGGGATACTTTCCAGGGATATTCCTAACATGCAATCGCGAGTATATCGGGCACAATTCAATACATGCATTGAAAAGTCTCAATGTACTTGTTATGTCCTTAACTATCTCTAGATTTACCTAAGCTTCCCTGACACATCAGAGGAATATTTCATCAAACAACTGGAATCTCCCCATTTCCATGGGTAGTGCATCGCCGAGACAAAAAGACTCAGTGGGACCTAGGCTTTATGAAACCGCGTTCGTATAGACTTAACTCAATATTAACGATCTGTGGAGATTGCTCTAACATGATATTATCTACATATTTATGCTAGTAGTTTTAATATTTACAAAGAATAATAAAGAAATTATAGCACTTTTCCGCGTATTCGTGGATCAGCCCTCGAATACAAATGTATACATAATGTAAACGTTTGGTAGATTTAATGTCAATGTCTTTCAACTACATGTTCGTGTGTATTTAATCTCTTTACTCACTTCAATCGTCGTCTTGTGTCGGGAATTAGAACAATTTAAAGTTTAATCAGTCTCAATACATAACCAATATAAGTTTGAAAATGTGCAGTAAATTGTATTATACTTGCGTACACGTATTTAACAAACATAAAAAGTATGATATTATCGGTAGTTCCAGGCCAATAAGAGAGTCTTTGAAGAACGGTTTAGATTATGTTTATACGCGAGTAGTCTTAACTCGCGTTAAAACACCTGAAACAATTGTTTATTACTGATAATCAAGGAGTCATTCAATGAAGCCACTCGTAATCCACAATCAAACACGATACATACATATTATCATGTTTTAAGAAAGGCATTGTATGTAAAACTATTTGAGCGATTACGGCTAGATTACGCAATGCTGCATTGTGCGATTTTCTTTTGTTTTCTTTAGCTTGTACATGATGGATTACTCAAGACCAATTTCTTTAAATAAACTAAGCAATTTAAACACTTCATATAATGACATTAATAATTTGATGAGTGCAACTCTTGTAGCTTATGTTTGTTTTTTAAATGATAGCGTAGTCAAGAATTAGCATGGCATCTCGCAAGGTATTATGTAAACTTAATGAAATGTGTAATTCTTTCAGTTAATAATATGAACTAAGGCATGGCCTTTAACGGAGATTTTTTCTTTCTTAATTAATAAATTAATGTAGATTGTATGTATCTATGTATGTACAATTTACATAAAGAATCATGTATACATCTTAATTAATAAATTAATGTAGATTGTATGTATCTATGTATGTACAGTTTACATAAAGAAACATGTATGCATTTTAACTACAGTCATGTACTTAAGGGTAAACAGGAATCAAAGAGCTGAAAGACCTGAGGTTGTTCAAATGTATGTAATTCTGATCACCCCGGCTTTATGCATTGCAATATTTAGTAGACAAACTGAGATGGCCGTACTTTCACGATTAGAATTAATGCATGCAGGGAAAGAACAAATCAAATTATGCCACATTATTATTATTGCATTGGCAATAAACATTTTATATGTTTACATCAAATAAAATATTGAAGTTGAATAGTTTTCTGCAGCCAGAAAATTTACTGGTATTGCTTAGGATGTGTTTTTTTGCAGTTAGGATGCTGAGCAAAAAGATAACATTAAGTCGGACAGCGATGGCTACACTCTACTTAACCAGTCGAGCACCGAAATCATAAAAATATACAAGGCACAATGCCCAACACCCAGCCGAGCGAGAAAAATGATCCGCCCAAATCCCAGCTGTCAAAAATCTGAATGAAACAGTTTCAGCAATCAAAAGGCTGAATGCCCACTCAGAACGACCTAGTTTCAAATGTAAAACGGCGGAAAGATACAATAATAAATAAACACCGAAAGCCCCGGCCGGATGACTTAGTTTAAACAAGCAACAAGCCTTAGTCGAGTGTCACCAAGAATGACCTAGCTCCAATAAGCTTAACAGCCCAAGCTGAATGACCCAATTTAAACAACCAAATTTAACCAATTAGTGTGCCAAAATGAGCAACAACGCTACATGACCATTCCGGTGTATGTTTAAATTTATTAGTCAGAATATTAAGCCAAATAATCAGAAATGTGTAATATCGAATACTACGACAGGGGCGTAGCCAGACTTGAATTGACTCATAAGCCTTGAAGTTGGTGGTTATGGTTGGGGGTCCTCACGATTCGTGAAAATTTGGGACTTATATTTATATTTAATGTTACGCACGTGCGTACATCAGTAACATAACCGACTATATATAACAGTTTATACAGAATAGTACATGGTATCATCTACGGGAACGTTAATAATGAAACAAGGTTAAAAAAGTATGTAGTCGGACCAGGGCTCAAACCTGGAACCATTTGCTATATATTAAGAAGGTTCAATGCTCTACTGAGTGAGCTAAGTGGATTACTACAAAGTTCTCTTCCTTATCAGTAATTAAATCCTATACTAGCTCCAGGCATCCTACAGACAGACACTTTTAGCATATTTTTCAGGGAAATTCTTAACTCTCATTTAAATGACGCTTGTAACAAATAAATTTTTCCAAACATTTTAAAATCAAAGTTAAACCCCTTTCACAATTGTCATACGACGAGTCTTAGATGTAAATTTGAGGAATATCCTATGTCCGTCGTACAACAAACTTAAGAAATTTTGTCGCGTTTGACACCATCGGACCACAAAATGCATTTTTATAATTAAATTGATCATGCATACATGTATTTCAGTTTAATACTAGCATTTAGCAAGTTCCTATTTGCATATATTTATTATTATTTGAAAATAAAGAGTTTGGTTGGACGTTTTGATTAATTATACCCAGCTGCTGAAACTTATTTTTTAAACCAGCTAATAGTTTGACAATGCTTTTATCGTACGACGGACGTGCTACAACTGTTCATCTTAAGGCTTTCGCGCGTCAATTGTTATGTCCTGCGACCATCGCATGACCATCATACGTCTGTCTGTCGTGTGGCGGACGCACGATAGTTCCCAAAAATGCATCGTAGAGCTGTCGCACCCTTTCCAGGCGCAAATTGGTACATTTCCATGTAGACCCATAAGCCTCGTGCAACGAAAACATTCCTACGACAATTGTGAAAGGGGTTTTAGTCATGGCTCCTATATATTTTGAAATTACGCATGTTTATCCGGTAATGTCGATAAGGTGAATATGAATTGGAATAAGTAGATCATAGCTTTGCCGATGCAGTCTTCAAATTTCACTTTTCATGGCAGACATTTTGGTGGAACAGTTGTCGAGTGATAAGCGCTCTCAACTTAGTACCGATCCAGAGGTCCCTGGTTTGAATCTCTGCCGGGGCACGGGAAATTCCTACCAAACTAAATCGGCACTGATGACGAAGACCGACTCACCAACCTCCCTTCTGAAAACCATGCACAAAACAATTGTGGTTTTAACAATGTTATTGTGAAGGCATACACACATCATGTTGGTTAGACTATAGGCAAGATGCTAACAGAGCGAACACTTTACCAACTGAGCTATCCAGGCATTAGTCAAACGTATTGGACGGGTACAGTATACACTGTAGCGGCTCAGTTGAAAAATTGAAAACTGGTCAAGCTGGCCAAATACATTTCTCCCCTATCAGTAATTTAATCCTGTACACAGTACTACAATTATCTAATAAACATCGCTATCCAAAGCACAATACACATGATACAGACGGAACATTGTCAAAGAGTCATTTTACATTTTGTTTTGGTACAAACTAATGAAACTTGGACGAATAATTTCTGTCGTAGGTACGAATAGGAACGGGTACGACAGGAATTTGTAGAAAGTTGTACTTACCAAACCTTTAATAACAACATACGTCATCGGATGTTGATTTTATTGTATAAGTATGCTAATTGCGAGTACTAAAGACGATTTTCCTTGCTTAACAAGTACTTACATCGTGTAATCGATGGTCGGCGTCTCAGACGAATGCAATCACGTAGAATGTTGAGTTACTTCCCCTGTTACCTGGCTATCGCTCCGGACCCGGGATTATTTATTTATTTTGTATAGCGTAATTTGAAATCTGCAGATGTTCAGAAAACCTAAAAAATATAGAAGTTCAGCTACGAATTGTCAGTTTTCAACTAATTTGAGATTACAATAATGGTTGAATCCTCGTACCAATCATAACTACTCTCGTACGTCACTGCGGATCTTCGATGAGACCGGAAATCCATACCTTTTCAGCTATTAGTGGGGCGAAACTTCGGCCGATGACGGAAAGACCCGAGTAGTTACGATTGCCGGGAAGACAATTGGTACGGCCTCTACGACATTTATAGGCTGCTGATTTAGGAAAAAAGCCAAACTCAGACGTCTCGGAGATGTTTTTTCAAAACCTTGGGTTTTGAAAAAAATCTCCTATTACTAGTATATTAGTCACTTGCATGATGTTTATGATGCCACTATCAGACAAGACACTCTATAACTCTGTAACCAATTTTCCCTTTTTATGCTTTAGGTATTTAAGCTATTTATAAATCGCTACACGGATTATCATTAGTGTTCATACTGTTTCTGTTCAGTGTAGCTTTGTAACCGTTTATGTGATGCGCGTTTGTCCTTAGGTTAATTCTTGTCTGCGTTTCGTTGCACTTGATTTGTTTGACTGGGTCGAGCTGTCGGAGTGGGATGCCTTGTGTTTTAGCTGTTCAACCTTTCATGTTCTGATGCTGCTGTAGGGCGATGACTAGCCTGTTGTTACTAACGTTTTGTTCAGTTAATTCAAGGTCACCACATTCGGCGACTAGCATGATTCTATAGGCCTATTTGTAATCAACGATACTTTACCTTTAACCTACTGACTAAAATCAATGGGTGCCATCTACTGTTAATGACCAACCTCCATGGAAAATTTGAGGATCCTAGTATTAGGCGCTCTTGAGTTATTGACAGAAAACAATTTGGTCTACCGACCGACCGAAAGATGGACGGACATACAGACGGACCGACATGTGCTATGCAAAATTCCCCCTATCAAAGATGGGGCATTGCTCATTAATTTATCGATGTTAATGCGAGTTTTATCTAGAATCGTATGTCCCATTCGTCTACGTACATAGTTGCCAGATAGCTGAATGTTCGGGATCATATTATATGTCTCGGTTTATGTGGCGAGGTACATGACTATTTTTGTAACATTTTAAAAGTTAAAAAGGTGCAAGAAGAACTATCATAATTATGGGGACGGTACAAAACGCTATAATCATGTTAGTTATACTAATTATGGTAATTAAAAGGAAAAGAGGAATGTGCCTGATTAATTGTAATGACCAGAGGCTTATAACAGCACATCAAAGTGAAGCAGAACTTAAGTGTTCTTTGTATTTCCCAGAAGCTAATATTTGCTTCTACAATGCTGTTATTATCACTTTTGTGTTATCCATGTGAGGAGTGTACGGATGGTATCCGTATTTGTCATCAATTGTACGAGAAATATGACGGGTTGAGTACTTGCACCATTTATTACGTAACAACCCATAGACCAACTTGTACAAATAATACATACTCGTGTTATTAGCGATAATAAGCCGACAGGTCTAAAGTTCGGAACATCCACATTAGGAATGTGATATTTTGTATGAGATTACAGGCCGAAACATCCGACACGTGCTAAATTGGAGTTGTTCAAAATGGAATGCAAGTGATGCTATATATTTCTTGTATCAATGAATTTTTAAAAATAGTCAGCTTTATATTAAATATCATTGTATTAGCTTTAAATGGATACCTCAAATTTTAATATTTGTTCAATGTAGCTGTAACAATACGTCGATTAACACTGTCTACTCGTGTATACTAATGCTTAAATGATTGGGAAAATGTGACATTTTCTGACCAAATTCGGTCCCATTTAAGAATCGTTGTTTTCTTAATGCGGGAGAAATTAAATATCTAAAATAACTTGTACGATAGAATGGTGCCATGTAATATCTTATTCATCAACTATTTGATAGTTTAAGAAATGTAGAAGTTGTTTAGTTTTATTTGGAAATGAAACCCATCCAAATACTTCAACATGCTAGAAAAGGGTTGAGAAAATCAAATAATGTTTTTAGAAAATGGTATTTACAATTAGGTAAGTAGCTCAATGTGTTGGCACATCATTAGGAACTATTCATACAATTATCAAGCATATTAAAAACATTAGGACGATAAGTATAGTTTGGGTACCCCTGCTTTGAGACGCCAGCACATATGCCCTTGCAAACTGTCCAAAAACTAGTTAAAATCAGTTTCTAGATAAACAAAGTCGACCGTTTGCAAATGTAATGACCACAAACGAGACACGTGTTCATTTTGTCACCCATGCGACAGGTCTATAAACAAATATGTGCCAGCAAAGTCAGAACAAAAGTATGCATTGCAAAACGTACCATGGGCGCCAGTAGAAATGTACACATTTTTCCACATAAACCAAGTTTCTACCATTAAATATGATGAATAAAATGGACAATGGGTAAATTCCAAGCTTAACAAAGGTAAATACTCTCTGAAATTGAAACAAATACTCCGACAATTGCTGCCAAGCTAAATATTTGAAGGATGGCATGCTATTGCAGAACATCTGCAGAAACCATTAACGCGTGAATGTTCTTGAGTTTTCCGACCATCCTTATTTGTCAAGCATTGTCCCTTGTGACCTTTATTTGTTTTAAACGACTGTTAAATTGCAATGTCAGAAAAAATATCAGGTACGTTAAGATCTCGGTTTGGCTCATGTTCAGTATACGCACAGTGTACCTAGTAATAATAACAAAATCGCATTTAAAAAAAGAATAACTGAATGAAACTTCGCATCTATATAGGAGATGAGTACTGCAATGGGATCAAAGGCTTGTTTCATTAGAATATGTAAAGGGTAACTTTTGATGGGCTTAGTTGCATTCAAATTTGAACAACCCTCGTATTGCTCTATTGGTTGACACGTATGGCGATTATGTAAAATGTAGTATACTGTCATAATCGATTAAAGTATAAACATACCCATGCTATTTAAGTTGGTATATTATGACCATCCGCAACCCTGGCGACGGTCATGTACTCTACATGTAAAACGATTGACATTGCTGTTCAGGTTAGTAAGCTACCAGATTTTGATACATGTAACGAATTCCAGGGAAGCTTTAATATTCGTCAATTCTCCGCCAAAAAAAATTACAAGAAAACATGACGTAAAACCCACTGAAACTAGGATCAACAATTATTTACAATGAATGATGAAGTCTTGGAGGGAGATAAATACCGAAGTCCCTGACGTATAATTGTGTTGGTCCGTACAATTAATGTTGCTTCTGTTTCAGGAAACATCTTTTTTAGCCCTTGGTGATAATATGAATTTCATATATAACTGAGATAAAATAATCTTGGATTCTGATTACACTAAGAGACCAGACAGCATTATTATAGTTTAAATCCAGACAATGGACAATCTTAACAACAAAACAACAATTATAGACTTGTTTAACTTGCATGTTTTGTTCTAAGCAAATATGACACTTCTATCATAATACAATGTTTTGAGATTTAAGAAATGCTCAGAGATATAAAATATAGAACTCATTCACTCTATTTCCATATTGTGGAACCATAAACCTTAAGGGAATTCGATGAGGAGTAATTAAGCTTGAAGTCACTGAGGACTGTTGTTGGAAATAATCAAAACATCACTGCCTCCCTAAACATACCCTAAAGAAACAGCAACTCACGTAGCATTATGCCATAATTGCCTCATTAAAGTGAACAAAAACGGTTTTATAAAAGGGAGAGATATAAATGACACGACGAATGTGGAGGAATTTAATTGTAAGTGAAGAACCAAATCACAAAGAATGAATGAAGATATGTTGTTTATTTGTTCATTGATACTTTGCTCTTAAAACACAGTGTCCCCATTACGCTAGAGTATATTTAAGAGTGTAACTGAATGCCATGTTGATATGTTCCTCAGTTGTATCAGGACCATCACGACTATACAGAGTCAGAAATGTGAACACTTTGAGTTTTGATCCCGATACTTGTTTTATTGAGAAGTTTATTCCAATATATGTCTGTCCTTGCTTGCACCGTATTAACTTATATGTCGTAAGTTAACGTTTCTCTTGGGAGGGCATTGCCGTGTTTTTGAGTTGTTCAATGGAACAACATAAGTCTGTAGATTGGATGCCCATCACATTTTACCTCACCATGATACGGACATATTATGCGTTGGTCTATCAGAATTCACTATGCTCGAGATAGTGATATATCAGAGGTTGCGAATAGGAGAAAAAGTTATAAATATACGTATATGTAAATTCTGACTGTTATAAATACATTGGTGGTAAAACAAAATATTTTACATCTTCGAATCGAATAATCCGATAACGTAAGAGCAAACATGCCATTTGGAAAAAAAAACATCTGATAAATACTCTTTATTTAGGAACATAAGCTTGTCTGCTTTAATTTGGTCTACGTATGCGCTCTTTTGCCGATATCAGATATGCACAATGTATTCGCGATTTTAAATGTTGATTTCAGTGCTAGTTCTGTATTTATTCTAACTCGTTGTTCAATGCTGATGTAAGGTGCATGATACGTCAACTGTTCTAAATAAACATATAATATTGACAGAACTCGAACGTGTTCCCCTTTCATTGTCTTCACGAAAAGTACTTTCGAAACTGGCGCACAATGAAAAATGACTGGCACTGTTATGACAAAATTAATCAGGCAAAAATGTCAGTAGCTGAAAGTTGAAGTGTTGGATGTTCTACAGAATGTTTTATACCGATTGCATAATGTATAACCTTTAAGAAGAAACTTAATATTCTAAAGCACTTTTTCACCAATATTTATTCGTTTGCTGATTTGACATTTAGATGAAATGGAGCACATTTAAAATTTGAAACAATCTACTGTATTTCATGTTCACAATAATATAGTGTTCATAACAACAGTAAACTTCAACGTAATGCTACCTATTTCACCAAGCAACTTTACTTACATGTATGTTATTAGTAGTTCATATCATGATATTCATTTGTTTTTAATAAGTTGGTACAAGTAAAGGTGTATTAACAACGTACCGGGTCGTTCTTCAGTGGAGTTATATTTGGCTTCATTCGTTTCCCTACATTGATCACACATTAAGGATATACAATGTTTTCGAAATGGTCCAGTTTGATTGTAGAGTAAGACTGCGAGTTTTTCCATTAGAGGCGTTTGTCTTTAATCTGAAATATGTCTCTAAACACAACTTCACCTGTTGCTTGAAGTGGCAAAATAATCTAAATATGAAAGTTGAGTATATTTACTTATCCGCTTGTAACGTTGACATCGGTGTTTTGCTATGAACCCGGATTTTGACGTCAACATGTTTTTGAAATAATGGGTGTAATTATATCCTGTCCAGTTAGTATAATGAGTGACGCAGAGGTCGAGTCCAGTCGACTTCAATTATCAAGGCTTATCAAGACATCTATAAATGCTAAATAAAAATACTATAATTCGTTTGACCTGTTCAGACTTTGTGTGTACGTAAAAATAAAACGCCACTCTCCAATTATCCTAATATTCAAATCCCACCTTTTGAAAACAACATAATATGGTATTGCAATCGCACGAGTGGTACGTCAAAGTTATTATAAAAATACAATTGACATTGCCTAAAACCAATGTCCCACTAAGGAATTCCTAATGGGTGACACAATTGCTCCCGATGACCCAAACACTCCGATGCTTCCACAAAACCTGGCCCCGACATTCACCGAAACATCGTATTGTCACTGATGGTAAATCCCAGAGGCAGTGTGACATTGAAACACATCGGGGGTTATTCAGATGCCTCCTGGTACCCCCTGAATCATCACCAATACCACTTAAGTATAAGCCAATATTCGGGGATTAAAGCTCAAGACAGTGAATGTGTTACCGAACTATCGCCGAATTGTCGCCAAACAATTAAATATCCCCTAAGGTTACTGACACTTTAGCGAAACATCGCCGTGGTAATAAATTCTCAGTGCGACGTAGGATTTAGGAAATTGCGTTCGTTTAAACTTTAGTTGATATTAACGATCAATGGTGAATGCTCTAAAATGATGTTTTCTACATATTACTAGTAGTTACACCAATTTACAAAGAACAATAAAGAAATAACAACACGTTTCCGCGTATATTCGTTGATCGCGCCTCGTATTTATATTATCTAAAATGTATTTATATAAAAGGCAATGTCTATTTAACTACGAGTGCGTGTGCATTTAATCACTTTAAACACTTAAATCATCGTCTTGTGTGGGGAATTAGAACAATTTAAAGATTAATCAGTCTGAAAACATAAGCAACATAATTTTGAAAATGAATTCCCGTTAAATATAATCCTTGCTTATTAGCAATTCTTCAAACGTACGTGATTCGCCTTTTTTCACAAGATTTTCACAAAGATTTATGGTATTATCGTAGTTTAAGGCCAATAAGAGTCTTTGAAGAAAGGTCTAGATTATTTTAATACGAGAGTTGTCTTTACTCGCATTAAAACTCCTGAAACAATCGTTCATTACTGATAAACAAGGATTTATTCAATGAATCCACTCGTAATCCACAATGAAACATGATAAATACATATAATTATTTTCTAAAAAAGGCATTGTATGATAATTAAATTGAGCGATTACGGCTAAATTGATTAATTGCTGCATCTTTGATCCAGCAGCACGTCAAGGGGATTGTTTTGTTCTTTTGTTTTGAAGTCATTTATAGCTTGAACATGATGGATAAATCCAAACCAATGGCTGAAAATAAGCTAGGCAATTAAAACTTTAAGGAGTAAAACCCTTGTATTAAATGTTCGTTGTTTGCGTAGTCTAGAACTAACATGGTATCTCGAAATGAAGTATGTAACCGCAGTGAAAAGTAATTCTGTCAGTAAATACTATATCAGTCAACTGATGATTTAGTACATGACGTTTGTGATGCAAATTTGTGATGCAAATATCATACAAGTCATTCTTGGAATCTAGAGCCAGTTTGTCCATTTTATTCTTCTTATCTATGGTATTTATAAGTCGCTACACAGATTGTCATTATTGTTCATACTGTTTCTGCTCAATTTTGCTTTGCATTGTGTCCATGTGAGGTACGTTCGTCCTTTGATATGTTTGACTGGCTCGAGCGGCAGTCACATGGGTAGAATGGTACGGTACGGAACCGGTCCAGTTGGATGTATGTAATCGTATACAGCAGAGCGCTTCTGATAAAGACGTTTAAGGTCGATAGTTGATCTTGTGTATTGATAAATGTAACAGTTGACTTATAACGTAATAATGTTCCGTCTTGAAAGTGCCTTCTCTCACTCGTGAAAACACTTCAAGTGACTTAATCGGATTGCCTTGTACGTACTCGGAGAAATTGACGATATCACGAAAACATAAAGGGCAAATATTCAATGCAGCTCGTACGGGTGTTTTATGTGACTGAGCTATGTTATTTTTTGAACTGAACATTTCGATTTCTGTGACCTAATAGAATCAATTCCTTAGCTTCAACAGCTGGTTAAGAGGTGAATTCTTATATATTAAACTGATTCTATTGATGAATCTAGTACACACATGGAGTTTGAAAAACCCTGAAAGCTCTTATGTATTATTCCTTGATACATGACAGACGTACAATGGACTTACTTTAGATGACATGTTTCGTAATAATTGTAGGCGTACAACATTGATACATGCTTTCCGGTTTTAATAATGATTGGATATGTTTTTTATCTTGCCAATCAATCCAAAGTACTGTTGAGTTTGATCAATCAGCTTTATGTACTCAGTCGCTTCTACTCTCTTATCGAAGCACATTTTTCACAAGATGCTTACACATCGATCCATCGTCTTTAAAGAGTTGTGAAAATAAACCCCATGTATTATGTTGTCGTAGATAGAGTTCGCTCATTTTGTCTACTGGCCTATGTTCTGGTTATGTTTTGTTGACTGTGGCGGCAGACAGACGGAACAGGGAAACCGTTCTTTGCCACTCTGACTTTTCCTCCTGGGTTGTTGTCCTACTTGAGACTGAACTTGTGATGTGTTTTGTGATGTGTTTTGTTGCCTTTGTGTTTTGGTTCTGTGCTTCCTTGTACTTTTCTGTTTTGTTTAAATTCTGCTTTCCTGTCTGGTTTATTATATAGAGGATATTACATGAGTGTATTTTCATATTGAATTTATAAAACGAGTTGAATAAAATAATAAAATGCGTGGCTCTGCCGAGCATATTATCGATTTTATTAAACGAGTTTTATAAATCCATTGTGGAAAGTCACAAATGTAATGTTCTTTTTTTCATATGTTAGCCATTTCTGACCGAAACATAATATAACTACTTATTTTCACTATAATAAACGCGACGTCGACTATACTTTGAGTGACGTCAGGTCAAAGCTTTATTACACTAGTGTATTATCAAAAATAAATAATGGCTTTATTACGCTGCCGCGACGTCAAACATGATAAATATAAATTTTGTCTTAGTGCTAAAAACTTCATGGGTGAATCTTGCATAGTGTATGAGAACGATGTTCCTGTGAATTGAATTGATAAGTACATTTGTTAATAACTTTTTATGAGATTGAACTTTGAATCTGTTATTTTGGAAGAAAGATGTCTCCATTGGTTACTAAGAATTCAAAAGTTTGCATGGGTACAGTAATCGTATTTTTTGTAAACTGATATTTTGATTCGTTTTACATTAAAGTATTAATGTTAATAAAACAAACAAAAAAACTCTTCGTAGAATAAATACAAACTGTGACACTCGTCGTTGATACGTACTGTCTCGTATAATGGAGGAAATTAATGGAAATGTGTCGATCTTTCTAATTAAATCGACAATGAAAGTATTATCTTTTATTGACTTTCATTTATGAACATAACATACGTAATGTAACAAAAAGCGACACGTATTATTACATTTCATTTTTGCTAATCAGAGTACTAAAACTTCCCTTTTTTCACCTTTCTTATTAATGTAACGTGTAACATATGGCAGTGCTCCTTGTAAGGTAATTTATTACTGAACAAATGGGCTTAGAAGCCTGATCAAGTAATTGTTTTTCATCATAAAGTTTAGTTTATTAACATGAAATTGTGAGTCAATCAAAAGCAAGAGCAAACCAATGTGAATAAAATAACTAAATAAAACTCAAAGGGAAGTCATGCTGCAAATGTTATTCCTAATAGTAACCTTGCATTGGTGCGATGTGCATTTGTGTAGATTGATTTTCAGGTTAACTAAAAAAGGTAGAAGCTATTATAATAAGAACATTCTATAAAGAACTCAAATACTCTGATCACTTTGTATGCATAATTGTGTCTTCAAATTTCGTTTTTATACTCAAAGTAGTGCAGTACTACGTAATATTGCCATTTACGTTTAATGTTGTCAAACCAGCGGATGACTCTAGGTAAACCAATCAAATGCATTCATCCTGCGTCACATTGGAAGTACAATGTTAAATATATCCGTACACGTGTCTTATTGTGACATATTAACATACATTTAAGTACCAAAGTATCTCCTCATGGCGATTTATATACTAATATCGCGTGAGTCCGCAATATAGAAAGTTAATATATCAAGACTTAAATGTAAATATGGTTTTTGTTTGAAGGCAATATAGTCTACTTTATCAAATCCTTATGGTGTTTACTTCAGGTTTATTGGCGTACAAAAGCTTTATTCGTACTCATTAATATTTCAACCCAGCTAAAACATACTGATCGTTACGGATGTTATAGCGATATTGCAGTGTAGAACTGCACTATGAATTAAAAACAATAGTCATGATCTGCACAATTAAAAAGAACACTGATTGGCAATGAGTGTGGATGTGGATATATTCTAAACGTCTGTCCCACCATCCTGGTATGGCGGATACAGTTATCTCCCTTTAGAATTAACTAAGCTAAAGTATTAAACACAGGGTATTGTTTTTTCAAAGCACTTATTGTAAGATCATCGTAAACTAACGTTCAAAAATTTCTTTTTCATTATTTTATAACTCCAATTTATTTAATGAACGCCTTCCAGACATACATGTATATGTCTCCATCTCGCAGTTATTAAATAATAATAAAGAATTTATTGATGAATGTACCTTAACGATTTTCGTAAGTGCTTTGGTCAAACAGTACCCGGATGTCTAGTCACATGGCAATAGACTTTTGCAACCAACTCCGACATCTACAGACTTTTGCAGACTTCGGATTAAAATAAGGGGTGGCATCATGAATATTGTGTGTACGTTCACGTGCTTGTTAAATTAAGGAGAGCTATGTCGCGTATCAAAAGTATTTTTATTTTTACCTGAAACCCTTTGCTTTTTTACAATTTAGAACAATATAACAATAAAGAGCACGTGTAAATTTAAATCAACTCAAAAATGAATTAACTGACGAGAACAAGAAACGCCTAGTTGTAGTCATTGTACAATATTTCGTTAATGGTGATCACGTTTGGCCATGCAGGAAAAGTTCAATAGCGTTCACAACGACGACAATAGACTCGGATTTCCTCATTCAGTTGTGAAGTACAATGTATACTTTACGTTCTGCAAACGATGCCAGTGATAGTTGCGAGCGCACACGGGTTTGCATGAAGAATGATTCCAATTGCAAACTTATTTACATCGAGATAAAATATATGATGAGGAACCAGACTCGTTCTGCCTGCTTTCTGATTTAGTCGTCTTTTATGACACACGAAGTGACACACATAGGTCTAATTCTACTTACCTGAAAATCCCACGGGGTGGTCAAGTTTAATCTGATAGTATACTTGTTATATTTTGTTAAAGGTTATCATTTTCATCCCTTGCATTTTCAAAGTAATTTAATGAAGCACAATTGCGTATAATGAAGAATACGGGTGAAGTGGACCTTTTGCAAGAGCTTATCTTACCTGGAGAAACGAATAAATCCACATAGATTTCTGGTAATGAATAGCTTAACTTCAGAACAGATAGCCAAGAAGCGTGGAGATAACTGCCTCTTTGCATAGAGAAAAGTTCAAATGTGTGTTGTACACGTATTGATCTAGCTTATGGACAAAAATACAATGCAGTGTAAAATTGTTGATTCGAGTTCACCTTTAATTTTAAATTTTATGTACGATATTTGAGCAAAAACATGGCATATATACAGCCAGCAGTCCGCGTCCGAGTAGGTTGCAAAAGCCCATCACGGCCTACATTAAATGTTCCATTTGTAAATCAGCCTTTTTTTCATGACATTATTATCGTTTGTACCCTCAGACATTGATAAGTAGAATAACGTCTAACTGAAATTGAAAATAAAGTTATGATAGTTGATTGAATATAGTATCTAGTCAGTAGCCACACTAAAACAAACTTTGTGTTTCCACAAAGGAATTTGCTCTAGAGAGAATGTACTGTATGGTTTTTATTTTCTCTTAACAATGTATGGAATATAACACAAAAAATATGCCGCGGATTTAAAAGTACACATATAGCATGCGGACAATACTGTCTAATTCCTCCTATAAAATCCAAATATGATGACATTCACATATCTATAAAATGCCTGCACTCTAGCTTTAGCTTGCTTTAGTAAGAGCGATGTACGGACTCTATATATAATATAACGTAAGGCCAATGCTCGATTGGCAAACGTCTTAGTCTGGCTGGATGAAAGGAAATGGAAAACTTGCAACAAAACATACAACTGCATATTAACTTATTAACGAAACGGATAGGGTACGAATAGCTGGAACGAATCAAATACGGGACATATAATGAATGCCAAGAAAAAACCCATCTCCAATAGAATTGGTCCTGTCAAAATGACGAATACAAGACTTAGTATTAGATTATATGTGCAAATACGAATTATTCGTGCACGTACACTTTAACACTGTACATAAACTCTTACTTACAGGCTTCAAGTAGAGATGGTCAGGTTCGATTAACCAGTAAAAATGTCGGTAATCGGTTAATTATCTTGCTGCAGAAAACTATTTGACTTTTTCATTAAGATTACGTTTAATAATCTCCAATAAGTACAAAGATAGCTCTGATCTAAATTGAACCCAGTACATGATCAGTAGATTGACTATCTACCTCTCTAAGGAAGTGAACTAGCAGCTAGGACAGGTCCCAATCAGTTCTCTTCTTTATATACAATATACATGTACACACTTTGCGCCTTTTAGCAAAGCAATGTCATTCTTGGATCGAGTATATCTTTATAATCACATTTCTTAATAAATATTTAGATAGTTACGATTTATCTTATTATGAGGAAACCTTCCCCATCTTTTCCAATTTCCTGTTATTTCTAATGAAGTAATTGTAGATTGATATCACAGCCGTGAAGTGACTACTTATCGTTTCACTTTCATACAAACAATTAAATAACCATTATTCCTAAACGTTTCGCAAAACATGAAAACAACATGAAATATGTTCCCGTTTTTTATTAGTACGGGTAACGCTCGTAGGTATATCCGTTTCCTATTAACTCGATGTCCTGTCCGAAGTGATCTTAAGTAATTGACTAATGCATTGCCACTAAGAAATCAACATTTACCTTTGATAAATTACAGCGCTCATAGATTTTCTAGTGAGTAGTGCTAACGCTCTTAGCAATGTGAGAAGTATTGTGTTCAAAAAACGTAAACTTTAAGACATTATTGTATCGCCTAATATGCGAGTTTATTAACAATATGCAAATAATCTTTTATTGAAACTGTCAGTAATGTTTGTGGAATATTAGCGGGGTCAGTCCTAGAGGTCTATTGCATGATTTGAAAATCATATATTTTCTTACTATATTGTAGAATGCTTTGATAATTACAGCGAATGAATATAATTAGAAATCAACAAACAGTTGATGAAATAATGTTGCCAATAACAACATGAAACAATTGACACAATGCCTAAAACAGATAATGCATTCGGTGAAGTTTGCCGTTTCAGTCCCCCATCTGATTCCCCGTCTTTTTCGCGGATAGCATAGTTTACCTCTGATAGCAAATCAAATTCCAAAGACAGTGAAAGACTATTTCATTTTAACTAAATATATCATCGACCAGTATAAAAATTTGCAATATCATTTTAGAGAAATGTTGTTTTTTGGATAGTAACTGTTGGTGGACAATAAACCGGTTTATGTAACCTTGTTATAATATTCTAGTGAAATAACTGTATTTTGGAAGCCCCAATAACCATGTCGTGTACATTACATGTATGTTTAAATATGTCCATGTGACGATGGCGGATTCTGAAAGTATATGAACACTTTTTTTAAAAGTACCGTCCAAGAGCTGTATTTGCGTTTAGTACAGAACTTGACAAATATAGTTCACTAGGGATAACATTATAGTCTTTTTTACAAATCAATACAAAAAATAAATGCATTTTCGATGTTAGTTTTTGTTCAATCTTTTGCATAATCACTTTTAATAATATACTCTTTAAATCTACACTGATAGCAAGCGGTCAGTCGACCGTACAGTGTTTATAGTATGCTTTGTTTGTATATTGATAAGTCTAGAGGTATCTCCAGCAGACTTATTCATCTCCATTGTTGTTTACATGAAACCCGGCGTATAGACGTAACGTCAAAAGTTGCGACCCATAAGCGTAACACAATACGCGGAACGTCAAAGTTTTGCGAAATTTTATAGTTTGTACACGGTAAAAGGGGTCACATAAATGCTATAATTTTACATCAAGCATATTTTTATTTCATGTTATACTTTTAATACATAACATATTAACATTAAATCATATTTCAAATGTAATACAAATACTATAAAAGTACATATTATTCGCTTTAATAACACCTAAATATAGGTGTGTTTATTTCTTTCAAATGGCGTCAATTGTTTTAAGGTGGGACAATTTTAAGTACTCACTCATCTGTATAAAGAAAGGTCATCATTGCAGGCATTTCAAAAACAAGACCCTTATTTTACACAGAAAAATAAGCGAAATTGATAAAACATATTAAAATACAAAAAGCAAATACGGAAAACTGTTTATTTTTGTATATATAATATATTAAATAAACTTGGGGTATTTTTAGTTTTTCTTTAAAGTGGGACAATTTTAAGTACTCGTACTACAAACAAAGCAAATGCTTATATTTCGTTTATTATTACTTATACAGATTCAATGAAGAAAGTGAACGGAATTTATCTAACAATCATTAAATTGTATGTGTTAATAATTTTTTGTTATCATTTTAAAGCTCAACATGTCTTTTTTTTAGCTATTTTAAGGGAAAATGACATAACACACTAAATCCGAAAAACACATCCATCTCGTTTGAATTACACCACTAACGTATTCATGTTCCAAGACAACGCATGCAAAATTTGCCGAATTTTCAGTTCCGCTCAATAGAATAATTTAATATAAGGTACTGCGTCTTTAAAATAAATGATACATATGACGCACGCTTTTTCAAAATAGTTTCGTTTAACTTTCATTTTGTAGTTAAATTGTTTTTAGAAGTGCTTAGCCAAGAACATAACGTACTTAAACGGAATGTTACATATTGTATAGCAGCATCATTTCATGTTTAACGTACTTAAACTGAATGTTACATATTGTATAGCAGCATCATTTCATGTTTTATAATTGCTTTAAGTGTGTTCTCTTATAAAACAAATAGAGAAGAGCATGTTCCGAAATTTACGTTATTTCAATATCAAATACATTTTAAAAAAACAAATCATCACGAATTTAAGGCTACAACGTTTGCAAAAAGCATTAATAATTAAACATCAGTACAATTGTAGCAAAACAAATGCATAATCCTTACCATAAGAGTATACACATTTAATGAATGTACAAGTTAAAAGTTTAGTTATGTTAACAATTCGCTGGCTTAGAATTAGAAGGTCGTAGAAGTCTTTCAGAAGTTAGCCGTTCAATCACCCTTTGACATTTTATTCTCTCCTGCTCATTGGACAACTTAAGGAAACCGGCGCTCGAGTCTACATGTGAACACTATTTCGCTCTTTGTGGGTGTGCTACCAACATTGAGTTACGGCGCCCAGGAATATCGAACATGTACATACACCACCCTCACAGCACAGGCACCCATTCACACCTTGGTCGAGTGAGTTGAGTATGTGGGTTATTCTTGCTCAGAGAAATTAAGCAGTGGTGCAGACGGGGATGGAACCCGGGACGTCTCGATCCCGAAGCGAGCGCCCTGCCTCTAGGCCACCGCTTCCCACATAAGTGAAACATCAATAAATGAAACTAAAGTAAGTAAGTTTGTACATATGTCCATGCATCCTCTTTTGACCTGTTGTCTAGAGTTTTGTCAGCACGAGTGCATCATTGCCAATCCAAAGTACATGTATAATTATTCTATAAATACATCGAAATAAAGAATCCGACTATCTTAAGTGTAAATAAATGTCCATATGAACTTACATTTTAGACAGTTTTGGTGCTTCGTGATTGGTGTATAGATCTTTATCAGTGACATCGGAAATAACACGGACACGTTAACAACTTAAGTATCGAGGAACTACTTGAATACAATCAAGCTAGCTTTGCGCACCGGTAGCATACGGAGAATAAATATTCATGGAAACAACAGAATATAGAATATGTACGACATATGTAATACATGACGGTGACATATCCGAATTTGTGTATTAAGATTTTAAACTACGTAAGTCTGACCATTAACCAATAGTACGTAGAAAGGATACGGTCTGAAGGTACACTTCCCGTACAACAATTATATACTTTGGGCCTCTATCAAGGTCATCATTGTCTAGACTATATTCGGACAGTGTACAATTATCCTCAATTAATAAATACTAATAATTTCACCGAAAGTAGGTTTAGATTTCGATTTCCTTCCATTTTGTCCCAAGGCAAATAAAGTGCTGTACGAACTATGTATTGCTATAATAACGAATTGCCTAACGCTCCTGCCGATAAAGAATCGTACAACAGAAATCGCTTACATTGTCTGCATACAGCATACTGATGTATTATTCTGTCGGTTTCAGATGATGTTTAGCACAACGTTGTCATTATTTGTTTCGTGGGTTATCAAACAAGCTATCAAGCTAAACCTATATTATTTAGACGATACGAAACATAGCAAATAAATTTTTGAAACATTTTAGTATAAGTAATATTTCAACCCGTCAGCAGTCGGAATATTAAGTAGATTGAGTTAAAATCTATTTGTCTGAGATTTAAATCGCGGCAAAAAATCCTTTGAATCGCAAAGCAGCTTTATATAACGATTTATCTTCTTAGAAAGAGAAAGTACTTCTGTATGGTTTTGTAAGAAATGAATAACGCCAAGTCAGCACTATTGGGCATGTCTAAATATTTCTTTCACACCATCTTGTTTTAGAATATTTGCAGTTTAATATTTATTTTATTGTTGCTAAACATTGATGAGACAGATAGCGTATTGATTTAGTATGGTGATTTTATTGTTTGGGCATGTAACAGACGCTTGCCATGTTGTATGGTAATTTTATTGTTTGTGCATGTAACAGACGCTTGCCAATCTTCTACACGATGACACAGTTATATTTAGCACGTCACTACGCGCTCGTTCCTTGGTCAACCAATGTCCTTGAAAGTAGATATACGTGTTTTGTAATGAAATATTTAGTACATATAGTTCTTTTTTATTTATTTTTCATTACAAATGTACATGGTTTATACAGTGCTCTTTATAATCTTACACTAATATGATTTCAATAAAATTCCAAATGCTGAGACTTTATACATATTGTTCATGAAAATACGGTTTTGGTTCAAATAAAATATAGTTTGCACCTATGTAATGTCTAACATAATTATACCGTACGAACCGCGGCATTAGAACACTCGTCGGCTATTCTAACAACCCGTTCCAAACAGTGGTTTGCACAAATAACTAGTATCAATATGACTAAATCTCATCACCTCAGGGGTAGTATTCAATGTTGATCTTACTTGACCTAAGGATACGGACAATCAAGCAGATCACACCATATTAGACTTTTGGGCAGTAACAGGCGATATGATTGGCTATCTGTATTCTCAATTATCAATATTAAATACCATCCCAGTAATAGAATAGAATACAGTCTTTATTTTGAGTCCAACAAAGAAACATTAGCTTTGTATAGCTAATGTCAGACATTTTTACAAAAGAATAAAACTAACCAATATTAAGATACCTGTAAAAAAGGTTAAAATAATTAAGGTACAAATATATGGGTTGACAGATAGAAAGCAACACAGATACCAGAGCTGTTTTAGAATGAATATCTTGCACCTTATTGGGTTCCAACGTTTCTTGAGTACAACCTAAGCTGACACATTATACTAATTATGCTGAAACATTTCCATTCGATACTTTAGTACAGTGATCCGAAATGATACTTCTACTGACTTCTAATTCCAATTTCAAACAAAATGTGGGTGCATATATTATATGAGTATCAGCATTATTCTGTACAGGTTAATATGCTTATACAAGTATTACATTATGAAACATAACAACAATCTCATACCATTTAACTGTTTTGGGGCATGTAGAACGGTATTTGTGCGCAGAAATAATGGGCGATAGTGCAAAATGATAATAACAAGGAATGCGGCACCCAACACAAACAACAGAGCACGAAAGGTTGAACATTGACAAAAACACGTTATCCTTTTCCGACAACCTGCTGCATGAACGAATCAAAAGAACGAAAACTCACCATAAGATTAATCCACAAAGCAAACATTAACAAGATAAACGGCGAAGTTAAACGAGTTCTCGTTGAATGTTACGGAATAATAATGTTATTCTAAATAATATAGTTTTAAAATATTTCTCTTGCTGTTTGAAATGTCTTAAAAATAGATCAACAACTATGTTTTGTAGATATAGAATATAAAATTGCAGATGTTTTATAAATGTATCAAGATAAAAAATGATTTATATTTCAAATCTAAACCTAAGACTACAGTCTATTAAATTAAAATAACAACGCTTGTGTGTGTAACGTCGAAATGCTCTCAAAATCTTACCCTTTATAATGGATTACTTTGATACATAATTCCCGAAATAACATCAAATTAAGCTTTTTAGGTTTGACTCCAGCTGCCATTGTTGAAATTGCGTTTTTTTAATTATCATTGAGAAGAACAATACAATTAAGACAATTGATAGCTGATTGTTCTAAGCAATGGGATTCTGTTTCAGTTTGCTAATCGAAGTTTCCTTAGTATTGAATGTAGTAATATGGTACCTTAGAGGTTCTGCTGTCAATCAAATAATTTCGCAATATCAAGTAGTTCGCGACGTTAAATATTCGCGATTGATGAACTACGAAAATAATTATATTCTGCTTTTAACTGCTGTTATTTATGGCTACGAGCATAATTTATCGCTAACTTATTAAACTCGCAAATATCGCGAACATTATCTATACGCGAAAGTTCTTGATTTAAATGTGGAAATGGCATACCACAAACAGGTATGAGCACATTTACACAGTCATATCTATTGTGACGTTGGAGGCAATTGCTTTGCTGGAAGTGGCTTTGTGTTCCTTAGCTTTCCAATGGTCCCTTAAATCCTGGTTTGTGAAATGAAAATACAATTGTAGCAGGTCGGACAGGAGAGGCTGCACTCGACACTAACAACAGGAACACACAGTAAAGAAATATCACAGACCACAAGTACAAGTCATAATGACAAATACAAAAATGAACAAATGAAACTGAACAGCTACACATTTCTTCATACGTGTGTCCATTAAGTTCAATACAACTACACTTCGAGTGCTTAAACACTATCAAATGTCGCAAAGTTCGTCTCATTAAGATCTGTGAAGGAAATTCCCGTTTTGTGATTAGGAAATTTACGGAAATCGCCAAAAACAACGAATAATAAAAAAAACTGCCGTAAAATCAGAGGCTAGTCTGAGATCAGGGGGAGTGGCATTCAATACGGTTCGTATATAAACAATGCATTACAGCAGTCACATCTTTTATAAGAAATACTTATTGTGTTCTATTTGTACATATTTAATATATCAATAAAACTTCATTCTGAGTAACAGTGAAATGTATAAGGAAACGTTTAGGTTATGCATGTTGTTGTACTTTAAACTATGTACTAATCCGAAAGATTATATTACAAGTAAATGTGTAGTTTGACTTGTATACACGCAAGATTTATGTCAGAAAATATTCATCAACTAATTCCGACTCAATTAATGCAGTTATTAGGATTGTACCATTTGTCTATTTACGGCTACTACGTGACCTAGGTTACACTGAAAAATGACGTTTTTGCCTACACATTGATTAACCGTGTACATACGAGATGTCTTACATGTACAATCACAATATCACCGACATCAGTTGGCTAATGACCTGATAGTTCATCGGCTGGGTAATTTTCTAATCAGTTTCCGGATATAACATGCACTCATTGTGTTAATTAATTATTAGAGGCAGAACTGGAAGCGGCAACATTTTCTCATTACTCTTACTTTAACCCATTTTCATGAAAAACGGAAAAGGTAATGTTGACCAAACCGAAGAAGAAAACTTATATTTTTGCAAAGTAAAGAGTTTGTACTCTTTACGTCCTTATAAGACAGATCTGTTCATATTGGAAACCTTCAATACAAGGCGTATCATCAGTAACCTATTTTCTTGAAAACCGGAAGAGGACATGTCGGGAAACTATTTTTTTCGCAAATTAAAGAATTTGTCGACAGTTTCGTTTGGTTTCTCAAACAGCATATTTGTAATAAAGACCTAGTCTGTCTGGACAGACCCTTTGTTAAATTAAACGAGACAAACATCGGTCTACTCTTTTTCAAGACATTATTTGTCTTTGCACCCTCACCCTGACGTGCAAAATTAAGCCCAAAATAAAATCTAGCTAAACTTGAAAATAAAGTTATGACAATTGATTGACAACATGTAGTATCCAGTCAGGTAGCCAGACTGCTAACGACCTTCTTCTTCTAAGGCAAATATTTATCCAAAGAAGGCTAAATGGAATTTTACATTAATTAGTCTAAGAACTGCGAGATGGAACAGGGGAAGTACTTGGATAACATAAGCGCTGAATAACACTTGTCCTTAGTATTGAATTCGATTAAGATTATAATGCAACCAACATACGAATGTCTGCGATCACTTGTCGTTCTCATTATACATTGAATGTGTTGTGCAGCATGAATGTATTGATTTGTTGATTCCACTTTACATTATTGCAGCGGTCATTTTGCTACATACAGTGTTAATAAAGCCAAGTCCGGAAATGTTGTAAACGATGTTGCATTGGTCATGATTGACATGATGTCATTCTAATCTAACACATTATCATGATTTGTCTGGAACTCTGGCACGTGCGCTTTCAATGTTTTGCAGACGGTACAACATGGTAAATGTTCTTTAAAATCACACAGTTTCGTGACGTCAACATTTCACGCGTTTGTTATTCTGATGTTGTTCGCGAGATTTAAATATTCTATAAACTACAGGAAAAATTATGATCTGTGTTTTACTGGCTTTGTGTAAATGTGAGCTTAAAGTTTCACGAAATTATCGAATTGCTAACGGCGAAAGGGATGTGATAATGGTAGGCGTCATTCCCTATAGCTCCGTCTGTCCGTCCGACTCTTCTGTGTGCAGACAATTTTCGGCTGACCATGACCCTTTGTTTGTTTTGTGCGATAAATAAATCCAGATAGGACTTCAACCTAGTGTACCTAACCATTTTAATGCTAATATTTAAAGCCCGAGTTAGTCTAAACATATTTTATTGTTAATGAAAAACAGATATCAAATGGGTGAAGCCACACGTGCATACTGAGTTGCAGCTCGTCTAATAAATAGTCCAAGTTTATTATCTTTGTGGAATAAACTTGGACTGATCATAAAAGTCTATATTCTTGTAAGTGGTAACGTATCGACACTGTAACATATAAATTGCTTAAATTGATAATATGTATCTTTCGTCTAGGATTAGTCTGCGTACGTAAATTAATATTAATTACTAGGTTTTATAGACGACAGCTTAATGTAATAATATCGAATTGTTGTATGACACATAGAATTATCAGATTCTAAGAAGAAAAGAATCAAGAGTACATAACATATAAATGCTATATATCATGTTGTCGACAGCATGCTCTCAGCACGTGTAATGTAATATAAATTATCCGCATTATATAATACGTCTATGGTTGGCGTTAGTGTATTCTAAAATGCATTTTCCTGTACTCGGAGTAAGCTTATATAATTCACTAAGGTTACACATTCTTTACGTTCTTGACCCGTTTCACAGCGTGCAGTATCTGTATACAGCATTTTAATGTGGCAAATTGTAATAAAACTGACAACCTTCTACATTATCATTCAAGCAAGCACTTAAACTTTTGACATGTGTACTATAATGGCATTTGTTTTTATCTCATATACATACATTTTATTGATCGTCTGTCGATAACCTTTTTCTTTGATTTGTTTCTGTATGCATATGTTAACATGTATTCTTTAACGTAAAGATTAAATACGTAGTTTCAAGAACATATTATTAATACAGTATTTAAGTTTTGTAACATCAATTGTATTACTTGAATCTACAGAGCCATCGTATCTCCCAAATAAATATGAAAGTTTAATTCACAATATTCAAGAAAACAAGCGAAATGTGTAAAAGGTACCAACTGAGGTAAAATGATCTTTACTCACATTAATCATCGTCTTGTGTGGGAAATTACAACAATTTAAAGTTTAATCGGTCTCAGTACAAACCAACAGAATTTTGAATATGTAATTTTCGTTGAGAATAATCCCTGCTTTTTTATAAGCGATTCTTTTTAGCTAAATTAATTCGTACTACACACGTATTTCACAAACATAATATTTATTATATGAAACTATTGGTAGTTACAGGCCAATAAGGTATCCTTTGAAGAAAAGCCAGATTATTTTAATACTGGGGTTGTCTTAACTCGCGTTAATACTCCTGAAACAATGGTTCATTACTATCAATCAAGGAGTCATCCAACGAAGCCACTGGTAATCTAAAATCAAACAGGATAAATACATATAATTATGTTCTAAAAAGGCATTGTATGTCAAACTAATTGAGCGATTACGGGCCGATTAATCAATGCTGCAACTTTGATCCAGCAGCACGTCTTTTGTTTTGAAGTCATTTATAGCTTTTACATCATAAATTAATCCAGAACAATTTCTTAAAATAAATTAAGCAATTAAACACTCTATAATTCCATTATTAATTTGACGAGTGAAACCCTTGTAGCAAATGTTTGTTGTTTTAAGTATGGCATAGTCTAGAAATGGAATGGCATTTCGAAAGGATTACATTAACGCAGTGAAACGTATAATGTTTTCAGAAAATACTAAAATAGTTACCTGCACGATTCAGTGCATGATATTAATGATGCAAACATCAGACATGGCACTATGAATCTAGAGCCAGTTTTGTATATTTGTTCATTTTAATCGCTATACAGATTGTCATTATTGTTCATACTGCTTCTGTTCTATGTTGTTTTGTATCGTGTCCATGCGATGTGCGTTCGTCCTTCGATTCACTCTTGTCTGCTGGTCCTTTGTCTGGATTTGTTTAACTGGCGTGAGCGGTGGTTTGTCGCATTGGGATGGCGTTTTTTTGTTGAACTGTTTAACCTCTTCTCTGCTGTTTTTTTTGGGTACCTTCTGATCGATTCTTTACTATCTTTATCTTTTTGGTCAGTTATTCCAAGGTCACCACACACGGCTGCTGGGCATGATCCTAGGGTACTATAATATTTAACAAGATACTAGTAGTTACCTAATATTGGTGTGATGTTGAGCTCTTGCCTAAAAATGATGTCGAATAGCTTCAATCTCAGTCACATTGGTACAATGGTATGGAACGGTACCGGTGTAGTTGAATGAGTGGAATCACACGGACTTATGTACAGAGAAAGTACGTATACAACAGTGTGTTTCTGATAAAGATGTTTAAGGTCGATAGCATATCATGTGTATTGATAAATGTAACAGTTGATTTATAACGTTTTTTTTTTTTTTTTTTTTTTTTTAAAGTGACTTAAAGTGACTTAATCTGTACGTACATTGTACGAAACCATTAAGGGCAGAAATTCATTGCAGCTCGTACGGGTGTTTAATGTGACTGTGCTATGTTATTGTTGAACTGAACATTCCGATTTATTTGACCTGATAGAATTAATTCCAAAGCT